>JAOWCC010001634.1:115310667-115950785 GCA_030867875.1 Actinernus sp. WN-2022 | reverse complement strand
TGCTTTCCTCAGATTTTAATCTATTATTCCACCATCATCCTTCTTTCCCTGCGTGTTCGGTAATTACCAGACTCAGACCTCAGTCCTGCGTGTTCGGTAATTACCAGACTCAGACCTCAGTCCTGTGTGTTCGGTAATTACCAGACTCAGAGCTGTATGTTCGGTAATTACCAGACTCAGACCTCAGTCCTGTGTGTTCGGTAATTACCAGACTCAGAGCTGTGTGTACAGTAATTACCAGACTCACATCTGTGTGTTCGGTAATTACCAGACTCAGTCCTGTGTGTTCGGTAATTACGAAACTCAGTCCTGTGTGTTCGGTAATTACCAAACTCAGACCTGCGTGTTCGGTACTCCTGATTACCAGACTCAGACCTCAGTCCTGCGTGTTCGGTAATTACTAGACTCAGAGCTGTGTGTTCGGTTATTACCAGACTCAGACCTGTGTGTTCGGTAATTACCAAACTCAGTCTTGCATGTTCGGTAATTACCAGACTCAGACCTGTGTGTTCGGTAATTATCAAACTCGGACCTGTGTTTTGGTAAAGTACCAAACAATTTGCAATGAGGTAATGGCGAATTATTGATTTAAGTGGTCGAAAAGTTGTTGAAGCTTGTGAATGAAAGCAGTAAAATTGCTGGACGTTTGTAATCTCTGTGGTCTGTGGTATATGAATTATGAAGAAAGGTTGGACTCCGAAAGGTTTTCCTTTACTCTTGATGAATCAACTTCTCGCTCAGTCTTGTAATACGTGATCTTGTAACTCATGGGACTGTACGGTTACACTCGCGGTTATTGTTTTGGTTGTTCAGTAATAATGTTCCTTCGGATTAACTTTGACAGTTGGCGCTGACACTCAATACAACATATCGCAGGAATCTTCACAATATCTCACTGATACGTGATTTACCGGTAGAATTTGTCGTAGAAACATGATCAAACATCTGTTCTGTCTGTTGGCTTTAGTAAGCGTGTACCTCTAGTTGTAAAGCGGCGTATTAAAGACGAAGGGGTGTCACGCTCTAAGCCCCGACAGAAGCATCATTCCCTGGAATACGTTTTCGCGTTATTGTTCTCTGGCCATGTTTAAACCTTTAGTTGTAAAGCGGCGTGTTAAAGACGAAGTCGAATCGGCGGCTGGGCAATGCATGGGGGAGTCACGTAGACGGCTGGGAGATCAGTCATTCCCTGGAATACTGTTTCGCATTATTGTTCTCTGCACTGTCATTTTAGGAGGTCCATTTCAGCCCCTAGGAGCTGTTTTGGCTTTTTAATATAGGGGCCATTTTGGCTAGAAGATGGGCCAATACAAAACGAAAGAACTGTTATGGTCCCTTAGGTGCTGTTTTGGCCTCCTTTATAAGTGCTGTTTTGGAGAGATGCGAGGCCGAAATGAAACATATATCCAATTTCGGTTGATTAAGTTCTATTTGGTCTTTCTGAAACAAGTACTGGTTTGGCCCTAACCTAGGCCAAAACAAACCAAAGTACTGTTATGGCCCCTTAGGGGCTGTTTTGGCCCCCTTCATGAGTGCTGTTCTGGACAGATGCGAGACCAAAATGAAACAGAGATCCAATTTCGGTTGATTAAGTACTATTTGATCTTTCTGAAACAAGTACTGGTTTGGCCCTAACCTAGGCCAAAACAAACCAAAGTACTGTTATGGCCCCTTAGGGGCTGTATTGGCGCCCTTCATGAGTGCTGTTTTGGACTGATGCGAGGCCGAAATGAAACATATATCCAATTTCGGTTGATTAAGTTCTATTTGGTCTTTCTGAAACAAGTACTGGTTTGGCCCTAACCTAGGCCAAAACAAACCAAAGTACTGTTATGGCCCCTTAGGGGCTGTTTTGGCCCCCTTCATGAGTGCTGTTCTGGACAGATGCGAGACCAAAATGAAACATATATCCAATTTCGGTTGATTAAGTTCTATTTGGTCTTTCTGAAACAAGTACTGGTTTGGCCCCAACGTAGGCCAAAACAAACCAAAGTACTGTTATGGCCCCTTAGGGGCTGTGTTGGCCCCCTTCATGAGTGCTGTTCTGGACAGATGCGAGGCCAAAATGAAACATATATCCAATTTCGGTTGATTAAGTTCTATTTGGACTTTCTGAAATAAGTACTGGTTTGGCCCCAACGTAGGCCAAAACAAACCAAAGTACTGTTATGGCCCCTTACGGGCTATTTTGGTTTACATCACATTCTTTACACTTACTAGTGCTACGCAGAAAACATGATTTTATATCATAACTACATATACATATATAATCCTCAGTTGTAAAATTGCATTTAGCCGACAGTGATCAAACGAGTACCGCCTACATTTAATTAGTTTAGGGTAGAAGGAGTTTTCAGGCCTCCAGGGATTGGCTAAAGACTAGATTCAAATTAGGCGCCAAAGTTAGATTAGACAAAGGACTTGATCGCTATACAAATTATTCAGTTATGTGCCGCGTGGATGGAGTTTTTACAAGCTCGCTCAAAAGGTCTGAACTCAACAGTATATTTCAAGAACAAGATTTGAATATGATGATATCTGCTGCAACTGACAGGCATTACATTACTGGATGAGATGAATTCCTGGAAAATCTGCGGTACAGAAGGTGAGCATGCAGAAATTGTATTCAGTTGCCGCTAAATATCATGTAGTTACGAAACTACAATTAGTTAGGGTTTTTTCTAGTAATTCAGTTCCCTAATTTGTTAATACTGTTCATTAAAGTAATGTTCTAGAATACATATCAATAAACTAGTCGTTTAAAGCTTATAAAATGTGGTAAAATGCTTTTCCATCGTGCAAAAGCTCACCGGTATCTTTGTTTACCCGTCAAAGACGGCCGCTCGGGAGCCTGGCCGCGTAAGAATTCGCTCATCTAAATGTTCAATAATCTTCGGTAAAACTGTTCTTTAACTCGAACATTTCGCAGTAATGACTTCTGTGTAGCTTAGTTCGGAATACAAAGCTGATTTGTGTATGAACTGAAGGGGAATGCGAAGATTTAGCCACAGTCTCCAACCATTTTGGTTAGAAAGTGCTGAGCGGCGTATTTGAATTCGTTCGTTCGCCGGGCATGATAAAGATCATTTAACTACCGTAATTATCAAACACGACCATCAAATCGATGGATTAGCCAACTGTATCATGCAACGAATCCTACTTTAAATAGCTCAAATATAAATTATGATAAAAGCTTGTTTGGGGTGAAGGTGAAAGATTTCCAAACACAAGAAGTTCCGGTTGTAACGCCACAGCATATATTTACTTATAAGTTTTAATAAAGGTATTATTCTAAGTTGTATTGGTTATTATCTCTTGCAGGCCTTGAAGTTGCGAGTTCGAAGATTTTTAAGCCTTCAAATCATCCGAAGCTAAACAAGGAAATGTGAACTGCCACGTAGTGAGTGAAAATCAGAATGACTTGTATGATTTATAACTGGATATATTATACTTTAATAGAAAACCATAAAATAGTAATAATAAAAACTTAAAGTTAAAATAACAAAGAACACGCTTAAACTTGTCTTTGATGTCTGAACATTACTAATAGTTTTTTTCCCCTATCTTATATGCTACTCCCCTTTTATGGCTGTTTCGGCCGTTTATGAGAGGCTGTTTACAGCCGTTTTATCAGAACTGTTTGGCACTTAAAAAACGGTGCCTCCCTAGTAGAAAACAGCCCTTATACACGGTCGAAGCAGCCATAAAAGGGGAGCCAAAAGTGTCCTAATTTATGAGTGCCAAAATGGCCCTATTAAAAGAAGGCCGTATACAGGTCACATTTTAGGGGCCAAAACGGCTCTATCCAAAGTGGCCCTAATTTATGGTGCTAAAATGGCTCCATTAAAAGAGGGCCGTATGCGGGTCAAAATTTTGGCCTCATTTTAGGAGCCAAAACGGCTCCATCCAAAGTGGCCCCAATTTATGGTGCTAAAATGGCCCTATTAAAAGAGGTGCGAATGCGGGTCAACATTTTGGCCTCATTTTAGGGGCCAAAACGGCTCCATCCAAAGTGGCCCTAATTTATGGTGCTAAAATGGCCCTATTAAAAGAGGGCCGTATGCGGGTCAAAATTTTGGCTCCATATTTGGGGCCGAAATGGCTCTTTCACATTTACTGTGTGGCCACCTGATAAATATTGCTTTCGGTTGTACAGGGTCCGGGGAGGTTTAGAAGCATAGGTTGCCTTCTTGAATACAATTTGAATATCCACAGTTTGCCCGATGGCTCCAGAACGTCACATGTAGATGTGAAAACACCTCACAGCCGAAATTTAATATCCGCTGATGCGAACTGTCAACTTTAACCAATCGGATCACGGACTAGTGTTATTGAAAGCGCGCAAAATTTGAATACTAACAAAAGACAGATCTAACGTGAATATAACTTCAGGTTCATGGCGGCATTTTCTGATCGCCATTTGCTTCTTATAAACCTTGGTCTTCATAGGATTCGGCAGATTGCATACACACATTGAAGGTAAGTTTTCGTAGTTTTTGCGCTATGACAGAGATTTGAGGTTGCAAATTACTTAGAGGAAAGCGGTATAATTTAGTTCAACTGTAACGCGGTGTAAGGAGCCTTCAAATTCTGTAGTGACGCAACAAGTAGATCTAAAGACTCCTACATATTCGCGCACTGTTGGTTTGAGAGAAGAGCGCCTACCATTCGACGTTCTAGTTCGATATCTTTACGCACCAGGAGAATTGGAAGGGGGTGAAAAACGTAGAGCTACTGATCCTGTGTGGAGTTTGCAGATATACACCATTTCGCGAAGTGTAGTATCTTCGGGACAGCCTGTGCTTTACTACCTTGCGAAGCGAGAAGGGGAGAAGGACGCACCCAAACGTGGATTCGTTCGTGAAGAGCTACAAGTTGTTCCTAGGGATACGGAACTACCACCAAAAGGAATTCTGTTTGTACCCAAGCGCTAGACAGCGTACTCTATTGGCTCGGTGTGGATTCCATCGGGAAGAACGCGTCTTTTGTCGTAGTAAGCCGATAGCCCAAGCTTCTGTTGTTCGTAGGTTGCCATACCTTCTGGCAATAGGCGGAAGCCTCGGTTCTTCGCCATGTCGATACTACCCTGGAGGGCTGCTTCGAATCGAGCCCACGAAATGTCGTTGTGCCGCCTAGACATACCTTTGACGGAATACTTCTTGCTGCCACCCGTATCGACGTAGTAGGCTTTCGAGCATAGGGCAATGGCGCGCTGTCCTTCGAATTCGAGTTTGAAGAGTCCTGGGGTACGACTGCTCCACTTGTCCCAAGCTAGCCATTCCTTCCTTTCGGCTTCGAAATCCTCTCGCAGTTCCGATCGTACGACTTCATCGATGCTATTTCCAGAGATGGCAATGTAGGCGCTGTCTGTGTCCATCTGTATGTACTCGAAGTCCTCGCGGGCGATGTACTTATCGAGGAAGTCGTAGTAGAACTCAAGCATACGCAGCTTTGCGAGCTGGTACACAGCGATACCTACTTGGAAAGGGCGTTTGATTCGGATCTGGTCCTTCCTACTCTCGAGTTCGTATGCCTCGCCAATCTCTTCCAGGTCTTCGAACCAAACACTTCGCAATGCTTTGTCCACAATCTTCTCGTCTTTTGTATAGGTGACCTTTGTTTGGCGTCCCAAGTCTTCGAGCAACTTTCCATAGGCGCTGTTTCCTAGTAGCTTGAACACATCTGCCAGCAAAGCCTCACCTTCGTCTACGTCTCCCATGCGTCGAGCCTCGGTGACTTGGTCCACGAACCATCCGAAGATTTCTTTGGGTTCGTAGTCTATCGTGCGGTAGACAGCAGTGATCACTGCGCCATGGTCTAGATACCAAAGTAGAAGAGGAGCATAGAGTAGCAACTTCTTTCCAGAGAGACTCCCAACTAGCTTCGTTTCCTCACTGCGCTTTCTACCCGTCTTCTCAAGGTAGGCCAACATTTGTGGAGGAATTGCTTCCTTGGGGATTTTCTTGTTGTAGAAGAAGGGGGGCATCTCCTCAAATTTCTTCCACAATTCTTTTGGTATCTCGATGTCTACCTCCGCATATCCAAACCACGCATCGTTTCGTAGACATTCGACAAATCCTTCGGCTTCTAGACCTGGCTCGTCGTAGTGCACAACCTCTTCTTTTCCACAAGGCATTTCTAATTCCATGGTAGAAAGATATAGGGCGTTGGCATCGTATCCAAGAACCTTGCGACACACCTTGGTTCCACCCTGATGACTACGAATCTTAGTCACTCCTGCTTCGTGGCGTCTGGTGAACACTATGCTTGGACCTCCCACGACAGCGTCTTTCAGCATGTGGTAGGCTTCCTTACTTGGAGCGTACATCTCAGCTCCCCTTTCTACACTACCTCGAAGCAGGAACTGTAGCGAGACTCCTGGGATGGACACTGCGTCTTTCAGCATGTCTACTCCCTTCTCGTGATAGAAATCTCGCATCTTTTCGAGTGCCTCTAGGAATGGAACTACGTCTAGGTTGTTGTAGTATCGTAGCCAGTCTGCAAAGGTCTCCATTCCCTTGTCGAGAAAGGTGCGCTTGCAGTCTTCGAACTCTGACCTAGATAGTAGGTGTTCTCTTTTCAACTTCGAACCCCACTCTGGATAGTCTGGTAATCCAACGTGATCCAACTTGTCGGGAGAGTCGAACCACTCATATGGGAAGAAACTCTTTTGCAACTCGCATCCATAGGCAGTGATCCAACGTTCGTAGGAAGTTCCAGGTCCAAGGTAGTTCATCACATCGAGGAAACGGAAATCGGGAGTCAAGAGAAACATAGTGGTGTTGGCTTTCTTTGCTACCCGGACATTTGGACAGGTGTCGGCAATGGTTCCTACGAAGTGCTCCCTGATCAGATTGAGATCGTACCTGCCAGAGTTGAATCCCAATACTGGAACTTGGCTGATCCATTCGTCGATCTTCGCTTGTTGTCTCTTTGGTAGGGTGTCGAAGGAGAATTTGGGCTTATCGAGCCGGTACCATCTTGCCATGGCTACTCGGATTGTCTGTGCTCTTTGCTGGAGTTCTTCGACGAAGGCAGCTATGAGTTCTTTTGGATCGCGTCGACAGATGTGGGTTGGCGTTCGATTGTACGTGTCGGCAATTGATACTGATATTGGGACATGGACGTTTTCGATGGTCAATCGGTCCGTTGGTTGTCTTCCTTTTGTTCTATCGAGATAGGCTTCGAAGTCGTACACTATGGCGTGTGGGTAGGCAGTTTGCGTTGGCGTGGGGACCGGTTCGTTTGTCTTCTTCGTGGAGCAACCCCAAGCCTCCACTACTACATAACCTGCCTCACGTAGACTCTCCGTTCTTTCGCAGGTCTTACGGTACAGATGTCTCTCTCTAGGGAAGCATTTCGGGCAGCCATGGAAATAGCATCCATGAAATTGGAAGATGGTTTTCGAAAGAGGTTCGTAGCCGTCGACCGGCGCTCCTTCGATCCAATGCTCTCCACCATGTCCACAAGCTGCGTGATGAATGTGTTGCCCAATCCTTTCGGCTTCGCGTTTCAACCAGCGTAGAGCGACTTTGCTGGCTTTGTTGGAATCGCTCTCTGGCCAGAAGGCTTTTTCGTATGCCGACTGAGGTACTGTGATTACTTTTCCGGGGCAAACAATCTTCGTTTCGCCACGCCTACAACGATCTGCATGGCGTTGAAGGTGGCAAGCCTGTGTGAACCGTTGCTTACAGTCATTACATACGTAGATGTGCCCTAGCTTTTTGACGTCCTTGATATAGAAGGCATGTCCTTCGTATATCCCAATCGTCATCGTATGCTTGTAGTGAGCTGCATGTCGCATCAGATGCCAAACGCCCTCCTCCGTGGGTTCGTACACCCGAATGCCGATTCCAAAGTGTAACTCGACTTCCTCCAGCTGGTCTAAGGAAGTTCTGGGAACGTCTTGCGTGGGCGCTGTCAGGCGATAGAAGTCCTGGGCAAGTTTTCGAGCTGTGACGCAACACCTATCTACTCGTGCTCCTTCATGCATGGCAAGGCAGCGCCAAAGACATAAGTTGTCACCATATCGATCAAGGGCAATCATTCCTTTTTTCTGGCGAAGCCATTGGGGCAGTGGGCCTGTTCCCAACAGAGGCTGACGATCGATCACGACTTTGACATCCACGTAGATCCAACGCACGAAGGCCCATTGGGTATTTGGCCGCTTGATGTTGTCGGGATTCAAACGAGCTGTCTCCTTGCTATTGATCCACTCTTCTGCATCTCCTAGGATGTTCAACCATGGAGAGCCGGGGACAGTCTTGGAGAATAGTATCACACGTCCGTCGTTGACATTGCGAATGCGATAGGTGTAGCTGTAGCGCAGGTAGAAACTGGTGGTTACCTTTGCAACTAACTTTTCCATGATCCTAGGGGTCAAATCTCCTGCCACACCTTGGAAGAAGCGCCACTGGATAGTACGGCGACCTATCTCCACTCCCTCGAGCATTCCATCTCTCTCATCGAGAATAGCACCTGCCTCTCGAGCTAGACTCCGTGGAAGTGGCTCACTACGAGGCTCTTGCAGGAACCGTCGGAAGGCTCGGTGTTTGTGGGGCAAACGTCTTCGAGGATCCGCTATGGCCCTCTCTTCGACAGCCTTTGCCCTTAGGCTTGCCACAACCTCCTCATCCAACTGTTTGGTTTCCCGCGTACGTTGAGCTCTCTTGTGGGGATCTTCGGGATCGCCACGAAGAGCTGGGAACCTACCTGTTCGATTGGCTCGTTCGAGCCTATTCTCCCATTCGAGAGCGCGAGCATCGCCTACGTTGAAAAGCTTTGAACTCGCCATTCTCTCTTCGGTATAACTATACGTTAGGATATCTCTAACAGTTACTCAAGTTTGGATTTCTAGGTGTAAGGATGTTGCGGGGCGAAGAACGTCGATATAACTATATGCTAATCATATCTCTAATAGGTTATCAAATTTGGATTTTTAGGTGTAAGAATGTCTAGTGACAATTTGGATGACCCTTAGTACCCTAGTAGTATATATGGGATTTAAACTGATACCACTTTTTGTTGTGCAAGGAAAGAATGTAGTGGAGGGCTTCTTAGGCCTCCACTACATTCTTTCGTTGTGCAACAAAAAAGTGGTATCATTTAAATCCCATATATACTACTATATACAGTGTATACATTATCGGATTAAGGGGTCAGATATCTTTACAATGCAATGCATCGACAAATCAGCACATATTCACACGGGGCCAGCAGAAATGTCTTCGTTGTGACCGTTTGTAGTTTGTACCTGGAAAGGAAAGGATCAAAGTGTCTTAGAAAATCGCGAAAAAAACAAGCATATTTGAATACGAAACGGTATTTCTTTTATTTATAAAGTATACAGCAAACGAAAAACTTCCAGAATCGCAAAGCTTTGCCGTTGTAAGCCACAAGGACGACAAGAAAGGGAGACTGTGCGGGATGTGCAAGCAGCGGGAAGATTTATGTTTACCGTTATTTCGTATTGAAATATGCATGGTCTTCAAGATATTTTGCGACACTATGATCCTATAATATATATCCCTGTGATATATTATTGATATCAAAACGATCTAAAACAATACGGTGTTTTCGGCGTGCGTGTTGTTCCGAAACGAGCTGAGAAGGCGGCTGTATTCCGGCTAAGTTTCAGCGTATCTTGAGCAGATTTTTGCCTTGAACCCCTGGCAAAGAAGAAAGTTTCTTAATAGGTATTAATTCTTCCCGCTGGATCTTTTGGGACAAGTTTTAAAATATTTTTTTAATAGAACGAACCACGCGGTTGTCATAACGGCGCTCGTTACCATTATGAAAGTCTGCCAGATTAAATTCAGAAGCTTGAGGCTCCACGAAGAGGCCTTTTAAATTTTGCATTTTATTGGCTCGCTGTAGCATCACGTCAAAACAGAAAAGGAATAATTAAGAAAGTGTCAAACCATGTTGCTCCCCAATCGTTTCGTTTGAATTGAATCGAATTGAAAAGCCAAATTCTCCTAAACAAACCCATCGCTTATTTTCATGCTTTCTTTCCCAGGAACGACTAATAATAATATCAAGGGAAAAAATCTGAAAATCTACGGACCCTATAATTAAATGCAGTGAGACCGGCTGCAGTAACAATAAAACAGTTTCCCTTGCCGCAGATACCGGTGAGCTGTCAAGTGAATGTTTACATTCCAATTGTTAATCGGACAGCTGCTTAAGAGCACATGTCTACAAAAATCAAACAAAATCGAAAATCTGCGGCAAAAGTCAAAAAATAGAATTCGCTCCCCTTATTGCCAATGAGACTCGAACTCGAGGTAAATAATCTCAAGTACTTGTCTTCTGAATTGTTTGTGCTTATGTAATGTATTACGCTGGAAAGCGGGGCGGGGCAGCCATTCTGTAATGGATTCTTTCGGCAGTTGGCCGTTGGTTAATTACAGTTTGGAGAGTATTACGCTGAATAGCGGGGCGAAGTCTTCGCTGGCAGCCATTCTGTAATGTGATTCCTTCGGCGGTTGGCCGTTAGTTGATTACAGTTTGGAGAGTATTAATGCTGAAAAGCGGGGCGAAGTTTCGCTGACATCGATTCCTTCGGCCGCTGAAGAACGGGGCGAAGTATTTTCGCTGGCAGCCTTTCTGTAATATGATTCCTTCGGCAGTTGGCCGTTGGTTGATTACAGTTTGGAGATTATTACTCGGGCTGCCTGTGGCAGCACCGAGTCTTAAAATGCAAGCCGTTATTATTATATATATTTTTTGTTGGGTGTCGCAAAATTTCTACGCATGCGTTAAAGGTCAAGTTCACACCAATCAGATTGCACTGTGCTGGTCACGCAACACTCGCCAGGTTAATTTATTTACATAATTTAATACAGTAAATCAAGATGGTGGAGGACCCGCGAGGAACTTTCTATCTAATTTGGAGTCCCATCTCTCAAATGTAAGCACTTTAATGTTTTATTTAACTTCACCGTGCGAAAGCCTTCCAACTAATCTCGTACCCAGATCTCCCATATTCTACTCACGGTCACAGGGAAGGGAGATCTGGCAAAGTTCGAATTCCACACATGCGCAGTAATCGCAAGGCCGAATATACCGGCCTGTTGCGAAATCGTAGTTGTATTGCTGTGGAAGTAAATTCTTTTCATAAAGAACCTTAATTGTTCTCTTATCTGGGCAAAAAAAGTTCAAGGATACTTTAAAGAAAGCTCTGGAGTCTAGAAATTCCGCAGTTGAAAAGCAAAACCGAAACAAAAGGAGGTGACAGGAGACAGTTAAGTTGCGAACAGGAAAGAGTCCCTTCCAAAAATCAAAGCTCATTTATAGTCAGTTATACTTATAGTCATCATATCAGTGTTTGATTATCGGTTGATAAATGACAGCCTAGTGGAAAAACAGTAGATTTACGACGACTTGTAAACATAAACTTCGTCGCACTGGAGTAAATGCAACGAGTTTCGGTCGGATAATTTGGCTACCATTATGTCAATACAACTTCTTCACAACTTAGACCTCGAGAAGACATCACTCATCAGAATCAGATTATTTATTATATCCCGGGTTATATATCCTAAAATAGATGCAGCACACTAGAACAAAATTACTGGTTTTCGTGGTCGATGAGGCTCAGTGAATGGTAATAATTCAGACTTTTACTTATTATGTAAACAAGGAAATATATTTGTACTGATTATGTAATATGCTTATAAAATTTGTTAAGCCTAATTATACTTTACTTTTAATGAAAGTACAAAACGAACAAGGAAACTGTTAGGCTCTTTTACAAAGCCAGCAGTCACACAGGTGTTTTATATTCACCCACATTATTATAATTTTCACATTCAGACCAGATAATATACAAAGCTTGTAGCACTAACATGTGCCATAATTATACATTGCTGTGTCACATGCAGCATTACCAGTAGATTAGATCATAAATTATGAAAAGCCTCAACATGAATGACCTTACAATAGTTATTGAAAACCCAAACAGGTCTAACATTTTCTATTATCTAATACAGAGATCTAATTCAAACATGAATGTCAAAGAAGTTAATTTTGAAGAAGTGCTGTCCCCAATAGCACAACATTAATTGAAGGGCTATGTGAAAAAAGGGTGTAAGTGATTCATGATCACATTCTAAATCCTCCCTTAGCAAACAAAGAAATTGAAGGAAAATTTAGAATGTGATAGTCACTTGTGCCATTTTTGCACACAGCCCTTCAATTGAAATCAGCAAAATTAGCATGCCTTTCTGGTGCGACTACTGAAACCAGGGTCTCTTAAAGACAACGAGAACCAGTCACATTGCAGGACAAAAACTGACAAAGTTACTTGAGCCAATCAGTGTTGATTACAAGACACTAGCATTTTGATTTGCTTGAGCTTTGATCCAATAATATAAAAGGGAAATTTGGTCATCATAATGAAGAAAATTGCATGGGATATGCTAGGATATATACTTTTGAATAGTTTTGCAATGTGTTTAGTTCTTGTTGTCTGAGTGGCCCTGGTTTCAGTAGTTATAACACTATTAGTAACACTATAAGTATAACACTAATTTACTCTTAGCCTTCTTTAGGGAAGCTCATTCCTGTTTAGGCTGTCCCTCTGCACATTACATGTGCCTGTATTTTTGTTCTGTTTTTTTTATTATATATTAATCATTAATAACATGATTATTTATCCCTGGATTTATCCCAATTCTGTAATCTGTGTAAAGTGACTATAACTGGGTATTTTTTCCCTGAGACTGATGGCATCCAAAATCCCAAGAAACAGACTTTCATTCTCCACAAATTGAGAAAATGAAGAGTGAAATGATTTTGTCTGAATCTTGTCCAGTGTGTTATTTGCTATCCTGTTGCCTATGGTATTGTACTGAGTTGACTCCTCGTTTATTGAGGAGGTATATTATAATCCATCTTGGAATGCAGGGATGGACAATCCACCACCAATAATGGTGATATTAGGAGCTTGAAGGCATTGAAGGTATGAAACTGATTATACAAAAGACTGTAGGAGCCCTGAAAAGTAACAATAATTTATTGCAGAATACATTAAATAATTCTCAACTACTTTGGGATTGGAATTCCAAACTTGAAGGGGAGTCTCATGAAAGCTGTGTTTAGTAGCATGTGTATAAAGTGTTCCCATCTCAAACACTGATCAGGGAGGCAAATCAAAAACCAGCAAAAAGGATATAATAACAGATACAATTTCCTAAATTCCAATTCGATCTGTGGATTACCTGGGTCCTGACTTTGATCAGCCCCTTTGGTTGTTTCAGGTCTTGTTAATTTTTTTTTTACATTTCTTGACTTAAGAAGTCTATTGAAGTTATGATTAAGCTATGCACAACTGGGTACATGCTCAGTATTGTCTTTACAGGTTATTGATGAATTGACTGTGTTAACACCTCGATGACCTCTATGTGATGGAGAAACTTTATCCAATCTGGAAAGAAGGGCTTGTCTGTCACTAGTATATAAAAAATATTTTCCAGAATATTTTCCCAGATTTTTGATTTCAAGTATGCTTTTCTAGGGCAGCAAATATAACTCTATAACATTATAATTAAAGCCAGAAGCAAAACTTATGATAATTTGTTGTAATAATGTGATCACGTCAAAGAATGAAATTTCAATTTTAGTCCCTTTGAGATATGCAACTGGATAACCTATTCCGACTCTACAAGGTATATATAGTCATCAATTATTCATATTACAATATTGACAAAGTAATAATAAAAATAAAGTACAAAATAGATTATAGATATGTGAGAAAAAAGTCTTACAAGAAGATAAGCAATACTAGTGCATTTTTAAAGATGTATGAAAAATTGATATATCAAAGCTTCAAGTGCAATGTGTACATTGTACAATATTTGTCTAGTAAAGTCTTGTATAAATTTGTTGCTCAAACATCAATTTTGAGTAGGCAAAAAATTCAAGCTTTCAAAAGCCAGAAACTGAGAGGGGGCCTGTTTACATGAAGTGAGGTTGACCCTAGTACCAGGGCTATCTCCATTGGTTAGTGTATTGTTTATATTTGAAATCTCTTGAGACTGTTTGCATTTCAACAAGAATGTTGGTCCTAGCATGCACTATGGTCAACCTGCATGCCTACATGTACAGTCCCTAATAAAACTTATAACTGAAGGTTTTTAGAGAAACCATGAGCTCGAAAAAGGGTTAATATGAATCTGCTATAAAGGCTTGGGAGGTTACAAGTTATGAGAAAACTGCAGCAGTTATTTTTTTAGTCGAAAATGCTAATTGCTATGTACCGGAGATTACTGCAGCCTAGCTGGCCTCTCCACTATTCGGACTGGAATGTTGGACTCTTGTATACGACTATATCATAAGGAATGAATGCATCACTGAACCATCACTGCTTCTTGAAAATGTATATGCTTGAATTAACGAGCGTATACAGAGTCGAGTTGTTTCTCTACACATAATTACTGAGAACGTTTTCAACTTGTCATTACATTTTTACACTAAATATTATCTTCTTCTTGCACACACGTATCCAAACCGCAATATCATGAAAGACTTCCCACAATCGGACAAAACGTCTGATATGCAGTGATATATATATATCCATTTGCGCACTTATCTCTCCGTACAATGGCACTTACTCGTGTTAGTTTGGGACGTATTCCAAAATCAGAATACCTCGAAATCTTCCAGGTATTCATCTCCCGAAATGTAGAAAGTTAATCCTTTGCGTCCTTAGTTTTGATACTATCTTTTTATCTTCTTTTCCCTGATTTCAGAACACACTCTACTCCATCGTAAATCTTAGGAAACTGGACAACCAATCAAAACAAGTGTTACAATGAGGCTATTGTGTTTCATTGTAGCCAATGAGAGCAAACGTAGTGTCGAACTTTACCAGATCCCACTTTCTTTGGATAGGAAACATGGGTTGGGATCTGGGTACGAGATTACCTTCCAACAGGCTCAGGATAATATGCTTAGCTTTGAATTGTGCTGTTCGGTTTGCCGATACCAAAACTGCAAATGGTCAAGATGCTATAAATCATACCTGAAGGCTGAAGAGCAATACATGGATATGAATATTTCAGTGTGAGTTGTGAAGAAGCTTTTTAAATACTACACTTGTGCATCGTGGTGGTTTAAGTCAAACATGGTCTGTTTTGTCGGCGCGGTGACGACACCAGCGAAGTTGAACAGAGAACTGAGTCAAATCAACTCACCATAATTTGTAAACAACCGAGTGAATTCTGTTGGCTTGCTCGCTGTACTGGATTCTGCTTTTCGCTGTACATACAGTTACCGAAACTACAAACAGTAAGATGACCTGGCTGAAGAGAAACAAGGTCTGAGTTTTCTAGATACCCGTAATCGGCGTGTGTACATCTTGGTTATACAAATTAACGGATTCAAATTAACACTACATTTAGACAGAGAGTTAATCTATACCGACACTTTGATATGCCAAGGAACTGGAATATCAACACAGTACAAGGTGAGGGAAATTTAAAGTACTGACTTCATTGCTGTGTTCAATTAATCTACACTGAATTTCTAACGGACCTGAAACAAGGCTGATCAAAGCGATCAAAGCCAGGACCCGGCTAGCCGGCTACCAACATTAATTATTCTGGAACTAACAATGGCGCTCAATATTCTGCAACCAACCTTGTTCTCACTTGAAAAATACCCGGGAAACGTAATATGAATGATCTGAATCGAAGGAACTGGCATGCATGGGCTGTACTTTATACACATCCATATATAGTTTATGTTCTAGGAACTGGAATTCAGTTTATACACATCTGAATAGTAATATTTATTTATACGTACTTTATATTAATCCCTTTATATATCCTGTAATATACTGTATTTTATATATCCTGTAATATAGTGTCCCCAATTAGCTTTACAGCTAAATACTATTGACATTCAAATAAAGTTCATGTATGTATGTAAAGCCTGAGTTGATTTGTGTTCTACACTAACTTCAATTATTGCTTTACACTGTATACCACACAGCAAAATGTGCTACTAATTCTCAAATCAATGCCATAACCATATAAAACACACATGTATACATATAGCCACATAAGCATCGCATCCAATGATTTAATGTTACACAAAGATAATTACAGTTTTATACCCAGATGCATCCCCTTGTATATTAACATATAAGTCAAGACATCAAAATTTTCACATTAGTTAAAAAACAAGCACTTTTGATCAGGATTACGTACACTGTCCACATCATTGCAGCAATTTTCAGCTTTTCAGACTGTTACCACAGTCCTTTCTCTTTCAAAAATATGTTGAACGCACTTTGATAATCTATGATTACTTCTAGTAAATAAATAAATATGAAGAGAAAGGGTACAAACTCAGTCTTATTTTCTCTAGCATAATAGATTTATACTTTTAAAAAAATGCATAAAAGCTAATATTTGCTGAGAAATACATCCTATCTCATCCAGAATGAAAGTAATACTGATCAGTCCTGGTTACAATATATTAACAACACCCCTCCCCCCGGGCAAATGTGCAGCATTTGGCAGGTGTAGTTCATTATATATCCATTATCACTTATCGCAAGAGCATGAGTAGTGAACCAGTATTATTCTCTGGCTATAATAATAACATTTATTTTTGACAAAAACTATGCTAAAACTCCATGGACTACATTTATTCAATGTCTCAGATGTATTTTTAATAGAATTCGATTAATTTTATCTGAACAAAATTTGGCCCATCACAGAACCAGTAAGCTCAGTGGTTAAGTGTCAGTCTGTTGTGCAGGAGGTAGTCAGAGTTCAAATCCAGGAAGGACCTTAAAATAACTGGGAGAACTGGTACTGCATGCCTTTGCTCTGACATCTGCAAATGGTTCTAAAAGCTTTGTGTCTTCTTGGATCACAATGTTAAATTGTAGGCCAACACTGAGAATGCAACCAAATCTCTGGTAGTGACCACCCTCAAGTGTAGTGGAATTATATAGTTGTATAGATATAGAGAGTAAATAAATTTGTCCCCAATTATAGCAATACCATGCTAAATACATTGACTCTCTCTTCTGTTAGTAGTAGTAGTACTAGTTCCCTTGGTGCCACTATATACATTTTATATATTATAAATATACAGGCTAAATCCAGTAGATTACATACTACATAAAACATAATCGTGACTGCTGCCTTAAAAAAATCTTTTTTATTGTTGTTGTAAATGGATGGGTAAATAATGCATGTATCAGCAGCTTCCATCAGGGGTGGATCCATGGGAACCTTCTCAGAATTAATTGTTTGTTGCCCATTGGTGAGGGGGGGGGGGGGGGGGTAGGGTGGGAAGCTCACTTTGGTCCATGGATTAGGAACCAAGGGGACCAACCTTGTATGAATTTTTACTATTTGTTGTGCCCTATACCAGGGGGTTTGATTGGGCGTTTGGACAAATCCCTAGGGTACCTGACCCCTGGGGGAAGCCACTGATACATGCATAACACTGCTGTGGTAGCTGCCAGTAAATATGCAAAGCTACTGATACAGTTCAAAACTGAATGCTAAATCACTGGAAAGGAAGTTAAAATGAACATTGCATGTGTTATTTTAAAGACTTGTTGTTGAGCTTGTACTTGGCCTCTTGTTGTCATTACGAGACAAGGAGATATAGATCGATGAGTCATTGTCAGAAATCTATTCCCGGGCATAACATTAGGCAATCTGTCAATGGTAAAACTGTTGACAGTTTGGGTCAGGTCAACTACACAGCTAAGGCATGTTTTACGACAGAATAACCTAGCTAGAGAGAGTCTAGTTACATGTCTGTTAATATGGGGAAAACGGAAGAATCCTTCATTTAGCTTGATAACCATGTTTGGACTTGGAAGCAGAATTGAGACTTTAGATGTATTTTGTGAGTCCCAAATCGCTAGTTCCCATACAGTCCATACAAGTCATACAAACACGCGGTTTTTTTGCCAACCACATTATATATGCAAATATATAAATGACGTCGTGTTTACAAACAGTAGTATCGCTATAGCAAGAACAGCAGATAAAGTTACATAGAGGCACACAAATTGACATAGCTATAGCTCCATCACAGGATGGACAGGATACAACTTATAATATGGTACAAATATAAAGTAACATACATTTGAGACAATCGGAACCTGCAGTATAACAGAACAGAAGACTAAATTGTAAATGTGTGTTACTTGAATAAGTAGTGTTTAAATTAAAATGTCAACTTCTTTTACATACGAGAAAAACAAAAATATTAAATTACATATATACTTGGGGAGCAGAGAATGAAAGTCACCGCGCTACCGGCCACTCCTAAAGACTTCTAAATTCAGCTAATAATTCTTCCCTTTGGTTATTACTAAGAGGATTTCAAATGAAAGGGTATTTCTTCTTCAATCTCATGTGGCCCGAGTGGAAGCCCAGATGGGCTCTTGTTACGCTGAAAAGCGGGGCAGGCAGACACTTTGTAATATCATTCATTCGGCGGTTGGCCGTTGGTTGATTACAGTTTTAAGAGTATCACACTAAAAGTTCTTCGCTCACAGCCATTCTACTATAGCTACAAGTAATCAAACTTCGTTCTTATTTTTCCCTTCATAGAATACACATGATTGACGTGAGGGAATGCATTATAATAACTGTTTTAGTATATACCAACGAGGCAACCTAAAAAAGAAACAAATAAAGCGACAACTAGAATAATATTTTCGACCGGAAAACGAGCTGCTAGTTAATTTACATAACAACACGTGCTTTCGTAGCTCTACAATTTCTGTCAGTGCGTGAAGAATGTTTTGCTGTCGTTTTCAGTTTCCTCGATAAATGTTTTACTCTTCACTCTACTAAAGCTTGTAAAGTTAGTTCAAGGATGACTCAAGTAGAAATTGAAGGTGCAATTTACAAAATAACCACCAGAAATCATTGCTGGAGTAAAACTCTGTGACTGGAACGAAACCGATTGATTCACATTTTCTTGAACCTGAATGGCAGCGTTTGGGGATCCGTTTACGTGGCCAGAACTGGAGGGCAAGGATAGCTGTTGAGGTGCAGTAGATGGCTGAGGAAGGCTCTGAACACTCGCTGTAGGTCGAGGAACTATTTGACGATCGGCGGAGTTCACGAAATCGGTCAGGGCTGTTGACATTTCTGCGAACTGCTCGAAGGTCGGGCGGTCGTTGTACGACTCGAGGCTTGTGTCACTTTTGTGCCCTGTGACAGCACGGATATGGCGGTTCTTTAAGTTCGTCGCAGACAAAACACTCACTGTGGTTGATCTGACGGAGTGGTTTGTATAGGCAGGGTTGATTTCAGCTCGGAGACACACGTTTTCATCATGTTATCGAGCATGTTGTGGCCGAGAGAGACAGAGCTGTACCAAACTTCAGTTTGCGAAGGACTAAACCTCGAGCCTGTCAAAGGTTTCTGTAACAGTGCTGGACATTTATGATTCAAATGTGAGAGAAACTTCTTCAGGACAGCCACTGGACAGCGAAGGGAGCCTTTGTTTGCAAACATTTTCCCATTCGACGGGTCGTCGGTGCCGTCTAAAGTGGGTCTCCCAGGGGGGGGGGGGGGGGGGGGGGGGTCCTTGTTCCCTTGTTCCCAAGGAAAATTACCCTTTGTTCCCCTGTTCCCCAAACTTTTTTCAATTGTTCGCCATAATTCTAACGTATTCAAAAACAACCCAGAAGCCGTAACCAATCACTGTGCGCCTGCGTTTTTTTAGTGGACAAGGTTATTGTAGTGTATCACGCAACTTTCCACCGGAAACAGTTATTCGTAGGTGATATTGGACTGCCACCACGGTTTTCCATCGAAAAAAGAAGATTAGTTTTTGTATAACGAACTGGGAGTCGTCGAGTCTGTTATTTGTTTTTACTGGCTTTTCTGCAGTTCTTGCATCAGCATCAGTGTCCTTGGGCTTGGGTAGTGATAGCCAGAGAAATGTGGCCCTTACCTCTACTTCATGCACTCAAACCTAGTTAATTTTGTGACAGCCCAGATCAGCGTGTTTCCTAAATGTCATGAAAATTCATATATTTCGGCCAGTTTAAAATATTTTGCTTGATAAACCTTTAAAAGTGATATCTAAAGTGTTTGGAAGTGAACACTAATCGTATTGATGAACAAAAAGTTTTGTTTGTACTCTACTTTGTCGGCAGCCATATCTTGGTGTACCAAAGTGGTACTTAATTAACTAAATTTTTGGAATATTATTTCCCCAACAGGTCGGTTACGAAGTACTCTATCGCTCCAAAATTTTGGTCATCTATGTATTTTTCCCTGCTCTCTACACAAGATCTAAAATATTTTTCAAATATCATATTTTCTTAAGCCAATTGTTTTGCGTGACGTCAGTGAAAATGATATATTGTTTGTTCCACAGATGAGCAATGGTACCAGTAACGAAGTTTACTTTTACTGTATATCAAGGGAATGTACAATATTGCGGTTATCAAAGTTGCTTTGAAAGTTGGTAAAGAGTATGAATTTATTTTGTTTCACTTTGCAAGGTATTTTTACTTTTATTTAACAACAATTGATCAACTGAAGTCTCAGCTTTCCTCAATCCATTCAGTCAACTTGACTACATGTACCCTTCAGTAATGTTCTTTGTTTCTTGATTTAAAGTGCCCCTACGATCAAATTTTGACATATCAATGTTTTTGCATATTCATAAAGTAGAGTTCATATATTATTACCAGTTCAAATTGTTTTTCGATACAACGACAGGAAGTCTTATTTTTTTAGCTCCGAATATTGAATCTACACGTCCGCCATTACTAGAAGCCGTGCCCTTTGTTCAGCTTTAAACAAAGGTTTATTCACCGGAAATGATGTCATACACTTAACGCTCGCCTGCAGAACACAACGCCTGGAGGCATATTTCTACTAAAAACGTCTTCACGTACATAAGAAGAAAGTTATATTTATCTTTGCGAGGTTGGCTACTTTTTTATGCACGCTATTTCGCGCCACGAGGTTGTCGTGTTAAGTGTATGACATCACTTCCGGTGAATAAACCTTTGTTTAAAGCTGAACAAAGGGCACGGCTTCCAGCAATGGCGGACAGGATTTTACCGGTAAACTCTCCTAAAATTTGTGGTTTAAGATGCCCATTTGGGAATATTTTTTACTATTTCTGATATTTCTAATACTGATTGACCTATAGACACTGAAAAAGTGGCAAATCGAAATGGTAAATTTTCGTCGTAGTGGCACTTTAAGGTTATCGTATACCTTCAGGGTACTGTTCCGGATAAAATTAAGTAGCGTCTCGAATATTCGTCGTATTTAGATAAATTATACCTCATTTTAAAGCTTATAAAATTGGCTACAACGTTATGCCTAAGGTTTGTAATTTTGATAAAAGTGCGATTTTTCAATAAACTTCTTTTCCGAACAAGCGAGTTGGTTTCCAAGAGCTCCAACTCCACGGCAATTTAATGAATTTAAGATCTGTTTGCTTTTCTGGACTCCGGCAGACGTTGTTTACGAAACCGTGTCGGCGATTGTGGAAATTCGAAGCCGTTCTGAAGATATTTTGGTCTTCGTGAAACTGCTAACGCGCAATCCAAGTATAGATGCGGGAATCGATGTCAGCGCCTCTCTTAAAAAAATATAAAAAATCGCCGACACAATTTTTTAGCTGATATAATTGCGAACAATATGTGAAAAGTTGAAGTAATTCGCACAAATTCGCGTTGAGTTGGAGCTTTTTTCAAACTATGTTTAGAACGAAAATAGAAAGTCAAGAAAACGCTCTGAAAAGTTTTAGCCGGCCGGCGAGACTGATTCTGGTGCCCCGCCTCTTTCACAGCAATCAAAGGCCTTCTATATAAAGCAGCCAATGATGTTCAACCAGTGACTGGGAATTTCTCAGCGGCATGAAAGCAACACAATCAAAGGTCTTAGCGCTCAGTTGAGTTAGTTTCGCGTTTTCAATCACTCTTCATTATGGGCAAAACCAAGAATAAACCGGTCAAACGCCAGAATAAGGCAATTGCAACGGCAAAGGATAAACCAGCTAAAGACAAGAAGAAGGCAAAATCAAAGCAGACCAAACGGACGCGGAAGACGAAAGAAAAGCACGAGGACAGATAAATTACCCAAAGAATCAGCCCGTGAATATATGCTCCGGAAAATGTCAGAGATTGGGCATGTTATTGTAGAAATACTTAGAGGAATCAAGCGGCCTAATGTACAACAAAATAGTTTAGCCAGTGCTAATAAGAATATATAATTTCGAACATTTCTTTGATTTTTCCCTCTTTCTTGAACTCCAAGGACCAGATACTTGTTTTGAAGAAGAAATCTACGGATAATTTTAGCGAATACGCTTCGAATTGACGATGACATATTTATGTGAGAAAAGATTCGATAGAACGCTGACAACAAGCCACAGAGCGAACTCCGAACTGATCATGAACGGTAAACGACTCCCGCGCTTAGCTACGGTTGAATGCTCATGAGACATGACGATTGATGTGGTGTATGAGCTGTCAATCAAAATATGTAACGCAATCTTTCGGTAAAATGTTTCTTTTTGATATTTCTCAAATATTATGGAAGCTATACTTTAGTTGATTGGAGAAAGAAGACAGAACTATCACATATAGAACCACATTAAAAGTTTCAGTGATTTGTTAATATTATTGTAGTATTTTTATTGCATTTTACTAACACCAAAAATAATGTCTGTGATACTTTTTTTGTTGTATCGGCTTTGTAGAATCATACAATTGTATAACCTTTGGCCGCATTGTTTCCCCGGGACCGAAAACAAAAGTGAGGTTTAGACTTGAAAAACCGCTACGCATAGCGGGGATTTAGCATTGTTTAGTAAGCAACTCAAATATATTGCCCCGCTATTCCCCGGGTAGGGATTGCGGGGCTTTCGACTGACTGGTGCATAATTGCTTGTTGTTTCTTCTGTTTTGTAGATAGTTTGTCGGAGCGTGGCGTGGCTGGCGTGTGTAAATATTGGACCTCCCTGTGTTCTAATATGAGTAGTGTAGAGCTGACCAATGAGAAAAGAACACACAATCAAGAGCGGAAATGCTATAAAGTTTACAGGTCAATGAATCTGATTCCAGTATAGAATGGTCATAAATGAAATGAACGCGACAAATTAGCAACTGATGCAAATGTCATCTTAATGTCTCTAAACTCTCTAAAGTTAACAGTTTTTGAGCTGAACCTAGACCTAAGACGAGAGCGCTCGAACTAGAATTAGTAAGGCAGCAAAGAGCATATTACAACAAACACATGATCTGTTATATCAAAGGTACTGAGTATGTAATGGCATGAAAGAGAAATATATAACGTAGCATTTGAGAATGTGGTTCAGCGGCGGACTCGAACGCCGAAAGGGGGGGGGGGGGGGGGGGGAGATACTCTACCCAACGTTGGGTAGGGTTGTGCCGCTGGGGCTCTGAAACTCTTACCCTGTTTTTGACAAAAAAAAATTATACCCTGTTCAAATTATCTATACTTGGATGTTAGTGATTATTGTGACCTTGTATAAGGAGTGTCATAACTAAATAAGTATTCATCAAGCACTAGATAAATACCACACCCTGTTCAAGATTTGTCGATGCGAAAACGGATACCCTGTCTAAGACCAGAAAATCCATACCCTATCCAGCGGATCATCCCCGTATAGTCCATATATGGGAGTACCCCCGGGACTCGAACCTCAGTCTCCCGCGTTCAAGCCGGATGTGTTAACCACTACACCATCTGAGAACCTACAATTTCCAATTATATCTGAGATCACAAGGTCGCTCACTGCGCACGACGGATATTATTACATTTAGATCGACTAACGATCCAAATATTCTATTCAATATTCGAACTATAGAATGCAGCCATAAACAGCTGTTTCGTCCTACTAAGGACTCGTCAGCACGGCATAGCAAGACTGTAAATAAGCCAATACAACAATACAACACAATGATCTTTATTTAAACACGATAAACATTTAAGCATCACTGCTTGTGGGGGTGTGTATAAAAATAACAGAAATTAACAATTCATAATTCTATATCTAATAAAACCCTTAAAATGCTTAACATTAATATTAATTAAAGGCTATAAGAATTGTGTGATACTAAATACAGAAATACAAAAGCACGGGTACGGTATATATGCTATGATACAAAATCTACATGTTATTACTGACATAGCTAATAATATCTAAAATGTTCGTTAAAATCAGGGATACACTGTACAGATAGTGCACTATTAAAAGTCTAGGTTGCGAAGTGTGTTTACTCTCTTGCCCGCAGTGTTCAAAACTTCATTGGCCTACATACTGCTACTGACCCTAGAGTCGAGCTTGGGCCACTGCACCAATCATGGCACAGAGCCATGTCGTGTTAGGTAAAGCTAACCGTGGTGTTGTGTTGTTGGGTTTCCTGACACTGTTTACTGTGTATTCAGTTTTAAACAAATGTAACACAGTCTCACTTCTAGTTTCCGTCAGCGTGTCTTGACCTTTTGAACATGTCTCGTTCCAGTCTACGACCGCGCGACTAAGTGATAAACGTTGCTTGAACCTCAGTAGTAAACAAAATTACTTGTACTCGTATGAATCTATTATATTTGGAACTGTTAAGATACCATAATGATTGTTTTGAATAGGAGCCGTTAGCGGCAGACATTAAAATTAAGAACCGAAGTAGTTTTTACTCGTAAGTTTAGCTCGACGGAACTGTAATGAAAATTTAATGTGTGAAATACGGCACAAGCTTCGCCATGTCCGCTCTGTTAATGCTACTGTTAATCGTATGTTTTGCTCTTCACAATGCACAAATTAAACAAATCTTTGCAATTATTCCATATATGCTTAAGGTTACCGAACACCTTCAAAACGAAAAAGATGAGAAAAAAATGTTTCCCACAGAAATGTAGTTTTAGTAGCAATGTTTCATATACCAAAAACGCCGTTAAAAAATATATATATATATTGACGGGAAAAAAACAAAAGAAATAAAAGGTTACGTTTCATTGACAGCAGATCAATTAACATATGACAAATGGATCGCTCAGCTGTAACATCCATCTACGAGTGTTCACGTTTATGGCGAAAAGTTTTTCCACATAATTCAATAATTCCATTGGTTGTTGGCCTTATGTATTCCAAAGAGCAAGCAGGTGCCTTGGACAACAAAGAAAAAAGAAAAAGAAAACAAGGTCAAAAATGCACAAGAGCCAGAGTCCTCGCAAAACCCGATAACGATTCATATTTTCACTTTCAGGCAGAGTAGCGAAAACCTGGAGATGAAGAAAAATCGATATAAGAGCCAGCCGAAATAAGTTTTGTTTCTAAGAAAGCTTAGATGGAAACATGACGATGACTCTGACTCGCTTGAATCCAACACCACGATATCCGCAAATTACAGCAGGTATTGCCGTGTTGTTTCAGACGGCTGCCTTATGGCATTCACCTTCGATTTCGTTGCCCTTTCTTTGCCTTTTATAGATGTTCCGTTTCGCTTTCGAGGCCTTTTAGTCTTTCACATTTTTCAGCAGAAGAAGAAAACTACGAACAACCGAGCGAATAACCTAAATTGCGTTACAGTTTTTTTCACGTAGTTTTGGAAACTATCAAAATATGTAATGCATACCTAAAATAGTTCAAGATAGTCAGTCCTCTACAATCTTTAGTGCGGGTAATCGTAAAGCTTTTATCAAGTCTTGTACCTTGGCGTTGTCGCGAAACAAGTCTGTGAGCAGCGTGTCTGGATCAATCACCTTCCCAACTTGAGCTGGTGGAACTGGCTTGAGCAGATAGCTTCCCTTCGCTATCTCCAATGGACAATCTGGCATTTTGGTAGACCAATCAAATTGATTTAATAGATCTTTACAGTCTTCAGGGTAATCCGTGAACAGGCCTGGGTGTATGTCTTTGCCGGTGAATTTATTGATGGGTACGATCAGGATGTATGGCAGGTAATCAAGCTCCAAATGGAGTTGAAGGAGCCTGGCATAGACTAAGCACTGATGTAAGTGCGCCCCGAACGCACGTTTGTCATTTAACCAATAATTGAGTGCGTCGAGAACTTTCCAGTCCACGATGACGTACTTGTGGTCATACACGGCTACTGCATCAGCTTCGCCCTGCCACAGATAAACCTTCGATTTAGCCTTGTCATGCATGTAACCATACAAAGGGAACTTGCCGACAAGCAGTTTGAGACCATTGAATTTGTTTTGAAGGGCATATTCCATGGCCTCGGCTACTTCCTTCAGCTTATTAATCTCCTCCCCATCTTTCTTCAGCTTATTAATCTTCTCCTTTACTTCCTTCAGCTTATTAATCTCCTCCTCTACTTCCTTCAGCTTATTAATCTCCTCCTCTACTTCCTTCAGCTTATTAATCTCCTCCCCTACTTCCTTCAGCTTATTAATATCCCCCCCATTTATGTACATGGTAAGAAAGTCGTCCCAATCCTGGCCGATTGTAGTTCCAAAACCTGTGGGTCCTCCTTTCGTCAGTTGCAGAAATTCTGTACCTTGTTTCTCCCGAAAGGCGGTCTTAACCTTGTTGATCATCTATATTGAAACGAAAGTCGCGTTAGCAAACAACCTGATGTTTCTAGAACCCAATAAACGTGCATACCGTGTAACGATTATGAACGAGTGATGTCGAGGTTTATATAAAACGTATAGGTATATCACGATATCACGAAAACCTTACCGTCTTATAAACCTTACCGTCTTATAAAACTTTATCTTGCCCCAGTGTTTTGAATTTGATGGTTGTAAGATGCAATCTGCGTCAATATTAATTTTATCGGGCCTTGCAGTTGCAAGTTTCGATATAAGGATGGCTTCCTTACATGTTACGAGGCTGTTCTTTGCATCATCGTCGGTTAATTCGATTTCCATAACGCTGAATCGCACAATAGTTTATACCGAAGTCTGTTTCCCCTGCGGAATTATTCCTTTACTTGCAGTCGATATCAAACTATGATGAAGTTATATATTGTCATTGTTTATATTCCAGATGTATAAACAGGAACATTCCTAATATCTTACATCATCGTTGAGGTCACCTGCTATCATGAAGCGCATCACTGCTCGATGTTCTAAAACAATAAACAATAGCCTCTAGTCTAAACTCGGTCTTGTGATAAGAAATTTATGATTTACGTGACATTTCTAAAACCATTTCCAATAGCTTCCTATTGCATTACTTTGTTGGAAGAGACGGAAATGTAATTACTCAGGCTACCCAAGCTAGTCTAATCCTTATCACACCGACGTAGAGCTCTGCCTCGGCAAGCGAAACGCAATGCATTCAAATCTTTTTATATATCTGAACACATTATCGGATTAACATGAGGTCAGATCTCTTTACAATACTGCAAATGCATCGACAAAATCAGCATATAAATTATAGTTCACGCGGGGCCAACACAAATGTCTTTGTTGTGACCGTTTGTAATTTATACCGGGAACGGAAAGGACAAAGTGTCTCAGAACTGAGTATCGCAAAAACATGCATATTTGAACACGAAACGGTCTTTCTTTTATTACAGTGAACGCAAAACCTTCCAGAATCGCAAAGCTTTGCCGTTGTAATTAAGCCACAAGGACGGGTCATTTGACATTTGCTAAATTCACAGTTTAGTTACTCTATAGATAAAATATAAATTTCGCACTAAAACGAGTTTATATACAAAACTCAAACTTTAGCAGGTAATTAAATGCTAAACCTACGCTCTGTATATAGAGAGTCAAACTTTCGCAGTTAATTAAATGCTAAACTTGCGCTCGGTATATAAGCAAACTCGGATCATTCACGGTTTCTGAACAACGTGTAACGATTTCTCAAAACGTGTCTCGATTTCTCAAAACGTGTCTCGGTGTCAAACGTGTATCGATGTTCAAAACGTGTCTCGATTTCTCAAAACGTGTCTCGATGTTCAAAACGTGTCTCAAAACGTGTGTCGATTTCTCAAAACGAGTCTCGGTTCTCAAACGAGTCTCAATGTTCAAAACGTGTTTCGATGTTCAAAACGTGTCTCGATTTCTCAAAATGAGTCTCAACGTCCAAAACGAGTGTCAATTTTCCGAATTTCTCAAACGAGTATTGATGTCTCCATTTCTCAAAACCAGTCTCGATTTCACAAAACGAGGAGAAATGGAGAAAGTGTACATGGCACTGTTTTCATGTTGCGTGACTAGAGCCGTGCACTTAGAGTTAGTAGAAGATATGTTTACTCCGGCGTTTAGGCGTTGTTTGAGGAGATTCGCTGCTTCGGTCATTTAAGTTAGATAATCTACTACAGCAGAAAGAAGCAGCTGGAATCGCTCTAGCGAAAATAATATAAATAGTAAGTTAATAAATTGGATCACTCAAGGTTCCTGGGAAAAACGTCTCTTATCGTAAGAACGAGACTCGTTTATAGTATCTCTCAAGGTTTCAGTTGAGCGAGAGATGTTTCATAAAAACGTGTCTCGATTTTCGAAAACGTGTATCGAATTTGAAAGCGTGTCTCGATTTTGAAAGCGTGTCTCGATTTTCGAAAACGTGTGTCGATTTTCAAGGATTCCTAATTCTAAAATCTAACCAATAATACCTCTAACAATAAAATAACTAAATAACTAAATAACTAAAAAATAACTAACTAACTAATTAAAAATAACTAACTAACTAAAAATAACTAACTAAAAAATAACTAACTAAAATAAATAACTAAAAAAATAACTAACTAACTAAAAAATAACTAACTAACTAAAAAAATAACTAACTAACTAAGAAATAACTAACTAATTAAAAAAAATACTAACTAACTAACTAAAAAATAACTAACTAAAAAAATAACTAACTAAAAAATAACTAACTAAATATATAAATAAATTTGATTAATTATTATGATTACAATTATTATATCGATTATAATAAATTATAATGTATATAATAACATAATAACAAAACCGTAATAATTATTGGTCAATTGTCAATCCTCTGGAACCCTGGCGTTCTAACAGTAAAGTTTCGATATTACTATTACTAATATGTTTGCATTTAAAAACTCAGACATTTTTCGGATTTGCTATCTAATATCTCGTAAATGATGAAAAATATTGAAAAACCTAGAAGTGGCTTTGACAGTGCAGATGGCAAAAACAGGTTTGAGTTCCTTGTAAGCACTATAAAAAATGTGTTAAACTTGAAGCGACAGTAGAATGTGTTTGTCTCGGTGCTATCGCCTCAAATTAATTTTCTCAAGGTAATTTGGATCCGGTAATTCTTTCTTAACACTATCATATAAGCTTATTATTATATAGTCCCTCGAAATAATTTAATAACAGAATTGAACTTCTAATAATAAATATAATGATAAATTTAATAAAAGTAATAATAACTATTATATAACAGAAGTCCATATGGATTTCTGCTAATAATAATAAAAATAATTTATCAATGATTATTTTATTCCTTCATTATTAACGGACACAATTTTGTGATGAACAATAACGACAAATAATGTGTTTGTCTCGGGACTATCGGCTGATAGTTTGATGAAAATTTGATGTTCTTAAAACTAGCATAAGCCCTCCAACTGCCTGGTTCTATCAGCCGATATAGTTCCTCTACAGACACTATTCATGATAGTAGTGCCCAGTGAGCACTATCAAAAATTTGGTTTTGAACAATAAGCGACGATAGAGCTAGTGTGTTTGTCTCAGAACTATTATACAAATATATTTGCGCAAAATTGTCTTTCGTGCTCAGCGGGCACTATTATACAAATAGACAGTGTCCGTCGAAGAACTATCGACTGATAGTTGCCCGCGGAAATTTGATGTTCTTAAAACAAATATGCTAGTTTTAAGAACATCAAATTTCCAAGGGAAACTATCAGTCGATAGGTCCGAGACAGACAATCTATTTGCGTTATTGTTCAACAAAAAAATGTCTTTCGTGCTCAGCGGGCACTATTATACAAATAGACTGTGTCCGTCGAGGAACTATCGGCTGATAGTTGCCCGCGGAAATTTGATGTTCTTAAAACAAATATAAGCCCGAGAACGAAGTTCGAGGACTTATATGCTAGTTTTAAGAACATCAAATTTCCAAGGGAAACTATCAGCCGATAGTTCCGAGACAGACACAGTCTATTTGTCGTTATTGTTCAACACAAAATTGTCTTTCGTGCTCAGCGGGCACTATCACCTGATAGTTTTCATCCGCGGACGACAACTATCACGTCACGTGATCGTTTTCAGCCAATGAGCGCGCGCCAAAATTTTGTGGTGAACTATAACACCTGATAGTTTGCATCCGCGGACGACAATGACGTGTCGCTTTTGGCCAATGAGCGCGCGCCAAAATTTTGTTGTGAACTATAACGCCTGTTAGTTTGCCTCCGCGGACGACAACTATCACGTCACGTGATCGCTTTTAGACAATGAGCGCGCCAAACTTTTGTGGTGTACTATAATGGTTGATAGTTTAATAACATCAAATGTCACTATTGTTATAAAAGTAAAGTAAAGCAACTTTATTTAACGTCTGTAACTCGTAACAGTCTGGTGAGACTGATAAACTTGAGGCCGACGTGGAACCTACGATTTTACGTCCTTATCCGAGAAGACGTGAAGGTCTAACCATTTGCAGTTGTTTCACAAAGGCAGCACCTTCTACTCAGTTATTTTAAGACCCTGAGTGTTGGTCCGGCCGGGGTTTGAACCCGCGACCTCCCACGCAACCGGACCGGAACTTAACCACTGAGCTAACGGGAGGCGGTGAGGCATTGAAAAATAGCAGAATCCCTAAACAGGCATAAATGGGAAATGATTTGGCAAGGTATTCATAAAAACAAATTAAATATTGTCTTGCCCCATCCACTGCCTCCACATTCTGTCATCAAGGTATGACTGGTGGTCCGACCGGTCGACTCCTCTCCTTGACTTGATGCCGTTTGCAAGCGCTGTACCCATGCATACTCAATCTCCTGAGTGTGGACACCAGTCGCGGGGTCTAAGAAGTGGTCTGCATGGACAACAACCCTGTGTTTGAATCACATTTGGCAGATGGCGTTCTATCCCACGGTAGGCATCCCAGTCGTCTGTATGAAGTTCATTCCCTGGCAGAAGGCACTTTTCTATAATAGGAAGGAGCGTTGCCATGTCCCTCATCTTCACAACTTGGTAGAATCCTCTGGAAGGGCTGAAGGCTCTCATGAGGATGCCAAAGACTTAAGAATAATGTGAATATCGTCTTCCTCTATTATACTGAAATAATATTCGACATTCGGTGTTATCATTTATTGCACTGCTAACCTATATAAGTCAGCCTTTCCTTTTCCTATTGTTTTTTCTACTTTAATGCTGAATTTTTGGACTAACTAACTACAGGTTCTAAACCCTCTCTTAAAGGGGCTCCGTCGACTGTTTTCAGCATCAATTTGAAAAGCGTATGACTACATTCAAACTACTCACCAAAACTTTAGAAAAGTACTGTCTAGTTTTATTGTAAAACAAGCTTCTTCATAAGTGAATTACCTAAAGAGTAGCTATGGGTGACAAGGGTGGAAACGAAGGATGACGATAATGAAAAAGTTGAAAACGCTGGGCCAACGTTTTCAATTATTAATCTTCTGAGATTGATCTTACCATTAAATCTTAAGCTATCTCGCCCTCATCAACATCTTTTAGTATAACGTAGTCCGTAGGAGTACTTTTTCAGGTATATTCAGGAGAAACAGAAAAATCATATTGAATCCCGAAATTACTAATGACTATCATGATTTTGAACCCCAGCCAGGCTCTACCTCCAACAGTGGATGTGCTTCTTATATTTCTAATGATTTACACTACACCAAACGAGATCAAATGATTTATCACGATTTAAAAAAAATTAAATGTGAATTCCAGGCTTTATGGCTAGAAATTTAAATAATATTCAAAAACTCATGAATAATTAATGAGCATTTTGTCCAATCAGATGAAGCAAATCAGTCACGTGCATGCTCCTTTATACCTGATTGAGACAATGGAATTCCTATTGTGTTTCAGCTTTCTCATTGAATTGCTAATTAGGATGAACGTTTTATATAAAGAATACTAATGAACATGAAATTTTATATAAAGTTTCATCCTAATTAAGAATTCACTGATAAAGACCCAAATATAGCAAAAAGTACACGGAACATAAGGTACCTAGATAAAAAATTTTGCACTAAATTTACTAATATCAGCAAACTACCGAGATGCACAGATAATAAAAAAAAATGGAGTTATCCAACTACCATTACTTGTTTGCCGAGCCACTGTTTAGTTCCAATTCAAAGCCAAACTCAAAGCCGTAAAATAATAAAAACGTGCATTAAACTTACATATTTTGTGCCGGAGTCAAAAATTTAGAGTCTGCCGTCATGTTAGTCACATCGCTTTCCAAGTCTTGAACTTTATCGAGGTAAACCACGACACCAAATCCTTCAAGTGCAGGTTGTTCTTGCATTGCGAAACGCCGCTTCAAACAACATAGTATGGTAAGTTCTTCATGTCATTCCCTTGAGATGTTCGTAATTGCAGGCGGTGATTACTCGAATATTTTGCATGGCGTTGTGAATACAAAGGTTCAATGCATATGGTTCATTAAGTAACCATTCCCTTGAGATGTGCGTCTTTCTTTCATTGCATTCTTAAAGCGTTTTTGAAGCCGTTTAAAACACTCACAGCACGTGTTTTATCAAGTCTAAAAATTCTCGGCCTTCGCCCTCGAATTTTTAAACTTGATAAAACACTGCTGTTCGTGTTTTAAACAGTACATAAATCCAACCTTATAACAGGTGTTATATACCCCCATCCAAATAAAAAACTCCCAAATTAATTCTAAAAAACACTACATACCTTATCTAAGGAAGACAAAACAATAATTCTGTGTGGAGACTTTAACCTTCACTTACTAAAAACAGACATGAAAGAGTACATTAGTGACCACTTACGTTATTATACTTTGTTCAACCCAAATACCTCAACCTACTCCTTCACTTATGACTGGCCACATCTGGATAAACTCACTTAAATCAAAACCTAGTATCTGGCAGACGATTTTTGGGTAGGGGTGTGGCGCGGAGACCTCAAAATCCTATCCCAGACCTAAAAATGCCGTTTACCATACCCTATCCCAGACTTGAAGCAAAAATATCTATACACTATCCCAGACCCAAACCATAGATTCATACTCGTGCATCATTTTTTGTAAAGTTTTTAATTAAAATTACACTACGAAAGCCGTTGTTTAGTTTTAATATGGTATTTTAAGCTGTAGTGTGGTCGATAGAGCGCTATGCATGGTATCAACGACAAGTATATCAAAATCCATACCCTTTCCCAGACCAAATCGTAGCCGTAAAAAAGGATACCCTATCTCAGACCACGGCAGCTCAAAAACCATACCATGTCCCGCGGCAAATACCCATATAGCCCATATAAGGGAGTACGCCCCCTCCAGGCTTATACAACATATCACTGATCATTTACCAAAATTGATTATATTAACTGATACAAATGTGAATGTTGCCTACCCAGAAAATTGCTGAAAAGGGACTATACAAACTTTAATAAGGAGCTTTTCTTGTTATACACATATCTTAACATACATTTCGTTTTTACCCATGACTGACCTGAAATACAATTTTTTCCATGATAACCATCTCAATGTTATAAACAAACATGCGCCATTAAAGAAACTATCTAAAAGAAAATTAAGACAATCTGTTAAACCTTGGATAACCAAAGCAATAAAAAAATCAATTAATATTAAAACCGGTTATATGGTAAATATATAAAAACTAAAGAAAATAATACTATTTTCACAATAATTTATACAGAGATAAAATAAATGATCTAATAAGATCCTCAAAAAAGAGGATCTTAATTACTTTGACAAATTTAAAAACAATATGAAGAAAACATGGCAAGGTATTGATAAAACCACCACAGCCGTATCTAAACATTTTCTTCTTCAAGAGCGAAATAACGTAATTAAAGATCCTAGCCAAATTTCAAATAAATTTAACCTATATCTTAATAAACTAGCATCAAACTTGGTATCTAAAATGAAACCAGCCAAAAAGTCCCATAAAGACTTTCTAAGAACTTGTACAAATGTTCCTTTTTTCGTAAACCCTGTAACTTCATTTGAAATCAATGACATCATTTGTAACTTACTGATCCAAATAAAAGCCCTGGTATTTATAACTTTCTAAAAAGTCTTCTTATTAAACTATCTTCCAATTTGTTGGCTTCACCCTTAGAATTCATTATCAATGATTCTTTTTTAAATGATATTTCCGTGACAAATTAAAAGTCCAAAAAACAATTCTACTCCATAAAGCCGAGCCTATTTTATTTTACAGCAGTGACAATAAACATCTGTAAATAGTGATCTAAGCTCAATTGATAAATGACTTCTACATGTATGTAACAAATCTATTAATGTATCCAAATCCAATTTCATTACTCTTCATTATAAACAAAACAAATCCTAAATCTCTACTCATAAAAAAAATCTTATCCCTCTTTATGAAGCCTTTGCGTACTGTTAAGAAAAGAGCAATTAGAGTAATTCCAAATGAAAAGTGGAATGCCCATACACCTCCTTTACTCTTCAAACTAGATCTATTGACCATTAAATGATATATATAAATTGTATGCGAGCTTGTTTATGTACGATGTCTATCATAAAACAGTTGGTTATACTTTCACTGATCTATTTGTCCCTCTATCTAATGTAAAACAAACATACTTTATTAATCATTCTAGAACAAATTATAGTTTGCGCTTCATTACAAGTGAAGGTATTAAAATTTGGAAAGAAATCACAAAAAAGTTAAAAGTTCTCAATAAAAATATCATTTAAAAAAAAAAAAAAACTCTTTTCCTGAAAATTATCAGTTTCAATAATGTTATCATATTCCTCATGTCTATTTCGTAAATTAGTCAAATGCAGATTTTACATTTTACATCCAGAATCAGTTAGTAATAGTGTTTGTATAGGAAATTGTTAATTTTCGACAGAAATATTTAATAAAAATCCATCTTTACGTCTGGACCGAGTTCCAGGGAGTTCGGTCAAATCTTCCTCCCCATAGAGGACAACCACACAACACAACCATAAGTGATCATGGGATGCCTGTGATCTCGCTAGCGCTCGGCGTCAGCAAAGAGGGGTTGGTCGTAAAACATGGACGGGGAAGCGGGGACGGGGACGCGGGGACGTGACCTTAGAAACACAGTATTTTTGAGCGCTAAAATAAAAAGCGAGTAATTATGTTTTCATTCTCCCTCCCAACTCGTCCGAATGAAAATAATTTTCCTAGTCCCGCTAAACACTGAATAAACCACAATACACAACTACAATGGTAGGTTGTATCATGAGCAATATACAAACCACGTTTATTTAGTATTACATACCAATATAATAACCCGAATTATACGAGCTACAATCCTAAACTTTTTGACACTTTCAATCGCACCTCTAATTTTTCTTTAACATACATATCCTTTGCTTGGTCCGTTTTCCAACGGCCGTGTAATTTAAGCAGGCGCTCTTTCGAAGGATCATTATACAGACCTTCGTTAATACAGGATGCCCCTCCTGAACTGAGGCTGTGTAAACCGTACAACTTTTCGTTATAACCTAAAGACGAAATACACTCTTTAAATATTTCTCTGAACCTAGTATATGATAATTTCCGATTGCCTAAGCAATATGCCTGGTTAGACTTAACAAACTTGACATTTCTAAATATAAATTCGTCACTGCCATCGAGGACTAATTCCGCATCTTTCAAATATCTTAATAATAATGTACAAGGACACGTGGGAAGACCGGATTTATAAATGAACACTTGTTGTCCTTGCCTGTATATATCCGTTTTACTATTTGGCACGTGGATGATGATATGCTCTTCGGCTAACGAGATATCTCTAACTCTTATGTTCAATAACTCTTGAGACCTAAATAATCCAGCAAAAGCTATAACACACATTGTTGAAACTCGAAGGTCTTGTAAATTACAAGTACTATGCGCATATCGATGTACTGTCGACTTAATCAACTCTAGATTAACGGGCTCCTTCTTATTTATGGGCGGGTGTGGTAACCTCTTCTCGGTCTCCACTAGATTTTTGCAGATCGTCGAATCTAAAGGATTAATACTTATTGGTAAAATTCCGTGAATCCATTTGAGTGCTGCGTACGCCACATGGACTGATGTTTTTGAGTTTTTCTCTAATAATTTAGACAAATAAATAGCTATGTGCGTTACCTTAGCTGGGAGATAAACCGGTCCACCTATATTTCTTTGGAAAGCAAAGAAATGTTTAACTTCATTTTTATATCTAATCACTGTAGAGGCCGCTCTTGACTTCAGACAGTCCTGGATCACTTTCCTTTTAGGTGAAACGGGGAGATCGTCCCAGCACTTAGATCCCATTAGGACCTATACAAAGAAACAACGAGATAGATCATGTTTCACCTGTACTCTATGCCGACTTATTCGACTAGACTAACTATAACTTGGCTCTTGGTGAGCCCATAACCCATATCGGTGACCTGAGAAACGCCGGCCTGCTCTCGGTGAGCTCAATGGCCGCGTAACCAACTTCGCTCACACGCAGCCTCGGTGCTCGTATCGTGTGAAAACGTAGTCCTACTCTTGGACCGCTATACGCCGACCTGCTCTCGGTGAGCCCAATGGCCTCGCATTATCTTCGTAACTCTGTAAACTCTGAAAAGACAGTCTAATCACATAAACGTGCCCTTCCCACCAGGGGGAACCCAAGATAGAGTTCAAATTCCGTCCATGCGCGAGTACTCTTTTCCCTTCGTAACGTCGATAATCTAGTATTGCATAACTATAGCGATGCCATAATAATGGCCAAAATGACGCCGAAGGCCAATCAGGGACTATCAGAGTTCCTTTTGCTCTTTCTCTTTCCATATGGTTAAGTACCCTAGCAACTAAGTCTTATTGGAGGAACGACTAAGCAATTTTCATTTTTCCAAGATTGGAAAAATGCATCTACTCCAAAAGTCCCTGGATTCCAAAACCGGGAAAAGAATTTGGCAACTTTCTTGTTGTAATAGGTCGCAAAGCAATCGACAGTGTATGGGCCCCACAATTTCTGAAGAATTTCAAAAAATTCGTCCCGAACCTGCCAATCGTCTAGATCGAAAATTTTACTAAGAGCATCTCCTTTCTTATTCAAGGATCTGGGAATCCATTCAATAAACAATTCGATACCTCTTTCTAAACAAAAAGAGAATATGTCGACGGCTAACTTCTGTAGCTCGAACTTCATACTGCCGACTTACACTATTTTAACAGTTGATTGATTATCCGTGTACCATTTAACCTTTGAATTATCTAAGAAAGGTACGAAGGACTTAAGACTGTAGGATACGGCTAAAAGTTCCCTATGTGTCGAACTGTAAGTTCTCTCCTGTTCTGTAAACATGCGATGACATGACATTTCTTCTGCCCCCTGCACGATAGCCCCACAGGCTTGCCCACTTGCGTCGGAATAAACCATTTTATTGTGAACCTTACCGGAAAAGCAGTCTCTAGAATTAAACCTTCTGACGTTGGCTAACCAAAATTCTAATTCCGCAACGCAGTATTGATCTAAAAATACCTTTTCCTCCCATTCTGTTGCTATAACGATATTAATTTGACAATGACGTGTCATGATTCTTGTTAAATGACCGAAAACTGGACTTAACGAAATGACTGACCCTGTGAAGAACGCTAGCCATCTTGCCGATACAAAAGGTTAGTCTAATATCTCCCTTATTTTCTTTTCGATTTTTATAATTCTCGCTTCTCGTATAGTTATGCTACCGCTCGCACAATTCCAAATTATTCCTAACCATTCAATATTCACTACTGGAGACCACACGCTTTTCTCCTCATTGATGACGAAACCGGCCGCATGTAGATCTCCTCTGATATGATGAGAAGCGTCTTCGGCTTTTTCAAATGACTCTTCAAAACCAATGCAATCATCTAAATATATTACGCACTGAAAACCTCTGGCTCGCCATAATTTGACCAAGGGTCTCATCACCTTCGTGAAAATGTATGGGGCTGATGAAAGACCAAACGGAAGGACTGCACTAACTCCTCGTCTTGCACTGTATTATCACTGTCTTTATTGAAGGACTTAGATGGCTCCGGTGTTTGATGTCGAAGGGGTTCCATAACCAAATCTTTTGCCGCTCGAATCGCTCCTAAGCTTGAAAGTTCGCACGCGGCATGTGGCGCTCCAGTGTCCTCTATAACCGCACGTGAAGCAGACGTCGTCCGCACGAGGTTGCCTACGGCCTTAAAAAATAAAGGAAAAGCAGAAACACAGATAAAGAATAAAAGAAAGGTTAACTGAGACCTAACCTTGCTCCGTACTTTTATAACAACTAACAAAGAACAGCTATTACGTAACATACACGCCTATTATGTCATTGTTTGGCGGTATGAATTTTCATACAAACGCAGGAATTCAGCTAATTAGCCTCCCATAGGAAAATACATGTGTATACAATGCACTGTTTTATCACTAACTCGTCACTTAGGTCAGAAAAAATACGTAATCAAAATTGTTTTCCCTAACGAACCTTGGAAAAGCCTCGTTTCGACGATCCCTTTGCTCTTCCCGACTGTGCTTGTAAAACTGGCATTATGCTCCCAGCATTGCTCGTTATTTGTCATAAAAATGCTCAAATTATAATAAAAATAGTAATAATAATAGCATTTATATAGCGCCATTTCCATTTAGCCCAATGGCGCTTACAATCTCATGTGGTACTGAAATAAGTCTAGGACTAGAACTATTAAAGATATATAAATTACATGAGTCCCCGTTTCCCTGTCCCCACGTCCCCGTCCATGTTTTACGACCATCCACAAAGAGTTTTCGACCTTTCAATTTGTGAGCTCCGTGATTTTAATTACCGGTTTAAAGCTAAGCTCATTCAGAACGGAACGTTTAACAACCGTTCGCACAGAATCTTCCGATTTTGTTTATCATTTCAATATTTTTTCTGTTTCCAGATTCAAAACTTCCAAACCAATAGAATAAACGGAATAAAAATAAAATGATGCAGATTTATGGTGGTTGTGATTGTTCCTTCTTTGATGCAAATGTCATGAACATGTCAAAGTTTAGGCGGCTCTTCATTATATTTTCAGTAATCTACCTCGATCTACGTAGACATAGAAAGCACGGGTATTGCAGTTTCCTCTTCATCCTCAGCAGTGTTTATCGAGATCCTAGTCGTGGTTCATTGATCAACGTTTAGCATAACCGGAAACAGCTAGTGGTTTTCGCCGCCTCAGTTCACCGTAATGCTAATGGCCAGGCCTGCATGAATGTCAGGGAGCCACACCCCCGGGGGGGGGGGGGGGGGGGGGTACTCCCATATATGGACTATACGGGGATGATCCGCTGGACAGGGTATGGTTTTTCGAGTTTCTGATCTTAGACAGGGTATCCATTTTCACATCAACAGATCTTGAACAGGGTATGGTATTTATCTAGTGCTGTTATTTAGTGTAGTGCTTGCTGAAGTCTTATTTAGTTATGACACTCATTATACAATATCACAATAAACACTGACATCCAAGTATAGAAAATTTGTCATTTGTCTTATAGAGGGAAAATGTTAAGACTTTGTCTTGAACAGGGTATGGAAAGTTGAGTTGTTTTTGTCTTAAACAGGGTAAGAGTTTCAGAGACCCAGCGGTACACCCTACCCCACTTTTGGTAGAGTACCCCCCCCCCCCCCCCGGGGGGTGGGAGCCACATAACCTCAAATCAAAGCGTTTGCTAAAGATCCTCTTGAAGTCGCGTCAAAAACAAGTGCGGAAACAGATTGTGTAAACTAGTAGCCTTAGAATGACATGTCATTTAAACATTTCAGTGCCTTGGAAGTTAGAATATCTTCAAAAGAATTTTCAATGAGTGGTTGTCGCCGCCTCGGTTCACTGCCAAGACTGTGTGTATGGCAGGAAGCCGAATAAAAACATAATTCTAATTTCAAATCAAAGCGTTTTCTAAAGATACTCTTGAAGTTGCAGCAGCCAGGAACACGTCCGATAACAGGTAACCATCATGACTCGGTTTCCATGACTCCCACCTGCACAAGTTCGTGCACAGTGTGTTAGTGAAAAGCACTTTAAAAGTCTCGGGTGATACTTCATTGAGCTTGTGATCCTCAAGGGAAACAAGTTGCCATGCATATTGGAGAGGAAGCTATATTCAAAAACGCATTTTTAGAAAGATCGACAATCGATTGGAGGTGAAAAATAACATTTACAAACTGGTTTTGCTAATAACAATACCGTCTCGTACAAGGCCTTAAAATAAGTGAAGTCATGCAGTTCTTTGCCATGCAGCACAACCCCATATTGTTAGCCTATTGACAGATTACAGCTGTTAGATCAGTAACACTTCATGGGGATTTAGCATAAACAATAGGCTTCCTATTAGGTGCTTAAAGTGCCCCTACGATCAAATTTTGACACATAATTTTTTTCTCATATTCGTAAAGTAGAGTGGCTATATTATTACCAGTTCAAACCTTTTTTCGATACGACGACGGGAAGTCTTATTTTTTGAACTCCGAATCTTGAATTTTACATCCGCCATTACGCGAACCCGTTCCTGTGGGCGAGGAATGCCTGGTCATATTTTAGCGTACGTGACGTCATACACTTAAGGTTATCGGATACTTCAGCGTACTGTTCCGCATAAAATTAAGTAGCGTCTCGAATATTCGTCATATTTAGATAAATTATACCTCATTTAAAGCTTATAAAATTGGCTACAACGATATACCTAAGGTTTGTAATTTTGATAAAAGTGCGATTTTTAAATAAACTTCTTTTCCGAACAAGCGAGTTGGTTTCCAAGAGCTCCAACTCCACGGCAATTTAATGAATTTAAGATCTGTTTTCTTTTCTGGACTCCCACAGACCTTGTTTACGAAACCGTGTCGGCGATTGTGGAAATTCGAAGCCGTTCTGAAGATATTTTGGTCTTCGTGAAACTGCTAACGCGCAATCCAAGTATAGATGCGGGAATCGCTCTCAGCACCTCTCTTTTAAAAAATTAAAAAATCGCCGACACGCTTTTTTAGCTGATATAAATTGCGAACAATCTGTGAAACTTTGAAGTAATTCGCACAAATTCGCGTCGAGTTGGGGCTTTTTTCAAACTATGTTTAGAACGAAAATAGAAAGCCAAGAAAACGCTCTGAAAAGTTTTAGCCGGCCGGCGAGACTGATTCTTTCAACCAGTGACTGGGAAATGTCACAGTCAAAACTTCCCACAACAACACGTGTGGCTATTTTTCCCATACAAACCTTCACGCGAACTAACATATGTAGCAAGAAAGTGTACCATTTTCCCGCTTTGAAAAGCAAACAAAACGTTTTGAATAGAAATAATCTTTCAAGTTTGTGTATTGTACAGGACTGTAGCAATTTAACGAACCACAAAGCTGGCATTTCGCTACATTCAAGCCTTCTAGTTGAGTACCAAGAATACGGTTTGTAATTCTCTTCAAGCCTCATGCAAGGATGGTTTGTGTACATTTTGAGGACAGAAGCTTCTCCATAATTGTTTGTATCATATGGAATAGCCGGTAAGACCGTACTAGTATAGATTGACCGAAAAATAAGCGGCTACGTTTGCTGAGAACATAGTTTATCATAAATAACTCATATTGCTGTTTCCTATAAACAGATAAACCTATCGATGTAGTATGCCTTTTAATTTACTGCTAATTTTATTTGCAAGACAACAAACCACAGAAGAAACCACCAATATTATTTCATGAAGTACCTTGTTTCAGTTGTTTGTGTCAAACAGAAACGGGGGGCGCGAAGTTTGGTTCTGTGATAGCCACTGTAAAAGCTGCAGATCAGTCAGTTTCGTTATATTTTTTTAGTCTCTAGTAAATTCTTATCATTCACGATTTCATGTTAGACAAGAGAGAGATTTAATTTTATAGCAATTACATTGTATTTTAGAATGTATATTCGCCGGTAAATCTATTGCCGGGACACAGATAATTCTCGATCTCTCTTATTCCGGGTTTCACTATAAACAATGAACAAACTTAGGACTTATAAACTGCTGATCATTACCTTAGTGATTTCTCCGCTGAATTCTCCCTGTAGCCCGGATCCAGTAACAGCACAACCTGAAAGCCGAACCAGGGAAAATACCCTGGGAAAAAATTACCCCAAAAAGATAAGAAACCTCTGCTACTGAGCTAGCACTACTTACTAGCAGGCCACTTCCCAAGCGATTTTAGCGACTATCCATTCATCCAGCTTTCAACTCGGTCGCCAGCGGCTCTATTTCCCCCTAAATCATCAACATCCGGCAATAAATTTAAACAGAAAGACACATTACTATGTTCTGAAGAATCTGATGCAGATTTTAGGTCGTTATTTACTAAACCACAGCAAAATTCGCAGTGTGAGTTTGTAGACAATATAAGAAGAAATGTATGGGTTCGAAGCAACTTGAGAACGATGCGTTAAGTGTATGACGTCACATACGCTAAAATGACTAGGCATTCCTCGCCCACGGGAACGGATTCGCGTAATGGCGGACGTGATTTTGACGGTAAACTCTCTTTAAAATGTGTGGTCTAATTGGCCCCATTGCAAACTTTTTTCACTGATTTAGATATTTCTGCCACTGTTTGCTCTTATGGAATACAAAAAAGTGGCAAAAGAAATGGTCAAATTTCGTCGTAGTGGCACTTTAAACCTAATTTCCCCATACACGACCGACTGTTCCGAACACTAAAAGGAAGTTCGCTGCATTTGAATTTAACAAGAAATGCAGCGAAATCAACCTACAACTTATACAGGAAAAACTATGCCAAGAACTTCGAAAGGGGAGGGGGAAATGTTTATTAAGATTGCCCTAGTACTTGCGCCCTGCACTTTTTTTTAGCTACATTTGTTTTGAGTAATAAATAGAATCATTTTGGATATGACCGCATACACGAAATGTGCGAAATTTGGTGAATTTCAAGGGAAAAGTCAAGGTAACCCCTAAAACACAGGTTCATGGTGAGCGTTGTCATTTCATCTTCAAAATGCAGCCTGAATTTTTTTATTAAAAGTTTTATATATAGTGCTTGAAAAGTGTAAGGCATTACACTCAACTAGCTGACAGCTCGGCAGAAACTTTGTTAATGAGCAGCTGAGTCAGAAACGCTAGAGCGATTACCTAAGTCAAATTTGCCGCATTGCAAAATGTGTCCAAAGATTCTGTGCGATGTTCATAATTACCTTTGTAGATTTTGTCCAGCACTACCCAACTTTAAAACCACCGTCGGTTCCAGCCTTGGAAGTTGGCAACATTTTTGTTAGGTGACTAAATTACATTTCCCGTTTCACTGACACACCAAATTGTTTTCAAACATTCAAAACAGTAATCGTTAGTGCTCGGTTAAACTCGTTTTACCGAAGTTTTTGAAAAATCGAGTATGCATCAAAGATAACGTACACTAGTGTATACAGAAGATGTTAAATGGTAATCGCTTTCGTTCCGATTGCATATGCGACGATCAAGATTTAAACAAACTTGGCCAGTAACCGAAAAGGGTCGAGACTCATGACAAATGCCATGCAGGAAACTGATTTTGTTTGTATTGTTTTTTTTTGTCGTCTTTTATTGCTTTTCAAAACCATGACTTAATTCATATGAAAATGATGCACACGGAGTTATCGTCGACATTTATTTTCCTTTTTTACTGTATTCTAAAACACGAGGCTCTTAGCGAGCACTGAAAATGTTGATTATATCTACTAATTGATGTTTTTATGATACTGCATACTTCGAAAGTGAGAAAAACAATATGAGTATTGATAATTTTATTATTAGCACATTTACTGCAAATCTCTTGCGCAACTCACACCTTCTTGTAGTATAAGTACCACACCTCAGAATGACTTCAGAATCAGAAAAACTACCGCATCAAGCGAACTACATCCCATTGAAGATTTAATGCAGTATTTAGCAATGGATAGCCTCCGTATTATAGATGACGTTCCAGCTGATTATCGTTGTAGAATATGGTAGGTAGCTTAAGCTTTATTCGCTTCCAGCAAACACAGTAGTTTACTCGTGGAAGTCTACACTGTATCAGAGTTGATGTTAACCAATATTACAATGAACATTCTATTTCTAGCAACGAAATCATGGCGAATCCCATTGTGCTTGGCTGCGGCCACACCATCTGTAAGGAGTGTGTTCGGATAAATTGAAAGAAAGATCAACTGCCAAACATTGCCCAGAATGCAGGTCAATAATACCAGCAATGGGTGCCTTGAACAATAATTTTTTTCTCAGCAATTTGGTCGGGAAGGTGATGGCCGAGTGTAAGCTTTGCAATGTGCGAGATTTGGTATATATCCTTCTGGATCACCCCTGCCCGGAAGCCGTACTAACTTGTGCCAATCAAGGCTGCACAGCAGAGATTAAAAGGAAAAATAAGGAAAGGCACGAGAAAACCTGTTCTTCAAAGGTTATTCAGTGTCCTTTGTGCCAAAAGGACGTACTGTGTGGCGCGATTGAAGAACACAAGAAGGCCTTATGTCCAGAAAGATCAACATCTTGTCCTCTAAGATGTTAAAGAGGTGAGCGTCCCTCGATATTCGTTCTGATAAAAACTACTATTTACCATGTCCGTAAATAGTTTTATGTCGCTCCCGTTTGTGAGACGAATGGGGAGCAGGACCATAGAACAGTTATATCCATATCTATTTTTAATTCGAGCCCACCATACGAAACGAAAGTCAAACGCGTGAAAGTCAAACGAAAGTCAAACTTGCACGGTGATCTGCGTCGACGAAAGACGACTTGCACATCCGTTTGAACAGGGCTTAAAGTTTGTATAACTACGATTCTCCTGTTTTCCATTGCTGTGTATGTGTCTTAAGTTCGGTGCTTATACTTAACTTCAGAATGAGGCTAACCCTGCGTACTTGCGTCTGTAGTCATTGCATTCAGCGGTAATTTTTGAATACGAAACTGGACTATTGCAAGCTTAAATTGTGAAATATTGGTTGCGGGTTAGTAAATATCCCTTCTACAATGATACTCCAGTAGGAATAGCGGTTATTATGTTTTAAAGTTATGTGGTGTAAAAGCACTTATATTAGAGTATCTCATAAACAGTTAAATAATTTGACCAAGTTTCTGAAAGAAAAAATGCGTGAATGTTTCATTCAAGAATGGGAGAGTAAATACATTTCAGTCTCTAATAAAGGCAAATTACGCACTTTTCGTCTCGTTAAATCTAATGTTAAATATGAACAGTATTTAACCGATATTGTCAACGTAAAACATAGACGAGCTGTCACTCAGTTAAGAATATCAGCCCATAAATTTCCATTTGAGACTGGTAGGTATAGAAAAATTCCTCATGACGCTCCTTTATGTCCAATTTGTGAATCAAATAAGGTCGGGATGAATTCATTATTTAATAGATTGTGCGAATAGTGAAATATTTTTCTACAGAATCTGTTCATTATTAATGATAATTTTAGATTCTTTGATAAAAAGTCACTTTTCATATATATATTAGTTGCTAGTGTATGAAATTTTGGAATTGTCAACTAATCTAATACATATCCAAGGTTAGGAGAGGAGGCACATATTGATTTTTCCACGAGAAACGTCCAGCGAAGTTTCTTTTTCAACCATTGAAACGTCAGAGCGATTTATCTATGTTTTTTCAAATGTCACACACTACCTCTTTCCATTCATGTCCGCCTTTTTATTCCAACTTAAACAACTTGTCACAACCTCTGGATCCCATCTGGTGGGAATGGAACGTTGAATTCATCGTGAAACTTTTGAATTCACTGTATCTTATGTCGGTGAGTTCTCAAAAAGTAAGGAATTAGATGCGATAGCTGTGGGACAACCGCAATCTGCCATTTCTCTTGAGGAGTCTTTACATATCGTCGCAGAGATATGTGATGTGATGTTTATGAAAACTATCCCGGATTTTTGAACGGAGAAACGTCTCGCTTCACTCGACCGACGATTTCGAGCCTCTGACGTATCCAGGGTAGGGTCAGGCCAGTTAAACGAAAGATATAGATAACGTATTTCCTCGAATAAGCTTATTTCAAATTATGGCTAAGAGGGTGGGCGCCGGCTTATTCGAGGGGAGCGCTTATTTGAGGGGGCGCTTATTTCAAATTTCATGCAACCTGCTTTATTGCTAAAACCAAAACAAACCAGAACAGTAACATTCATAAATATTGCTCTCGTAGTTCTCCTTGATAATCGCGTAGTTTTGGTTAAACATTGCTTGTAAAAAAGTAAAAAGAACGAGACAAACACTGATGTTGGTCGGCTGGAAAATTACATGTAATCGCTTTACTGTATTAACCCCGGCTTTAATCCCCGTAATAACCCGACTGGAAAAGTGACGGGGAGGTAGCGCTTATTTCAAATTGTGGCTAAAAGGGTGGGCACTTATTCGAGGAAATACGGTACACACCTTCAATACCAGAAAACAATTTTTCATTAGCGTCTGAGAACTTTTCATTAACGCGAAAGTGAAATCATTTTAGCGAATGAGAAATTATAATTTTTGCCTTTAATAAATAGCTTCGTTGGTTTGTCCAACTCACGTCTATATACTGCCTCATTATGAGGGCCAAAGTTTTCGTTTCGAAACTACTTTCCGGTTCACCATTAACCTCCGCAGCCAGCATTTTGTTGTGCTCCCGCTCCAAGGTACCCAAGAATACAAACTTACTGAAAAATATTCCAACTGCTTACCGGCTAAACTCTAACCCATAGTGCTTATCGATTAGGAACTACATGTAATTTCTCTTTTCCTCTTTACTCGTCCAAAGAGAAATGATTTTTTAAAAGTTAATGAAACTATTTTTGTTTCCTGTACACAATAACAGGGTTAGTTATTTGTTATTGTTATTATTATTATTGTTGTTATTATTAACAGTAACTGGTTTTATATGTCAAGATACTTCCGGTTTACTTGATTGACAGTTGTCGATTATAATTATAGAACGTAGGCTTGATAAGAGAGAATGTAATGGCGGTCGTTCTCAATAAGCTCGTTGAGTTTAAGTAGATATAAACAGAGATCTACTGTGTAAGTTAATCGGTAAAATCAGAAATAAATAAGACATGGCGGCAGCGGTTCGATTGCTGAATCCACCGGAGAATTTTACGGTGGCCCATTAGGGACACCAGATCTCCAAGGAAAACAACGCCTGCTCCGTACAAATATAACATTTCTCTGTACAAAAGGGAAACTTTTCCGTAGAAGTAGAGCTAGTCCGTAGAAATAGAGCTTCTCCGTAGAAGTAGAGCTGTTGCGTAGAAAACATAGAGCTTCTCCGTCGAAAATATAGAGCCTCTCCGTAGAAAATATAGAGCCTCTCCGTAGAAAATATAGACGGCTTCTCCGTAGAAAATATACACGGCTTCTCCGTAGAAAATATAGAGCTGCTCCGTGCGACCTCTATAAAGTGTTTGGGCTTCCTGTGGTTTCCAGTCCTTTCCGTGATGCAAACTGGCGGCGACGACGGCATGCAACCTTTTGTACTCCCAGTCAAGGGCACCCAACGAGTACTTTTTGAAATTCGTTTGAAATCAGTTGTATGCAGCTCATCTAGCCATTTTAAGGCGCCTACTGTGTCTTTTGACGTATTCTAGAAAGCTATTAGCTGTTCGGATTTTCTAGGTGGAAATCGCGTCAACCGAAAATACTATGGCAAAATATTCCCGGCCTACGAATGTTAGTAGCCCAGAACATAAATAAGAATTTTCTAGCTCAAGTAACTTCATGTTGCAAAGTTTTGTGGAGGTACGAATTTTTTAGGGATTCTTTTTCCTTTAGGCAATTCTTTTAGGTGACCTCCATTTGTTAAAGGTTTATTCTTTCGGATTTTAGATGTCAGAATTTCCTAGGGAATGAAAATGTGTTCTCGAAAACTTTAGGTGGCCGCTTCACTAAATGATTTGTGATAATATGTGGGTTTTTTTTTTCATTCCAACCAATTATTTTTAGGATCGTTCTGACTCTATTGATCAGACAAATTGGGACGTACGAATATTTTAGGGGAAACCTTTTAGTCTCCCTTTTCTTCTATAATTTTCTAGGGATTGAAAACAAATTTTCTAGCCAGTATTTCAGAAAACAATTTTCTAGGGACAATTATTTTCAAATCCGAAAGTTTTAGGCTAACTTACTCTCCCGAACAGCTTTTTAACCGAAAACTTCGTTGGGTGCCCTTGCCCTGTGTGGGGATGAATGAATTATTCTCCGCAAAAAAATGGAATGCACTTAATGTTCGTTGGAACTGCCTGGTTCGTCATGCAAGTTTTGCCCAAGTTGTGGCTGCGAAGTCAGCTACCTGAGTAAGTACGTTACAATAGAAGTAGAACAATAAAAAGTTAAGCTTAATGTTGCTAAAGGTCTGCCGAAGAAAAACCTGCTTCCATTATAGCTGCATGCCGCCAGTAAAAACAAATGTATAAATGACAATCCTGTCTCTTGTCGCTCGTCCGTGACACCTTTTTTTGAAATAGGTGTAATGTACAAGAACCGAGGGACCCCCTCCACTCAAAAGATCGCTTGACAACTGCGCTAAATTCTACACTTTGTGAATAAAAGAAGAGAATAAAAAGTGAATAAAAAATAGAATAAATAAAAGTAAAATAAAATACTTCAAATCGGTTGGAATTATACGATGGCGAGGAGCATTGTAAATTATTTTAATATATCATTATCGCCGATGAAATACCAGTGTATATTTCTTTCTAAAAAGTGATATCTTCACACGTGAAGATATCACTTTTGAAAATATGACTGGCTTTCAAAGATTTCTAGCCTTTTTAGTAAGAGATTGTAACTAGTATCTCATCGATAATCATATATTAAACAGAACATTACATGGCCGCTTGGAGATACGAATTTTATCTTCTCGTGTTGATGAAATATCTTACTCATTCGCCGCGCTCACTCGTAAGATATTTCATCAACACTCGAAGATAAAATCCGTATCTATGCGATACGAGTCATGGAGTCTCACAAGTACGCTGTTGTCTTTGTTGAGGTCGAACCAATGGCGATATGGATTATGGCTGAACTTTTAGAGTAATAATTGGCACCGACTTACCTGATGAAAGCTTAGTCCCACAATTAAAGCAATAATTCGGTGCAACTGAGGACTGTTTTGCCCCACAAGACTGGCAAAACACGTTCATTTTGGTTTGAGGACAGGCTTCCCAGACTCGACGTATATTTCCCGCTTATTAGTCTATTGGGTTACCTGTAGCTTATCGATTAGTTTCATAACGATCTCAGAAGAGTTTATATAATTGCTCGGTATGAATTCTTTTTTTCCGATTCCTACGAAACAAATCTTCAATAATAAAAGATTAATACTTAATGAAGTTGTGTGAGTGGTTTTTTGGCGATTTGGTTTATTAGAATTCGAAATTTTGACCGTTGGCCGCGGCTCTAAAAAAATATACAAGGTAGGCAACTCGACCTCGCCAAAGCACTGACTTACCTCAAAGTTCACCCAAAAATCGGCACTTTTCTTCCTCGCTCGCTATTCAGCTTTCGGCACAGGAGGGAATAGTTATCAAGCAACATCTGACCAGAGATTTAGGAAAAGCCATCAAATTTCTCATCGCCAAACGGCCTCCTCGAGACCCCAAAAGCGCGACGAACCAGAATGACCAAAGCGGTCCAAAATTTTTCCGACCCTACCCAAAACGATGCAAATCGCCTTTCTTCATGGGGGAACCCCCAAGCGTGAAATTATACGATTTTGGCGGTTACAGACTAATTTTGAATTTGGAACTCGCCAATCAGAGGACCAAGACAGTGGGCTGGGGTCTTCACCGAGTGTTATGACAGTTCCACGTGAGAAATTTTCGCGAGTTCCAAATTCTAAATTAGTCTGTAACCGCCAGTTTCGTTAAAAGCCTAGTAATGGTCTCTCTGATTGGCGACATATTTGTTTCCGTTCCTCGAGCGGAAGTATAATTTCACGCTTGAGGATCCCCCATGAAAAAAGGCGATTTGCATCGTTTTGGGTAGGGCCGGGAAAAGTTTGGCCCGCTTTGGTCATTCTGGTTCTTACAGATCATTGGAAGGTCGCGCTTTTTGGGTCTCGAGGAGGCCGTTTGGCGATGAGAAATTTGATGGATTTTCCTAAATCTCTGGTCAGATGTTGCTTGATAACTATTCCCTCCTGTGCCGAAAGCTGAATAGCGAGCGAGGAAGAAAAGTGCCGATTTTTGGGTGATCTTTGAGGTAAGTCAGTGCTTTGGCGAGGTTGAGTTGCCTACCTTGTATATTTTTTTAGAGCCGCGGCCAACGGTCAAAATTTCGAATCATAATAAACTGCTTTAGAAGGCCCCAAATCGCCAAACAAAAATCACACAACTTCATTAAGTATCAATCTTTTATTATTGAAGATTTGTTTCGTAGGAATCGGAAAAAAGAATTCACACCGAGCAATTATATAAACTCTTCTGAGATCGTTATGAAACTAATCGATAAACCACAGGTAACCCAATAGACTAATAAGCGGGAAATATACGTCGAGTCTGGGAAGTCTGTGGTTTGAGTAAGCAGACACAAGGAAGGCCAAAGGAGGTCTATTTTGGCGGGAAACCTTCCACTCTGTTGCGTCACCGCACCTGGTAACTAGCCTAGTTTCCATGCTTTTTTAAGTATTAAGCTAGAAGCATCATTTCTACGCGGAGTGCACGGAGTTTTATCACCCCAAAATTTAGAAAATGTCGTTCACAAGAAGATAGTAAATAGCCAAGTATCCGAACTACAGTATGCTGATATGATAGCAAGAGCGATGTACAACTTTTGCATCACAGGAAGCCCAAACGGTTTCTGCGGAGCAGCTCTATATTTTCTACGGAGAAGCTCTATATTTTCTACGGAGAAGTTCTATATTTTCTACGCAACAGCTCTACTTCTACGGAGAAGCTCTATTTATACGGAGAAGCTCTACTTCTACGGAGAAGCTCTACTTCTACGGAGAAGCTCTACTTCTACGGAGAAGCTCTACTTCTACGGAGAAGCTCTACTTCTACGGAGAAGCTCTACTTCTACGCAACGGCCCTATTTCTAAGGAGAAGCTCTATTTCTACGGAGAAGCTCTACTTCTACGCAACAGCCCTATTTCTACGGATTTTGTACAGAGAAATGTTATGATTTGAAAATACAACTCAGGTCGGACCTGAATCTCGATACTGCCATACAAATGACGCGCCAGTCGGAGTTAATTAAGAGCCAAGTCTCAGATCAAAACCCAAACAAAGCACTAGAAGAAATCCGTCGCAAAACGTACACAAATAAGCGGCAAAGGCCAAACAGAGGAATAAAAGAGCCAAAGGCCAGTACCCTAGTACCTGTGGTAGATGTGATAGAAAACACAGGCGAGACGAAAACTGCCCGCAAAAGGTAAACAGTGCAGAAAGTGTAACAAGACAGGACATTTTGCCGCAGTTTGCCGTTCAGTTAAGGGTACCGGGGAGGTCACAACCTCAGAAAGAAAACAAAGCTTTTTCATGGGAGCCATTGTGTCGAGTGAAAAGTATGAAGAGCCGTGGAGAATCGATTTGACAATCAACCAGAAAGTATTCAACTTCAAAATAGATACTGGAGCTGACATAACGGTGATGACAGAATTCTCATATAATTCTTTGCGAAACCCTCCAAAGTTAAAGCCAACGGGTGCACAACTGTCAAGTCCTGGAGGGAGATTGGACTGTAAAGGAGAGTTTACAACTCAGGTCAAGCTAAGAGAGAAATTCTACTCAGTCAAGATATTCGTCATTGCCGGACAACATGCTAATAACTTGTTAGGTCGTGATACTGCATGTAAGATGGAATTAATCCAGAGAGTCTGAGAAGTCAGTTTTGACGTATTTGGAGATATCGGTCTTCTGAAGTGCGAACCGGTCAACATAAAGTTCAAAGAAGGTGCACAGCCCTATTGTATCAGTACAACAAGGAAAATACCCTTTCCACTCCTGCCAAAAGTAGAGGAAGAGCTAGAAAGAATGAAGAGAGAAGAGATTATAGAAGAAACAAGAGGCCCTGAGTGGCCTTAACTCGGGCCATCTATAGCATGTACTGCATGGAGTTCTAGCATAATTTTGTGTCAACATGGTTTGTGCTAGAGTAGCCAGAGAATTGGTTCTCTACTGATGCCCTTGTCTGTCAAATGTCAATGTGCAAATGCCCCACGTATGCCGGGGAGGGTTAGGTTAGGGTTTAGGGTTATGGTATGCCGGGGGGGGGGGGGGGGGGTTGGAAATAATAGAGCCATACATGTAATACACACACAACACACACATACATATATGCTGTGCATGTACATTTCAGCCACAATTTCCTTCAATTCTGTAGTTTAATATTACTTTCTTTTCAATATTATTGTTCCTTGAGGGTCGTTAGAATTATTTAAAAAACTTGGTATGGGTATTGTTGATTGAAATGCAATTGTTATTTGAGTACATGTAGTCTGCACGATATCGAGTCAATCAAATTTGATGCATTGTAATTATATCAGGTGCAGTACGACTACAAGAAATCAAGCAATTGAGAACAACAAATTCCACATAATGTTCCTACTCATTGTGAATAGTTAGGTAATGTTGTTCTACATGTGAAAATAATAGTCGTATATTTGTAATTCTCAATAACAAACCAGTGGAGACGGCTGAAATTCAGGCTAAATTGTCAATACAATATGTTCGATTGGGAGCGTAAACTACAGACCACCATTTTCTAGTATTAGTGAGCTGCCACTGTGCTAGTGCTCATTTTCTACATCTTGAAGGAGACTGAAAGTTATAATTGCAAGCCACAAAGAAACATGCAATGTCCACTCATTTTTTTCTATTATTGGGCAAGATTAATTTTCATTCCCAAATAATTCTTAAAAGTACTCGTACTCCTGATCGTGACCGAGTGAAAGTGACGATGCTGACGCCAAGAACTGAGGAACAACAACAACAAATACATTTATTTTCTCATAAGATGATGGAAATGTATACGAGTAATAAGGCATAATAAGAAATACGATGATGAGAAGGTAGGTCCTTAAGTTAAACTTAGGGTTATCTTAAGCCAGGACCACCTCAGATGGAAAACACTGAAACAAGATCTAGCTTGCATGGATATATAATGGTACCAAGAAAGAGGAAGGGAAAGAAAGAATGACACTTGCATGTTGTAAGTACTCTCTCTGTTCTGGACCAAATTTAGTTTATTTTATAAACTTGCAATAATGATAAATACACTACTCTATACATAATATCATATGCCAGTTCTAAAAAAAACGTTAAGATAATACACTGTAGAATGCCTGAACCCAGAGATAATAATCGAATACAAAGAGGTACAGGCCAGATGTAAATAGACCCGGGAAATAGAACAAAATAAAAAGTCAATAATTGTGTTAGGTGGTAACTGTCTTGTGTTTAGGAAAGATTGGTTTTTACTAGTATCGATAACACGCCACAGATAAGTATGCGATTTCCACATCAGAGTCATTTATCGTTCGTTTGAAAAAATCTTCATTTCAGATTACTTACTCAGTTTATACTCACTCACTGCATGCTAGATTTTCGTTCCCGAATTTATAAATACTTAAATACATGTGCATGCATATAAATTATAATATTTTAAAAGGCCCCTGTCAGTCAGAGAACTGATAAATCGGGTCATTTCTACTATACTTTCGAGAGGTTAATAACAATAAATAACAACACAACGACAGTCGATTGGTATAAAGGTTATCATGTTCAGATTAGCGGCTACTCACATTTACAAGCTGTGTTCTTTATAGTCACTAAGTCAGTGTTGATCGCCGTGAAACACCTCTCAGCTTTAGAAAAGACAACAATCTTGGTATTGCACTTGAAGGAACGTTTGGTTTACAGAAAAAAAAACAGCTGATATGAAAGGTTTTGCTAAGTCGAAACTCCCACTCGCCGCCATCTTGAAAAACCTGGAAATTTGTCCACTGTTCACCTGACCAGCACAGTGCAATCTGATTGGTACGGTGGTGAAAAGAACCTCCAAAGTAGGCGCAATCTGATTGGTTGACGGCGCCAAATCTCGACACAAATAAAAAATAAAAAATAATAAAGGAAAATCACTTGCGATTTAAGACTCGTGCCGGCCTAAGGCCTGGCCCGAGTAATAACAGAGCCCACAGATTGGTGTGCGCCCATGGTTCCAGTCACAAAGAGTAATGGAAAAGTGAGGATCTGCGTTGACCTGAGGAGGCTAAACGAGTCAGCAAAGAGAGAGAGAGATATACGTGTTACCAACGCTGGAAGAGATGGCACCCAAGATGGTCGGAGCAAAGCTATTCTCCAAGCTGGACGCTTCCAGTGGGTTTTGGCAGATACCGCTCGACAACGAGAGTGCAAAGCTCACAACATTTATCACACGTCAAGGTCGGTTCCTCTTTCGTCGTTTGCCGTTTGGGATAACCTCGGCGCCCGAGATTTTCCAACGGTGTATGACTGAACTGTTAAATGATCAAGAGGGAGCTGAAGCAATAATGGATGACATTATAGTTTATGGCGAGTCCCTAGAAGAACACGATAGGAGATTAGAAGAAACGCTAAAGATCATCGAAGAGTCTGGACTCAAGCTTAACAAAGCAAAGTGTGAAATCCGGAAGAAGGAACTCACCTACTTTGGTCACGTCATTAACGAGAAAGGAATCAGTCCAGATCCAGACAAGGTCAGAGCCATTAAAGCCATGTCAGCACCAAATAATGTCCCAGAATTACGGCAAGTACTTGGCATGATAAACTATCTAGGAAAGTTCCTGCATTACCTATCAACAGTTCTAACCCATATAACTGACTTGCTGAAGTCGGATACAGCCTGGAGGTGGGACTGTGAACAGCAGAGAGCCTTTTATAAAGTCAAAGAGATGACCCTAGCAAACCAACAACCGTAAGTGCTGATGCTAGTAGCTATGGGATTGGGGGAGTCCTGCTTCAAGACAACGATGGTCAGTCTCGACCAGTGGCGTTCTGTTCACGTACGCTAACACCAGCTGAGACTAGGTATTCTCAAATAGAGAAAGAATGCTTAGCTTCAGTGTGGGTCTGTGGGTCAGGTTTCACTGGTTTCATTGGTTCCACTGATTAACTGTAAAGATATTGACAAAGCGCCATTGAGATGCCAGCGTCTTCTAATGCGCCTAATGAGGTTTAACACCAAAGCAGAACACATCCCAGGAAAGGAGATCGTGATTGCAGATACGCTGTCCAGGAATCCGGTCAAGTGTACAGAGGTTCCAGACACCGAAGATGATGTTAAAGCATATGTAGATTCAGTTGTGGAGACTCAAATAACGACACAAAGTCTCAAAGAGATAGAGCAAGCTACGTCGGAGGATCCACAGCTCAAGGCAGTTATGGAATACACCCAGAATGGTTGGCCAAAGTACCCCAAGGAAGTACCACCCGAGATACGCGAGTACTATGGAGTGCGTCTTTGGCAACCGAATCGTAATACCGTTGTCTATGCGAGAACATGTCCTAGAACGCATCCACGATGGACATCAGGGCATAACTAAGTGTCGTGAGCGAGCACGTTTATCAGTGTGGTGGCCAGGTATGAGCCGAGAAATTGCACAGAAAGTGTCTTCATGTGAATTCTGCCAAACCAACCAGCCGTCACAGAGAAAGGAACCTCTGATCACACGCTGTTGCCTGAAAGACCCTGGCAAAGGATCGCAGCGGATCTTTGTGAGCTGGATGGTCAGAAATACCTGATAGTCACGGACTACTATTCAAGGTTTATCGAGATTGCACACATGCCAGACACAACAAGCAAACAAGTGACAGGGAAACTTAAAAACATGTTTGCACGCTGGGGAATTCCTTAAGAATTCGTCAGTGACAATGGACCTCAATTTACCTCGGAGGAATTCCTCTCATTCAGCACAACGTATAAGTTCAAGTGTACAACCTCTAGTCCACATCACCCACAAGGAAATGGTGAGGCAGAAAGTGGTGTACGCATAGCAAAACGAATCCTCAAGCAAGAAGACCCATTCTTGGCCTTGATGAGTTACCGAGCCACACCTATACATGCTACCAAGGTTAGCCCGTGTCAACTCATGATGGGACGCCAGATACGTACCACTGTTCCTACCTTAGAAAGAAATATAGAGCCCGAGTGGCCTAACCAAGAGGCAGTAAAATCGGCTGATGAGAAGACAAAAGTAGTCTACAAGAAATCCTTTGATAGGAGACATGGAGTGAGGAAATTCCACCCCTACAAGTAGGAGACGATGTGAAAGTAAAGCTAGACGGAGAAAAGGGATGGAAAACAGAGGCCCAAGTAGTCACAAGGGATCCAAAGTCACGGTCATGTCATACAGACACCTTACACAAGACTTAGGAGAAATAGGCGTCACTTGCGTCCTACACCAGAGAAAAGGGGGACGGAGTCAGACGATACGATCCCTTGTGAATTTCCTGATGGAAACGAACCTGAGAGTCCAACTCCTGAAGACCATATTCTAAGCTACCCAGAGATACAAGATGCACCGGAGCAAGGATTGACTGAGAACGAAGAACTGAGAACCTCGAGTGACAGACTTGTGAGAAAGCCAAAGCGCTATATAGAGGAATACTGAACTGTGAACATTTTACATTGAGTTAAGGTTAAAGCTATATTATATCACAGACATTGCTTTGAAAGCAACCTCAATGAAAAGGGGGGATGTCAAGATACTTCCGGTTTACTTGATTGACAGTTGTCGATTATAATTATAGAACGTAGGCTTGATAAGAGAGAATGTAATGGCGGCCGTTCTCAATAAGCTCGTTGAGTTTAAGTAGATATAAACAGAGATCTACTGTGTAAGTTAATCGGTAAAATCAGAAATAAATATGACATTATACACATCAGTGCTCGACCTTAGCGGTAGTCCACTAGTCCTGGACTAGTAAGAAATGCTTCTGGACTAGTAATAAAATAGAGCCACTATCACAGGACTAGTAACTATTCTATAATTTGTAATATATATAAAGAATGAGTAGCCGATCTTTATCCGATTTACAAACTCGAGCTGAAAGCGAGAGTTGGTAAATCGGATAAAGGCTGGACGCGAATTCTTTATCTTACTTATCAAACGTCTGTTTTCAATTATTTTGGCCATACGACTTATTTTGGCCGTGAAAATCTAAGCCAAAGTTTATGTAAATCAGGACGAAATCTGTATCAGATTTATAGATCACTTATCGGTCGGTGACTTCCTTTGTTTTTGCGTCATGAATTATTAACGAGTTTGGTAATACAAGATAAAAACAAAAACATGTCCTGTGATTGTTGTTTGAACGTGTTTCTTTGCAAACGTTCCGAAAACAATCACGAAAAGGCTGAATAGACTGAACAAGGCTGAGGCGAGGACTGGGCACTAGTCAGCTCCAGGAGCTCCCATGAAGGCTGCTATCACCGCCATCTTTGTTTTGACTTGTTCACTCGTGCATGTATCATGAAAGGCTTAGAGATCAGCAAATATTGGCATGTTGGAGACGGGACTACCAGGAATTTTCTCTGGACTAGTAAATTTTCAGCTCTACTAGTCATATGACCAGTGATTAAGAAAGTTAAGGTCGAGCACTGCACATTATATAGGATACATTATTTAAAGACATTAGGCCAAGTAGTTTACATCATTCTTTCCAAATTAAATTATTACTCGGGCTGCCTGTGGCAGCACCGAGTCTTAATCTGCAAGCGGTTATTTATTTATTTATTTTTGTTTCATGCAGCAAAATTTTGACTTTTGACCCATGTATTAAATTTCAAGTTCACCACCAATCAGATTGCACTGTGCTGGTCACGTAACACTCTCCAGGTTAATTTATTTACAAAATTAAATACAGTAAATCAAAATGGTGGGCCCGCGAGGAAATTTCTCTCTAATTTGGAGTCCCATCTCTCAAATGTAAGCAGTTTAATGTTTTATTTAACTTCACTCGTGCGAAAGCCTTCCAACAGGCGCTCTTGTTTTAAAGACTTGTTGTTGAGGTTGTACTTGTTTTTTTTGTTCAGTGCCGCAAAATTGTCGACTTCCGGTCCCGTTAACTAATCAGCTCACACTGTTCAAGTGCACATACTTGAACACGGAGCCGCCTGGCGCCGCATAATGTAATGTCGATGATGGTAATCGTGAAAGGTCAACCGGAAGCCGCACAGACTGCAGATATAATTAACACAAGATGTTTACTTTAATCGTACGTACGGAGCTAGGGCTTCGGTGACAGCACAATTCCCTATCAGATTATAGGTACTTTCGTTCGAGTTGTTAAACTAGAATCCTCTCACGGGCGAGGTTTTGGTTCGAGAAAGGCCCTCCAGCAGTTCCCTTTATAGTTCTGTAATATAATGAGCAGACTGAAGTTTTGTGAATGAGGGTAACGCTTTTAATTTGAGATAATCAACAGGCATTTCAAATATATGGACTCGTAATGGACTCATCATGTTACTTATAACCATCCACGTCTACTTAACAACAGGAGTAGTTATGTGCCAAGGCATGGGCAAAGATTGAGTTTCCCAGATTACAGATGAAAGTAGAGAACTTAATGAATCCTAAAGATACTTCGGAGTAGTTGGATGAAGAAACAGAGGTCACGCGCGACATGCTTGAGAACATGTTCAACACTTTATGTTATACTAAGAAAAGAAAACAAGTTACAGAGCCTGCAAGTTCACAAGTCAATGAAAAACCCCAAGAGCCTGTAGGTTTGGATCAACATATCCTTGAAACTCCAAAAGCAACACATACACATGAGTCAAATTCAAACCGGAAGAGACGGAATTCTTTAGATTCTTCACGAGGGTAGCCGCGAGGCGGCGATCAGCGAACTTGATAAAAAGCCACAGGGTAGAAAGAACAGTAGAGAAATATAGTGATAGCTCCATCACAGGATGGACAGGATACAACTTATAATTTGAGACAAATATAAACATACATTTGAGACAATCATCTATTAGTACTCGGAACCTGCAGTACAACAGAACAGCAGACTAAATTGCAAACGTGTGTTACATGAATAAGTAGTGTTTACAGTAAAAGGTCAACTACTTTAATTTACATACGAGAAAAAACAAAAATATTAAATTACATATATATACTAGGGGAGCAGAGAATGAAAGTCACCGCGCTACCGGCCACTCCTAAAGACTGCTAATATTCAGCTAATAATTCTTCCCTTTGGTTATTACTAAGATGATTTCAAATGAAAGTGTATTTCATCTTCAATCTCATGTGGCCCGAGTGAAAGCCCAGATGGGCTCTTGTTAAGTATGGCCTTAAAAATGATATACATGTAGGACTAATAATAATTATTGCTTCTAATCTCTACACACTTCATTCCATATTAACCATTAGGTGCAAGACAACAACCCACCATCATTGGTAAGAAAAATGACCGATGTTTTAATTAATTGCATTCTAATTTACTCATATTCAATTCATTAGTCCGAATAATACCAGCCAGGATCTCCTTCCTTTGTTTGTTCAGATACAGTAATTAATTTCTCACACACATGTGATTATATACAGTGTACATATAAAAATTGTAGACCATTTGGAAGTAAAACTCACTCGGCTATCATTTCCCCCTTTATGTTTCAGATATAGATAATACAATCAGGAAGTCCCAGCACTTGATGATACCTATGTAATAGAAGGTCAGTGTTTATATTTTTGGTGATTAATTCACAATGTTGTATAAATTCTAAATAGTAGAAAAAACTCATTTGCCTTGAAAGTTAAAGTGAATACACTAACTTTATACAGGCAGCACACTTCAGCATTTTTGTAAAAGTTAGCACACAAAGGCAATTTCATAGCCAAAACAGATGGCTACATGTACTTTCGTCTTGACTGGTGGTGGAATCCACCGGTTGCCGGCCTCTACTGAGAACCATGTGTATCCTAAGTTACAATTAAGTAGTCATTTATTCACCAAATAATGATAGCATGGAACTGAAAGGAATGTAAAAGTTCGTAATTATATATTCTTCTTTCTCATAATACTCATAAATTCAGTAGAAACCATCAAAGTTAAACATTTTCATAAGATAATTTTATAAGTTTTAATTTGGTCAAACTACATGTACCAGTAACTATAAATATGGTTTGAGAAAGAAATTGTCCATAAAGAAAATTCTCAAATTTCTACTTACATGTACAAGGTACTCTTTTGACTCCCTCCTTTCTGGCCTATTGGCTAGATGGTGCTTTCTTTAATTTGTCACAGTAAAAACGGACAACAGCATGCAGTTTCCTTTATCTAATGTGCATGTATAAACTTTGCTGTGGACATCTTAGGCAGAAGTTATGACTTAAAGCATATTCAAACAAAACCAACCTGAGGATATGCAAAATGGCCTGATGGCCAACCCTGACAAATTCCAGTTACTCATTCTCCAATCAACTGACCAGAACTTTACTTTTGTTGTTGATGGCAAACGTATTAAGAGGCATAACAACATTGACTTACTAGGTATAAATATTGATTGTAATCTCAAGTTTGACAAGAATATGTCTATACAGTCTGTAAAATTGTTAACATGCAACTCCAAGTTGTCAAGCATTTCAAAAATCTCATACCAGATGATATCAAAGTGCACTTGTACAAAGCTTTCGTATTGCCAAGTTTACAATATTGCAGCAGTGTGTGGCACTTTTGTGGAGCCAGAAACGCAGGGGATGCAGGTTGGCGCAGTGGTAAAACACTCGCCTCTCGCCGCTGCGGTCCTGCGTTCAATTCCCGGCTCGGACACCATACTGTATGTATAGACACAACTTGTACTTAATAATTAGAGGCTTAAGCCATGCATTGAAGTTTCAGTTCGTTTACAAACAACCCTTATACTATTTTCATTTATTCAAACTTCACACTAACTTGTACATTTGTAACCTGACAAAAATGAATTTTAATAACTGCATGAGAAGTTGTTGGGCATTAATGCATTACTGTATTATGGAATATCATGCACATGTACATGTACTTAATTTAACAGATACAGCTATGTAACATGGGACCACTGGTACTGTTGAAGACAGCAGTGATAATAGAATAGCCACAGAAGGTGGAATTGTTGTTATAATTTATAAGGAAAAACTAACCCCCTCTCCATTGTGAGCTATAACATTTCATCCAAACATCATGCATTTTGTGATATATATAAATAATAAAGACAATTGCACTACTCCTGTACAAATAATGGTCATTTTGAATAAGATGTACACTGTATGCTATTTGTTATAATTATACAGGACCCCTATGGAAATCTGTGAACCAGCTTCCAGCCGATTTGGGTTACCAAGCTAGCTGTCTAAATGAAGTTTCATCCATTCATTCATTTAGACATTTGTGAGATAAAAAGTCCACTAGAGTTTAATTTTTATACTTTCTTCAAAACTATAACATACACAACATACTGTTGAATAACTATCTTATGATGTCTCTTATTCTGAACTGACTTTCTTGAATAAAAAACAAATGAAAACAAGAATTGGTCATGCATGCATGGTCATATGTGTACATGTTCATGCACGTTGTAGATGGATTTCCATTTCAGATTAATTGAAAATAACCTAGTTTTTTTCAACCTAGATTTTTTACACAGGAATTGTTGGCACCACAAATATTGTTACCCTTCCCTATCCTTTTGTCTACTTTTCCCTCTCATTTTTATTACTTCCCTTTATCACACCCTTCCTACCTCTCTCTCTCTGTCGATCTCCTTCACTATGTAATCAACTATACTAATTGTGTGGTACTTTCTGGGATTCGAACTACCGAGCAATATTGGGTCAGTTGGTGAGAGTCTTTAAGGGACCATACTTATTTACTACTGGTATATGATAGTGCTATACATGTTCTACAATGTAGTATCCAGTCACGTGATCTAATGCAAATTTGCGTATACACTGTACATGTAATATATAGCTTTGAATTTTCCACCAAAGAAATTGCAAAAACTAATGACAAACCCTACTGGACATAAAATACAAGTAATATACAGTCTGTCAAGTAGGCTGGTGCACACAGTGACTACATGAACAACTGTGGTACATGTAAACTATACTAAGTGAATCCAAACAAAATACCTGAGCATGTTAAAAAAATGAAATAGCTTACAAGAATTACGTTGTCTATTAAAAAACATAAACTAGGTTCTTTTTAAATTAACCTGAATTGAAAATCCACCTACAGCATGGTACACAATAAATCAAAACACATCAAGATAATAAAGTGAAATACATATTATGTTACTCACCAACTCAAGAAAGATCCATCAACTTAAGACTGAGGGCACAACTGTATAGGTATTGATTTCTTCATCTTGTACGTTATTATGGTGGGTTCCTAAGAGAAGACATGTACAAATGTATAACAACTGTAATGTTAATACTGGTAAGTTAAAAAGATATTTAACTATTATACAAATCACTTTAGATTGGGGGGAAATTACGTGGTTGGAAAAGGTAATTTTTTTCCTCACCAACACAACTGGTACCTACAATGTAGGATAGGGAAAATCAGTTAAATAGCAAATCTAAACACAGCCCCCAGCAGAGAGCTTAAGTGGATTAATACAAGTTTAGCAACTTGTACTTTTAGCAAGCTAAGTCTCCTTTGTTCAAACTGATTGCACAGGGTAACAAATAGATTACCTTCATGAAGGGCTGTGTACAAAGGGGGCATAAGTGCTGATTTGGGAATATTGAAAATCAAATTTGTTTGCAGATAATGTATGAAGAAAACCTGCATTTTCTATTGTTGCTGGTTAAGGATTATATAGCAGAATCACACCCCCCCCCCCCCCCCCCCTGGATACATCCCTTAAGGACCCTTCAAATAGTTTGATTTAACCAACGTGTATTGCAAAAGGATAGCCAGTCCATAATTTTCTCAGTTTGAACAAAACAAAGTTATCTGTTGGGAAAGCAGATAAATTAAGGAATTAGAGGTGTAGCCAGCGAATTTACGGTTTCACATTTTTATTGGCTATAAAAGCATTCCTGTAATAAGTATTCCTTATAAATTATAGAGCTCCTGAAAATATATCTAAAATAAGTTCTCTCTATGCTCACAGTTGGAACAGTTTTTGAGGACCTTGGTACTGAAGGGCTTGTTTGACACAACAGTAATGCAGGTATACAATAATTATTACATTCATAGCAATAATTATATAAGTATAAAAAGATAAACAAATAAGTTTGCATGATAATAATGAATGATATCGTCATGGCATCACCCCTAAGTGATTCATGGGTACCCAATACCATGTCTTTCAAAGTTTGAGCTACCTGCCGTTAGAACATCATCCTTACAACACCACAAGTCAATCATGGGACCCAACACATGCCTGTCAAAGTTTGAGCCAGCCGCCTAGCATTAAAAGTGATGGAGATATGGTCATGTACTTTAAATCACACGACAAATGACATCATTGTTACATTACCCCTAAGTGATTGATGGGACCCAATACCATGTCCTTCAAAGTTTGAGTTGCCCCTGGTTCCTTAACCCTATATGGTTATTTCAAGGAGCCAGCACCCCCTTATCCTTAGTATTTATGTATACCACAGCAACACTTTGCGGTGACAGGTCCAGGCCCACAACCTCCACCATTATTATTATCATCTTTATTATCATTATTATTATTACCATCGTCATATCCATAGTTACACACTTGACTTAGTACTTACTTAAAGTACTTATGTAAGGGACCAAGCCCCTAACATCCATATTAAGTAATAGAATTATGCAGTACATGTACATAATTATGTATAACTGATGTGTAAATACATCTGGGATGAATAAACACACTTGAATATATAAAACTGGTTTATTTATATAGTAAACACTAAACTGTTTGTGAGCCAGAACCACAATGAACTGACTCTGTCTCTTGACAGTTTATATAGCCCTAATTATCATAACACTGGCTCATCTCCAGGCCCTCTCGTCCACATAGGAACTTATTTCTCTTTGCACTACCAAATCATTGCATTCCTTGTCCGTTACAAGAGAAATACACTTACATGTACGTTTTTCTCTCATAATTTTGTCTTTTCATACAGAGGTCCTAAATAGGACTGAAGAGGTTCTCCTTTGTGAAGGGTATTTATCCAACCTGGAAGGAATACCAGCTTCATGTAATATGTCATATGAAGAGGTAATTGTAATAATATTAATTGAAGACCTTGGTGGAAAAATGGCCTAAGTAACTTATGTTTGCCCAATTATTATTATTGAAATTGCGAAACCTTTGACTTGAAAAAGTACACTTACTTTTCTCACACCCATGATTGCATGCTGTATATACCTATCAAATATTTATTCATATTGATTTTTTTTATGTTTATAACTGTTAATACAGTTGTGCATGCAAGCATCAGAAGATGGTAGTCTGATGGTTATTGCCCTGTTGTCTAGAAACACAAGAGCTTTGGAAAGATAATATAGGTCTACACATATTTTAAATTCAAAACTATATCATAATAATCCAAAACAATGTATGCATGACTATAATTAACCTGTACTACAAATGAGTTTATTTAAAGTCATGATAGGAAGTGATATATTAGTTAATTGCACCTACTGTAGCTGTAAAAAAAACAGCTATAAATCTAGGGGTATCATTGCTTTTTCTACATAATTATTGTACAGTACGTGGGCACCAGACAGGAGTTTTGTTTGAGTATTCTAAGTATAATTATATTAAATTCATAAAAACAAAACATCCCTATGTTTCTACAGAGTCAAAGAATTACAAGTGGACATTGAGGAGAATGTCACCCAGACTCTACTGTTTAGTAGTTGTTTCTAAATTATATATAGTTACAAAATTAAAAGCTGATTATTTACCAATTTACATTTAGTCTGTATGACTGTTAGTACAGTACTGTAGAATCAGACTGGGCACTCCTCGTTAAGTAATTAATTAGCAAAAAGAACTTTTTTGTTTAGTTTAAATATTTTTTTAACAAGTTCACCCAAGAGCTCTATTAGCTCATCTAGGGGCTCACACATTACTCTTAAAATACAGTATTATACATCTGAGAGATGGACGTTACAGACTGTCGAAAATATCCAGATCATTGAACAATATTACCAACGGACCAAATTAACCTATGAATTTTACAGAGAGTTTACCATTGAAATCACGTCTGCCATTACTGAAGTGTGTTCCAAATACTTCAAGATTTTCGACCAGCAGTTTGCTGTCATGACGTCATCTTCTCAATGAGTTGCTCTTGTAAATGTGTATTTCCATTCAAAACTTTGTTCTTTCCTTTCCTTTTTGGAAAAAAATAGTATAAACATGTACTTTACCTAGTAATTATTATAACTTTGTTAATTTTTCTTCTTTTTTCTATTTTCTTCCTTTTTATTTTTCTTCTATGTTCTTCCTTTCAATAACATTAAATCCTATAACCCAACCCTTAGAACCAGCCCTAACCATTTTGAAAAGAGGTAAACAGGTAAGCAATGAGTTATTCAATGGTCATGTGCACTAATTCAATGCCTATAACCCTACATAAAAAAAGCTCTAACCATATAACAACGGGTCCAGACATCACAAATTTAGGGTTTTTAGGGCTAATCACAAATTTAGGATTTACAGGTACATGTAAACGATGAGTTTTCACTGGCCTAGAGCTAGGGTTCACCTGGTAATAAGGATAATGAGGGCTCTGAACCTAGTTTGAAAATTAACTACTTAGAAAAAATTAACTAGTTAGAAAATGGAAAAAAAATACAAGTTTGAAAACAATTTAACTGCAACATATATTTAAATGATCCAACATCCTGATTCTTTAACAATTTAACTCTCTTATCAGGTTTTTAATAAGCATGCAAGACCACCTTCCATATTATCTGTGGCTTGCAGACTCAACAACCAATAATGGGCAGCTAAGTATGTATTCTTAATAGTAATAATCATGAAATATCAGAATAAATAATCTTCAACATTGTAGTACATGTAGGTTTCTTTTTAAATATCCAGTCAATTAGAACATTGAATCAAATGAATTTTTTTTTCTAATTTTTTTTATCAACCAATTATCATAATCTAGCAGTCTCAGTTTAAAGCAAGTGTTATAAAACAACTATGGCATAAACATGTATTGTAGGTATTAAAGTTATTGCGCATTAATTATTATGCTGAGATCAGTATCATATCATTATCTTTCAGTAAAAACAAAATTTTGGGACAGCACCAGTAATGGGGTCCAGTTATTTATTCTGGCCCCATCATCTTCAGTGAAGTTACCTGTTTGAATATCAAGACTGACAGGTTAATTCCTTGTGATATTGTAACAATTAAGTACATGTACATATTCCTAGAATGTGTTATTCATAATTCATTAGCACATGATGACTCGTTGTTTGTGTGGTGCACTGTAGTATCATGGGAAATTACAAGTTATATGTTAGTATGTCCTAAGTGACAACAATGTGTTATTGTAACAACTAAGCTCGCATGGCTATAGGATATGGTCATGCACATAGGGGAAAGGAATTTATCTTTAACAGTATAGTCAAAACAAATTCTACATTATTTATCCATTAGCTGCCATGTAAATTTAATTTGTATTCATTTATTAAAATTGAATATGTAGCATTTTCCTTTCTAATTTTAAACATATATTAAATAACCAAAAAATATTTGAAAGCCACACTTGCGATGCAATTGATTCAGGCTTTTAAATACTCTGAAGGACTCCTACGTGATTGTATACATTTTCGTACATGTACTATTTTGAGGTAGATTTAAGTTTATGTCTATAGAGACTTAACAGTTGAACGACATAAATAATTCTACTTTATGTCGAATAAAACACATAAAATATACATGAATGCATGAATTTGTAAATGCCAATGATACATGTACAATAAACTCATTGTTAATTGCCATTATGAATGTGTGCTTTAGGTGATGACTTGATAACAGTGAATTCAGAAGCAATCCTTAGCAATGCCAGGAAAGTGATGGAGAAGCTGTCCATTGAAAGGTTAACATATTTAATGTTGTAACTGTTGCAGGTTAAATTTCATTTCATGTTAATAAAAACTAATTAAGTTAGTTTAAGGTTACCGGATACCTTCGCGGGTCTCTCATTAATAATTTTGTACGCGCGATCCATGAAACTGAGCAGATCCATGAAACTGAAATAGATAATTAGGCAAACGTAAATAAGGTTTCCTTTTCGTTTTGGCGGTATGGGTTTTAGGGTGTGTAAATAGGCTGTAACTCTGCCGGTGGTTTAATAATCGGCTGGACATGAGACCGGTGGATTTAATCCACGTTAGTGGGTTTTATCGGCTGGATGTGATACCGGTGGATTTAACGGCTGGAGTCTAGACATGGAACTTATCTGTCTCTAGACAAGATTGCAGCATTTTTGAGTGGGTTTCTTTGCTATATAGCGGTATATAAAAAAACAATAGAACGAGTGTTTTTTTTTATGCTAGTGAGTACGGTTAGTTATATTCTCATGTTTGGTTTCGTTGGGTGTATAAATATTTCAGTGTTTTCGTATTAAAAACATATAATGACGCAAATGTGGCCAGTCATTATTTATCTCTTATGGATAAATAATGACCGGCCTCTTTGCTTTTTATTTTTAGGTGTCTTTCAGAGGCAACTTTGCGTACAAAAGTTTACAAGATGAAACTATAAGGCCAAGCAAAGGTAAGGTTGTTATTAAAAAGGAATTTCTAAAAGTTGAAACGTTACAATATCAGCTGATTATTGATAAATGTAGTTACAATGATGAAGACTCATCTGTAAGTACAGGTAAATGTAATTCTCGAATGAAATTAAAACTTGTGAGACACTGTACAAGAAATTTGAAAGATAAAACACCATTAAGGTTTCACTCTCAAGCGAGAGCTTGATCACAAGTGAGTGCGAAGCTCACGCTCGCTGGCAGTCACGGGCTTTCGGTCCACGTAATAAATGTGTTGTTTGAAATCGACTAAATGGGTGGGGATAAGTTTTCATTGAACGGTTGAGAAAAAAAGGCTGAGAGCGTGGAAATTAATTAGAATAAACTCTATTTTTCGATTTAGATAAGGAAGAAGCAAATAGAGAAACAGCAGAAGAAGGACAAGACCACGAGAGGGCAGAAGCTAAAAAAAGAGAAAGAGGCGGAGTAAAAGCTAGAGAAGGAGAAACATGCGGACTAGAAGAAGATGGAGGAGAACAATTCAGGCAAGAGGAGGATGAAGGGGAGTAAGCGGAAGGGGAAAGAAGAAGAGGTGGATATGAACAAGAGGGAGGTCAAGGAGTAGTAGAAGGGGGAGAACATGGAGAAACGATGCTGGCAGATGGGATGGTGCATGTTAATGGCAGCATTAAAATTAGAAAGAGAAGCCAAAGTAGCAAGAGAAAGAAGAACTGGAAACGAAAAGATGCACAGAGGAAAAAGAGAAAATAGGTTTCATACATGGCATATTGGAGTACGTTACTTCCTGGATTCTTGCATAATACGCCGTTTATGGACCAGTTATTATTGGGGGAAGAGGACTTGTCCGTGAATGATTTTTGTTGACCCCCGGCCCTTCCGCGTTTAGCATTCTTTCTTCGTGCACTGATTGGACCAGCAGTTCCTTATGTTAAATACATGTATGTAACACTTGGTGTCGTTCTAGCGGAGTAATTTGTGCATGGGGAGATCGACGTTAGTAACAGGCCTACGCTTATCATTTTAAAATTTGGCTATCGAGAAGGACCTAAAAACGTGATAAAACAATTCGTTTTCTCTCTCTATACCTATACGAGTTGCCATTAGAGGTTATTCGGGTATGGAATATTTGAAAAATATGAAATATATATTGACACAAGTCCATAACCAGAAGTCTCGATAAGCAATGAAATGCGACCCATCAGTTTACGGTATAATGTACTACCTCGATCTACCTACCACAAAATTAGTTCTCTTGTAAGAACAAAGGCTTTCATGGTTTGTACCAATCAGAGTTGCTGGTTCAATACCGTAGACCTAGTATGAGAGATCTAGAATTCTGGTTATGGACTTCTGATATAGACCATCCTAATTTTATATGGATATGACAGGCAACTCCTCGGCCGGGAAATCGTTCACTTTGAAGTGTTTATTATTTTCAAAAGGTTAGAACCTCCTGATGCCTTGTCAATCGTACAATGAATAAATTTCTAACCTCCAATATTTAAACTGAATGCACACTGAAGAGTGCATTTGAACCCAAAAAAGTTGTGAAACAGTCACCTTAGAAACTCCCACCTGGCTACATATTTAAAATTAGGGGTTATTTGGATAGGGGATATTTGAGGAAAAAATATAGGAATACGGGATATTTAAAATATATATATTGGGATATTGGACAAGAAAGGAAAGGAAGTGGTGTCATCAAAGCATTATAGGGATACCAAAGCGGAAAGATTATATTTAGACGAAAAGGGATATGGTATACAACCCCCCTCCCCCAAATAGGGACTGGCTGATGATGAATCATGAAATTGTCCAAAGTGAAATGTTTTATTTTAATAACTTAATCTGGGATTATTGATAAAATATTTTTTTATACGTATAAATTCTGACGTTGCGATGTTAATTAATGTTTACATAACTTACGAGGTATATACTAACTTTAGCTGGTATGTAAACTATGAGTTAATGAAGACTGGCAAGGCATCTCTGTCATATATAAAATCTAAATAATAGGACATTTGCATGATAACGTCACATACTACAACTACCAGAACTCTTTGCGTGGATTCTTTTGTTCCTCTAATTTGGACCGTTTTCTTGGAATTCTAAAAGGTTCTGGTAGTTGCAGTCAAATGACGCCATAATGGAAATGTCCTATTGATCTCAGATTAATTTAGGTTTCATAGAATGCACAGAAAGTAATAATGTATTCATCAAATAATCATTTTCATGTAACGCAGGGTTATTTACTTTAGTTGTCTAATAAACGAGATGTCTTTCCTGATAACAATATATTGTTATTGATATATAGATTAGTTATGGATATTTTGTTGTTGTTTCACTGCAGAGCATACTTTTTAGGTAATAGAACTAACAAAGGCGCTGCGATTTATGTTAGAAGCGGGTAAGACAAAAGATTGTGCATGGTCATAAATCATTAGCGTCACTATTGGCTGATTGATTAACGTTTCCAATATCTATTGTGTTTGTGCACGGTCACGGTTGAAAAAAGAGAACAAAGACATAACAAAGACGGTAACCATTCCCTCTATTAACTATGTGCAGAGTGATTTGACAACGTATGACAAATAAGAGATACATGCGGATCCACAACAAGCCATACACCAATTAAACAATAAACAACAAACATTGAATGCCTGATAAAAAAATGTCCCGTCAGTTCCAACAATAATAATATTAACGTGGATATTTACCGAGCCGCTTAGTATATTGGTTTAGTATATACCACATTGCAGGTGAATGGCCAGCACCAAATGTTTTTTTTTTTTTTTGTCAAATGGACCAAAACTCGCGCGAAGTGATCGCTGCTTCGCTTGGAGATTTCATCTTCACTGTTTGAGTAGCCAATCAGAGCGCGTGAAAAGTGATATTCACTGGTGTGGTATATACGTAATGTTTAAAGTCCGACAATGAGGACTGGACGGGGATTTCAAGTCCGCGCAATTTGTTCCAGTCCGAGGCGCAGCCGAGGACTGGAACTAATTGCAAGGACTTGAAATCCCCGTCCAGTCCGAAATTGGAGGACTTTGAACGACTTCAACTCCTCATTAATTATTCGGGAGGAATCAAAGACAAATAAAAGTTGCTGGTAGTTTAGTATTTTGCAAGGAAAACTAAAAAATATCGAGAAAATAATGCACTTGGATGATAATCTAACTTAGTAAAAGAGGTGTATCCACCTCATAATGATAATGAATGGAATTTGAAAGGAAATTGTTTAATCTGATCAATAAAAGAGTAATTATGCATGCCATGATGTTTTTCAATAATTTATTCGTAGTAACTGGAAAAATTTCCAGTTACTGGAACAACTTGTTCCAGTAACTAGAAACTTTTCCAGTTACTGCTAGGAGGACTAGACCAGGTATCCAGTGTCCTCAAGGGATTAAAATCAGACCATTGGATTGGCTGAATACCTCGTGAATAATTAATGAGGACTTGAATAATATTTATCAAGCCGAACAGTAATCATTATGCACAGTTGTAAAATAAATACGAGCTGGAGGTGTGAATAAGAACAATAGGTGATAATTTAGGTCCATGATTGCGTATTCGATTCGCGTGCATTTTTTACCAGTTTATATGCAATATGGCGGGTATCCATTATTTCTATTTTTCGAAAGAGCTGTATGCGCTCCCGATTAAAAGTAGGGGAAAAGTAGGATATCGGATATCAGATATAGGAATCCGGGGAATCCTAAGACACTGAAAATAAATCGGGAAGACACGTTTTCCAAATCGAGACACGTTTTCGAAAATCGAGACACGTTTTTTTATGAAACGTCTCTCGTTCAACTGAAACCTTGAGAGATACTATAAACGAGTCTCGTTCTTACGATAAGAGACGTTTTTCCCAGGAATCTTGAGTGATCCAATAAATTAATAATAAAATAACAACGATAATAATAGTCATACTTATAGTCATGAATAATAACAATAAATAATATTCATAATAATAGTAGTTGTAGTAGTAATAAATAACATTGGTGATGATAACACTACTACTACTACTAATAATAATAAAGCTGTGCAATCTACTTTAATTAAATATAATTACGAGTTTACTGAATTATTTATTTCATTATTCAGATAATAAATATAGTTTCTAAAGTAATTTGAAATGATTTGAAATGATTTAAAAAATCAGGGCGGGCAACTGCTCAATAATTTATTTTATTTCAATTATTTAGTTTTTGTCTTTTATTTTGCCGCATCGGTGATGAAAATAGATCACACCTAACAAACGTTCATTATTTATGGATTGGGATGGGATGGGGGTTGGTCCCCCCAAACTGATAAAGCTAGGAAATAATTAACCCCCCTCTCAGCTACAGTGTTATATTTTATTGAATCTTTCTCGTATCTTCCCAATAATGTATATTATTTATTTTTTGATGAGTTAAATAATTATCTATTATGTCTTATAACGTAACTATGTGATGTTTCTATTTTGGTATTATAGTTAGGAGGACCAGATTGGAAACGTGAGCTTTATCTGCATATCCTCATTAAATAAAGTGTTATTATTATTATTATTATTATTACTTTTTTAAAAGAGGCTGCGATGTGATGCGCATATGTCGTTCATACTGAAGCAACTGAACATGTTTAACTCAAATTACATGTGAGATAATATAAAGTCTTAAACAAAAGTTATAGACTTCACACACCCATTTATTTTGTTTCCAAGCGGTCTTGGTACCTTGGTAAAATCCTGATTCTAAAATCAGGAGCTGGCTTTGAATAGCAGCAGGGGATGTCAGGAGTGCCTTTTCATAGAATTCACTTCCATGATTATTTTAAATTTAGAAACAGGTCGCGAATCACACCCTCCCCCACCACTCCTCCTTTTTGAAGAATAACCAGTATATATTTTTCTTAAACCTTTTGAGTCATGATCAGGTTTATACTCACTCAACTAGAAATTCATCAGAACATAAGCTAAGCATCCTTCATGGAAAACGGTAGTCACTTGTTACTGTCACGTGTAACGTCACATCTACTCGAATTTGCGATGAGGTCTTACGAAACTGGAAAACAAGTATATTAGAATATCATAGTTTTTCAATTGGACATCCATACTCATTATATTTTATAAGAGAAGCATATTCAACATTGAGCTCAACGACTGAACATAGATTTTTGGAATACGGATGTGGGGACCAAATAGTTCATGTGATATTAAGATAGCTGAAAAGTATTAGATCCCTTTACTCGTGGGTGTTATTTACTGACAATCTCAAGTGGAATTATAATACCAAAGAGATCGTCAACTGAAGCAGGGACGAAGGGAGGTCCTTTCTTCTTTTTTTTTTTGGGGGGGGGGGGGGGTAAGATGATGAATTCTTGGACAATTTCATTGATGACTTGTGTCAATCTCTCGGCTTCTGTGGCTGTGCAGAAGGAGGCAACTGCCCCCCTCCCCCCTCCTCGATTTTTCCCGACTATAGCCTTTAATAATGTATAGATAGTATCTCTATTTGTAATTTTGATTATGATAAGTACTTTACTATATTGTGTTTTTGATTAGTGTTGTAATATGTCTTGAATGTCATTGTCATATGAACTTAGCTGCTTTATTCTGCTTTTCAGTCATTCGTTCTGTTTCTCGGTTTCCGAAACATTAAATAAATATACTATATATAATTAGTTTGAACAGAATAGACTTCTGCGATGTTCTAGGATTTGAGCAAATTCAAATGACTATTGAACAAAATAGCTGTAGCCTGGTTTTCATGTTCAAACCATGCCCACCCACCTAAATTCAAGTGTTCATGAAAATGAACGCTAAGCAGTTTAATCAGTTTCGCGCATCCAAGAGCCTTGCATGAAAGCAAAATACTTTAGGGAATGTACACGCGCCATCTGGCTAGTACAAGAGTTTAGTTTGTCAACGTGGTGTGTCAGGCCACTAGGAGGGCATTGACCATAGATGGTTGTGTCGTCTGCATACTGAAACGTGGTGACAGATGATGGTACGTCGTCCACAGATTGAATAACACCGGCCCAAAGATGGATCTTGTGGAACAGCAAACTGAGTATTGTTGGTTAATCCCGACTTCTTGTTATCAAGTGAAAGCAGTTGCACAAATAATTAGTGTCAGCCAGTATAAAAGTTTCTTGAATATTTTTTTTGAATTTGATATTTCCAATTAAGATTGTCGTCAATAATTAAGACACCAGGATTTTGACATGAGGCTTGCTGAACAAAGTTCTTATTTATCAAGACCTTACTTGGGAAAACGTTTTACTGCGGTGGATGAAATATGACATAATTAGATTGATCTACATTTAAAGATAATTTATTAGTATTTAGCCACAGTGTAATTTTCTCTAATTCATTATTTATGATATATTCAAGTCAGCAACAAATAAATTGTAATCATTTACCAAATCATTTATATTCGTGTAATAGTATATCTTTTCTATTTTTATTTTTATTATTGGTATCTATTTATTTTGTTATATTGTATTTATTGTTATATGCATTGTCACAGATTAAGGGCTAGCCATTCACTAGAATAGATAGGCTGTGTAATAAACCTTTGTTAGTGTTAGTGTTAGTGTTAGTGTTAGTGTTAGGGTTAGGGTTTAGGGTTTAGGGTTAGGTTTAGGGTGTTAGGGGTATGTACCATCAGTTTTCTGGTTTGTCTGACCCAACATACATCTCATATATTTCCTGATATGCCAGGCCACAGAAAATGTTTTGGACAACACCCAATAATTATAACTATTGATATTAGTATTATTCTACAAAAAGGTACTGACAGTATATACGTATTACAGTATATTTGTCAAGGTCAACGTTTTTGGGACTGTATATATAGTAACATATAGTTTTACTATTTTCGTAAATGCAATGGGATTGAAAGAAAATTCATTGTCCGACTCTGGAATTCCACGTTAAATTTCACTTGAAAAACCGGTATCGCACTCATCGATTCGCGATTCCTGCGATATCGGATCGGGTTTTCAAGTGAAATTTAACGTGGAATTCCCTCATAGGCCGCAATGAATTTACCTAGTGAATGTGCCGACGCTGGCCTGTAACAACTGATGAATCGGGTCATTGACTGCTATATTTGATGCCATTACTTTTAACAGAAACCAAGGAATATTAAATAGAATCCCATAGCACGACGCAAACTCGCGTGTTGATTGTCTAACGAATTTGTGGAATTCAATGGTTTGAAAAGCCGTATTCAACGAAGTACAAGAAGCCCGCGCGTAGATATTCACAATGTAACAGCAGTCAAAGAACATGAAAATTATATGTATCCATTTTTCACGAGAAATGATGTTTTGGCGCTCGAATAGTACTGAACAAGAAGAAACCGTCTCTCGCAAATCCGAGGAATCTACAAAAACAATGGCAATGTACTTGGAGAATCCTCACCGGTTTGTAAAATCTATAACATTATTATAATAAACCATTAAAGACAGATCGAAAATGCATTGTTGTATTTTGTCTACTCGTTTATTATATAATCAGAATATCAAGATAATGTATAAATTGAATACAGAGCAAGGCGAGTTGGATCAAGGAGCATTGGAAGACCTTCCCACAATCCTTTGCGTAGCAACTATATTATCAATTTGGACAGTCACGTGAGCAATTCATTCTGCGTTGGCGTTGGTTTTTCATCGATAATCATATACTCAGATTCTGATTGGCTGGGAGCATTGCAATTTATCCCAAATTGCACTGTTTGGTTGAAATTGCACTCCAAATCAGGAATTGACAATCTATAAATCGAAAACAAAAGCTCCAGAATGAAATCGAAATACACAAAGTTGTTCACAGTCTTGTTTTGGTAAAGGGATTTTTTCCGATGACTTTTCCGATGAGTGTTTCCGAACATTTCCGAATGCTTAAAACTGACTATGCTTACTAATTATATATTAAATGGCGGTATTTCATGTTTTTCTAGGAAATACAGAGCGGTATTTCATGGCTAGATCAGGCCAATCAAAAAGTAGGAAATTTCAAGCCCTTTCTTTATCAGCCAATAAGAATTCAAGATTTTGAATACATAATTAATCTACAGACGCGTTGCCTCTCGAAAGTTTTGTTTTCCGGCAAGAAAATTTGCAGTAACTTAGAAAAATGTTGGCTCCGAAATTTGGAGCCCAAATTACAACTTCACTTTTGACTGACTCAAGACCAATTTAGGCGTATCATTGAAAAACGTTGGCTCCGAAATTCGGAGCCCAAATTACAACTTCACTTTTGACTGACTCAAAACCAATTTTGGCGTAACCTAGAAAAATGTTGGTTCCGAAATTCGGAGCCCAACTTACAACAGTTACTTTCTACGCAAGAGCAATAGAGGTAATCGGCTAACTCTGTTGCCACCCAATTCAGATCATGTGATGTAAACACACATTACTCTGGAGAATTGATTCTTTGAAAATTAATTTTATTCAGATAGGCATGACTGCATTATGATTAGAATGAAAAAGGAATAATTGCCCAGAGTAGCATCTGTTTGCATCACATGATCTGAATTGGGTGGCAACAGCGTTAGCCGATTACCTCTATTTAGGCGTATCATTAAAAAATGTTGGTTCCGAAATTCGGAGCCCAAATTACAACTTCACTTGTAACTCCAGACCAATTTTGGCATAACTTACAATTAAAATTGTGTTCAGCAAATGCTGTTCAAACTCGCGGCTAAGCTATTTCTTGATTATTTTCAGCAAGTGCTTAAGAGCGGCATTCTGTAAATATCGCCCGAGGTGTGCAAAATGAAAAAAAACAAATTCCTCAAATTTTGTCAGAATATAGGTCTAGGGGAACTATTGATATAAAAAATAATTTTACTTCGATTCGATTATTATTTTAGGCGAACGGCGACCATTACGGTTTGACGCCTCTCAGACCGGTTTCCACGGGCTCGACACCACACATCACTATACACAGCTCGGCTAACCATGAACATCAGAATGTACAATACTAAATAGCTCAATAGAAAGTACAAATAATGCTTTATGTTTTGGTGTGTTGGTTGTTTAATTTGATTAAAAATTAAATATTTTAGCGATTTTTTATTATTTTGCTTATTTTATCCATTTTTGGATAACAAAATATTGATCAAATTGAGAGGATAAAATCGTACATTGGTACATGGCTTGGCTATATAAGAGTTAAACCCACCGAAAGAGCATTCTTTCTTCTTCAAGAAACTGCAATAAAATTTTGGGGCTATTTAAAACTACGAATTTTAAGAGCGCCAAACGCATGCGACACTGAGGTCAAAAATCGCTTTCTTCTTACGGCGTTCGGATGTCTAGAATTCATGATGCGCAAAGAAAAAAATATTGTATCAACTTCTCCGCAGTAATATTGGCTATTGGTGAAGTCTGACCACTGCCAAGTATGTTATATCTTGGTTTCTAGCGATTATGTGTGGAACTAGTAACTTTTAGCGGGATTTTTTCTGACTGACAGATCGAGCTACATCATTAATTACTCGCTCCATTCGGATTTTTTTTTTAAAATTCTAAGTCATTTTGAAAGTCTACGATTGAGCTATTTAATGTTAAACATGAACAAAATAATTATTACCATCTAAATATGTACCTTTTAAGTGCATGTTTCGTATAAAAACAGTAGAGGTATTAAACTTCAACATCATTGCATCTCTGCATTGCAGTGATTGCATTACACACAGGAATCCCACATATAATTCAACAGAGCGAGATAGATAGGGTGTATTGTTTTGATATTTTGTTTGTTCTATCGCTGTTGACCCCATCACTTTTATTCGTTGTCGTGTTTAAGGCGGTTTCGCATAGATCTAGATGCCGGGATTATATAGGCTAAAGGCAAGAATTAAACCGCATAGTCACAATTTTGGAGATTTCAGTCGCATTTCGGGGCTTTTGAATACACTGCGACCTAAAAGTATATAATTACGAATAGCACCCCCACGATTAAAATACTAAATTAATAGTTATAAAACCACCCTACCCCTCCTTATATTTATAATAAAAATGTACCTAATAGGTAGTGAATGTTGCCGTTCAGTTAAGGATGTGTCAGTATTAGAAAAAAATCAACTACCTCTTTGGCAGGAAAAATATATTACTGGGTGAGAAAAATGCCAAGGTGTTAGATGAATATATTTAATTCTGTAGTTTTGGGTCTGTCGTGCGACTGAAGCCTGACATTGCTCGAGGTTTGAGCTGTGGTGTGTTTTCTCAAAAAAAATCCCGATGTCTTTCATTTTGTCCCGACATATCAACGGTTTTCCGGTAAATTCAAGCCTACCAATTTCCGACATTTCTTGGGATTCCCAGCACAAAAAAACTGCTGTTCTGCCCGGTGAAGTTTAAACAAAGGAAATCCGATTGTAATTGAGAATGTAATTGTAAATGATAATTGTGTTTTGAACCGGCTGCTTGACTTTATCGAAGGCCAATAGAAGAAAATGATTTGCTGCTCACTATCATGATAGAAGGAGAGAAAACTACACGACTACACGATCGCCTACACGACTCTAGTGACTTCACCCGCATTCTAGGGCTTTTCATGACAGGTATAGGTGTGCCACATCCATGCTGTAGTCGCTGATGCCGTGCTGTCTTGACTCTATATTCCGTGATACCAGGGATGTATTGCTTAATAATGGGGTGTGGCACCAGATCTGCCATTATCGATAGGACTTGCCTACGAGTGTCCCAACTGACTGCATTTTGATAGGTTTCTGCCAGTGCCTCCAGGTACTTTGTATCATGTGGAAGTTGCTGAGTTGTACCTAGTAAAGTCTTCTCAACCGACAGGGAATTTTTCAGAGCTTCCCACAGACAACCTGCGTCTCCTGGAGTGATGACTAACCTATTAGAAACTAACTAACTATTAGAAACTCGTTCAACTTTAAACGGCGTAGGCCAAGGTTGGCGCTGGCTCCATTAATTTTTTCACTTGACGATTCGCTACTGCTAGTATGCTCAGGAGAGTAGTGACTTATGTCCGTCTCGAGTGTTTGGTTTTCCATTGCTTGGCACAAACCATTGTTGCTGCTGTCGACTTCCTAAGGTAAAATAGATAGAAATATAAGAACATGTTAACTAACATCAATCAAAAAGCGTTGCAAAATATTCATATCGATTTAAGGCTCTGTATAATAACAATATAAACAATACTACACACATACACAAAGGTAAACTACAGAACAAAAGACAACTATTCGATAATGCACGACACGAACTGACACGAACATTTCTTTCTGACTTCAACATTTCTTAGAGTGAAAAGTGTAACAGTTGTCTGGTTTTCAATGCGTTTTTTTTCCATACCACTTCACTTTCAGATGATTCAGCGGGAGATAGAGTGATATATTTTTCTTTTTTGCCTTTCTCTTCTGGAAGAACATCCTCTGATGTGGGTGAGGCACCGGATTGTGTGGAGAGCAGCTCCTTTCCCAGAAGCAGGCGGCATTGTTTACATATTGATGAAAGAAACATATAGGTTCCCGATATATAAATACGTGCATTATAGTTTAAAAAAGTCACATTAGTTTAGATCGTGCGCAGACTGTTAGCAGATTACATTGATATCATAATTTATTTCACTTACGTGAGGCAACTGGAACAAGTGTAGAAGACACATTATAGAGCTCTCTAGATTGCAGGAGAGTCATTCCACGATCTCCCCTCATTTGCTTGTCCTTGTGAGGAGCCCAGTTCGGCGGAGACGCACACGACTTTTTACTACAGCGCCATCGGATTCCTAATACATCTCGGTGACATGGACATATCGACATTTTCAGATGACTTTCCTTTATTTCAAAAACACCTGGCAATTATTATTATTTTATTTTATTAGGCATCACAGGGGCGTAGCTTCCTGTACGCATATACGCACGTGCGTACACCTTAAGACGAAAATTCCCTGTTTGGCCTTGTATTTTTTTTACGAGAGGGGGCCCTTAAAACCGGTAGCTACTGCACTTGTGCGTACAACTTGAAAATGCCTAGCTACGCCTCTGCATCATCAAAGTCCACTCTAAGCCTTGCTGTTATTCAAGTAGCCACAATGTTTATTTAGATCATTTGCGTGGTAATATACCGGCTATACTATTTTCAGTGAAGGGTGACACTGGAAGTTTCAAGTCCCCCTGTAGATAATCACACCTCACCCCATGTGTATAATCTACCTATTTCCACTCCATGTCCATTATCCCCACCTATAACCCCCCTTCATGGATAGCCCCCTCAAAAAAATATGTAACAAATTAATTGACCCTGTTATTTACATGGGTGCGGTAGTTTTGTGTTACTGTTTACTTTATTAAACTAAATGTTACAATGATGACTTTGTACTATATAGCCAAAAGAATCATGCTAGTGTTGGCTGATTTTGCTCTCTTTTTATACTGATTACCTGCCAGAATACCTGAGAACTTTCCTTTCTAAAGGGCCTTTAGGGGGAACTAAACATTGGATTCCATTCTACGGTAATCTCGTAGACTTGATGACATTTTGATTGACGGTCGCTTGTCGGCTAACTGAAATTTTCCAAATTCGACTTTTAGTGTGTTTGCAGTTGTCTGGTCTCAGTCGAGCCGGTCTGGAAATTTACAACTCTTGTGTTTCTAAAATTACACAATGCACGTCAAATATTTCTCTGTTCTTGGTGTCTACATTTATTAAATTAAACAGAATTGACATTACTTGTGGTAAATCACCACAAGTATAAGTACCTATTGACTGTACCTGCTCTGGCAAGAAGCAATTTACTCTCTGTATTAAGAGAAGAATATCTGCAGTCGAATCTTGATATTCTATCGATACGCACTGGACATTTGCAGGACTGGAAGGACTACATCCACAAGGGCCACCAACTAATGCAGAATAGCTACACGAAGCCATACCCGATCCCCTGCCGAGTAAGTGACTCCCGAGACAAACAGAACGCTGACTCGGTACAAAGTGTCACGTACTTGACAAAGATGATTTTATACTGACGTCAAAGAGAATCATTATATATTCAAGGCCAATCTGCTTTGTTTTTTTTTAGGGAGCCAAGAAATTTTATCGAAAGTCCACGGTCTATAAACTTCAACATTTTAACTTTCCCACTCACACCTTTTTTTAAAAGAAAAAGTAATAATGTGCCTACATTTATTTACTATTTTCTGTCTTTTGTGCTTTTTAGCGAAAATTTGACTTTATTTTAGATCAAAAAGAAAAGTATACACATGTTGAATAAATATACGCGGGCTTCCTGTGTGTAACGCAATCGTTGCAATGCAGGGATGCAATGATATTGAAGTTATCATTGAATTATTTACTGTTTTTCTACGAAACATGTACTTAAAGGTACATATTTAGATGGCAATAATTATTTTGTTCATGTTTGACATTAAATAGCTCAATCGTAGACTTTCAAAATGACTTAGAAGTCTAAAGAAATTATCCGAATGGAGCGAGTAATTAATGATGTAGCTCGATCTGTCAGTCAGAAAAATCCCGCTAAAAGTTACTAGTTCCACACATAATCGCTAGAAACCAAGATATAACATACTTGGCAGTGGTCAGACTTCACCAATAGCCAATATTACTGCGGAGAAGTTGATACAATATTTTTTTCTTTGCGCATCATGAATTCTAGACATCCGAACGCCGTAAGAAGAAAGCGATTTCTGACCTCAGTGTCGCATGCGTTTGCCGCTCTTAAAATTCGTCGTTTGAGTAGCCCCAAAATTTTATTGCAGTTTCTTGAAGAAGAAAGAATGCTCTTTCGGTGGGTTTAACTCTTATATAGCCAAGCCATGTACCAATGTACGATTTTATCCTCTCAATTTGATCAATATTTTGTTATCCAAAAATGGATAAAATAAGCGAAATAATAAAAAATCGCTAAAATATTTAATTTGTAATCAAATTAAACAACTAACACACCAAAACATAACGAATTATTTGTACTTTCCATTGAGCTATTTAGTTTTTACATTCTGATGTTCATGGTTAGCCGAGCTGTGTATAGTGATATGTGGTGTCGAGCCCGTGGAAACCGGTCTGAGAGGCGTCAAACCGTAATGGTCGCCGTTCGCCTAAAATAATAATCGGATCGAAGTAAAATTATTATTTTTATCAATAGTTCCCCTAGACCTATATTCTGACAAAATTTGAGGATTTTGATTTTTTTCATTTTGCACACCTCGGGCGATATTTACAGAATGCCGCTCTTAATAAGTCAAAGCAAATAGTGAATTCACAAACTACTAGGTCTGCGAGCTACCCTTAATCGTGAACCTTCTTCCGTGTTCGTTTAAGTTTGAAACCGTATGGCGGCTTAAACCTTTTCAATTTTAGGACCGCGATGTTGAAAAACTTTAACACGGCCCGCCTTCACGTTTCGAGACGTTTCAGCTGCGTTGGACTTTTCAGCTAGATTTGCCTTCGCGCTAAGCTAAATGAGACATGGTTGGGTCCGGTTTTGGACTCTAGGTATACTCTTGAGTTTCACGACGGTAATTCTAAATCAAAGGTTTTCAACATCAAGGTTAAAACTTGGCGATTAATTGAAAAGGTTTGTGTCGCCAACGTCTAGGTTTCAAACATAAGTGAATTAGCTGATTGCCGACGCGTTCTCGAGGTTTAAATAATCCTAACCCGAACCACAAAACGATCCCTACCCATCGAATGAGTTCACGGGTAAACGACGGTTCTCACTCACCTAGAGCTAGGGCTAACAGGTAAACAAGAGGAGAACTGAGGTAAAAGGAGAGGAAACGTTTTTTTCGAGCGGTCCTACTGGGGTTCGAACTCGTAACCGTTTGCGTATAGAGCAGTGTACATAGTGCAGACGCCATGACTACTACACAAAGCCCGTCTACCGCCGTTCGGAATGTGACAAATCTTTATCTTTATCCTTGACTGGTTTAAGAGTAATGATTAGATCGTGTTGGTCTCTAAATCTAATAACTAGGGTATTCAGTCACATGATCGGAATACTTTAAACCTGGCAATACTCCGTAAGCTCAAATATAAGCGATATTAGGATGATTCATTGCCTTCTGTAGCATGATTCGACGCAAACAAGAAAAGGCCGCGATAGTTCGTGTCAGTTGAAGGATTAAAGGCGCTGTGTAACGGTACTGCGCATGTTACAGTCTCCAGACATTGAATTCACAGCTGTATTGTGTAATATCCAATGAGAATCAATCAAAATAAATTTCCGGAAACGCCACACTGCCGTGATTCACAGATTGTAGTTTTACACAGTATATGTCGAGATTTACAAGGATTTTATTCTTCCTACATCCAAGGTAAACAGCTTTGAGTAAAGAATGGTATCTATATTTCATTACTTGCTCGTATTTTCTTCCGGTTTCCAGTCGTAAACAGTCCGAATTTGACCAAAGTGAAACGAGCTGCTCGCGTCCGTAGATATATATTTCTTCGTTATGCACTTTTGACGGCGTTGACAAAACCTAGAACGGAACCGAATGGATCGGAATGGATCGGAATGGACCAAATTTCTATTTTTAAGAAACATAATACTAAGAATGTTATCCTCCCTTACAAAAAATTCTTTCTGTGGAAATTTTCGAAAGTCAGATGTAAGTAAGTAGTTGGACCAGACTTTCGGGGGTAAAAAAGTATGAAACGGCTAGTATTTTAAAATACCGAGTTTAAAAAAAAAGCCGATGTCTATTGCGAAATAAAACGTTTGATATGATATATTGACGGGCTGTCAATCATAGGCTGACGTTATGTCACAATTGTTGTCAAGGTCCCATCGAGAAGTCTATTGGTCAGTGAAACAAAATAAGTGACACGTGGCTGTAAAACTGTGGTGGGTTTTTACCGCCATCAATGCCAAGCCTGCGTGAGTCGCAGTCCTGAAGCAGTTATCTGTCATGTATTCTGACGAGGACGACGATTCCGATGGCTTAATGGACTCTCCCTTTGACAAGTAAGTAACTTAACTGCTGGCTGCAAGTCCAGTGATTTACAAAATCCTAAACCACGTAAACGTTGTTTTTGTTTTATTTTGCTTTAACCAAAATTATCAGTGTCATGGCCGGACAGACCAGAGTACAATCTATTAGTCTTTGTTATACCATGGTAGCCTCGGATTCCTTTGTTCTCCAAGGCACATTTAAAGCACTAATTTTCCCTGATGGCAGGGATATTTAGAAATATGCATATTTCTAAATTTCCCCTGCATGCGTAATGAGGGAAAATTAGAAGAGAATGCAGGCTGGAAGTGAGAAGGTCAAAAGCATCAACTCCTGCTCCCCTCTGGCACGACTAGCCCTACGCTCCCGGATGAAAAATACTGAATCCAAACTGACCTGTCTTCATCATAACCTTCAATGTAATACATGTGGGATGACCTATTTCAATCTGCATATTCTTCTCTTTAATTTGTCAAACCCGCTTCTTCCATGTGGGATACTTAAAACCATAAACGTGACGTAATTAAAATCCATTCATGCTCTTTGAATATTTAGTCAACCGCATAATTACATTGTATTTTAGTGTTATTCTTCTCAAAAACAACACGCTTTTCCCCAGGGGAAGCCAGGGTCGTTTAATCAATGGCGCTCAGTCAAGCATTAAACAAAACGTTTTCGAAAGCAACTCGACTGCGACGTCTTTAGTTTCGGCAGAGATAACTAAACTTCTCAGAGATTTGTTCCGTTCCTCGGCGAAGCGGCCGAAGCGGCCTCGGGACTTTTACAAATCTTCCCTCGGCTCTCGGGGCAATTTAAATCACTAATACCCCTCATGCCATGGTATAACTTATAAATATTTCGAAAATTCAGTTGCCCAAAATCACTATTTAATGCATTACGTCCCACTTTTTTCAGTGCTGCTCCATCAAGTTACAAAACCACAGATAGAAAAAGGTAAGCGGCTTGTAATGTATCAGTCAATTCCAAACCCGTGCATGCCCCCCCCCCCCCCCCCCCCCCCCACCGCCGGGCCACCCCCGGGCATTTGAACATTTTGCAAAACATGCGATCAAATGTCCCACTACCAAGGCAGAAAAACTGTTCAAATGCCCCACCATCGGGGTCCGGATTGGAAAATTTTCCAAAAAATGTCGACAAAGAGAAGGCAAAGACTATTGGCAAATGAATGAAATCATTGTCTCATTGACAATCTCTGACTCAAGCAATTCACAGGAAACAGCGACGGTGAAAACCACCTTCAACCGGTCAGGAATGAGAACAATCATTTCTACCGGCTCGATCGTTCTTGGTTTCCGTTATATACTTTATAATAAACCTAATGGTTTGAAATTTACCGATATAATAATTATGTTTTTAACTCACGCGTCTAGGGTCGCAGCAAATTCAACTCATCACAACTCTTGTCACGCACTTAATATCACGCAGTCGGTCAAAGTTCACGAAGCAAAGGAAAACAACATAGTTTATAAGTTTAAACATAAACAAATTTGGCAGGTTCATTCTTTCAAGCCAGGCCTCTACGAATGCGCAATCCTTATTTTGGAAGTCCTCGAAGACACGGCGTACGTTCGCCATTTCGACGCGAGCGATGCGAATTTGTAGACAGACAGAATGTATTTTTTAAACTCCGATCAAATGCCCCACCCCCTAGATACTCGTTAAATTCCCCACCCTCGGGAGCAAACCACTGATCAAATGCCCGGGGGTGGCCCGAGGGGGGGGGGGGGGGGGGGGGAATGCACGGGTTTGGAATTGATTGATACATAATTAAACTAACAGTTTATAACTACTATGCTGGGCTCGGTAATTTATATATCCAAGCAGCTATAAACATGTGCTTGTTAGAAATTGAAATTGCTAGTAATCTAGGATACGAGGATATTACATATCCATGATCTTTGAATTGGGGAAGGAAAAGTTCAGATCAAATGGCACGGTGTCAAAGTCACATCGAACTTGCTTGCTTATCTCCTGCATCATATGGCGCTTTCTTCTATTTGCCAATGGAACGGATGTTGAAGAAGGATGCGGCTCCTCCATTGCTGGAATGTAAAATTTTAGTAATAGTATTACCTTTCAGAAGCTTTCAGAGCGTATTATATTGCCCCTTTCGGTGAATCAACCTAATAAAAATTTGCGAAACATTGCCTTGTTTTTTAATGAAAAGTGTACTTCCTCTCGCCAGTCGTAACTTGGCGAGACACTGAGAATATGTTTAATCATCTCAACTAATTTGTAGGGCCCGTTTACAAGGAGATAGGTTACCCTAGCACTAGGGTCAAAGATAGCCCGGGTTTACAAACAAAATGATTCAGGTAGGGTTACCCTACTGCCCGGGTCAACTCAACACAAGCCAGTTGGAAGTCTCATTTGAAAAGCCGTTTCTTATAAAATGTCATACTAATGAATGAAAACATGGGCTACTAATATTGCTCTTCCACTTTTCTTTCATTTTTATACGGTTCAAACAGATCTGTGGAAGTGATTTTGATTTTATTGATTATTTGGTAGCCTGTGAGCCCGGAGGGTACTCCCTATAATGGACTATACGGGAAGGCTCCGCCCGAAAGGGGTGTCTTTTCAGGCTGGAGGTATTCAGAAGGGTAGGGATTTCACGAGTTGAAGTATAGAAAAGGGAAGGAAAAACTGTCATTTGTGTATTTAAAAGGGCATTTCAAAATATCTCGAACAGACGCACCTAACGGCTGATTCATCCAAGTATTTTAAGGGTCACTCAAGTGAAAAGTTTAGTAAAAGGTATATGAAAGGGTTACCTTTTCTGTTCTGTCAAAAATGGTATATAAAAGGTAAGGGTTTGAACCTCGGGGCGGAGCCTCCCCGTATAAAACTTTCTTGAGTCGCCCTCCCCCCCCCCAAAAAAACAACAACAACAACAACGGGCTTATGAGCCGCTAGGCTCGCGGCCGCCAAAATCATTCAAGCATAGAAAACAACATAGCGGACACGAGTAGAGTTATGGCAGGTTTTGTTGGATTTACGTCGATTCTTCTTTCTGTGGTGCCCTTTATTGGAGCTGTCTAGTATCCTAGAATGTTGTTATGTTACGTACTAATTGCTAGAGAACTTCAGAAACTTCCAATGTGAAATTGACCCGGGTAGGCTGGTTACCATAGCAAACCGTTTACAAGGACATTCGTTATTAGAGTTCGACATCCGTTATTTAAGTCGATATTAGAGTTCGACATTCGTTGTTAGAGTTCGAAGTTCGTTATTTAATTCGGCATTCAATGATACTGGGTACGACCGCGCGAAATTTGGCAGAGCGAGGAAACTGGGAAATGTGCTTAACACGCATGAGCAAACTTCAATATTCCTTCTCTTTGTTTCTTGTCTGCCATTTTGTACGTGTCCATCATGTCAACGCTTGAAAAATGTAAGAGCCTGCTCGAGGAAGTAGTGTGCGAGCTGCAAAAAACAAGTGCAACTACTAGTACTCCTTCGCCGTCAATATCGCCAGGGATATCGGCAGCTTCTACTAGGGCTTCCACTTCTACTCCGGCTTCTGCAACAGCAACGCCCTCTGCCGGCTCAGCGTGGAAGCCTCAGCGTGGAAGCCGCAACGACCGGTCGCATCTGTACAGGAGGAGCATCGGCGTTTGTTTGGATTTAATCCACGGTCAAGGACTCGGTACCACCCATTTAGCATGGGGTTCTAGAAAGACTAAAGTGAAACGTGTGCCTACCTGGACTAGAAGTTTCGTGTGTTTCAATACCTAAGAGAGATGCCTGCTGTCTGCCTAGCCCCGCGGAGTGTTTTCATCTCAGTCAAAAATGCAGGTTTGGGCGAAAAAAACAACGCTCAATCTACAAGGACATCATAGTTGTTTAGAAACTGGATAAGAGACTGTTCTCTAGAGAGGAAAACAACTTTAGCTGTAAGGCCAGACATGCTGCAGGAAAACGTCTAAGAGGTTTGCGCATGCGTGTTAAGCACATTTCCCAGTTTCCTTACTCTGCCAAATTTTGACAAGAAATACGTGCCATACACGGTAAGTTACAGCAAACCGTCTGAAGGAGACTTTTCCGAGTCCTTAACAAGTGCACCCTTCTAATAACCGTCTTTCCCTCATATAAGCGACTTATTTGAATCAATTCTATGAAAATGTATGCGCTGCTAACCTCGTCCTGTTTTCAACTAAACCGTGGATAACATCTTTTTGCAGTTTTCTGTCTCCTCGTATTTGCAAATATCCTTTTTACGTTTTATTGTTGCTGTAGATGACTTTATTGGTAAATTGTATTTAATGAAATATTTTGCGTTGACATAAATCGTGGGATGAAGTTATAGACTTGACAGCAGATTCACCTTTGAAGAACCGCCAAGAATGTCACGGAAATAAATCGGGCTGTAGTGACGCAACGGACCGTATAAACCCGACCAACGGCTGTTTTACAATGATGAACAGGCTACTCCTATTTAATTCGCAGGCAAGAGAACATTTACCAATAAAAGTATTGTCAAGCTACTATTTGGTTCAGAGGATGACAGCCTTAAGTGTAAAAAGATGCCACAGAAAGTTCAACAGAATGTGGTGTTCCTAGTTGACCTTCGTTTTACATCACTTGATGACCTCAAAGCGGATGGTTTGCCAAGTTACGATAAATACGGTGGCAAACCGACGTATACCATACGCATTGACAAGAACCCGCCTCAGAAGGACGAGGATATCAATATTATAAGAAACAAAAAGGAACAACTGGGGGAAAACATGTATACTATCGAAAAGCTGTAACACACTTGGAATGTTGGCAGTGATAACAACTATCACAGGCGAATCATGCACATGATAGATTTAAAGGGAGACATAATTAACAACGTTGCAGTGGTGCAGTACGTCTATGATGGCGACGAAGAGAGCTGGATATCGGTTAAACCCCACAAAAATGCAAAGAAAGCATATCACCCGAGCTACACTCGGGCAAAGACTTCAGTCATGCACAATCCTGACCATAAACTGGCATCTGTTGGGCCTAAAGAAGCGATGTTCCAGGTTACGCGTGAGGCGGGCCGATTCAATGAGTTATATGAGTTGCCTTCCAATCGGCAAGCTCATTATCGAAATCAGTTAAAGAGGAAGGCTTTACCAGAGTACTTGCGGAGTCAGGAAAAGGACGATGAACTTTTTGAAGTGTTGCTAAGGATGAAGACGGATAAATAACCTTTCATAAGAAAGGTGTCGATAGAGAGGGACAATGTAACTATCGTAGTTGCACCCCAAAACCAACTGGAAGAGCTTGCAAAATACAGTTCCTCAGAAATAGACTTTTCGATCGTTCAAGTGGATCCGACTTTTAACCTGGGGCCGTACGAATGCACGCCAATATCGTACAGAAACTTGATGTTGAGAAGCAAACGAAGTGGCAGTAGCCCAGTCAGGCTGGGTCTAGTGCTATTACACTACAAGAAAGATGAAAAGACATTTCGTCACTTCTTCCAAACGATTGTAGACGAGAACCCCAAACTAATAGGGATTCTATCATTAGGCACAGACGGAGAGACTGCACTGATCAACAGTGCAAACAAAGTTTTTACGATCGCTGAGGAGAGAAGTGTAAGATGTTTTCGGCATCTGGAAGATAACATGAAGTCCGCACTCCGTGGGGTGCCTGGGCGGCATAAATATTACGTCGATGATGTTTTTGGAAGCAAAGACGCAGACGCCATATACCAGCCCGGCTTGTTAGATGCAGACACATGGGATGCGTTTGATGTTATGCTCGAATCACTGAAACAGAAATGGGGGACACGGAAAACAAGGTGTTCATCTGGTTGTCTTCAAGGGGAGAAATGCTTAAGACAAGAGCAATTGCAAGCGTGCATAGAGCTGCAAGACTTCCACTCATGAGCTCAGATGTCGATATTCCTTGCCATTTCTACACCAACGATGCCGAGTCCAACAACAATCGTTTAAAAGCGAAGAAAGGACGGCAGTCTTCTGGATTTGTGGGTACCATCAAAGCTTTCAGGAGCATATGTGCAGAAGAAGAGGAAGAGTTTTATCAGGCTGTGGGGGGTGTGTCTCGGACACATGAGCTGTGACCAGAGTTTCAAAGATTTGTTATACAAGATTTCATTTCTTTGAAGCCAGATGAAAGGGAAAAGTACATCGCCAACTTAAGGAAAACCAGTATGGAGCAGCTTCACTCTGGATGTCCAAGAGATCTGGGGATCTTACCGGAAAGAAAAGAGAGTGAAGAACTGGAAGAGGCGAGTGAGAGGGCGAGCTTTAATGACAGCAACTACGAAGAGAGCGAGGACACAGGTGGTGACGAGGTTGATCACAGTGATGCCGATGAAAGTGGACTGGACGATTTATACGCCGACGAAAGGCTGCAGCAGCTGTCAAGTAATACAAGAACTGGAGTTATAGACAAGGCCAAGCTGTTACTTGACTCCAAAGCTGTTTGGCGAGGACCGCCAACCGCGAAAGGCATATTCTGTAACTAGCCTCTCCGGTTCAAGGCTGAACTACGTCATTGTCGAAAACGACAAAATCGCGTGCGAATGTCAACACTTTAAATCTCTATCTATATGTTCGCACTCCCTTGCTGTGGCAGTGAAAGAAGGAAATGTATCATCATTCCTAGTATGGTATACTAAACAAAAGGCAAGTAAGAAACGCAACTACACCAGCATTGCAAACGAAAACGCCAACACCGCTATTCTAGGAAAGAAGGGAGGGCGCTCAAAGCGTAAACGCGACAAGCAACTGCCAAAGCGAGTCCTTGATCAAACGAGCGCAAACCTCAAATACAATCTGAAATGGTTAGAAGACACCAAGGCATTTAAATGTTATGGCTGGGACTCAGCTATTCGCGTCCCTGGACAAATGCTGGATGCACCTGATGACGTAATTGCATCTACAACGGAATACCGATGTCAATATGGGACCCACGCACTATCATCTTCAATTGCAGTGCATCTGCAACCGCAACGACAACTTCCGACCAGATCGAGACCTCATAATTAGTTCTCGTGATCACGCTTTATTCACGCAAAAGCATTGAGATTACCTCATGAAAGAGTATGAAATTTAGTCGTCGCACGTTGCACGCCCGTAGGCTAGTTTTAGATCAGGGAGAGGAATGTGTTCGCACCAAACCCAACCTTCCCAATAATGGCTGCATGACCAGATAGATGTTAAATAAATAGTTATGGCAGTATTGGACTGAGAGAAAGTCTGCATACAAGCTGGCATTGTTTATCGTTAAAGTTCTCGAGTATGTTTTGCCAATATCTCTGTTAGGCTATATACTATAATGTTATGTGAAAAAGCCATTTAGCATCAACTTAGTTATGAGTACTTGCTCCTGTGATTGGCTAGTTTGGGTAATTTGCGTTTGTATATTCGACGCTCGAGTGAAAAGTGCAAATCTTAACAAATTATGGCAAAACAAATGCAGTAAAAGTTCCCTGTTTTCACTTCAAACTTTCCGTTACCATTATAACCAAAAATTTACCAAAAATATACTAGGGTCAGTTTTGAGAATAATACTTTCGCCAATTTCAATGTCTATTTTACTTTTCAGTGACACGATATACGCGTATAAGCACAAAATACAAGCCTAATCGACTTGAGCCGTTGTAAAAACTGTTAGGCTAGCAATCTAGAAGATGATATAATATAAGTGATATCGAGATGTGGAAGCCTTAAACGGATACACTTCCATCCTGTTTGGTTATTTCTTAGACACTATATCGAAGCTGTAGTTTTATCATAATTCTTATTTTTGCATGTTATGCACTGATTTTCAAGATCAACCTTTAAGGGGAAAATTACAGTTGAATATAATAATAATAATAATTAAGTTCTTTTGCCAGGGAGCCCACTCACAATAGTGAGGCCGTGCAGGAACATAGAAAAAGTAAAGAGAAAAAATATATATATATATACATAAACAAATTAAAAATATAAAAACAATAATATATATAAAACTTCGGTCGTAAAGCCAGGGTTAAAATATTGGTTAAAATGTGTCAATAATTACTTATTACGTATAGCTAACTTAAAATTATTAAAAGATAAAGTTCTAATATTTTCGGGTCGACTGTTCCAATCATTAATACAATGACAGGCAAAGCGGTTTTGTCCCCACGTACGGTTGGAATGTGGCTTTCGTAGATTGTTCTTATTACGAGTACTATAATTATGGATGTCGGCAAAAGATAAAAAAATAAAAATTCCAGTCTAAAAGTCCGTTTAACCCCTTATAAGTAGAGATTAGACGATGTATGCGTCGTCTCGTTGACATCGTCTTCCAATCTAGATCTGCCAGAGCTTTAGTAGTCGAAGAGTTTCTAGGTCTGTCTAGAATTACTTTGGCAGCAGCGCTTTGGGTGACTTGGATCTTCTGCATTAAGGTTTCGTTGTGCTTATCGCCCCACACGACGTCCCCGTAGTCCAATATTGGCAGGATCATTGTCTTGACAAATAGTTCTCTTGTGGCCATTGGTAGTAGGTGCTTTAGAGCGGCCGTCTGTAAATATCGCCTAAAGTGTTTAAGATGAAAAAATATGAAATTCCTCAAACTTTCTCAGAATAATGGCCTGGGTGAGTGATTCATATAAATATAACTTTTAGTTGAATCTGATTTTTATTTTCGCCAAACGGCGACAAAATCGGTTTTACGGCTCTTAGACCGGTTTTTAGGAGATCGATACCACACATCGTTAACGGCTCGCCTAAAAATGAAAATAGAAATTTATAGCAATACTGTGCAACTAAATACAAAGAAAAGATAATGATTTCTCTTTTCATGGGTTGTTTATTACAAATTAAATATTTTATCAATGTTTCATTATTGTGTTAATTTTAGACATTTTTGGTACGCAAAATAATGACCAAATTGAGAAGCCAAAATCTCCAATGATACATGACCTGGCTATATTAGAGTATAACCTAGCGAAAGAGCAATGTTTCTTCTTCAAATACATGCAATAAAATTTTTGGGCAATTAAAATGACGAATTTTCAGGGCACCAAACGCAAGTGGCACTGACGTAAGAATACTCTCTTTTCTCACAGCGTTCGAATGCACACAATCTAAGATGAACAGAGGAAAAAAAATATTATATCAACTTCTATCAGGTTAAATTTAATACTAAAGAAGCCTGAGTATTTTCAGATAGATTATATATCGGTTTCTACCAATTATGTACAAAATCAGTGGCTTTTAGCGGTATTTTTGCGATGACATATTGTTGAATCTTTACTCAATGCCGGAGCGCCGACAACTTTCAATTGATAGACTTCTAAGTCAATCCGAATGATCTACAGTTGAACTATTCACTGTTAGGAATGTTAAAAGTAATTATTATGGCTTAATATGTACCTTTCATGTCCGTACCATACGTTATGGAGAATGAAATGAAAAAGTCTAAAAATATATAACCCTACCAATAAGTATGAAATATTTTGCCCTTCCCCCCTACAGTCAACCCTTTTTTACGACCCTCTATTTTGGGGGGTTTGAAAATGTATGACACTCTCCATTCTAAATTATATCCCATATGCCCGTTTCTCCGATCGCAGCGACCGCTGAAAAAAAGTACTTGTCAATCGTAGCGATTATATCTTGCTATCAAATGGAACTGAACCGAACTATCGGGCACAACAATAAATTATATCCTGGCGATCGTAATCGCTATGACCGCTTGAGAGTAGATTCCATGTTACCACTACGATCGCTATAAGGGACCGGACATTATTTAGCGTTGGGGGAGGGGGACTACTAGATTGGTAGGGGGTCACGATTTTTTATGCTCCCATTTAAGGGGGGGTCAATTTTCTTTATGCTCCTCTTTTATAGGTTAAATATATTTATAGGCTCATCTACGGGGAGGGTCATTATTTTGTGAGACCAGAGAACTGCAAGGTCACATTTTTTGGGGCAAGCCACAATGCAGAACTAGTAGCCCCCCCCTCCCCTCCCACCCCCCTACCGCTAAATAATGTCCGGTCCCTAAAGCCGTCTCACCTTTACTGCGATCGCAGCGAACGACCAAATGAAAACCAGCCTACATTCGCGATGAAAGCAAACAATACGTATGGCATTATATATAAAATCTAAAAATAAACGATAACGATCCGGGTAATGGTCGGCCTGTTTATGTCTAAAGTATGATTTGTTTCGCTAAACACGCTGGAGAATGCAGGCACCGACTGTAGGAGGAAAAGTGTATCATGTGCCAAGCAGTACTAGTAGTAGTATAGAAGTATTTTTCTGGAAGTAGCTATTCAGTCTTTATCAGCAGTGAATATATTACTTTGATGTTAAAGAGATGTTGATTTATGTTCAAGTTCTGCCCAAAAAGACCGCAAAAATGTACCGAAGGCGCTTAGGACTTAGTATTCTGTTCTTCGTTCTATCTAAGCGCTTGTGGGATCGTTTTGCGTTTTTTTAGCCGATCTAGAGTCATCCACTACTGATGAAGAAGACAACTCATTCAGGGACGGATCCAGGATTTTGTAAAAGTAAGAGTTTCATACCGAGAACCGAGGTTCTAAGCCCTAAACATCCCGAGGGCCGAGCCCCGAGGGATGTTTAGGGATTAGAACCGAAGGTTCGAGGTATGAAACTGACTTATATCACATTTGGCGAGGTTTTCTCAAATAGAAAGGAGGTTTAAAACTGAGTTATAAACCTCCCTGTAACAGTTATAAACCTCAGATTGACGATTTAATTAGTCTATTGTTCAACGGGTTTATACCAGAGTTTCACCCCCATGAAGAACAAAGAAAACCGTGTCAAGTGTGATATAAGGTGGGTTAAGCGAGTCATAGGGGGGGGGGGGGGGGGGGTGCAAAATAATAGTGTCATACTAGAGAACTATACTTACAATATGTAACAGGTTTCATATGATATTTCTATGATAATTGTTCATGTCTGAGTAGCATACATTGAAATATGTATTTAGCTATTCATTTCTGAGTGATATCCAGAAGTAAGGGGGAACCCACTCCCTGGATCCGCCACTGTATGTCATCTATCATTTACCAATCATAAATGCGACATCTGTTTAAGTTCTTTGGTACCTTACCTACAATGTAAGTCAATATTATTGCAAGTTTCCATCAATATTGAGTCTTTTGGGTTCGCGAGAGATTATCAAATTCAGCAAGTTTACTATCAATCAGCTGTTTTAATACCAGGCATGGAAATATCCGGGATGGGGGAAGGGTAGCACTTGCAAAATTAATTAAATGGTAGAGGTGTGTGAAAAACGTAGCTGTGTTGGCTAGAAATAACTGACACCATAACTGTACGGTATACGGGTTGGTATAGAGCATGGGAGTCCGTTATGTGGCCATGGCTGTACCCTTTTTATTGAATTCTAATTAAAATAATTTAAGGGGACAAGATAAGAATGAAGTTGACCACAAGAGTAATCCGTGTAAGGCTCAGAAGACTGAGAATAATAGACTGAGAAGAATGTCTGTTGACCGCATCGGATGATTTAGCCTTTGCTGCTTGGGGGGCAGATTTGGAATTGATAGATAAATTAACTTCTCTTGTTTGGTCAACCTACATGGCCATGGCTGCAACACCATTAATCATAAAATTACGCTTGTGATAGGCAAGCGAAAAGTAAACTCACGGAAACCGAACCATAAATAACGCGGTTGCATTCACGTTTTTTTCACTCGGTGGCCATATTGGATCCAATGCGAGGTTTTGCTTGGCTAAACTCGTTCTAATATCCCTCAGTGCGAGGTTATAGCGTTACTAAAAACAAAACTGATTTTCTCGCTTTCGATCCAAGATGGCTGGGTGAAAAGTTTGAATATACGTAATTGCCATTTTAGAACTCCCGAGAGATTATTATGCGGCCGGCGTCAGCTTCGGAACCTGACCAGGTGTGCGGAAAGTAGCTATAAAACACTTTTTTTTTCTTCAAAATTTTGAGAAAAACGTCTAACGGATTGCTACATTTTTGCTTCAGAACCGTACTTGGGTTGCGAATTATAATAATCGGTCGGGCTCGCCAACTGGTCATACCAAAAGAGTCAAGAGACATAACATAAGTACTCCGTCTCCCCCCTAAGGGGAGATAAGGTTACGTGAAGCTTTGATTTCAATTGGCGACCAAACTCAAAGACAAAAAATAAATCCAGTGATACTGAGATCCTACATAAAATATAACTAGTTTCCCGGATCGGAACGTAAACCAAAAGTCCATATATAGTTATATTACGCGTTCATATTTTCTGATAAAGCGGGCTTCCTGTGTGTAACGCAATCTCAGCTGTTGACAGTTGAACTACGGCAGTCTTGCATTTGACAACCTCTAGTTATACTACCGATTCTCTACAAAACCACATGAAAGGTACATATTAAGCCATTACAATTACTTTTTAACATTCCTAACAGTGAATAGTTCAACTGTAGATCATTCGGATTGACTTAGAAGTCTCATAAAGGTAGTCTATCAATTGAAAGTTGTCAGCGCTCCGGCATGAGTAAAGATTCAACAATATGTCATCGCAAAAATACCGCTAAAAGCCACTGATTTTGTACATAATTGGTAGAAACCGATATATAATCTATATGAAAGTACTCAGGCTTCTTTAGTGTTAACCTGATAGAAGTTGATATAATATTTTTTTCCTCTGTTCATCTTAGATTGTGTGCATTCGAACGCTGTGAGAAAAGAGAGTATTCTTACGTCAGTGCCACTTGCGTTTGGTGCCCTGAAAATTCGTAGTTTTAATTGCCCAAAAATTTTATTGCATGTATTTGAAGAAGAAACATTGCTCTTTCGCTAGGTTATACTCTAATATAGCCAGGTCATGTATCATTGGAGATTTTGGCTTCTCAATTTGGTCATTATTTTGCGTACCAAAAATGTCTAAAATTAACACAATAATGAAACATTGATAAAATATTTAATTTGTAATAAACAACCCATGAAAAGAGAAATCATTATCTTTTCTTTGTATTTAGTTGCACAGTATTGCTATAAATTTCTATTTTCATTTTTAGGCGAGCCGTTAACGATGTGTGGTATCGATCTCCTAAAAACCGGTCTAAGAGCCGTAAAACCGATTTTGTCGCCAAACGGCGAAAATAAAAATCAGATTCAACTAAAGTTATATTTATATGAATCACTCACCCAGGCCATTATTCTGAGAAAGTTTGAGGAATTTCATTTTTTCTCATCCTAAACACTTTAGGCGATATTTACAGACGGCCGCTCTTAATTCTTCGAAGGATTCCAATTCGTTTATATGCTTTCTTGCAAACGTAGTCCACATGTTCTGCCCAGGATAGAGTCTCGTGGATAATCGCGCCCAAGTATTTAAAAGACTCTACCTTGTCTAATTCTTTATTGTTAATATTTAGAGTTACTTGATCAAAGGATTTGAGTCTCTTCGATCCTCCGATTAGCATAAATTTAGATTTACTAATATTCAGGGTAAGTTTATGTTCCGCAAGCCATTGCGCCAGTCGGTGCAGATCCTCATTCAGAAGTCTCTGTAGCTCGGATGCTGATTTTGAAGAGCAGTATAGCGCTGTGTCGTCCGCAAATAATGTAACGTTGGTATTAATCAGGCAGTTAGGTAATTCATTCACATAGACAGAGAACAATAGAGGGCCAAGAATGGACCCTTGCGGGACTCCCACGGTGACTTTGCGTATTATAGACGAAGTCTGGCCAACCACTGTGCTCTGTCTACGAGATGAGAAGTAGGAGTTAAACCACGCTAGATGTGTACTCTTTATCCCCAAGCTCTTCAGCTTCTGAAGCATGATAACATGGTCCACCGTATCGAACGCTTTCTCGAGATCGATGTACACTATGCCATTGATTAGACCATTGTCCATGTTTCCAAGAACCTCGTCAGTAAATTGAGAGAGTGCAAGAGCTGTTGATCTACCACGTCTGAATCCAAATTGATTAATAGCCATCAGATCATTGGCTTTTGGTGTAATTTGGTGTGTACTAATTTATTTCCCCCTCTTCATTTCATCCTCCATACTCATTTCCCTTTCCATTTCCCTACAAATTCAACTGTAATCCCCTTAAATGATTAACGTTCGTGGTGTTCAACGGATGAATTTTGGACTTATTTTAATTGACAAACCGTAAAATTCCAAAAATAAGCCCTGGGCTTATACATGTACTTGCTCAAAGGACCTTTTTGGTGGGCATATTTTGAGGGAGGGTTTATATACGGGGGGGTTGTTGTTTCGGAGGGAAATTTGCATTTCAAAATGAGCTGGGCGTCGAATTTCGGATGGCACTTTGTGTCTCAAAATATTCTGAACTGCAGTCATTAAATCTTCTCTGGACTTAAAGTGCCCCTACGATCAAATTTTGACATATCAATGTTTTTGCATATTCATAAAGTAGAGTTCATATATTATTACCAGTTCAAATTGTTTTTCGATACAACGACAGGAAGTCTTATTTTTTTAGCTCCGAATATTGAATCTACACGTCCGCCATTACTGGAGACCGTAACCTTTTGTTCAGCTTTAAACAAAGGTTTATTCACCGGAAGTGATGTCATACACTTAACGCTCGCCTGCAGAACACAACGCCTGGAGGCATATTTCTACTAAAAACGTCTTCACGTACATAAGAAGAAAGTTATATTTATCTTTGCGAGGTTGGCTACTTTTTTTATGCACGCTATTTCGCGCCACGAGGTTGTCGTGTTAAGTGTATGTCATCACTTCCGGTGAATAAACCTTTGTTTAAAGCTGAACAAAGGGCACGGCTTCCAGCAATGGCGGACAGGATTTTACCGGTAAACTCTCCTCAAATTTGTGGTTTAACATGCCCATTTGGGAATATATTTTACTACTTCGGATATTTCTAATACTGATTGACCTATAGACACTGAAAAAGTGGCAAATCGAAATGGTAAATTTTCGTCGTAGTGGCACTTTAATTAACAACTCTCTGAACATAACAGCAACAAGCTTTATTGCAACATGATTGCAGCATGTTTTGTCAATGTAGCTGATGTAATAACTTTGCGCCGTAATAAAGTTCAGCAACGACTGCATTGATAGCGATATAACGAAAACTGAAATCACACAATGGTAAAAAGAAATTAAACACTGGTTACCGTAGATCCATCCTTAAAATTCGGGGGGGGGGGATTATTTTTGGGAGGGTTTTTGCCTTTAAAAGTTAGGGGGCTTATTTTAGGGGGAGCTTATAGTCGGAATTTTACGGCCCTTGACAATATTTTTCTCCAGGTTTATTCAAAAACCTCACCAGCGATTCATGAGGTTATGAGAAAATCATCGTAAGAAAACAATTCCCGTAGAGTCATCTTAATACAAACTGTTCATCTATTTTGATTGTGATTTTTCATTATGTCATTCAACGAAGTGGATAATAAAACGCACTTAGAGTTTGTGATCAAGGAATTAGTATTATTGGTAATTATCAATGTTACTAGCTCCTTTTTTGTGTCCTTTATAAGGATATGCAGTACAGTAAGAAGGCTATACTTCTCTTACGAAGATAAATATACGTAAAGGCTTAAGGCTAGATTTGCCCCTCGCACCTCAATCGCCGTGCGGTTTGTTTCTTATACAGTTGTAGCTCTCGTAAGGGACGACCCTCGGGAAATAAAAATGTGGCCGTAACTACTGATGGCTTATATTGAAAAGTCATTAAACGGGGTTTCGTGAGGGTCGTCGTAAGTAGAGCTGGTCGCTTACGAGAGTTGTCGCTTAGAGAGCTTTGACTCAATATGCAAAAAGAAGTCTAGGCATTTTAAATGTGTTTTACACGATTCATGTGTTGAAATACAAGTTTCGAAATACTCATCTGCTTTGCAAGCCGTTTCGTACTTTTGTCCGTTCCATTCAAGGTTTTGTCAACGCCGGTCAGAATACATGACAGATAACTGCTTCGGGACTGCGACCAAATACTCACGCAGACTTGGCATTGATGACGGTAAAAACCCAACACAGTTTTACAGCCACGTGTCACTTATTTTGTTCCATTGACCAATAGACTTCTTGATGGGACCTTGACAACAATTGTGACATAACGTCAGCCTATGATTGACAGCCCGTCAATATATCATATCAAACGTTTTATTTCGCAATAGACATCGGTATTTTTTTTTTAAACTCGGTATTTTAAAATACTAGCCGTTTCATACTTTTTTACCTCCGAAATTCTGGTCCAACTACTTACTTACATCTGACTTTCGAAAATTTCCACAGAAAGATATTTTTTTAAGGGAGGATAACATTATTAGTATTATTTTTCTTAAAAATCAAAAATTTGGTCCATTCCGATCTATTCCGATCCATTCCGTTCCGTTCCAGGTTTTGTCAACGCCGGTTTCATACTTTTTTACCTCCGAAGGTCTGGCCCAACTACTTACTTACATCTGACTTTCGAAAATTTCCACAGAAAGATATTTTTTTAAGGGAGGATAGCATTATTAGTATTATTTTTCTTAAAAATCATAAATTTGGTCCATTCCGATCCATTCCGATCCATTCCGTTCCGTTCCAGGTTTTGTCAACGCCGCACTTTTGACATGATATAATTCTTCAAATGGCACCATTGTTTTATTTCTACATGTTTAATAATACAGTTCTCTGCTGTAAAAAAATAGAACATTCTATGGAAGATTTCTTGTCCTAAAGTTTGGAAACGTAACACATGCATTTGACGCTAGAAAGTTCAGCACTCGCGGAAGTACGCAAGGTTAATTTACTAGTGGCAGTTTATTAGTTTCCACTATCGGCTGTTATGGAATGGAAACATACTTTCACAGCTTAAAATGTATGTCGATTGGTCAGAAGGATATCTTGTTTAAGATGCTACGGTCCTTTCGGCATCAGGAAATCTTTAAACGGGAGTTTTCGAACAGTATTTCAAGGTATGCTGTAGCGCGAGTTCAGTTAAGTCACAAATGTCCGTGAAACTAATACCGTGTTCATTATTATGGGTTTTCTCTATGGGTTCTCATGTATTCAATAATTACTTCTGGAGCTTCATATGTATGTCGATTGGTCACAATGATTTCCTCTTTCGTTTTTCCCTTTAGTTTGGACATTAGGGATATATCCTTGGAGATTTCGTACAGTTTAGCGACCGTGTGTCGAAAGTAGAAAAGTTCGCTTGTCACGAAAGTGCGAATACTGACAAGCGCTTTCATAGCAGTTCGATGTTTGCAGACTCTCACGTAGTCGATAATATAAACTTCTATAGCTTCATATGTACGTCGATTGCTCACAAGGCTATCGTATTTGAGTTCATGAGGTTGTTTTGCCAGCAAAGAAAGGTTTTATCTAACTTTTTGTAGAGTCTTTGCACTCCGGTCGGTTCATATCATTTCAGCCTCGATCGTTTCTAAGCCGTAGATATATAATTTTATTTCTTCGTGTCGCTGTTGAAAACTGCCATATCATTTATAATATGACTTGAAAAGTTTCCATGTGTTTCGTGAACTCTACTGGACAACCAAACCCTCTTCGCTTCTGGTTGGAATGCCAAAAAGCTTCCAATTTCTTGCATTTTTCGGCTGCTGAATTCAGAGTACTCAGTGGCGGTCTTCCCCGCCGGTAAGCATCACTTTGCCTCCTTGCTTGCACCAAATTTTTTTCAAGCTTTTCCAGAACCCCCATTGTTCATACTACTATATACATAGTGTTGCATCATATTTCGAGCTTCGGCGTCCAATTTGTCACTAGACATTCTTACACCTAAAAATCCAAAAGTGTGAACCTATTAGAGAAGTGATCACTATACTGTATATCGATCTCTTCCACTATGGATAACGTATCGTGCCTCCCAATGGAAATTTTGACTAAGATCGTAGAGCATGCAGGTCCTACGTCATTCGCAAGCATCGCAAGGACATCGAAACGCCTAAACGGTGCCGCATCTCTCGCGCGCTACAAAAACGTAGACCTAGAGTTCCGTAGACGAGTACTCACCTTAGGTCTTAAGTCTACTCCTAACGATAGAGATCGAAACGACTTGGCTAGGACTTTCGGTATTTCCGCAGATGGTAACGACGATAATCTTGCGCTAGCCTACGCCAGTAAGGATGGCAACCTTAAGGTTATTAAGTGGCTCGTTAAGAATTTGAGGTTCGTCAAAGAGGATAGGCAAGTAGATAGCGCTTTATGTATTGCCTGTAAGGATGGCCATCTAGATATCGCTAAGTGGCTCGCTAAGCACTTTAAGTTCACCGCAGAGGACGAAGTCGTTGGTGCCGCCATTGTAAGTGCTGGTCTACATGGTAATCTTAATACCATTAAGTGGCTAACTCAGCGCTTCCGGTTCACCCTAGTAGATGGATACGTCCAACTAGCTCTACTACGTGCCTGTAGTGATGATCGTCTAGATACCGCTAGGTGGCTCTTCGCGTGGCTCCTTAAGCATTATCAGCTCACCATAGAGGAAGAAAATGGCCTTTATAACATGCTATTCCTTACGGAAATGATTGACCTTTCCATGCAGGAAGAAGCTGCTGCTACTACTCTATGTAGGCTAATTCGTGACCAAAATGGTCACTAGATATTCGCGCACAGACCGAATCCAAACTTGAGTATCTGTTAGAGGAGTGATTAGCATACTGTATATCACCACCAAATGGTGTTAGTATATATTCTTTATTCCACGATATTAGCGTTCGTTGTCATCTTAGTACGCATTAATACCATACAGATCGAACGAGCCGAAGAACCCAAACGTAGACGCCACAATGACTGAGATAGTAACTTGCGATTGGTTGATGCGAGGAAAGGACACGAAATGCGCAAAGAAGATTTCTAAGACATCGAAGTTCTGTGCCCAGCACAACTTCCAGATATCGAAAGGATGCGCCCCATTCGTGCCATGCTCGAAGTGCGGTAGAGGATGCCGTACGAGTTACGGGCTTTGCTCAGGATGCGGCCGCCGCTCATATCCAAGAAAGGTGGAACCAGAGAAAGATTTAGGCAAGCAGATAGCTGATTCGAATGCGAAGGCCGAGGATGTACCTAGACCATCCACACCCGACGAACTACACGACGTTGAGGAGACAGACCCCTTACCTAACGGTCTGGAGGATCTCGAAGATGAGGATCTCGAAGATGAGGATCTCGAAGATGAGGATCTCGAAGATGAGGATCTCGAAGAACCCAACGCCATGACGCTCCAAGATCTCGGGATCGCCGAGCTCGAGGGGATTCTTGCGTTCGTTGAGGCGGTCTCCACCAACCTCGAGAACAACCTCGTCATCGAGTCGGGAGCAGCGAAACTTGCAGATCCAAACGTGGTAGAACCGGAGGAAGGTTTCGACGAGGCTCTCACCCGTGCGTTCGACAGGAAAGTTTCGATGAGGCTCTCAGCCATGCGTTCGACGGTAGCGTTGACCGCGGAACCAAGAGCGATGGAACCAGAGGAAGGTTTAGACGGGGCTCTCAGCCATGCGTTCGACGAGGTGTTGGCTGCCTTGAGGAGCCGTGAGAAGGAAGATTAGGAATCACCACATAAGAAAAAAAAGAATGAAGAAAAGTCGTCTTCATTCTTTTTTTTTTTTTTTTTTTTTTTCTTCTATTGAACGGATAACATCTACAGCGTATCATGGATGAGCTCATCAGATTGTTTGGTTCTGGAATTTGTAGAAGCCTGCATATCGAACCACAATTGCGAATCAACACCAGTGAAACATGTTCTGATTGTCTCTGCCCCTTGGAAATACGAGGAACGGAATTCGTATGTCCCACATGTGGTCTCGTTTCCGAGGCCGAACCATGTAAAGAAACGAAGATCGATATTACTACTACTCGACTGCGTATGGTAGGTCCGGATAGATTTCAGTATCAAAATGATCTAGACCACGCAAAACCAAAGCAAAGCGATAACACAGACCTGCAACGACGAACGCTCCTACAAGAACTACAAGCATACAACACTATTTATAAACAAAGTTATGGCCTATCGTTCCCTACGAACACGTTAGGAATCGTAGCCGACGCATTTATCCAGGTAAAGAAAGTTTGTATCAAGCGTAGTTACGCTAAGAGAACTATTTTAGCTTCTCTACTCTACCAGGCATGCATGCAATGCGGGTTTGTGCGATCTAGAGGCGAGGTTGCTCGCTTCATGCAACTAAACGACAAAAGCATCTGTAGCGGAGAGGTCTTTATACGTTCTCTGTATAACGACGATAAGATTGATATGGACTTGGATGCCGAGCGCATAGTTCCTCACATTGCAACAACTTTCCTTAAACTCGATCCTCAAGGAGTACCTACAGATGTTCAACGAATAGTCCACGAGGTTGTTACTACAGCAATAGAAAACAATATAGGCACCAGATCGATACTTAAGACGAAAGTCGTTGGAGCAAGTTACGAGGTGCTACGGCGTTTAGGATCGTCTATATCTCTTAACGAGGTCATTAAACGATGTGACGTATTTGGAGGTTCGGTCAAGCGTTTCGTCAAGGAGTTGCTTTCTTACCATTCCCACTTCGAACCAATCTACTCTAAGCATGGGCTAACTAGCAATAGGACTTAGCGAAGTGAAAGTGAGAGCCATGTTCGTTTCTTTCGTAGGAAATATCGATTCTTACCCCACTAAGCTGCCAAGTTTTTCTCGCATTTCCTTTTGCACTTCTTGCTTGAGTTCGGCTCGAACCTGATCCGGACTTTTTTCACCTATGGAAGTCTCGCGACGAATTTCAGACCTCATAATCTCATATTTGTTTGCTTCATCCAGGATGAGACTGTATTCAGAGTCGGATATGTTTTCATCATGTAGGGCCTTCGATACTAGATCGCGAATCGTATTGATTTTCGCCTTTGCCAACATAGTTGTCCTTTCATGTTTAGAAACCTTCATTCCTAACTTCTTAGCTCCAAGGGTCGTAGATGCTGAAATTAATCCACATAGCCCACCAATAACTCCAAGTGGTAGACCAATCACTATTCCAACCCCAGTCAACGCTACGCCTAATCCAGATCCAGATAAGATCACAGATAGACCTCCCGTTGCCACTGCGATACCATGAACTATTCCTTGAGAACGTGCATATTTCTTGCGCACACCTTCGTAGTGTCTTTCTTGAACTTCAATGTCCGAAAGCGTGTCTCGGATCGTTTGCAGTCTAAAATTCTTTCCAGTGTCACTAGCAATCGGTGGATAGATATTTGGTGCTGATGGAAACGGTTGAATCGAATCGCCTTCCATTGTACATTATACATATAACTTACTCAAGCTTCAACACGTACAGTATAGGTCGACCATGGAAGTCTACGATATTGCCTTTCTCATCGCGAACTGTCAGACGAAGACTGCTTCGCATTGTCCCTAGAGTTCGGAGAGGTAGGGGGGACAGTGAGGCATATGTTGATTTTGCGAATCCTTCGCCTCGGATCTCTATTCTAGCTAGGACTTTCGAGGGCTTTCCCTCGAGAAGTGAGAAGCTGGAATCCACCACATCGCAGTGGACATACACTCTGTGGATATCTTGTATCGTCAGTTCATGATCACCCACTTCGATTTTCATCTTTTCTGACCCATGTTCTTTTCCTTTAACACCTAACAGTGTGCCAAGCTCATTACTGCACGTGATTTCTTTCTTGACCTTTAGGATCCAAGACCTACTATATGGAGGCTTCTTGAATTCCACAGCGCCAGCAGCGATTGCGGGTTTAAAGAATGGTTGAAGACTTGCCATATCATGGTGCCCTGCAGCAGCAATATTGTATGGGAACATGACGCCCCCAGTATCCCACCAGAACGAAACCTCCTCCGCTAGGTTCCACCAACTATTCTCAATAGTGACCTCGACTAGCGAAACATTCTGTATAAGAATAGGGTTGTCGAAGTAGACAGTATGGTCAGCCGATGTGGCGGTGACATTAAGGATCGTCATTATATGTTGAAGGTATAACTATACATGTGTATATCTTCAATACGACAGAGGTCATGAAGAAGCATAAAGTTCATTTCGAAGGTGATTGGGGTGACTATATCGCACCTCGCAATGCAAAGGCCTTTGCAGTCTTTAAGAAGAAACATCCCTATGCGGACTTTGAGAAGTTCTTAGCTAGGACGACGGCGTCAGACATACACGATGATTCAACGTATGAGACTAGGATTGTGTTTTTCGATGGTGGACAACATTGGTATATTGCCGGTCTCGTGCCAGTGGATATTCGAAAACGCATCGATGACGCATTGCAGGGAATGGTTGATGGTTTCCCATCTACGTTAACACTAGACAAGAGTGCGAAATATCCTATTACAGCAGTTCCTTCTACCGAACCGGCACAAGATATTGATCTCACTAATCTATGGATATATGTCACCCCAACAAAGAAGTTCAAAGCTGGCGTTCCTAACGTATTCAAGGAGACCGTCGTAAAGCATGTGACAGCAAAGGAGTCCCATGCGTGGTTATCAGGTCCGGATTTCAAATATTGGCCTCAACAATTGAATTTCGCAACGTGGTGTGCAACTTCCGGATGTGGAGTATCGTTGTTCGACCCTACTTTCAAAACGTATCCACCAGTCGTTCAGGGGTTCCTACGCTTCAATGTTTATTTCACGATACGAAGGATTCTACATGAACTTGGTTGCCCTCTACCTGGTGACAGTGCTTTCAAACAACTCGATAACCTCTACAACGAATCAGCTCTTGAGAGATTGTGCATCGAATTTGGCATATCTCGAACGCCAGACTTCCGATGGCACGGAGGTAGGAATCACGGATTAGGAGACATATTTCTTTTGTATGGTGATGGCTACAAAAACGTCCACGTAATCCGAGGCTACGACAAAGAAGCAGATACGTGGCCCAACCACAATAACTTATTTGCAGACGAGGGAGGCAGGGTGGACAAGGGCGATCTAGTATCCTTTATTCGGAACGACGAACACGAAGGAAAGCAATACAATTGGTTTACGCCACCAATCGGTAGAGGTTTGATGAACGCTGGGTTAGGTAGATTGAATCGATCTGTTGAGGCTTTTGGATACTGTATTCTAGGCGCTCAAAATGACCTTAACGAATCCATCGTAGATAGCTTCAACGTCAAAGAAAAGTTCAAGAGCTTAGTCGAAGGCGCTATTCTCGAAAACGATTTAGTGGTGAGCTACAAAAACTATCTTACAGCCATACTACGCACGCATAAGAGGCTCGATCTAGCAATAGCTATAGGTGTACGATTATTGCCAAGCAATCTAGTGTACTATCTTGGTAAGAAAGATGGCTATAGGAATCCAACCCCGAAAGCCACGAAAGATATGATGCTAGGTACTAACGACATCAATGCAGAAGTCAAAGGACGTCCGCCTCCTATGGAAGGACCACCAGATAAGAAATTAATACCACCTCGTGAGACGCACGAGAAACGAGTTCCTGTACCAAAGGCTATCCCACAACATGAGATCAATCTCGCGGTGACATCTATTGCCGCAGCTGGAATCGCATGGACGTTGTTTCGTTAACGTCGTTTGTATTGCTCCACTACGAAGACCACTGCTGCTACGATTAACAACCAAATGTTGTTTGCTAAGACTCCAACAACGTCGGCAGCCATACTAAATACGAAACTCGCAATTGGCCCAATCATCTTAGGTAGAATCTCCTCTAACTTTTTACCTATTGCTTTTAAGGCTTTGGCAGTCGTTTTAGCGACTGCTTTGGCAGCATCTCCCAATCCCGGTACTATCGCGGGAACTGCCTTTGTCAGATTGGAAACTATTACGCCGATCACCGTACCTGCCGCAGCTACCACGCTAATTATACTGACTCCATACTTCTTGAAAATCGCCTTGACCCTATCGCGAAGGGGCAATAGTTTTTGTAGGGCTTCTTCTCTACGTTCTAGGACTGCCATTTCTTCATGGAGGGTGGTTATAGCATTCTTAGCTGCTTCTTTCTGAGGCTCGGTTGATGTGGGATCTTGAAGTATGCCTTCTTCTCGTTCGAGGCGCTCATCGCGCTGTTGCCGAGCCTGGACGACTTGCTGTTCTGCCTCCTCGCTCGTAGGACCTAGAGCTTACTTGAGGGACTTAGTAAGCCTCTTATAGCTTTTAACGTCTCCATTCTTATCCGGCCAGGTGGTCAAGGGGGTAGGATCCCCTCCGTCTCCAAACCTGCGTACGTAGATCCTACCCCTTTCCTTCTCGGCATCGTATATGGTTGCTACCTCAATATCGTATCTAACCCCCGCGTCTGGATAGCGTTCGTGGACAGCATCTACCAGCATCTCTTTATCCTTTTCTGATAGGCCTGGTTTGAAGAGGAACTTTTGATAGTCGAAGGTTTCGTCCATCGCTTGATCGAACTCTTCATCCGTCAACGAGGTTTCCTGATTCTTTGGTCTAGCGCCTTCTTTAGTTTAGTCGCGTCTGGTTTTCATTGGGATCATTTCTCTTGGCTCTTCTGGAAACGTCGCTTTCCACTCCACATCGATAGCATCGTCATCATCGTAATCTTCTCCTCTTTCAGCTCCACCAGGTCTTTCCTCTGTGGCATCAACGTCCATGTTGAACATAACTATGTATCTATGTATATTCAACATGATATCATCAAAGTTGATTCCTGCAAAGGCGCGAAGAGAGCCTCTTGCACTCAAATCTCAACGAGACTTATATAGGAAAACTTTCACTCCAGCATCTGCCAATCCAGGTGAGACTCTATACGTAGAAGTCCCAAAGCTAGACGAAGGCATAGTACTAGTACCTGGTAGCTTAGCGCTATTGGGCGACATCGTATTATCTGGTGGACATGCGAATAACAGAGTCGTTTCGAATGTCGGACGTTGCTTGGTTGTACATCGAGTTTGTAAGATGAGAGCTGAAATAGTAGAAGACCTTGCAAGGTCAGATCTTCTACAAACGTATTCCGACTTGTATCTATCTACGCAAGAGAGAGAATCGAGAATACAACAAGGCATCCCATCAGAGAACACGAATAAGCTACGATCGAAAGCTGGTGATGCAGATACTTCGGTTGCTGGAGAAAACGCGCTCCTAGCTGCGTGTGGTTCCAAATATAGGATTCCATTAGATGTCGATATTCTGACACAACATGGAGTTCTATATCCACATGCCCTAGAAGGTACTATTTCATTCGAGTTGACTCTAGCGCATGCCATTGATGTCGTAGTTGGATCGGATACGACAAAGATAGGTACATACCAACTTACCAACATCAAACTAGAATACGAAGCAATCAAGGATGGAACTCTGGCTAGTAGTGCACTTCACGAATACGAAATAGGTACTGCATTCCTATACGACCACGCTGCTCACTTCAAGACAGTAAAGATCGACAAAGCATCAGATGCTTTGATATCTCAAAACGTCAATGTTCCACGACGATCCTTTGCTGGACTACTTCTACTATTCATAGATCCACACACTGCTGGTACGCGAGATAGCGAATCATTCTCGAATCCCGACATTTTGAAGGTAGAAGTAGATGTCAATTCGCTTCCCAACAGACTCTTTCCAAGCGGTATGCTTCCCCTAGATTTCTGGGAGGCTGCGAAAGGCTGGTTTGGTACATCCAATACTTCCATGACTCCAAAGAAGTTTTTTGAAAATAGATTCGCTATCCTAGTCGATTGTCGCACAGCAAAAGATTACACCGTTCATGGTGATGGATTGGCACAAACCGGCAGTGGAAAGGATATCGATATTCGCATACATAGAACTGCGAAGGGAAGTGGAAATGTGAACATGCACATCTATGTCCTTGCGGATGCTCAGCTCACGATATTGAACAGATCTTTACGTAGTATAACATACTGATGGATTCTCTCGTAGAGCACGTGCCGTTCAACGCACTCATAGTCGGTCCAACGAATTGTGGGAAGACTGCGTTTCTCATAGAGCAACTTCGTGGATCATTTCGTGGCAAGTTCGATTACATAGTACTGATTTGTCCTACATATGCCCACAATAAAACCTATCGTGGATTTGCGAATCGAGATCCTCGTTTCTTCGTCATGTCACCACCGCAGGATGCCATCGATGCTACGTTAAGTATTTGCGCAACATTTTGGTCAGGTACCAATACTCTATTGATTCTCGATGATTGCGCCGCATCGAAGGACGTCAAGAAACGAACTGACAAGCTAGTAGACTTAGCATTTTCTGCACGACATATAGGGCTTTCTATTTGGGTGCTGTCCCAACAATTGACGAGCATATGTAAACCCTTCCGCGAGAACGTAGCTATCGTAGTAGCATTCCATACAGCATCGGCCGTAGATGGTAAAAGGATATTTGAGGATTATGGAGGCTCGCAAGAATGCAAAGAGTTACGAACGATACTTGGATCCCATAAGTTCGCTCGCATGTGCTTCTGTCTACGCCATCCTTTCGAGGTAGTCTTAGAGCTACCAGCACCTACAACATATTATGGCTGATAAAGAAATACTCGAGATATTCGGCGAGGACGTAACAGGCCCACCACCAACCGACCTAGACGTTACGTCAGACAATCGCGAATCACTTTCGATCTTAGCTGCAACGGGCGTAACGAAAGAATACCTAGGTAAGAACTTCTCACTAGGAGACATCTCTAGACTTCCTGAGAAAGAAGTAGATAAGTTGTATAGGAGGTACCAGGCCGTTCTAGCTCAGCAAATAACGAAAGGCTTAGTCGATGGCGTGATGCGTCTAGCTACCCGCCTAGTTGCCTACCTAGTACCAATAGATTCTCAAGAAGCCCTGATCAAAGATCTACAAGAAGACCATCTAGTCCGCAACGAGATCAGTGCTGCGACTGGCCTACTATCGCTTAAAGCAGGTCGCCTTGTAGCGCTAGCTAGCGTCCTATTTTACGTATCTGGCCACGTAGTCATTCCTGGTACAACTGTTGAACCTTCGCTAGTACTTACTATACCGAATCGAGATGGAAGAAGCGGACCAGATAACTGCGAATCCTCCGACGACTGTACCAACTAAGGTAAAAGACCCAAAGCGCGTTGCAGCCGGAAAGGCACTAGCGTTAAGCAACAAACTCGCTAGAGAAGCTCAGAAGAGAGAGTCGACGCGCGAAAGCGAATCGTGCAAAGAAATCGACGTAGAGAAAGGTCGGTTCGAAAACCTGGCTATCCTCGCAGTCATCGGTACGGGCGCTACATTGGTTGGCACGTACTATACGTACAAGAAGTATGTAGATGGCAATAAGCGCGTTGCCGCCGTTAGCACGATACGACCTGCAGCTCCGGCAAAGCCTACGGCACTAGACATGGAGTAACACTTAAAGACTAGAGACCATACTATATATGTCGAGATGGATAAAGAATTGATGAAGACGGCAACCGATGCATCTATAATTGTAGGACTTGCTACTGGTATTGGGTGGATCGCAAAGAAGACTACCAAGGAATCTATGCTTAGCGATCCTTCTTCTTCCCTAGTAAATTACGTAAAGTGGACTGCCGTGATAGTTGGTAGCTTATACGCGAAACAATATCTTGAGAAACAAAAGATCATACCGTAATGGCGGCAGCAATTGCTATGACAGTTTTCGGCGCTGTTTTGAATGCGACCGCATTTACTGGTGGCGGTATACTAGCTAGAATGATTGGAAAGGGTGATATAGATACAGAACGAGAGAGACACGATAGGGCAATCGAAAGACAAGAATCTGAAATGACAGCATATAGAACCGAACGTCAAAGACTATACGACTTTGCACAAAATCAGGAAGGTCTTGAACGCGACGCATACAACGTTCAAAGAGATACCAACAAAGCCTTCGTGCAATCCGATAAGTTACGTAAGGCGCTTAAACGGCTCGAAGGAATGAAAGAACCCCACTTATCTGACTACTATCGACCCTCAAACAATCAGAAGACTGGTGAGTTGCTATATGTTGGCGGTGGAATGCTAGGCGCTGGATACGCTATTAGTAGATGGTTATAGATGCTACTAGAAACGTACTAGGTACTACTACTAGGCAACTACTAGACGACTACTAGGCAACTACTAGGCAACTAGATACGTACTAGAAACGTACTAGAAACGTACTAGGTACTACTAGGAACGTACTAGGTACTACTACTAGGCAACTACTAGGCAACTACTAGGCTACTAGATACTACTAGGTCACTACTAAAAAATACGAAAAGAAAAAAAAAGAAAGAAAAAAAGAAAAAGAAAAAAAAGAAAAGAAAAGAAAAAAGAAAGGAATAAGGACTGGTTGGATAGGTTCTTATTCTTTTTTTTTCATTTTTTTTTTCATCTGTTGAAGGTTAGAATGTATAGATGTATGATGGATGCTAAACTTGCGAATATCTTCTATGGTCCTATGGGCTATTGGAAAGGTCACGCTGCAATTGACAAGCTATCGGTAGCAGCGAAGGCATCAGAAGACGTAGCTAGGAGTTGGTTGGAAAAGCAATCTATATGGCAAGTATATCTACCACCACCAAAACACATTCCACGACCGCATTGGACTGTATCGAAACCAAATGAAGTCCACCAAGCTGATTTGATATTCTTACCACACGATCGACCTGGGCGTGGACGAAAGCTATATAAGTACGCTTTAGTAGTAATCGATGTAGCTTCTCGATACAAAGAAGCCGAACCTTTAGCATCTAAAGATAGTGGTGAAGTTGCTGCTGCATTCGAACGAATCTACAAACGTAGTCCACTCGAATGGCCAAAGACGTTGCAAGTAGATCCTGGTAGAGAATTCATGGGGCGTATGTCTGAAACGCTAGAACTACATGGTACGAAAGTTCAACGAGGCGAGGCTGGTAATCATAGAGCGCAAGGCTTCGTCGAACGAGCGAATAGAACATTAGCTGAGAGATTGTTTGGATATCAATACGCACAAGAGATGGTACTTACTTCGGAAGGATCGGATGCGCGTAGTAGAGAATGGGTAGTTCGTTTACCAATGGTTATCAAAGCCCTGAACAGTGAGGTGACTCGACTTACAGGAAAAGAGCCTTCGAATTCTGTAGTGACGCAGCAAGTAGACCTAAAGACTCCTACGTATTCGCGCACTGTTGGATTGAGAGAAGAGCGCCTACCATTCGACGTCTTAGTTCGATATCTCTACGCACCAGGAGAATTGGAAGGGGGTGAAAAACGTAGAGCTACTGATCCTGTGTGGAGTTTACAGATATACGTTATTTCGCGAAGTGTAGTATCTTCGGGGCAGCCTGTGCTGTACTACCTTGCGAAGCGAGAAGGGGAGAAGGACGCACCCAAACGTGGATTCGTTCGTGAAGAGCTACAAGTCGTTCCACCAGATACGGAACTACCACCAATAGGTATTCTGTTCGTGCCAACCAGACCTAGTGTAGCAGCTCGTAAATGAAATCATCCATGTCTAAGTTTTTGTGTCCGTAGGCTAATGTATCGATTCCATTATTATGGATCCAACGCTTGGAGTCGAATGGTGAAAGGGATACCTTATTAATGTGCTGCCCGTAGATGTGGTGGCCTTCCGATCGTAGTACATCCATCCCATGCCGGAAGGTTTTCTTAGCGAATAGCGACTCTTTGTACTGCTCGTGGCGGATGTGCTTCTTTACAACTACCTTGCGGATGCCTTTAGCCTTCCTTATGCTTTTCCCACCGGCCTCTAGGATAGAATACATCTTCGGTCGAAGGCCTACGTATTCAGCGATTGGGCGCCCGGCACACTCGTCCTTCATCTTTCCAAGGACTTTCTTGTTCGCTGTGCTATGTAGTGGATGCTCCTTAGGGTAGTCAGATGTGTCGTAGAGATCTTCGTGGGTAGCCATGTCGGCATACACATCGTCTGTCTGGATCTTAAGGAGTAAACTGTCTGTGTCTGTATACATCAGTTGGCATCGGTCTCCATACTGTCCAAGCAGTTGGTTGTAGTAGAAGTCGTACATCAGATGCTTTGAGAGGTCAAGAATGCTCATCCCCACGTAGACTGGACGGTTCAAAGTCAGTCGACTCTTATGCATATGCAGGGCTGCCAGATCATCGTCGAAGACGTTTGCCCGTGCGAAGGTTGGGCTGGCAATCAGGCGTCTAAGTTTATCCTCTTCGCTGGCACGCACTAGATCGACATTTACGCGCTTGCGTAAGTTCTCCATGGTTTTGCCGAAGACGCTGTTGTTCATCAACTTGTACAGGTCCTTTTCGAAGTCACTAGTTGCATTTTTCCGGAGCTCAGTGTTTTTTCGGATATAAGGCTCCATCCATGGACTTTGGTCAAATCGTAGTGCTCTGTGAATCTTCTCGAGATGCATGCCTAGGGATAGGTAAAGCTGTAGATTTCTATAGTGGAGTACGTATCGCTCTTTATCGCGGAGGTTTGGCACCAACTTTTCAACCTCTATTGATGTACCTTTGAGGTTGCACTGATATTCGGACATCCACTCCTTTGGGATCTTCATGCGCTCTGGTGCTAGCGGATAGGCATTGTGCGTGTTGTGGAGTTCTTGTGGGTATTCGAGATCCACTTCTAGTATGTAGCCCTTGGGGCTGTTAGATGGACAATCCACTATGGTATTGGTGAGTTCTTGAAGGTCCTCTACCCACCTGAAGCCTCCCGTTGGTAGTGGCTGACTCATCGCCCATCCATATAGGTTGTTGGCATCGAGGTACTGGATGTACGTTGTGGGTTTGGATTGGTCATAGCACTCAACCAGAGGATTGTTGGCCTTGGCATGTCTCTTGGATACCATAGATATACCTCCGCGAAGACCTTTCTCTATGAAGAGATGCTGGTCATAGTCCACGAGCAGCTCGAGCTCCACACCTGTAGTTTTCAAGAGCGCGTCCCAAGAGAGACCAGGGCTGGTGTAGTAGTGTGCAGGATCCAAGCCATACTGATGTAGACACGTTTCCCGAAAGGTCTCAAAGACATCTGCCAGAAGAAGCACATCGGTTCGGAGATATAGGTCGTGGTAATCTCCCATATCTTTGCAGTCGAAAGTGATCCAGATCTTTTGAGCGTGGGCATAGTCCTCCTCGGAAATGCCTTCAGCTGATAGCTTGCTGTAGAATTCGGCTCGTGGTGGGAGTGGATCTGCGAACCGATTCCAGCTATCCATATACTCATACGGGTAGATGCCTTTTCGCAAAAGTAGGCGTTGCCGCTCTACACTAGGCTCATACAGAGCAGTAATCTGGAAGGCTTCTGGCTGGTTGGCTGACACCAGCTTGTCTAGGGATGCCAAGAGGAATTGAGCGCTGTCGATGAATCGCAGTTGGCCTAGGGAGAACGATATGTACTTCTCCGTGTTGTTAGGGATACACGTGATCTGCCCCTTCGTCTTGGAAATAGCCTGCATTATTAGATGCGCGTCGTAACCCCGCAAGTTGTGGAATACGACTGGTATGGTTGTGGTTTTGGGGTTCAACCGCAGCTTGAGGTTACAAGCATTGTGGGCTGCGCCTCTGTACTTGCCTGTGATGTGGCAATGGTCGCGAACTGAGTCACCGTAGAGTGGCTTCTCACACACATGGCAGATTGTGGCCGTATTGTGGGCAAACTCATTCCTTTGGGTCATCCATATTGCTTTGGGATTTTCCAAAACTACCTTGATTCTCGATTCTTCTCGTTGCATCGCCTTCAGGAACCGTTTTGCGGCATCCAGACCTCTGTAAACGACTGGAGGCTCTGTATGACCATCGCATCGCACCACGACGTAGCCAAAGCCACAAGCCACACGATGTTGTGTGTTCTGAGTGTTGCTCTTGGTGGGATCCAACTCTGGTCCTGCGATCTTCGTGGTCAAAGCCTCAAAGCCAGCATAGGTAACATACGGAGCTGGTAGCTGTCTGTGGTGGTTTTGGAAGGAGAGCTTGTTTTCACCCTCTTTAGGCATTTCCACTCTCACGGCGGTTCCCCCTATACCTTGACACTCGGGCTTGTGTTTTTCGAGGAGATCTTCTCGGCAGTACCCATGTAGGCATCGCTCGCAAAAGTGTTTCCTCCCGCGGTGTTTGCTATGATTGTAAAGGAGGCGGTTTAAGTCCTTAATCCAAGCGTAGTGATACTTTCCGGACTTCTCTACGATCAGCATGTTGATGCGGTGGATGTCCCCAGGTTGTTTGCTAATCCTGTAGACTACCACCACACCTTTCTCCCACCCAAAAACGTTGATTGCGAGGTTGAGTTACTTCTCCACGCGCGTTATTTGCGAGATTGGTGTTGGTAGGCTAAGCCAATCCAATTTCAACCCATCGTTTTCTCGATACTTCGATGTCCTCTGTGGGTGTTTCGCAACTGGAAACATTGCTGAGCGTAGTGTCCAACGAAAGCAGTTGTCATCGTTGTTCCTTACGTTTATCACGGCTTTCTTATTTGCAACTTCCGGAGGTAGTTCGATGAAGGATCCACCTCTCAGAGGTTGGTAGAGAGCGATGTTTAGCCAGAGCAGGATGATGTGGTCGACAACCCATCCAGAGCCTCTATTCGTCCACTTCTCGAGATGCTCTAGAATCGTTGGGATGGCTCTGTCTAAGGCCTCATGAATCTCGTCGGTCTGCATGACGATCTCCTGGTTATGGCGCATCGTAGGGTCAGTAGACTCATTGCTACCGTCTGGATGGTCCTTCCTGAGCATCACCTTCAGAGCGAGTTGGAACTTCACGCCATGCAGGTCGTCGACTTCTTCCACCAATTTCTGATGAATATCGTGGCGCGTGCCTTCTAGAAAGGCCCTTAGGTCAACGCCTAGTTCGTGGCCCACGGGAACGTCCATCTGCCGCCCACGGGAACGTCCATCTGCCACCCACGTAGATACTTACCGATGGCCCGATGGGTTCGCTCAAATGTGAGGTGTTCCATATTGGGCGAAGAACGCACAATCGGTGTCGATATAACTATATGCTAATCACTCCTCTAATAGGTTCTCAAGTTTGGATTTTTAGGTGTAAGAATGTCTAGTGACAATTTGGGGGCAACACTATGTATATAGTAGTATGAACAATGGGGGTTCTGGAAAAGCTTGGGAAAAAATTGGTGTAAGCAAGGGGGTGAGTGAAACGAACCGCCTTGCTTGCACCAATTTTTTTTCAAGGTGGGCCAGAACCCCCATTGTTCATACTACTGTTTTAGTTGTGTTGCAGTCTGCAACGACTAATTTTGAATAAACAAATATTTAAAACTTATTTAAGCACATCTTACATTTCCATAAATGACCAAAGGAGGCAAGGATGAGTTAAAAAAGAACACTGATGGAAGTCGATTTAAAAATCGGTATTTCACCGCTCTGAGAATTTCGTTCCGGGCTAGAACATAATTCTAAAATCATCAGATTTTCACACATGCGCAGAACCGTGACACAGCGCCTTTAAGCGTGTCCGAAATAATTAACACCGCGCGTATGATCGGCCCAAAACAATTGCTGATGAAACATTACAGTTTAATAAGTAAAGGAATCCGTCTCTTAAAAGTTTTATCGGGAAAACACACAGTACGTTTTATTTAAGTTACTTAAAAAAAAATCATGTTTTAGCAATTATTGATAACTTATTTATTACACACTCCCTCCCCCCTGAAAAAAAGACGTATTTTGCTTGAATTCTGAATCGGAAATTTAATTTGCTCAGACCGGCCGGGAAGGGCGACTGTTTCCGGTGAGCGACTGGCAAATGAGTGATCGATATCATATTTACCCTTCTGTTCATTTCAGCCTCTAGTTCTACAATTCAGTACTTTAAAAAAGAAAATCCCGGTCAGTATACAATGAATGCCTTTGGCGTTCTTCTTTACTCAGTGATTTTTCAAATTTCAATTGCAAAATCCCTAAGATCGCATAGTGAGAAATATATCATATCACAGTGGCGCCGCCGGAGACTCTCGAATATACACAAGAGCAGCTTTTTCGAGAAAATGCAAATATTGGGTCTAGACACAGTGGTATATATATTTCAGCGATATATAGACACACCCTATTTCAGTGGTTGATATATCGAGAAAGAGCCCTTTGGTTGTTCATCGAGTGAAATTTGCCGACTTTAACTGATTCAGTTCAGTGCGGTTGGTGCTCACATTTCAACAGCAAACTTCACAATATCTCCCTGATGCATGATTTGCCGAAAGCATTTGTAGTAGTACTGGACATATATGTGGAATTTAGGAAATCGGCTGATAGGTACAATCCCATAGATTTGTAGCGGGAATGGGATATTGCTCAATGCATCACGGCTTCGGGCTTTCATTGGTCGACTGGAGGTCACGCTTTTAGCACTGCATAAACAGCACGATATGAACAGTGTAAAGACTTCTTCCCATTCTTGTTTTCTGACCACCTGATAAACGTGGTAGCCCTGTTGGTGAGATTTATAAGTATATGGGTGCCGCTTTCCTAAATACAACTTGAATTCACAGATTACCCGATGCCACCAGTCGTTCGACCAACAAACCTTACAATGGATTGAATGTCCCGCTAGGTGCGAAGCGTCAACTTTAACCAATCAGATCACGGACTTAGTGTTATTTCAAGAGCGCAAAATTTGAATACTGGCACAAACCAAATAACAATTAAACGGCGTCACTTAAATTTCAGTTCGACGCTGGTATTTTAGTGAACTCAGCTTTTATATTCTTACATGCCTTATTCCACGAACCTTCAGGATTATACGCACATTGAAAGTAAGTATTCATGGCTTTCGCCATATGACAGTGAACATTTAACAGTTATATTTATTATTTAGGCTGCAAAATATTTAGAGAAAGCGTGTATAAATTAATTTACAGGATCACTATACCACGGCGTATGAGTCAGTGTGAGTTCCTTCGCATAACTTTACTTTACTGTAAAGATTACAGCTTTATACAAGAACATGCAATTAATGAACACAAGTACAGAAGCCGAGGGAAACCGAAAACAGCAATAGATTTCCCTTACAAACGATTACCCAAATAACTGTACTGATCTCGACCGATCCAAATCTGCGGGGGTCCAAATCCGCTAGGACACCGGTTCCTCCCACTGATTCACCAAAGCAAACCAAAGCTCCTTCATATATTAGATCAATTCATTATTTAAGATCATCCTAGACTTGCAGTCACCATATTTATTTGTTTATTATTAGCCTTGACAACTTTAACACTTCACGGAATTAGCCTTTGCCACACCACAGTGTAACAACGAATAAGAAAGTTTTAAGTCTTCTTAATTGGATAGTTTACAGTAAACCTCTCAGTTGCTATATAGCAGAGGAGGTGGAAACCAACAGCAAGCTGTATATGTAGATTTGGTCATGCAATTTCCGAACATAAATACTTAGAATACCCGTCCACTCCACGGAGGTCTAGAATCACCGCCACCGCGGGTCCTCCATCACGGTCGGTTCACGGCTTACACTGATTATAAGAATTCATCGACGACTTCGGAATTTGCTGAAGACAATCAAGGGCCGTCTCACCCACAGTGCGCGCTCACATAGCATAGCGGCCATTTTCGATGCCATCGAAATCCAGAGTTTTATGGCAGTGGTCTTACTCTTCTCTACATCTCTGCCATCCATCCAGCTATCATAAAAAAAATCACACTAGGTTGGATCTTTTTTATTGCTCTTCCTGTTGAGCCTCTTATTTAAGTCTTTTAAATTATTTGTTCATGTAAATTTTAGTTTTATTTCAGGTGGCCGTAGTTCTCTGATAGATGCCTGAGTCTCGTTCGTCCTCAACAAAAGGAAACAATTGTCCGTTTGTGTCCAGGATTTCCACCTACAACATGGAGAAGTTTGACCATTAATCTTTATATTTAAAGATATATTAGCGCTTAGTTGGAGTATCTACTATCTTTGAGCCGATTTGGGTTGTTGAACTGACCCCGTGGCTGGCTTACGCGACCATATGGCAACAAAACTCCGCTTGGTCGATCCGAAAAGAACTGAGCAGTTTCCGAAAATCATTTTCAGGGCTTTGGCGTTTAACTTGTGGAAACAGGTCTCTCTCTGGTTTCGAAGGACTTTTAGACAGTGATTTCGCCGAGATTTTCGGATTCACCGTGTCGATCAAAGTTTATACTCGCACGAAATTTGACAAACAAAGCTGCCGAGATAATAATTTCCCATTCAAGCGAGCTCTTGAACTGGTTCTCTGCTACTGCCATTAACGAGATTGCCTGCTAGTAGATATCTCTCTCTCTCTCTCTCTCTCTCTCTCTCTTTCTCTCTCTGCAGGGAAAAATAAAATCGAGGAGAGAAACCTCTCGCTTTAATAATTATTAGTATTACCTGGAAAGAGTGTCTCTGTTTATAGCACTGAGATAGTACGGAAGCGACGGGTGAGCGGTAATAGTCAACAAACTATTATAGGCAACGAAACTCCGCTTGGTCGACCCGAAAAGACCTGAGCAATTTCCTAAAATCTTTTTTAGGCCGGGCTTCGGCGTTTAACTCTCTCTCTCTGGTTTCGAAGGGCGTTCACGCAGTGATTTCGCCGATATTTTCGGATCAAAGTTTATACTCGCACGAAATTTGACAACAGAGCCGCCGAGAAAATAATTTTCTATTGAAGCGAGCTGTAATTCGTTCACTGTTCTCTCTTGAACTGGTTCTCTGCTACTGCCAGCAACGAGATTGGAGATTGCCTGCTAGCAGATATATATATATGTCTCCCTGCAAGTAAAAATAAATTATTAGTATTACCCGGAGAGAGTGTTCTCTGTTATAGCACTGAAGGGAAGCGACGGGTGAGCGGTAAATATTATAGTGCAGCCAAATACTGCTGTATAACACTTTGCTGACTTCACATTCAATTTGTAAGGTACTATTAGTTTCATCAAGGTCATCCATGTCAAAGGCAAAATTATCATGTCACCAACATACAGAAATATACGCTCAGTTCGTGAGGTTCCCGCCGTGAACAAGGGGTCAAAGTCCCGGATATAAACAATAACAAAGCACGCGAAGCACTGTGGGTGAGACGGCCCCTTTAATTGATGCGAGTTCAGCATTTTCTGAACTTAGCGAGTTCTGGAACGTTTTACAGAATTTCAAAATTGTTATTGCTACCCAATTCAGATCATGTGACGTAAACAGTGCTACTCTGGGGAATTGGCCCTTGATCTGATGCAGTCATCATGCCTATCTGAATAAAATAAATTTTCAAAAGAGACCGATTTAGCTTGAACACGCATAAAGGTTTCAATACGAGGTCCCGTGCTAAATTAAATAATTATTTTCTCTGTGAAAAGAAGAAATTTAATTTAGCACGGGGCCTCGTATTGAAACCTTTGTGCGTGACAAGTAAAGCATATCGCGGAAGTGGGCTATTCAGATCATGTAACAGCTCTCCAGAGAATTCAGAGCTTTGTTTTCCAATTAGAGAAACTGGTACATTTCCTCTCAAGTGAGATAAAGAAAAACAAGAAAATATTACTGAATGGAAAAGTCAAGTGACCTGATTTGGGACTCCAGTGTCTCACACGATCTGAATTAGGTAGCAACAGAGTTAGCCGATTCCCTCTATATTCCTCCAAAATCGCCTTTTGTAGAGAGGTTAGAAATCCGCAATGTGGGTTCCGAATTTTGGAACCAACATTTTCAGGTAATTCCTCCAAAATCGGCTGTAATCAGAGATTTTAGAAATCCGCAATGTGGGTTCCGAATTTCGGAACCAATATTTTCAGGTTATTCCACCAAAATCGCCTGTTGTAGCGAGTCTAGAAATCAATGTGGGTTTCGCTAATATTGTTAACATTTTCTTATTTCTAAAATAAAAGATGTTTCATGTGGTGAAATGAGTGGAGTATGTTTTTCTTTCCGTTGTTATTGATAAATTATTAAACACCTTGTAAGCATTCCGCAGCAAACACATGAACTCCAATGTTTCAAAAACTGACGAGCTCGAAAAGGATAAAAAACTTTAAATTTAGACGAAAAACTGATTTTAGTTGAGAATGCCTTTTAACGGCTTTACGGCTGAAATTTACTGAAACACAAACACAAATTTTAATGAGTTTGCAAAACGAAAACGTTTACAAGTTATATTCCTTTAACGATTTTCGAGCATTTATAACTCTCTAAGCCTTTTATAATCCCAACAAATCGTTTGGAAGCATTGCAAACAATAGGACGCCCTTTTTGGCTGCACTGAGTTTCCTTTTCAGCCAGACTCTCGCCTCAACTGAAAATATAAACCTTCTCCCGTTCTCTTGACTCATATATAAAGTCAAATACTTAATATTCCCACTCAGTTTGTACAAACAATAAATTTTGCCAATAGAGAAAGGAACTGAGAACGTTTCATGCACGTTTACCTTTTATTAGCTAGTACTAGTTTAATCAGTTCATAATTAGCTGATTGCCGAATATTGGTATAAAGTGAAATATATGCAGAACTATATAAGACTTATACATGATTTGTTTTTTTTAAATTGCAGATCTACAATGGAATGGCCATGGACAGAAGCGAAAGATTTGTGTTTGGTTGAAGAAATACTAGTAGAAGAGCCTTTCAAGGTCAAATCTTTCCTGTTCGTAAGAAAAACCTCGGTTTTTGGACGTGGTGGCCGAATAAAGAGTAGGAATTCGTCTTCTGAGATCTCTCCATCGTCGAAGCTTTCAAGCAAAATATTACGGGTCCTTTTAAACGAAGACACTGACACTATTTTTTTCGGAAAACTCGTGTCAATCGTTCTTCACTTTGCCGTCGCACTTCCCAGTGGTTTCTTAATGTTTAGTTTTCGCGCCTTGCGACAGCAACCTCTCCCCATTTCGTCTCGACCATATCTACCGTCGCAGACACCAGCCGTCGTCGGATCTTAAGGTCCCTATTAAATGAATTTTGCAGGATTGAACGAATATCATCATCAAAATACGCGGCCAAATAGAAAACCGGCCTCGCGAAAGCTCTCAAACTAGCGGGCCGATGACGAACCGAGCGGGCTGCAAACACATTTACCGCCCTGCTTCTGATTGGCTGAGAATGGATCGTGCGATTGATGTTGGCCAATCAGATTTCAAAATCGCGCGATCGTCAAGTTCAGAGATCTTCAGGGTTCAGAGATCTTTATGTTTTTAAGAACAATGTTAACTATTACTTTTGTACACCCCAGCTTTTAGTAAGCTGATTATGCCGAATGATAATTCAGTAAAGTATTTGATCAATTATTTGGCAACCTCGTTCCCAGGGTCTTCTCGGTCAGATCCAAGATGGCGGCTACTCCGAGAGAAGACCCTGGTAAACGCTGAATCACGTGACCAAAAATCTCCAGAAATCCTGGAGATTGTAATCACGTGATGTGGGCATCCAATAAGGCGGCCAAACTAAATATGGAATATTTCATCACGTGCCTACAAACCATAGGTATCCCAATCCGGAGTGAGCGAGATGCGATTAACGGTATTTCCACGCGGCGAACGACGAAGTGAAAACAGGTCTACTAAACAGTTCGAAATGGAGTTTACTTGGATAAAGAAACGGTGGAAGGGTATCACAAAGCTACCAGGATGTATTTAAGCTAGAAGAGAATCCTAAAAAGCCGTTCATTTTCTGTTAGCGTTGAAGCGAAGAGATCGATAGCACATGTTCAGATGTAACGACTTCTCCTGGCTTTCTCACTGATGAAACTTACCAGAAAACTACCCAGTAATGCACTTCATCTATTGCTCTAATTACACAACGTGTTTTATTGATAAAATTTAAGCAATGGAATCTATATACAAATTAATCTCTCTGGACTCAGTCCATTTGGCCAATAAAAAGCATCGTTAGAACAACCCTTGTGTCATAATCGAAGAGCCAATCAGAATACGTGACAGTTCAGCGTTAACTAGGGTCTTCTCTCGGAGTAGCCGCCATCTTGGATCTGACCGAGAAGACCCTGGTCATGAGGTTGGTTATTTGGCCTTGTATATTGATGATAATGATAACAACATGACTTTTTTGTCGGGACATATTGTTTATTTGTGTCCCTTGTAGTGTCATTTGCACCCTCGCTACGCTCGGGCGCAAATGACACTACGCGGGCCACAAATAAACAATATGCCCTTCAAAAGTCATGTTATTGCTATATTCGCGTGGTGTAAATTTAAATCAATTTCAAAGTAAAGCTTTGCAGATATTCATAAACATTACATTAAACCAAAAATTAATCATGATTAAATTAAACTGTTTAGTGTGATTCCTTTAGATTAAACCAAATAAAAACACTTGTAAAACCAGTTTAAATGAAACCAAATATGAAAGATGAATGAATGAATGAATATAATGATTAAACGTATATTTCTCGCAGATTAAATATTGCTGCATATGAGCAGCCATACTAGACACCTTTAATATGTATATTGTACCTTTATCATTGACTTTAACTTATTTTGCTAAGTAGTATAGCCGGGGTCAAACAAATACCACCTCCCGGGGAAACCCCCCGGCGCGCAATACGACAGCCCCAGGGCCCCCGTAAAATGATACCACCTCCCAGAAAAAAAAACCGACGGTAAAATGATACCACCTACCCAGGAAGTATGTATCTCATACAAACAGGCGTTTACTTACACAAAGAATTGGCAATTCTGTATCTCATACAAACAGGCGTTCGCTTACACAAAGAATTGGCAATTCTGTATCTCATACAAACAGGGCGTTTGTCTACAGAACTTTTTGGGGCAATTCTGTATGTAGACAAACGGCGTTTGTCTACACAACTTTTTGGGGAACGGGCGCAGCCCAAATGATACCACCTCCCAGGGAAACCCCCGGCGCGCCATACGACATCCCCGCCGGCGCGCAGGAAATCAGTCGCGCGCCTCCCCAAGGAAATCCGCCCCAGTTAGAGCTACCTATGCCACTGAATACACCCGCGAATATGAAGGGGCAAAACAAATGTCCATGGCTGAGGATTAACACTACTGAAAGGTGCAATAAGAGCTGTGTTTACGCCTCCTGTAAACTCCATCGGCAAAAGGAAAGACTGGGTAGAACAATGCCAGTCCCTTGTTGCCATTGCGGCGTAGGAACGCAGTCGCAAACGTACCTGTGTGTACCCTGCGGCGCCCATAGAGTAGTACAGAAGCTCGTCTACGCGGAAAAGAGAGCTCGTAAGTTATTCGCCCTCGTGCTTGGGGAGTTGCCCCGACATCCCATTTAGAGACTTATGAGCTATAGCGATACCTACGAAATCACACCCGCCGTTAACGACTACGCCTACGATGATCTCGAGCCTCCCTCTAGAGATTACCTCAAAGACCGTGGAGGACGCAGCCCTGCGTCATTCAAGAATACCTCCCTAACGTGCAAACGTTTTCGCGATGCGGTGTCTCTGGCGCGCTACAATCGGGTAGTCCGGATGCCCCGCAGACGAGTCCTCCTGTGCGGTCTATCAGCCGTTCACGACGATGCAGAGCGAGACAACCTATCTAGCATCTTCGGCATTACCGCCAAGGACGCACGCGCCCACAATAACGATGCGTTGCGCTACGCCTGCGGGCATGGCCATCTCAACGTCGCCAAGTGGCTCGCCAAGCACTTCCAGCTCACTGCCGAGGACGTACGCACCTGCAATAACTATGCGCTGCGCAACACCTGCGAGAATGGCCATCTCGACGCCGCCAAGTGGCTCACCGAGCGCTTCCAGCTCACCATCGAGGACGCGCACGCCTACGATAACGACGCGCTGCACAGCGCCTGCGAGAATGGCCACCTCGACGTCGCCTAGTGGCTCATCGAACGCTTCGGCTTCACTGCCGAGGAGTGCACTCTCGAGCAGCTGATGTAGTTGTCCGTGCTGCAGGCAGTCCAGGCAGTGTCAGCGCCCTCTCCGCCGGGAGGCGCTCTCTATTTTTGCTGCGACGGGCACGACGAAGGACTACCTGGGGCAGAATCTCTCTCTAGTTAAACAAACGTTAATTCATAGGAAATATCGACTCTCAATAGCTGCGGTGGCTCAGGGGAATTTCCTCACCACCACCAGAGGCCCCGCCTGGTACAGTATCGGAAGGGTTGTCTGTCTCATCTGGGTCTGTATTTGTGCCCCGATTCTCAGTTGGGTCCACCTCAACGTCCATATTGAAAATATCCCCAGGGGGGATGTATCTCCAACAGGATATCGTCGAAGCTAGACCCAACACGAGCACACAGAGAGCCTCTCGGGCTCAAAGCTCGGCGCATCCTGTATAGGCGCACCTTCACGCCATCCTCCGCCAATCCAGGGGAGACCCTCTACGTCGAGGTGCCGACGCTGGGGGAAAACATCGTCCTGGTTCCAGGTACCCTTGCGCTCTTGGCGGTCAGCACTGAGGGGAGCTGGCTCCAAGCCGTGTCTACCAACACCACACTTACCGCCATCGGCATAGGTGCGGCGTTGGTAGGGCTGTACTACCAGTACAAGAATGCGAACCGCGTCCAGAAATGCTGCAACCCCCAACCCCTGGCGAATCCTACACCGGCGTGCCCCCACGCGGTTGCGGACATGGAGTAGGTCCATTTAGAACCGCAGATGATAACGTACCGTAGGTATAATGTCTGAGAGCAAACTCATGAAAACGGTGACAGACGCTGCTGTTCTGATTGCACTTGCCGCAGGCATTAAAAGGCCATCCCTAAAAGTCCGTAGATGGCTACCCTTGCTTTAATGATCGGGGGAGCCCTAATCAACGCAACGGCCTCGGCGGAGAGGCCGAAGATCCTAGATAAGTTGTCTCGCTCGGCATCATCGCAAACGGCTGATAGACCGCACAGGAGGACTCGTCTGCGGAGCGTCCAGTCTACCTGGTCGTAACGCGCCAGAGACACCGCATCGCGAAAACGTTTGGTCGTTAGAGCAATATTCTTGAATGACGCAGGCCCTGCGTCCTCCACGATCTTTGAGATCTCAAGATCGTTGTAGGCATAGTCGTGGGTGAGAGAGCCTGTTTTGTCCCTTCGTAGTTTCCTGGTATATAGGTCGGTAGAGAAAAGCTCTAAGTCCCACGCATTGGGAGTCCCACGCATTGGGAGTCCCACGCATTGGGAGTCCGGTGCGCGCGCGCATGTTGGAGATATGGCAAAGCCATACATTCTCCATGGCCAGCAAACTGAGTTTTCAGTACTACCCCCCCAGGGCTACTGGAAGGGGTTTGCGGCTGTGGGAAAACTTGCAGAGGCCGCGAAGGTCCCAGAAGAGGTGGCTCGGGTGTGGCTCGTGAAGCAGGCCCTCTGGCAAATATACCTACCCCCGCCTCGCTATGTCCCAAGGTCACATTGGAGCATATCGAAGCCGAATGAAGTCCACCAAGCCAATCTATTGTTTCTACCTCACGATACAGTACGTCGGCGCACGTAAACATACGCACTAGTCGTGGTCGATGTAGCCTCGCGCTACAAGGAAGCGGAGCCCCTCTCCTCGAAAGATAGTGGCGAGGTGGCTGCGGCATTCGAACGGATCTACAAGCGCAATCCGTTGACGTGGCCACAGCTGTTGCAGGTCGACCCCGGGCGGGAGTTCATGGGGCGCCTATCCGACAACTTGGAGCGGCACGACACCAAGGTTCAACGAGGCAGGTCAGGCAACCACAGGGCACAGAGCATCGTCAAGCGGGCGAACAGGACGCTTGCCGAGAGGTTGTTTGGACACCAATACGCGCAGGAGATGGTCTTGGAGTCGGAGGGGAGCAGTGCGAGGTCCACAGAGTGGGTCCTGCGACTGCCTGCAGTCCTACAGGCGATGAACAGCGAGGTGACCCGATTGACAGGGAAGGAAGGGCATCTTGATTGTGCCCCGTCGCTAGGGGGCAAGGCTGTATTCGATGGGCTCTGTGTGGATGCCGTCTGGAAGCACCCGTCGCTTGTCGTAGTAAGCCGAGAGCCCTAGCTTTTGTTGGCAGTACGTGCGCATGGTGCCCTCAATCATGCGGAAGCCAATATTTTCCGCTTTATCCAGACTGCCCTCGAGAGCCGCCTTGTAGCGGCCCCAAGTGAAACGTTGTGCTTTTGCGACATCCCCTTTGTTGAGCGTTTCGCTTTCACATCCCCGCCCACAAAATAGCACTTGGAACAGAGTGCTATGGCGCGGTCCCCCTCGAATTCCAGCTTGAATAGCCCCGGTGTGCGGTTGCTCCACTTGTCCCAGGAAAGCCACTCCTTCAGGCAGGCTGCGAAGGCAGGCTGCGAACTCGGCTCGCAGAGTACGGTGGCTTCCAGGGTGGCGGTGGACAAAGCGAAGTACAACGAGTCGGTGTCCACTTGAATGAGCTCGAAGTCTCGCCTGTCGATGAACCTGTTGAGGAAGTCGTAGTAGAACTCGAGCATGCGGAGCTTGGCAAGTTGATAGACCGCGATGCCGATCTGGAAGGGTCGCGTGATGGTGATTTGAGGCTTGCGGGCCGAAATTTCGTAGGCCTCTCCGATCTCAGAGAGGTCGTCGCACCACGCCGAGCGGAGGGCGCGGTCCACGGTTGCCTCGTCTCGGGTGTAGGTTGTCTTTGTGTGCCGCTCCAGCGCCTCGACGAGCTTCCCATAGGCAGAGTTCCCCAGAAGCTTCATTATTTCGGCTAGGAGGGCCTTCTCTTTGTCTGTGTCGCCCAGACGGCGAGCCTCCGTCACCTGCTCTACGAACCACTCGAAGATCTTCCCTGGCTGATAGTCGATGGTGCGGTAGACGGCTGTGATCTCCAGCCCATGGTCGAGGTACCATTGGAGGAGGGGGCGTACAGAAGGATCTTCTTTGCCGACAGGGCCCCTCCCAGCTTTTTCTGTCCCGGCGTCCTCTTGCGTCCAGTGGCTGCGAGGTAGGCTAGCATTTCGGGGGGCACCGCCGCCTCGGGCACCTCCTTGTTGTAGAAGAGGGGCGCCATCTCCTCGAACTTCGCCCAGAGGTGCCGTGGGGCCCCTATGTCAACCTCGGCATAGCCAAACCAGTACCTGTTCTGGACTCTCTTCTTTTGGGTGACGATAGTGCACGACCTGTTCCTCTCCACAAGGCATATCCTTCGCCATCGTGGAGAGGTACAGCGCATTCGCATCGTAGCCGAGGATGCGCTTACAGACCCGCGCGTCGGAGTGTTGGTGCAAGCGGGTGAATACCAGGCTTGGTCCTCCGGTGACGCTGGCCTTCAGCATGGCGTAGGCCTCTCTACTGGGGGCGTGGAGAACTGGCTGGCCGGGTCCTCTCAACGTCCAACGTAGGAGGTATTGCAGTGAGACCCCCGGTAGCGAGACCGCGTCCTTGAAGATGTCGACCCCGCGCTCTGTGTAGAAGTCCCTCATCTTTTCGAGGGCCTCCACGAATGGGCCTACGTCGAGGTCGTTGTAGTGGCGAAGCCAGTCGGCAAAGGTCTTCGTTTTCTTTGCATGAAAGAGGCGCTTACAATCTCCCCACTCACTGAGCTTGAGTGGGTAACCTCCCGCCAGCTTGGAGTACCACTCAGGGTAGTTGGGAAGACCGGGATGGTCGAACTTGTCTGGGTTGTCGAACCATTCGTACGGGAACCACGACTTTGACTGCTGGCAGCCGTAGGCCTTCGTCCACTTCTCGTAGCTAGTGCCTGGGCCTAAATAGTTCATGACATCGAGAAACTTGTAGGCGGGCGTAGTCAGGAACATTATCTAATTCGCCTTCTTCCCGATAAAGATCTTGTCGCAAGTGTCGGTCAGCTCCTCAACGAAGTGCTGCTTGATCAAGTTCAGATCGTACTTTCCCGAGTTGAATCCCAGGACGGGCACTTGGTCACACCACTCGCCAAGGAGGCGCTGCTGTTTCTTCGGAAGAAGGTGAGCGTCCTCGGGCATGAACTCTGTTCTGGCTGCCAGCCGGAGTTTGCCGGCCCGACACTCTACGGCTGCCATGAATTCTGCAATGAGGGCCCTAGGGTCTCGATTGACGAGGTGCGTAGGCTTTCTATCCGTCGTATCGCCTAGAGACCGAGATGGGGACGTGCTCGCTCTCCAGGGAGAGGTCGGCGGTAGGGTTTCGTGCTTTGGACTTGAAATCGTAGACTATCGCGTGGGGGTAGGTTCTCGTTGTTCGCTTTGGGAGGGGGTCCTTTATCCAAGCCCCGGCCTCCTCATTGCTCCCACCGCACTACGAGCCGATGGCCCTCTGCGCGGATTTTGGCCTCCCGCTCGAGGGTCTTTTGATACGCCATAGCGTACGTGACGTCTACGCCCTTCACGGTGCGAATGACTGTTTTACGCTGCGCCTTGCTTGGGAAGCAGCTTAGGCAGCCATGCCAGTTACATCCATGGTATTGGTATACTGTCCCAGTATTTGGGTCGTAGCCGTCCACAGGGGCTTCGCCTATCCACCGCTCGTCCCCGTGCCCACAGCTATCATGATGGATGTGTGTTTTTTGCTGCCTGGACTCGTACTAGATCCATTTGGTGGCCTTTCTCCCAGCGGCGGCTTCGGGACAGAAGGCCTTTTCGTAGGCTGACTGGGGGGCTTTGACTCGCGCACCGGGGCATACGATTTTGGTTGCCCCTTGGGTACAGCGGTCGGCGTGTCGCTGCAGATGGCAAGCTTTGGTGAAGCGTGCGTTACAATGCCCGCACACACACACGTTGGCTAGTTTTGCGACGTTCCGGATGTAGAATGCGTGCTGGTCGAAGAGGCCGTTTGACATCGTATCCTTGTAGTGGGCCGGCTGTCGCGTCAGATGCCAGTCACCGTTTTCGGCGGGTTCGTACACCCGTATTCCCAGCTGGAAGCACGCCTCTACACGTTGGAGCTCGTCGAGTGAGGTCTTGGGGACGTCGGGGAGCGGGGTTTTGAGGCCGTAGGATGTTGCAGCGTGTTGCCTGGCCTGGGTTGTACACCGGTCTGCACGCCCCCCCTTGTGTACAGCGAGGCACCGAAAGAGACATAGATTGTCCTTGTAGGTATCGAGGGCATACATACCCTGCTTGTGGCGTAACCAATCGGGCAGGGGGCCTGTGCCCATCAAAGGTTCGTGGCCGAGTACGGCTTTGACCTCTACCGATATGAAGCGTACGAAGGTCCATTTCGTGTCGAGACGTTCGATGCCGTCTACGTTTAACCTCAGCTCCTCTTTGGCCGTCAACCACTTTCGCGTTGTTTCTGGAGGGGGTACCCCCTCTATCCATTCCTCTGTTTCTTCTAGCGTGCGGATCCAGGGACTCCCGGTGGGGTTCTTAGGAAAGAGAATGACTGCCCCGTTTTTGATCCGGTACGTGTAGGAGTATCGTAGGTAGCAGGAGGTCTGGACCTTTTCCTCTAGCTTTTCCATGATACGGTCGGTGAGGTTGTCCCCGACCCCCTTGAAGAATCTCCACTTGATGAACCGCCGCCCTTTCTCTTCACCCTCCCGTTCCCCGTCAATCTCATCGAGGATGTGGGGCCCCTCTTCAGCGATTTGCCTCACTAGCCTCCCAAATCGTGTTCGGACGTTCTTCTGAGCGCGGTTGGTGACCCCCCTTAGGGCGGGTATCCATTCTTTGGGGTTCTTCTCGACCCGTTTGGTATAGGCCGCGGCTCGGACCGCGGTATGGACCTCCTCGTCCAGGCGCCGGAGCTCCCTATGACGCTGACCTCGCTTGTGGGGGTTCTCGATGGCGCCTCGAAGGGCCGGGAACCTCCATGTTTGTGCTCCCCGTTTGACCCTCTTTTCCCATTCGGGGGCGCGGGCCTCGGCTATTACCCGGATGAGGCCGGATTTGCTGAGCCTCGATGTCCCTCGAAGCCCGTATTGACTCGCTTATACGCGTAGGTCTCGGATGGCGGGCATGGTGGTATACTTTTTCGTAGGTATCGCTTTAGCTCATAAGTCTCTAAATGGGATGTCGGGGCAACTCCTCAAGCACGAGGGCGAATAACTTACGAGCTCTCTTTTCCGCATAGACGAGCTTCTGTACTACTCTATGGGCACCGCAGGGTACACACAGCGACAAGGGACTGGCATTGTTCTACCCAGTCTTTCCTTTTGCCGATGGAGTTTACAGGAGGCGTAAACGCAGCTCTTATTGCACCTTTCAGTAGTGTTAATCCTCAGCCATGGAAATTTGTTTTGCCCCTTCATATTCACGGGTGTATTCAGTGGCATAGGTAGCTCTAACTGGGACGGATTTCCTTGGGGAGGCGCGCGACTGATTTCCTGCGCGCCGGCGGGGATGTCGTATGGCGCGCCGGGGGGTTTCCCTGGGAGGTGGTATCATTTGGGCTGCGCCCGTTCCCCAAAAAGTTGTGTAGACAAATGCCCGTTTGCCTACATACAGAATTGCCCCAAAAAGTTGTGTAGACAAACGCCCGTTTGCCTACATACAGAATTGCCCCAATTATTTATGTAAGCGAACGCTTGTTTGTATGAGATGTAGAATTGCCAATTCTTTGTGTAAGCGAACGCCTGTTTGTATGAGATACAGAATTGCCAATTCTTTGTGTAAGTAAACGCCTGTTTGTATGAGATACATACTTCCTGGGTAGGTGGTATCATTTTACCGTCGGGAGGTTTTTCTGGGAGGTGGTATCATTTTACGGGGGCCCTGGGGCTGTCGTATTGCGCGCCGGGAGGTGGTATTTGTTTGACTCCGGCTATACTACTTGCTACAATATTATTTTCAAACAAGTAACTGTAAATGTACAAATAGGTGTGGAAATAAAGTTTTTTATTTTTTTCTAACAGGAAGAGGGTCAAAGGTTTTTCTTTCCCATTTATTGAATGTGTTTAAGTTCTGCTATCAATTAAAACTTTTTTATTTGTTTGTTTAGACGTTTACATTCAATTCAATTGTTTATCTGAAATACGTGATGGCTCACATATGCATAATTATCTTTTGGTCTGAAAATTGTTCGAAATTATTTATTCGCCATTGGTGTCAGGTTTGTAAAGGAAATCTTAGATGACGAATCGCGAGAGGAAATGGTCGTTTTCACGGATGTTCCTTCTTTTAACTCGACTAAAAGGGGAGGGTCATACATTTTCTTGCAGATTTGCATGTAAGTGAGGGGTCATGAAAATGGTTTGTACAGGGAAGGGGAGGGCCACCAAAATTTTAAAGATATTTAGTACAGATCCTCCATACCACCCCACACCCCCACTCCTTGATAAAAAAACGTACCCTCCCTAAGTAACTACATTTATGTTGCTGTTTTCAAAGGTAGTTGGTTTTAGTTTACATTCAATGGCGCCCGGCAGTGATTAACACTTGTTGGATCTTGAGTTCAGTTATAACTTATTGGAAAATTGCACCGCCAATTAAATCTACGCCTTTGAAAGCTTTGAATGAGAACAGACTCCGTTTTTTAATGATGGTCGGCTAAATGCAATTTTCCAAACGAGTCTTAATCTTTCACAGTCGTACTTCAATGAAAACGTAAAGATGTGTGAGGTTATATAAACAGGGGCTCAACGAAAGAAATCCGTTTTTTGGCCTGAAGTTGCTTGAAATCCTATTTGCAGGTCTTCCGGTGCCAGGGAAAAAAATAGAAACATTTTGCCAGCAACCAATGGGAAGAACATTGCCAGCTAGCACCCCTACTTGAGGTGGATTTTAGCCAGCCAGGATACCAACGTCCTCTATACCAACTTGCCAGCCAGCACCAGCACCCAGCAATCAAGTTTGACTTAGAAATCGTAATCTAGTACAGATCGCAGCGCTTATGTTGGTTACCCATACTTCATCACTATTTTGCACTGTTGTAGCAACCTCTGTTTCTGTCTTTGGACCTGAATTTGCTGGTGGACTACGTTCCCTGTCTTCTCTGTTAACTGATGAAGAACTAGTTGTGCTAGTATGTAGGACTGAAGACTGTAGTATGCATCATTATTGTCTTCATCATAATCAGCATCATAGAGAAAATCATAGCCTTGACTAACTTTAATGTAAATCAAGCCCTGTCCTTCCATCTTCTTTGCGACAGAATAACCATACTCAGTTCCGGGTCAAGCATTGTAATTTTCTTCTGTCTGACTTTCACAAATTCAAAGTCATTTTCTCCAATTAAAGGTAGCTTTTTCCCGAGGGATTGTCTTAAAGCATCCATGATGGAATTTTCTTCATCATCTTCGCTTATCACCAACATCCCATCAGCGATAATTAAATCCCATGTCATATGGTGTAGCTCCTCTTCATCCTCGTCAAAGCATTTCATCAAGGCAAATTATATGGCTTTTTTCTCCTTCTTTACCTTAGGCTTTGAGTTGGTGGACTTACCAGCAACCGAGCTGAATCTGCGTTACTGACTGTAAGGTACAACAGCTCGAAGTCTCTCTGTTCTATTGAGACGTCTATATGCTCCAGTAGCAGAGCTCTCTCTGAGCATATTGCGGGCTCGTTTGAGAGTTTCTTCGAGACTGCTGCCAGTGCTGGGCCTTCAAGTTGTTTGCCTATTTCCGGAACTATTATTAACTTCATCTGTACTGACTGTAGATGTAGTTGTTGGCAACAAGCCAAGCACATGGTCGTTCGAATTAATTCCAAACGTGAAGTGTGCGAACTGCGCCACATATATTTTGGATATATTCAACTTCTGCCACCGATGTGGAAACCAGTACAACCGATAGGGCAAGAGGTAGAAACAAAGGCAAAGGAAACTAAGACAAAAACTGATTATTAACCACAGACCTTCGAACAGTTTCGCAGGTGCCTGTCTTCTAAACGGAAAGCGAGAATCTGCATCCAACAAGCAAAGAAGACGTCGGCGGAAACTCCACCTGAGGTTTTGATAAATATTGGCATTATGAAGTTGATCAGGGGTTTCGAGGGGGGAGGGTCCGAGTCTGGCGATCCAGCATCTTTCAGAGCTTTTTCACCCTTTGGAAATTATAACCTGGTTACGCCGCTGAAGGGAGTACTCAAACCAGTGAAGGGCAACGCTATGATGGTGCGTGTGTCAGGTGACATTCGCAGACAACAGTTACGAAGGAAAGCTATCGACAAACATTCAGCACAACACCGTCTTTCTAATACCAAAAGCTGTTTTCAATTATTATTGTTATACTAAGCCTGTCATTGCAAAGAATAGAAGTAGACCATCTGGCACAGACGATCGAGAAATTCCTGCTGTGGGGTTTGAAATACAGTTTCACCACTCTGATGAAAGAGATAAAGGCAGATATCCATTTGCAAATACCTGTGCCTGCATAAGCAAGCTCCCTGTAAGACACAAGCCGTTTAAGGACTTCAAGGATGATATGAACTTTGGAATTGCAAATGGAGTTGGATTTGGCATGCCATAGTTTCGAGAAACATATGTTATTGATGTTTATGTAAAGTAATAATTAGGTTGCATTAAGAGTGGTTTTACTTAACCCATGAAATAACCTCTATAGTCAGCATCTAATAGTGAAACACTCACAAAGGAACACAATGGAATTTGTGAGTAATAGTGATTATTACGCTAATATCTCTTTCATGGGTTAAGTGAAATACTCTAAAAGTAGACGAAGAGGAAGAAAGAAAACCAAAGAAAAACACAATCAATTGCCTTAGGCATATTGCTTCATGATGTTTCACCAAAACAATCTATTAGTTCAAGCCACCATTTTAGGAGGTCAAAAGAGCTACGACAGAAAGGAAATTGCAACTAAATTTGCCTTACAGACAGAAGATAGAAATCCAAGCCACCAAAGTGAAACGAACATTATGATCAAAACCACAGTTGGTCAAGTTACTTCAGACATATGAACCCAATTTCATTCTTTTCATTGTTTCAAAGAAGGTGAACAGTAGACTTCTTTTTTAGTAATATGTTGTGGTTTAAATGTACGGTTTTGCTTTGTTTTGTATGATAATGGAGATTGAACCAAGGATAAAATTGAACCACAAAATATACAAGTTTAAGGTGAAACATATTTTTATGTTTTAGATTATATAAAATTTCAGTTCCATGCATGTTTTATTCCCAAAGAGATTATATTATTTACATTATTATATACATGACCAGGTGTTGCAAAGGGCCTATTCAGAAGAGTTGGAGCCTATTATGTGTCACTTGTTAAAGAACAAAATATATATATTAAAAATTATTCAAAGTTTCACATGAACAATGTCAGACCACTGTTGTTATTAACAGCGCGTCAAGTATTAATGCAGCCAACATTAGACTAAAGGAGCTATTCAGGCTGATGCCACAGGGAGCCTGCAAGAAAATAACAAATGGAACTGAGTGATGCTTGCTGCATACCACCCACTGTGGATTTTACCCTAGCTATTTCCATTGTTTACATCTATTACATCCATAATTTGGAATGATTATTAAACCTTTGCTTACATGGCAACTGCTAATAGTCTGTGGTAGATAGACAAGCCTTCTCTCCAGTTGTTTGATAAATCCATTCCAAGGGTGTCAAGAGCATAGTTAAAATAACAAAAGTAATGATTCAGTTTCCAGTGCCTCTGTCAGTTCGTAACAGTGTTGGACAGCTTTGCAATTCCTTGATGTTTTCCATAAAAAAAGAGCCAATAATCCAAGGATCGTTGTTACTTTTAGTAAGTTTGAGCCAGATTTTTCCTCTGCTGAATCCGTCGATGCAACCAATTTTTTTCAATGATATCCATCAGCGTGCCAACAATAATTCAGCCCGGGGTTGGAATATTATTGTCGCCTTTTAAGGTGATGGGCTTTCCTTTCCTTTGTACCCTCTGGATCGAGCTCCTTCAGCAGAACTTGTACAGTTGATCTTGGAACATTAACGCCATAGTTTTGAGGGCAGCCTTCGCCACATAGACATGTATTAAACCGAGAAGCGAGCCGAAACTATCCAGTTCTGCTTGTAATATAATGTATACTTCCCGAACAATGTCTTCATCCACACTATGCCCTCGCCTGCATAGACCATACTGATTCAAACGATTCAAAAGTGTACTTTTCGAAATTCTTATTCCATGACTTTTTTCAAGAAAACTCAAAATTGTCGTGTAGTCATAGTTCAAAGAGAAGTAGTGCCGAAAGCTTCTTGTTCAGCATCCGCTGTTTTAAAAATTTCTAAGCGGGATACGACTGCGTTTCAAACTGGTTAAGCGGTAATAACATTAGTGCCCAGTCCTCGGCTACTTTACAATACTTTGTGTATTGTGTTTTCAGTTTAGTGTTTATGTTTTCGCTGTGTGTATTCTGTTTTCAGTTTAGTGTATTGTGTTTTCGCTGTGTGTGTTTAAATCAAACCAAATAAGAAAGATGAATGAATGAATATAAATGATCAAACGTATATTTCTCGCACATTAAATATTGCTGCATATGAGCAGCCATACTAGACACCTTTAATATGTATATTGTACCTTTATCATGGACTTTTACTTATTTTGCTACAATATTATTTTCAAACAAGGAACTGTAAATGTACTAATAGGTGTGAAAATAAAGATTTTTATTATTTTCTAACAGGAAGAGGGTCAAAGGTTTTTATCTTTCCCATTTATTGAATGTGTTCTGCTATCAATTTAAACTTTTTTATTTGTTTGTTTACATTTTTACATGTTTACATTCAATTCAATTGTTTGTCTGAAATAAGTGATGGTCACATACATAATTATCTTTTGGTCTGAAATTTTGAAATTATTTATTCGATCATTCCATTGGTGTCAGATTTGTAAAGGAAATCTTAGATGAGGAATCGCGAGAGGAAATGGTCGTTTTCATGGATGTTCCTTCTTTTAACCCGACTAGCTAGGGCATCGTATAGTTTTCGTCACACTATAAAGGGGAGGGTCATACATTTTCTTTCATTTATTACTAAACTTGACGGAGATTGAACTTTTATTTCAGACGCATCAAATATCCCTCTGCACCTGGGGTATAGCTTCTTGAATGCATGCATGTTATCTAGCGTCATAGCAAACAGACTTTGATTTAAAACTCACTCTGAAGTGTGGTCCAACATGTAGTGTACTAACACCGGAAACACGAATTCAGAGCGAGTGAATAATGTCAACGAAGGGAAGTCAAGACCTAAGAGTAATGCAATGGGCAAGAAAGAGTGTTTTAACTGTGGGCAAAAAGAACATTTTGCGAGAGATAGTAGGTGCCCAGCCAGAGGTAAGAAGTGCACTCAGTGTGGAGAAATGGGACATTTTCAAGTGAAGTGTCGCAACGACCCTCCAGGAAATTCTAGGCAACAGCAGAAACAAGACCCAGGTAATCGTGATCGGAGAGATAACTCCAAGATAAACAAGAAAGGTAAGAAGACAAATTCCAATTATGTTGAAGGGGATACCAAGGAAGATGGGAGCAGTAGAGAAAACGAAGAACACAGTGCAGCAAACGATTATTCTTTTGTACTAGGGGATAAGTCAGACCAAAACAAAGGAATAGTAGCCCTTGAAGTAGGCGGTGTCAAACTACCCAATGTTTTGATAGACTCAGGGGCACAATGCAACCTGGTAGGACGGGAAACCTGGGAATGGCTCAAATTTCAGAAAATACAGTGCCAGTCTCGAAAAGAAACAAAAGCGTTATTTGCTTATGACAACACTGATCCACTCCCAACCCAAGGAACATTTACGACTGAAGTTGTGTCTTTGGATAACAATGTTATGTGCAAAGCAGACTTTGTAAACCTAGATGGAGATGGTAGAACTCTGCTTTGTAGGGGTACAGCAGAGAAACTAGACCTACTGCATATTGGACCTAGTCGCGTCAACAATTTGGAGAGAGGGTGTGCAGTACATGGCATTAGAGAGGGATATAAAGATTTCTTTGGAGGAGTTGGTCTTCTAAGAGCCTATGAATTGAAGTTAAACATAGATGAGTCGGTGAAGCCTGCACCACAACCTGTACGCAGAATCCCATTTGGCCTTAGAGGGAAAGTTGATACAAAGTTGGACGAGTTGTTAACGAGTGGTATCATAGAAGAGGTACCCGAGGGACCAATTGGGTGGGTATGTTTTCAACTGGGTGGGCATGTTTTCATATCAGAGAAAAATAACTTGTGGTATTCCTCACAGTTCCATTCTTGGCCCTCTCCTGTTTATTATTTATATAAACGATTTGCCAAATTGTTTAAAGCACACAACATCTAGTATGTTCGCTGATGACACTAGCTTGACAGCTTTTGGTGAAACACTAAATGAAACAGAAGAGAGAATAAACGAGGACCTGATAAATGTTAGAAATTGGCTGTCTGCTAACAAATTCAGCATAAATATAGCCAAAACCGAGTATGTCTTGATTACCTCAAAACATAAGATAAATAGCGTAGATGTCCAACCAATAGTTACCATTCATAACCAACCTGTTAATAGAGTAAAGAACTATAAAGTACTTGGAGTACAGATTGACGAATCTCTAACATGGGAGAAACACATTGAGTACATTGCAAGTAAAATTTCGTCTGGAATTGGGACTATTAGAAAACTTAGAGAATTTGTCGATTGAGACACTCTTGTATCGGTCTACAATGCTCTAATTCAGCCTCATTTTGACTATTGTTGCGAGGTTTGGGATTCGTTGGGTAAAGGTCTAAATGAACGTCTCCAGAAACTTCAAAACATGTCGGCCAGAGTCAAAATGAAGCTGGCCAATCAAGTTTGGCTCTAAACGCACTTGGCTGGACATTCTTTAGACTAGCGTAGGTCACAAATGAAGGCCAGACTCATGTACAAAACGATTCACGAATTAGCGCCCCAAAGACTGTGTAATATTTTGCAAAATTTAAACTCAAAAACTGACTACAATCTAAGGGGATCCTGAACTAAGCTTTTTATTCCTAGACCTAGAACATATTTTTTTTTAAAGAGCTTTAGCTATAGCGGAGCTCAAATATGGAATAAGGTACCAGAGGGCATAAGGGGTTCTAGCTCATATGAATCGTTTTGTAACAAACTATCCTCCTCAGGCTTTACTTTTAGAAGTTAGTAAACTAGTTATTGTACATAGAAATATTTTTTAAATTATTTATATTACCACATAGATTACTTTATCAATTATGTATATTAGCTTAGGATAAGTATTAGTAATTATAATCAGATGAGATGTTTATAATTATAATGCACGCCTCTCTTGGAAACCAGCTTTTAAGGTGAACGAGGCCAGCGTGTTTAAATAAAGTTAGATCATCATCGGGTCTCGCCCCAAGTGGTCGTATCAAAATCTGATGGGGATGTCAGAGTATGTGTTGATATGAGGCGGGCCAACCAGGCAATAATCATAGAACGCCAACCCATTCCAACAGCTGAAGAAGTTCTACATGAACTGAATGGGAGCACCGTGTTCAGCCGGGTAGACCTGAAATGGGGTTTCCATCAGATACTTCTTGCAGAAGAAATTAGACATGTGACAACATTACAACATTTGTAACACACCGTGGACTGTATAGGTATACCAGACTGATGTTTGGTGTGTCCTCAGCTTCTGAGAAATACCAACAAATCATTCGAGGTGTTGAAGAGCATGATAAGAAACTGTTTGCTGTACTTGATCGGTTGAAGGAAATTGGCTTGACATTGAATGAAAGCAAATGTGTGTCTCGTTCAGTTTGTGTCTAAGTTTATCCCAGACCTATCATCGGTAGCAGAGCCAATCCAGAGGTTAACTCATAAGAACAGCAAAGTGCATTTGAGAAGTTAAAGAAGTTAATCACAAGTGCTGATACCTTAGCCTATTTTGACACAGACGGAAGAACAATAATTGTAGCAGATGCATCACCTGCGTAGCCTGCTATGCAGACGTATTTTTTCACTCTCATAAATTCGAAGAAAAAGGTAACGTCTGCTTACCCGAGCGCTTAATTAGTTTCCAATATGCAAGCATGACGTCAGCACGTTTGTTTTGTTTTTCTGCCCAATCGAAGCCATTGTTAGAATTTTAGTGAATTGGCGCGCCAGTGAACACTCTCCTATGATTGGTCAATGGCAAATTATTGTCTGAATTCCTTTTAAATGTAACATTACGTCATCTTCCAGGATATGGAAGGTTAAATCTGATTGGTCTATAACACAATGAGGTGTACATATTGGAAACTAATTAAGCGCTCGGGTAAGCAGACTTTTTTCTTCGAATTTATGAGAGTGAAAAATACGTCTGCATACCATGCTATCACCTGTGGGGCTAGGGGCAGTGTTAACCCAGTTGCAAGGCAATAAGTGGCGGGTGATAGCATACGCCTGACGAATGTAGAGAAGCGGTATAGCCAAACTGAGGAAGAGGCTCTGGCCCTCGTTTGGGCTTGTGAATGTTTCAATATTGAACTCGAAACAGATAACAAACCGCTCGAATACATATACTCACAGAAGTCGAAACCATCTGCACGTGTCGAAAGATGAGTTCTTCGACTACAAGCATATGACTTTAAGGTCATTTACAGGCCTGACAAGACTAACATTGCAGATGCATTGTCCAGACTTAATTGCAGAGTACAACAAGACACTGGAGAAAGTTATGACTATGTCCGTGCTATTGTTGAGAACAGCACCCCAAGTGCTTTGACAGCTGCTGAAATAGAGAAAGCTTCAGTTGAAGAATCGGAACTGAATCTCATTAAAGAGTGTTGCCAGAACAGGAGACCGGAGTAAGTGTGATGTGCCTGCATACCTACATGTGAAACATGAGTTATGTACCTATTGCCAACTTTTGTTACGGAGTTCCAGGCTGGTCATACCTCAAGTTCTGCTACAACGTGTTTTGGGTGGCATGGGTGGCGCAGTGCGTAAGAGCTCGCCTCTCACCGCTATGTCCCGGGTTCAATCCCGGCTCGGGTCATATGTGAGTTGCGTTTGTTTGTTGTGTTGTTCTCTCTCTTGCCACGAGGGTTTTTCTCCGGGTTCTCCGGTTTTCCTCCGGGTTCTCCGGTTTTCCTCCCTCCTAAAAAATCAACATGTGAGTTTGAATGTAGTGAGTAGAGAATATATGAGTGTAGTGTCAGCGTGTGTGGAGTGAACCGGTACGGAAGAGCCCCTCACGGGGAGTGCCTGGTTGTAAAACAGTATTATTATTATTTTGGAGGTAGCCCACGAAGAGCATTAAGGTATTGTGAAAACCAAATACCGATTGCGCACTAAAGTATGGTGGCCCAAGATTAATTCAGATGCTGAGAATCTATGTAAGAGGTGTCATGGTTGCCAGGTTGTCAGCGATTATCCAGCTCCGGAAGCCATGGTGGGGGTCACCCCACCAAATGGAACTTGGGAGGACTGTGTTGCCGACATATTAGGACCTCTCTCCTCTGGAGAAAGTCTACTTGTAGTGGTGGATTATTGAGGTTGTCATCCTGAAGTCAACTACAAGTAATAATAATAACATTTTAACAGTTTATTAACAGTACTTCCACTGGGTGCCTCTTCGCCTGTTAAACTAAATAATGTAAAAATATATATTACTGAGGTATTACTGAGATGTGTAATGATAACAGTACTAAGGATTAAAATATGGATATACGTATCTATTGTAAAATTAATCAATGGAGTCTGTCGGCAGCGCAGTTCCTTAGATACCCTTTCGATAACCAACACAATTCAGCAAAGGTTGCAGAGTTCCTAATATTTACAGGTAAATTATTGAACACGGATGAACTGGTATCCTGGACGGTGTTATTTTCAGGTGGGACCTTTAACTGTTTAGTGCTGGCTGACCGTAGTGTTCTATTGGGTATGTACAATTCTGATGGAAGATAAGGTGGCCAGTCACTATAATGAAGCGCCTTATATACAAGCTTTAACAAGTGAAATTTTCTGCGTGCTAAGACAGGTAGCCAACAAAGTTTTAAGGTATCAGTTCTACTAGCATTACGATTGAGAACAAAACCAGCAGCAGTAAGTTGGACACGCCGTAAGTGTTTGACAAGATAGTCCGGAATTGGGTGTGACACTACATCATTAAAGTCAAGCTTTGGTAAAATGGGGCTTTCAGCTAAATGCTTCCTAAGCATGAAAGGTGCTAGATGTTTCAGTTTTCTAATAATGGTTAAAACAGAATAACGTGACAATATCAGGGGTGGTGGCCTGGGAATTTACATAAAAGAGTCAATCAAATTCAAAAAGAGCACTTGTTGGAACACTTGTGGGTAGAGATCCCTGGTCGTAACAAGAATAGTAAGCTCCTGCTTGGGACCTTTTATAGATCTGAAAAGATGCTGAGTTACTCAGATTGGTTAGAGAACTTTGAATCCCTTTCAAGCGATTTCACCCTCTCCTGCGACGGTATGCTCCTCCTTACTGTTGACTTTAATGTTGACTTACTCCAGGAGACCAAGCAAAGCAATACAGTGAAGTACTTGCGGCATTTAATCTTAAACAGCTTGTCTCAAAGCTCACGCGTACTACTCGACAGTCAGCTACTCTCATCGATCACATCATAACAAATCTACCTCAGCTTGTCACTCACACCGATGTGCTTCCGTGTCCGCTCACAAGCGATCATGACGCGCCATAGGCCACCGTTAACGTTCGTGTCACTAGGTTCGTACCTAGGAACAAGTTTATCCGGAATGAGCGCCAGTTCGACGAGGCAGAGTTCATTCGTGACTTTGCAAACCTTCCACTCAGTCTTGTGTACGGAGTTGACAATCCGGATTTGCAAGGCCTCAGCGCATCTAAGGCATGGCTTTTTCGAAAAATTCCCTAAATTAAAGAAAGTAATATATTTTGAAACCACATACTTGTCCAATCTGAATTAAACTTGGCATGGTAGTTTTGCTATATAAGGGCTACGTTTTTACATATTTGGTTTCCTTGGAAACGGTCACGTGACTACGCTAATTAACATAAATGAACGGAAAAAGTACGTTGTCTTTGCGAGCTCTGCGGACATTGTTAACACACTCCAATATTTTAATAAAAAAGAACTACCTAACGAGAGAAGTACTAAAATGTATCAATCTAATTGGAAAACTCGCCTTTTATGTACTATTAGCACAAGAGATCAGTTCGAAATTGGAGGTTTGGTATATCGGGCAAATCTCAAACTTTGCGAGTATTTATCTACCTAACTATTGAAGTTTTCCACCATATCCAATTAGGTCTAGGAAATACATACACAAACAAACTTTATACCGAGTAAATAATATTTAGATTTATTAGATAGGTCTATATTCAACGCCATTTAGTTCACTTCACCATGGGCAAAGAATCGGATCGATCGATCGTGCAGGCTCGCGTACTTTAGGTAAGCGGTTGTTCTATGGAAATAAGTTTCCATGGATACAAGGATTGGAAGTTGAACAAAATGGCGGCCTCGATCGACATCAGAATGCTTGGTTGTGGATGTTTTTCGCCAATAATCTTACTCAGAAGAGTCTACAAAACACAATATTACATGAAATGGCTTAGGAAAGCTCCAACAGAACTTGTAGTGCTATTATATTGTGAGTAATTTATTGATTTACGCCAAAAACCTGAACAATTCAGGCGCTCAATCGTAGTTCACAATGATTCTTGTTGTTGTACTTCTACTATTCTTGCATGCCTGTAATTTGTATTACGAATTTTCTAATAAAATCATTATCTCTGACATCTACTGCGCATGTGTATTATGGGTTAGTTTGAGCGGGAGATTTGAAGAAGTTATAGTTGTGGAATTAACCAGCGTTTCTATTTCGACATTTTCGACGTATTGTAAGGTATTATCCTTGTTTGAGTATTGTATTCCTATACAAGGGTATATTCTGAGATGGCAGGGACATTTTTATGTCCGAATACTTGTGGATTTGCTAGAATAGTGGCTCTAGAGGTTGCAAGAGGGACGGTGCTGCTGAGGGATAAAGAGGAGAGTAGCACCAAACATCAAGTTCGTTTGAAACTCGAACAGTACAAGCAATACAAAGGTCACATTTCTGGGGCTGTTACAGGGGATAAGTTTTCAATAGAGTACTTGAAATTCCATAAGATGCCCCCGGGATTGAAACAATCATTCAATAAGTGGAATTCCAGAAAATCTACTGAAAAGTCCATATATATGGACAGCTTTTCCCTGCAGAACTGGCAGAAACTGACTGAGGCACGAAAGAAAGAACACAGCTTGGCCAACTGTAAATAAAGGCTGTGCTGTGAGGTATGCAGAAATCCAGGCTTACTTTCCTGTAAAATCTGCTGTGCTTAAGGGGAAAGCCAAACAAAATCCTGTGTTTGTTGCCGAAAGTGAAGCTCAAAAGTTGAAGACCAAATCACCCCCAGTCAAACCACTTATAAAAAATATAACAAACACTGCAAAGGCAATTTATAATAAGGTGGATTCTGTGTTCCAGCAAAGCTTTCATACAAGCTTTGCTGAAGCTTTGTCAAAAGTGACCGAGCTAAATTTACAGCACAATACAATAAATGATAGACGTAAAGGAAGAAGGAAACTATATAAAAACTCAAAGGAAAATATCGAGAAGCAAATGGAAGAGACTGCAATGTTGAGGTGAGTGCAATGCAGCAATTTAATAAGATTAATATATGTGCATGAAGATAGAGGTAGAGTGCAGACAATATATAAGTGTGAAACAGTACTTCAAATATGCAGTGAAGTAAAAGCACTATACATGTATACGTAGTTAAACAAAATAAAATAGAAATAACACAGTTTAGTGCTACACTGTATTTAATAGTTTTAGTGCTATTTCACGCTTTAGATACCTACAAATGTACATGTACTTCACTGTACACACAAAATCATATACAGTATGCAAATATATACAACCAATAATACAAAAAATACAATCAATAATAATTATAATGGTCAATATTAAGTATAAATTAAAAATCATAAAATAATCAAACTTTTTCAGAAAATCAATTTATTATGCTAATTAAATTCGCATTACATTCACATACTGTACATGTACACTGTACCATACATAATGGTGTCATCATATTTTATTATCAGATGTTATGGTGGTGGGCAATCATTAAGTGCATGGCAACGCAGTCGACTGGCACAATCCTTCGAAACAAAGGGATCTGCAAAACGGAGAAGAGAGGAAGTTAGTAATGAATTGGAGCCCAATAGAAAAGTTAAAAAGAAAGATCATACTGGGAACATTGACAACATTGAATGGGACAAAAAGGCATTAAAGTTAGAAGTTGAAGGCTTTGGAGACAACCATTTAATCAACTGGAACAGCTTGGCTGTAAAATACCATGTCTGCAACAAGGCAGGGCAGGTTGCTTGCAATGGAGGCCAGATTGTTAAAGAGTGACTTGTTTCTCAAGGTGTAGATGTAACTCGTTTTAAAACAAAACATAAACAGCCCACCCATGTAAGCCCCGTCATCAGATGAAAGAAAAGAAAAGGTCATGGAGGAGAAATAAGTGTTCCTACTGAGGTGTCTCCCAAAAAAACTCAAAGAGCAGTTGAAAGAAAAGTTTGGATGAATATCCCCGCATTTAAGTAAAAGAAAAACAATAAAGCGTGTCCAGCCCCACCAGCCACAAATACGACTACGAAAAATGAATCTAACTGAACTGGAGATGTAATGAAAACTACCAATAACTGTCCTTTAGTATAATTACACAGGTGAATATAGAGATTCCCGTACTCTGATTGGTCGAGAATTACGTCATATGACGCTATATTCACCTGCAGAGCGCCTGGAGGTGAATATAACATACAAGGCATTTACCAAAATGGCTGTTCGACGATTTGTCAAAGTTTCTGACGAAGAAATAAATAATATGAAAGAAAATGCGATTCCAAAACACACCAAAGAAGCAACTAAATATGGCTTAAAGCTTTTTAAAGGTAACACAAACGTGTTTACTGTCGGCGGAAATGTTGCCGATGCGATAAAAAACCTACATCAGCTTAACATTTGCATAAACTATTTTTTATTCAACAGAATGGTTTCAACAGCAAACTCAGTTCACAACAGAATTTGAGAATATGGAAGTAGAAGAAATGAATAAGTGTCTTTCTAAGTTTTACGTTTCGGTGAGAAAACAAGACGGCAGTTTTTATAAGAAAACAAGTTTGTTGTCAATCAGAGCGGCTCTCGACCGTCATCTTAAGTCACTACCGTACAACAAGAAATTCTCCATTTGTGATGGTCATTTGTTCAGTGAAGCTAATAAAACACTGAATTCCTACCTGAAACACCTAATTGGTAGCGGCAAAATAGCTGGCACAGTCCACAAAAATCCTTTGACCACTGAAACCGTCAAGAAGTTGTACGAGAAAGGAGAGTTAGGCGATGCAGACACTCGTGATCCTCGTGTTTTGCTGCAGACGGCATGGTTTTACGTTTCTTTATACTTCGGTAAACGAGGAAGAGAGAACCAGTCTTTGCTAAAGAAGTCGATGCTTCGCCTCGTAAAAACGGCAGAAGGGGAAGAGTACTTTGAGATGAATAAAAGCGAGCAAGAAACAGTACTCACAAGCAAAAATCACACTGGAGGACTTGACGGGACCGAAGACCACTCGGACGGTAAGATCTTCCCCCGTAGGGCCCAAGATGGCTCAAAAAGATGTCCAGTTAAAGTTGTCAAAGCCTTTCTAAGCCATTTGAATCCTGATTCTGAAGCCCTGTTCCAGAGACCTAAAGATCAGTCAGTCAAGTTTAATCCAGAAATGACCACCATCTGGTATGAAGTTCGTAAACTCGGGCACAACACACTGGAAAACATGCTGAAGAATATGACGGAGAGAGCAGCTATCTTGCCATATCTAACCAACCATTCCTTAAGAGCAACAACGGTAACTGTTTTGTCTTCAAACAACATCGAGACCCGTAAAATAAAGGCAGTTACTGGACACAGAAGTGACACTAGCATACAAAGCTACTGTGAGCGACCAACGCTAAACCAGTTCAAGCACATGTCTTCAGCTCTCACCTCTTTCATTCATGACGAAGAAAGTCCACAAAATTCTCTTGGACTTGGATCCTCTGCCTCATCAGATTCCGCAGCAACAACAACAGCTGTAATTCCTGCCTTGTCCTCTGTGACCGAGCGAAGCCTGCCGTTAGGCAGACAGGAGGAAAACTTTCTCATGTCGAATGGCGTAAATCCTGGAGCCATTCTTCCTTCTGGCACATTCCAAAATTGTTCGTTCACATTCAGTATCAATGTAAACAACAATCATTAACTTTTCTGCTTGAATTCTAAGCATAATAGCTTGTTTTAAGGCCAAGTTTCGCATCTACAGAATTGACAGGACAAGCTGAGCACCGTCGGTTTGTTTGTGTCAGCACATGTTAAAATCGATTAGTTTATTTTGTAAGATCATGTGATCATCCTGCGCGCGTCTCTATTCATTGATGCTCGATTTCCGTATCTGGAACCAGAAATAAATAAAAAAGTTCTTATTTGGAAAATCTCTCTGACATTCACCTGTGTAATTATACTAATTCACCAATATTCACTTCGCCTTCGGCGAATAATTGTTAATTAGTATAATTTCATCAGTGAATATAGAGATCCCCGAGCTCTGATTGGTCGAGAATTACGTCATACGTCGCTATATTCACCTCCAGAGCACCTGGAAGTGAATATAACATATTTACCGATGTTTCTCACAAAGAAATAAATAATATGAAAGAAAAAGCTTTTCCAAAACCCACCAAAGAAGCAACTATATAAGTATGGCTAAACTTGAAGCTTTTTTAAATCCATAAGCCTTCACAAACAAAGTTTACTTACGAGTTTCGTGTTGAGTTTATTCTGTCCTCGTGTCTTCAGGAATCACAAACTTTCACAAGGAAATAACGTCTACTTAGAACAATAAATAACACGACGAGACCTTGGCCTACAAATCTGGGAACTGTTCGACTTAAAAAAGAGTGTACTTACTTGAGTTCTTTTCCTCGTGGTTCTTGATAGAAAAACAACAAGTTCTAGTAGGGAGCCGGTTGCTGTTTAATGCTCTTCCCTCGCCTCTCTCGGTGTGTTTTCAAGTTTTATCTCATACAGAAATCATTTGTCTCTTGATTTACCATTGTCTTTGATTCTGTGATATTGGCTATAATCCACAAAACTACAAACTGTAGATTGTAGTTTCCAGCAAATTTCCAGCAAATTATTCACTCGCCGTGGCAGATTTTCAGTATTGCCCATTTCCACTCATTTTCGCTGCATTTCCTCTCTCTTTGTAACACGGTTCGAGGTCTAAAAATTGAAGACTGCTACTTCAACTTGAATCCTAGTGTGGATTTGGACTGCTTTTCGGTATTTCTGTCTTTAGCAAATCCATTCTTGTAGTCCCTGGAAGTCTCGTGTCGAGTCGGTTTGTGCAGTGACCGTAGCGGCACGTGATTATGCAAATGTATGTCATAAAACTATCCTGTCACGCGTGCTTATAAAACCTATAAAAGGATCGGAAATCAGACTATTATTGTCTAGTTTTAATTTCTCTGATATACACTGATGAAATTATACTAAAACAATTATTCACTTCAGTCTTAGTGACTATTGGTGAATATTTACTAATAGTCACTTCGACTTCAGTGAATAATTGTTAAGTATTGGTCTAGACTAATAAACTACCCAATGCCCAAGCTCAGCCTACCTTCACAGCGATATTCCCTGTGTACGAATGCATGCCACTTATTATCCAAACGATAATTGTGAAGACGATCGTAAAGTAAGATAGAAGACGCGTAAACACAGTACAGAAACATAAAAAGGACGAGCAAACGGAACACAAAACAGACTATGAAAGACAAGATCATTGAGCTGGTAGTAAAAGGTAGTAAAAGGTAGTAAAAGGTAGTAAAAGGTAGTAAAAGGTAGTAAAAGCTGCCCTCTGGCTAGCACTACTACAGTTTATATAGCGAGTTCGAGTCCTTTTCAAGGGAGATCAGTAAAACTGAACAGTCTTTCTTTCCGGCTCTCGGAGGAAAGCTTCATAAAGATTTTTCCATCGCTGGCCCATGCCGCGTGGATCGAATCATGCTTTCGCGCCGCCTTTAGTAATTCAAGGTTGTACTTAGTCAGGTCCTCCAGGATAACCAAATATGTTCCCTTAAGTTTAGCCTTGTTTGACCAAACTTGGTGTCGAGTGGAATACGAAGTGAACTTTATAATGACTCCACGTGGGCGCCGATTTTCTCCGTTTTCTGCAGTACTTGGTCGGCCAATTCGATGAGCACGGTCAATGTCCTCTTCTTTTAGGTTTAGCGATAATTTCGTATTTATCAGGGCTAACAAACTTCGTCTGTTGATCTCTTCAAATTCCGGGATTCCAAACATACGCAAACACATTCTTCTACTGTACTGCTCGTTTTCGTTGGCGTGAAGAGCAATTTCACTCTCTTTTTTTTTATAGATAATTTGTGTGTTGCTCGTAATCTTTGATGGAGGTCTCCAACTGCTCAATTCTAGTTTTAAGGTGTGATAGGTTATCCACTAACAGCTGCCTCGTATATGAACCACACCAATGCCTGCTGGCTTCTAATGAAACCTCTGTTATAAATGTAAACCAAAAGACATGCAAATACACATTGTGAACCTATAATTTTTTTTTTTTGCCCTCAAATTATAGATTATTGAAAGCCAAAATCTCAAGAGACAGATCTACCACAAAGGAGCCCTTGTTGGCAATGATGTGGAAAAGCTGATGAAGCCACACAACCTCCAAAAGACAGCACATTTCTCCAGTTCGTTTGCAAATACTTAATATTGATCAAAGTCAACAATTTGGAAGTCATAGTAATGTGGTAAAGATCACTACAATGTTTTCCAAAGTTTCCCTTTGTCACAGTCTATTTGCACCAAGCCGGCCCTTGTGTAAACATCAAGTTGCAATTCTACAAAGATGATGATAAAATGTAATGTGTTAACACATGAAGTTCAAAAAAAGGCCAAGTCGTCAGTTGAAATGGAGGCTGAGCACTGTGCTGAGTCGATACATCTTGTTGTGAATAAGTGAGAAAGAACATATGCAACCACTCAGAATATGTCATCGCACCGGGTCGATAAAGTGTCAGAGGCTTCAGAGTAATGCCACCATGAAAGACTAAAGAAAACCAAAGAGGGAGCGAGTTGACAAGGAAGAGTAAGATCAACACGAAGAAATTAACTGTAACATGTACAATCTAGAGAATTTAACAATTTCACAGTCTTAATTAGTAGTCTGACTGCATCGACATTCACATTTACTGATTTATTCTTAATAGGCTCTTGTACGAGATCGGTAGTATTCTTAGTAAAGCCTGTTTGCAAAAATGCTATTTTCCACCTCCAGTCGATTCAATAACGATCTTTCTATAACAGCATTTTAAAAGATAAATGTAGCTTGCCATTGAGCATCCATGGCCACGTCTTTTCCATGGGGATTACGAGCTCAATTCCTTCGTTAACAAAGTATTATGTCAGCATGTGACTGTTTCCTGCAAAAGGCCAACACTGAAATGGAGATACAATGTGCATATAACACAGCATTTCAATAGAAATGATGGCAGTATGAGACAGAAAAGGTGTGCAACTTCTTATTCATGCAGTGTTTTGCTATAATGCATACAGAAGAAGTTTTTACCTTGGTTTAAATATTTTTATTACAGTACATCCATGTAATCCCAACAATCCCATAACCCAAAATTATGTGAGTAAATTCCAAAAGCAATCATCCCCACCTCCACAGGCATTTCACTTTTTAGGGGGGTGGGGGGGGGGGGGGGGGGGGTGGGCAGGTATGGAATCGATAGAGCCACTAGTTTACAAAACTATGTAATCCACATGAGTAGAGATAGTAAATATTGGAACATCAGCTAGCAAAGTTTCCCTAGTGTCAATTTTAAACAGTAACATCAAAGTATAAAATCAGCTAGTTACTTACTTGTATTAATATGATAGATTTTTGTGTAGAGTGCCTTGAAGCCTACCTACCAATGTAACCAATGGTTTGTAAAATAACTTCCTACATGACAGTATAAAACGAGGCAATAGAAAACTACTTGTGGTTATACATGTACTAATGTATGTATTCCAAATAAACGATTTTACGAATGCATTTAGCAAAAACGTTTTCTTGGTAAATTCAGGCCGAAGTCTATGGCGGGTGGATAGTGTCATAATTACTTTGTCAAGATTGAATGGCAGATTACCGTAACGAAAGGGGGAATACCTGATTGAATGGCATTACATACTTTGCGAGGTCTCGGATCGAATGGTTGGTCTCGGATCGAATGGTTGGTCTCGGATCGAATGCATGGTCTCGGATCGAATGGTTGGTCTCGGATTGAATGCATGCATGGTCTCGGATCGGATCGAATGGCTCGCCTCGAATAGAACTCCGAGATGGCTTCTTTCCAGTATAAGAGGAAATCCAACATGGCCGGAGTGATAAGCGAGCCATGCGAGCCCACAGTGCGAGCCATGCAAGCCACTGCAAAATATAGCAGTGATAGTTTTTTTGTGCTTATCTATATTCAAGAGACATAGAGATTATGGAAAATGCGCGTGTACGATTTCTATTCAGTCGTTCGTTTTCTGATACGCTTTTACGAGTGAATAAAAAACATACAAAGCCTTTTCCATGCTGTTATTTGTTTATTTTATAGGTATACTGAGATATAAGCACATTTTACTAATATGCAACACCAAGCCGTGCGTCTCACACAAATACAAAGAATGAAAAGGAACTACAATCAAAATTCGCTAAAAGCTGTCAGGGGGATGGGACGTTTTTTCAATAGAAAAAATTGGGCAACTCTCATTTTAGTACCTCTTAGGGGTGAAAACAAAAATTTCCGACGAGCATCTCCGCCCCTAATAAACGGGAGTCCCCCGTGGCTGTACGGAGTCTGAACCCAGACAAAACATCATAGCTACGGCCCTGGTGGGTAGTTTCCCAGAAACCGGATTGAGCCGATTTCTCACAGCACACGGTTGGGATACCTGTGTGGCTGCATGACTCCGTGTAGCCTCCGTATATCTCATTAGGGAACGGGATGAAAATTTTACGATTACAGTGAAAAAAGCATGGGAAAAATAGTATTAATACATGGAAAACGCTTACACATCGAGTCCAGTCAATTATTCCAGGATTTAGCTCAAAAATCTTGAGTTCAAAAGTTCAAATTTATTACAGGGGCAAATATAAACTTGTCTAAACGAACTCAGGACCCTGTATCACACAGACACAAAAATTGTAGGTGAAAAATTTTCAGGGATTAATTAATAGCCGTACAATGTAATGAAAATGCAAACAAAAGGCAACAGAGGGACCGTTTTGTTTTACCTTTGTTAATTTATATTACCCGCACTACAAAACTACAAAACAAACATTGACGGAAAATTAAGGTAATACATGTACGTACACCCGAAAAAGAACCCGTCATTATTTATTTGAAACTGATTCAGGTAGAGGTCAGAAAGTTTCTCACAAACATGCGAGAACTGACAAACAACCCAGATATGAGCTTTAAAATTATATATGCAATTATCAATTTTTTTTTCTCGAGGATATATTCATCACAGAGAAGAAAATACGATTACCTTTTTATACCATTGACGCCTGAAAACAGTAAATTGCTTATGATTTAATTCTTATACTGGCCTGATAAGCCTGTGGCGGGCCCAGTGTGGAAAGACTGGGCATGAAAACAATCTAATCAGGTGTCATACAGGACTCGAAAGTATTTTCCCCGCTATAATATGGCCTGCAGTCTGGCTCGCTGACTCGCAGTTTTGGAAACCCCCACAAAAGGGCTGGCTCGCATGGCTCACTTCGTGGCTCACTTCGTGGCTCGTATGGCTCACTTTGTGGCTCGCATGGCTCGCACATTAGCCTGGCCCACATGGCCGTGGATACTCTATTCAAGATTCAGTTGAGATGTGGTACGACAGCTTCAGTCATATTTTTCTAATGAAATGAATGAGCCTACCGCATTTCGACTACAACAAATAAGCCGTCACATACTCGTACTTGCTGGAACAGATGCTACCTTGAATAATGTGATCGAAATTATTAGCGATGTATTGTCACGACTACCCTGGGTGCCAGAGGTTCTACTGCCCCCTCTAAGCCAAAGTTTAGATCGTCTATAAGGCCTTCTCGTCGATCTAAACTTTGGCTTAGAGAGAGCAGTAGAACCTCTGGCACCCAGGGTATGTCACGACTTACAAGATGTGAAAATATGCTGTGTTCAGCCATGTATAAACCACGAGTTCACCTCAGTGGCCGTCTAGGGAGGCCAAAATTGATGTTAAGCGTGAGCTTCTATTCTATTTTATGATCTTAGTGTTCAGGATATTGCAAATGCGAGTACCATTCCGTGAGTATGGTATTCCTGTGAGGTCAGCCATGTCACAATGCACAGATGGGCAACTAAATACCTTAGTGAGACAAATCATTCTCGTAAGATTTCTTGCGGATCTTTCCTACTTTCATCAACGGAAGACATGTTATTTGGCAAATAAACGAACGCACGAAACCACACTACACCGGCGACAGCTCTCGACGACTCCACAAGTCCGAAGAGTAGTGACGGAAATGCCAACGAGAGCCTGGAAAGAAGTCCATCCCAGAGTTCTATTCGAGGCGAGCCATTCGATACGATGCGAGACCATGCATTCGATCGGAGACCAACCATTCGATCAGGTATTCACCCATTCGTTACGGTAATCTGCCATTCAATCTGGACAAGGTAATTTTGATACTATCCACCCGCCATAGAAATATTCCTTCCTTGAACACAAAACATAGGCCTCAAGTTGGCTTAGCTTTGAAGAAATAGTTCGGTGAATTTCATTCATTTCAGGGTTTCGAAATTCCGATGCAATCGGACCCAACCAGAACATCAGCTGGAGTGTTGCCATCGTTTTTGATGAACTACCATGCCAACAACGCCCATAATTTGCCATTTGAAGAGGAGAAGGCTAGATCGAAGCAGAAAGCAACTCCAATTATTTAGGTAAGTGTTTACCAAGTTATTACCAAAACTAACATCCTGTATAACAATAATCAGATTCCTTCTGGTCCTCAAATTTGTCACTGAACGAACAAAAATGGCGGAAAGTGAGGCACATACATTGTATACTGCTACATCGTCCAGCGGCAATGTTTTGTCTTACCAGTTTATCGCGGGCTTTAAAACATTAAGCGACCTTTCAATTGAAACGTTTGTGACCTCTTGAATTGCTCTATAATAATTTTTTTATTTTGGTATAGTCTGATTCTTTAAGATAGCTAGAGTCATTCTAGTACTTAAAGTGGCGTCCAATATGTCCTCATATAATTTTAGACCTATATCCCTTTTGTCTATTGTCAATCAATTATTAGAAAAAAATATGGTATAATAGGTTAATGAGCCTTTTAACTAAATTTTCTATCATTTATTCAAATCTATTCATTTGGGTTTCGTGCAAATAATTTAACAATACATGCCTACAGATCTCTACAACAACTTGCATTGTTAAAGAAACTGCGCAGAAATCTAAAAGCATGTTGCATATTTGTTTTGTTTCAGATTGTTTATGATCAATAATGCTCAAACCAACCTCCCTACGATTCAATGTTGTCTTGGCTACAGCTCAGCGGGAAATTGAACATTATACAGACATCATTTCAGATTCTCGCTTGTCAATATCGCCGTTCTTTGTCGAACAATATATTTAGCATAGTGCATGCGTTTTAGGTGCGGGGAAGTGTATCAATTGCCCCTCTAGCATTAGTAACATACCATGCCAACGAAAGTCCTTAAGGAAAGTACATTCGGCTTGTTCCGCGCCGACCCAAGCGAACGTACTAGACGCAGGGTTACACAGTGTTATAAAAAAATCATTTAATGGGTTTAAAATGAAAGTTTTATCACAGTTTACCGGTCCCATTGTCATTATATTTCTATATTTTCCTCTGCCTTTCGTTAACAATTCATTTACGGCCTCCGCAAATGACTGCACATTTATACTGTTTCTCTGTAATATTTGGCGTGCCATAATAAGCCATTGACCGTTACAACTTACCACACACTCCGTGTTTGTACAGTCGTGGACAGTTCCATACGGGACTTTTTAGCTCTTTCTAGAGTTGCTTCAGCATTTTTCATCTCCCAGGTGGTGGAATAACGTCAGCCACCACCTTCTGGCCACGGTTAACAACAAACTCGGCGATATCAGATTTCACCTCTAATCTGCTGATTAGCAAGTGCAAGCAATTCAGTTCGCGTTTTAATACCCTTTTCAATTATGTCAGACAATTCGTATGACGATAAACGTCGCCTTTTCTTTTTATTTTCTGTCTTGTTGCCTGATGCCTCTGATTCCACTTGCTCTGTCTCTTCGTCGGTATCAGGGTGGCGTTTGAAGTCCTTGGGGAGTGTCCCCTGTAACGATCCCAAGCGCCTTTGCGAGACCACCCACGCCCCAATCCCCTACTCTTTTCCAAAGTGGCCAATAAGCACTGTGACCATGTGTCAAGTAAGGCAAGCAGGACGCTGAATTTTATCTCAAGGAACTTCTATCATTCTACTCATGAGGTTAAGGCTAGGCTTTACCTCACTCTTGTTCGCCCCATGATGGAGTACGCATGCTCAGCATGGGATCCTTATACTCAGCGTAATGTAAACCAGTTGGAAAAGGTGCAAAGACGTGCGGCACGGTTTGTGTACCGGGACTACTTGAGGGAGTCCAGTGTCAGCTCCATGTTGCCTAACCTGAACTGGCCCCTCCTTTCTAAACGGCGGGAGTGTCTCCGCCTAAGCTTTTTTCACAAAGCCACCCTTGGCCTCAACGCTATTGAGCCAACCCAGTATGCCGCCCTATCTACCGGGGTAACACGGCGGAAGCACTCTAAAAATTACAATCACTTCAATGTGCGCACTGATGTCTTCAAGTACTCTTTTTTTTACCCGCACTATTCCTGCCTGGGATAATCTCCCAGAGCATGTAGTAAATACAAAAAGCCACGAAAGCTTTAGTAAGCAAGTCCTGTCTTTTCTGCAATAAGCTTATATTTAGTTGTTAATCGATTTACTTATTTACTTATTTATTAATTTATATTGGTTGTATGCAAATAGCTTTACCGATCAAATAAACAGATACAGATATGTCATTCAAGTGCTGGAATTGTCCAGTCAACTACACACATGACCGGAGCCTGAGAAAACACTACGAAAAACGTCTTGAACACCGTCCGCCAAAACAAGAGGTAAGACAAAATTCACTCTCAACGCGACGGACACTTACGTTATCATTATAATTATCCTTGTTATCTTTTCAGAAGCCAACCTGTAATCGTGTGAATCAAAACAATCACTCTATACAAATATATACGTTTTTTTACTTGCTACTGACAAAGCTTTCTTTGGCTGAGTGACTTATAAATAAACTGCAATTTTATTACAGTTTTCGTTGAAGTGCGACCCTGGAATTTTCAAGTTACGCGCGCGTTTGGAGGCGTAGTCTAGTCTCATACAAAGCTTTCACCGCCTAGACTCGACTATATTTTGATTAACGGTCGGCTAAGTACAATTTACGAAACGCGAATTGAAATTTCCAGGGTCGCACAACGACGAAAATAGTAATAGATACGGCATTGTTTAGCAATGTTACAAAAATGGCGAAACTACAACAGGAGGTGGACTTCAACCAGATTATAAGAAGTCGGACACAGAACACAGCTTGTGTAATGAATATTTGAAAATTGATGAAGTGATTCCAAGAAACAATAAAAACAAAATAAATGTTAATTTCCCCCTCCCCCGTCCATAAACTGGAAAGATAAATTATGCGAGTCAGCAAAAGCCAACAAAGAAAAAAGGTCTTAATATTTTTATTACTATAACAAAATTCGACTTTATTACTGTCAATAATTTTTTAACAGATGAAAACAGCTCAACAAGCCACTACTGATTTCTTACAAGTTCCATCTCATAACCGGTCAAGCAGAATCAAGGAATTTATCAAGTCCCTCACAACAGCTGAGCTCATTTCTGTGCTTCCCTTCCTGGCTAAACATGTTACATGTTCTCCAAGAGAAAAGCAAGCAGCCCTCACGGTCAACTGGAGAAATTAACACATCTAAACTCTGGTTTGAATTTGAAACTCTAATTGAAAATGTGAAAACCTTTTACCCCGAAGTAGCTAGCCACATCCAAACAACTAGATGCATGCATAAAGTACATCTAAGACCACTAAATGAGCAGCAGCAATCCTGCACGATGAAACTAATTATTAAGAGGGTCACTAAGTTCATTGATGACTTAAATATTCCACCAGGAGAAGCAGAAACGCTGCATACATTTACCTCTAAGGATTTAACAAAGTTTATCGTCGGGTCTGATGAGGAACAGCTTTACCTCAAAACAGTGCTGATGGCAGCAATTTACAATGAAAACAAATCTCTTTTTCTCAAGTTTTCAGTAGAAATGGTTAACAGTTATAACATTGGTCAACAGTCCTATTCCCAGACTATATGTAGTCATCTTGGTAAAATCCTTCAAGCAGTTCTTGGAGTAAATGTTTTTGTACCAAGGGATGATATGACCAATGAACTGCAGAAATCGAAGAGAGATCTAAAGGAAACCCTAGAACTGAATTTCATAGAAAAAGATGAGAAGGTGGCAGCCTGTGTAAACATATCAAAGACCTTAACTTGGTTCTTATCCCAAGTTGGAGTAAATAATGCAATTCCTATCCCAAATGAGAAGCTGTTTGTCTATGTCTACACTGATGCGTTTCCATGGATGATATGGAGCAAATATTTTACGGGAGAAACAGCCATAAGAATGAAGCTTGTAGAGCCAAATAATCTCATGTTAACAATAATAACAATATGTCAGTGGCGTGGCCCTGATGATTATTGGCATGTTAGCAGGTTTGGTACCACTGTCTTTAGTCAGCTTAAGAGCGGATGCCAGTAAATATGGAGAATCGTGCGACAGAAGTGAAAAATCAGATTCCATTTTATTTTACCGAAAGAGCACAATTGGTAAACTATTTTCGAAAATCACATTTACAAGTTCCACTGCTTTTTGATTTTTGAAAAAAATTAGATCTGTTCAAAACACCGCCGACGCTCGCTGGGAGTCATTGGAACTTTGGAAATATTGTGCATTTTGAGCAAGCTCGTGCGCAATAACGGCAATTATTTTAGTATTTTTTATTTCGGTACTGAATTTACCATTCTTTCCCCTATCTTAGGGCATAAAAATAATTTTAGAAGTCCTATTTTGGGTCTGCGTATGGACCCGTTGAATACACTACCTTCGAGTAGTCGTCCTGAAGATGAAATTAGGGCCAATTTCAGATGGCTCTATCTCTTCTGGTATATGTATGAGAAATAGGATGAGTCCTTAAAGCTGAACCATTCTAATTTTCTGTCTTCAAATATCTATTTTGGCCCGCAAAAAACCTGCCGTCCAGAATCAAAACTGTCTAGCATATTTTGACCAATTCCGCAGCTAGCCTAGTACATGGGTTGTCACGCTATTCCGTCAAGTTTCACTAAAAGTTATAATCTAAAAGGTTCAAAGAGATTAGAAATCGACCATTTCCTTTTCTGCACAGCTCTGTCGCAGTTTTCACGTTCAGTTATTTTCAATAACACTACATCAGCTCAAGATAAAATACGTTTGAATAAGACGATCCAAACTCACGAGGTCAACAGGTCAGCCGCCGTCACACAACAAGAGAACAAGAAAAGTTAAAAAAATCCAACGTCATGTTGTTACAATATGTTTTTCGCAGAAACTGATTAATTATCGATTTACTACTTTTATTCTAATTTCTCGCATTTCTAGTTTAAACTTAGATCTCTTTATATGGATCATTCAAACACACGGCATGCTCCTCCGAAACATTTTGAATTTTCGAAACTTCAGAAATGCTACCTATTTTTGACATTTTAAGGAACGATATTTTCGGACCTGCCAAGAAATACATAATATCATTATTACTTGTGTAGGACTACCAACCATAACACTACCAACCATAACACCTAACTAACACCTGAAACTAACCGATGGTTTAGGGGGTTTAACGGTTTAATGGGTTGATCAACTACTAATATAGACGGCCCATGCGTATCAACTGACACCGAACCGAGATTGATACGTGCGTACGGGTTAAACATTTGTTGCACCGATAGGATAATCCTCATTTTTGAAGCTATTTGTCCCTATGTCATGGTATTGTGGTTCGGTCTGTGGATCAGTTTGGATCATGTGGATGGTATGCCCCTGCCCGCGTAGGACTGGGGCTAGAGCTGGGGACGCGATGGAGTGGGGCGAGCAATTATGCACATAGCCTCCTGTACGTTTTGCGTACCGTATGTTTTTTATTCCGCCACGGTCATTTCACAAGTCATTCCGCCATATACTCTTACCAAGTAAATGGCATCTTGTAGTTATTCATCCTTAATTGAAGATATTCTAAACAATGCGGCCCAAACTGGCAAAACCCAGGCCACTTGATTTTGGAATGAGTGAAAGGGGGTTTACTTAGGCCATCGCAATAAAATGTTTCGTCTGGCTCGTGTTGGTGGGTCGGTCGGTTGGTCTGGAAGATTCGCGTATTTTTTATGTATTCCTCGACTGCTTTTTCTTGACAATTTCAAGAGAACGGCAAAAAACTAAAACGTAGAGAGCTCGGAAAAGCGGTGTAGTTAAAAAAAATACTCTTTCCAAAACATTGGGTCGGTCTTTCAAGCTTTCAAGCTTTCATTTTTTTTGCTTTTTCCAAAACAAAAATGGATGGTCGGTCGGTCGATCGATGATAAACGAAACATTTTATTGGGTAGTTAAAGCTTGGGCGAATGAAATTTGAAGTCTAGATGACCGTAACTTTTGAGAAAAATAAATTATATTTTTGGCGTCATTTTTTCTACCTTTTTTTCGGGTTGCTGCTGTCGCTGTGATATGGGGTATTCCCATAATTTTTTGTATTCCCCTATCAGTGAGAACTCGTACGCGTTGTTTATCGTCGTTTTGGAAATGGTTAAGTGTAAGGGTTAGGGGTTGAGTTTATTGATATTGATCCTACTAAGTACATAGCCTCCTCCGCAGGCATCTCTAATTTTCGAAGAAATCAGATTTAAAAAATCGTGAATTGGGTTACCTGTGAATCTCCCTCTCTTTTTTTCACCTGCCACAGGGATGCCTGCGGAGGAGGCTACTAAGTACATGCTTGTTTCTGTTAATAAAGTCAACATTGCGACTGACACGATACAGTAATCGATCAATATAAACTAACTCAACACCGAACACGAACCATACAACTTACACTAACCATTGCAAAAGCAAGCTCCCAGGTAAACGACAAGTTCTCCCCAAACAGGCCCTGTCTACATGATCCCGGTGACCTGACCGTAGTTGGCGATCCAACCTGGCAAGAACTGAAAATTGTTTTTGTTTACATGAACCCCGGTTGCCTGTCGTTCGAGGCCTGGGCTGACCCGGGTCAGCTTTTGTCTGGGCGCCACGTTATCCGGTTGATATAATTAGTATGTTTGCGCATGCTCTATTGATACTGACGCACAGGGTCAGTGAAGCGAGTGTTTATGTTGCAGGTCAAAAAAACTTCAAGTTAAATTTGTCCAAAGTAGTTTATTTTTTTCAACCTACTTTATTTTTTTCAACCTAGTTTATTTTTTTCAACCTAGGTTATTTTTTTCAACCTAGGTTATTTTTGTTAGATATCAATCATTCTAAAAAGGGATCCTTTCTTTTGGGGGAGTCATAAGAAAAATGGGGTTTAGTTTTTTAGGGGGCACATTCTAAAAATAATTGAGCAGGTTTTCGTATTCTACCTCCCCTCTCTCCATTTTCTTTGTCCCACTATCTTCCTTCTACACCACCCTGATCCCCCTTACCACCATTACATTAATTAATATTACACATCATTATTACTTACTTTGTTTCATCCCAGACGAGACTCGAACCCTGAACCATCGGCTTGGAAGACCAGAAGTTTACCACTTTACCACAGAAACATTCGATGACGTGGTAGTCATTTACATCACTAATATAACTACGACGTCAGGTCTTATGCAAATTATGTATTCACGCATGTGCACTGCTAACGAAATCGGACTTTGAAAAATATAACACGGACGATAACACAGACGAAAATACTTTTATGAAAACTCAAGGAAAGTAAGAAAGCTAAATTCAGAAACATATATTGTTTATAGATGATCAGGTTTACTTTACGGCTCCACTCGTACTTCGAAACAAACTGTGAACCGAACCAACTTTTACAGAGTAATCATTGAGCTAAATAATATAAAAGCGAATCAACGCTAACATTGACTGGAAGAAGACTTCTACGAAAGAGCTAAACAGTATCTTAAAGTAACGAGTTCAGAGAATCTTGGACTAAACCTCGTACTCGTTAGACTCAGCTTTCCAAATAGAATAACACGCTGTGACTAGAACAAAATGGAAGTACGCATTCCAAATAACGAACTTCTAACTCCTGACAATAAAGAAACAGTTTGTAAATTATATGGACATCACAGGTAAACAATAATTAATAAGGGAAGAGAAATTCTACTGTGATTTAACCCATAATAAGAAATACTATGGTTGAATCAAAATAAACGAGGTTAAAAAATTACCTAGGTTGAAAAAAATTAACTAGGTTGAAAACAATAACCTAGGTTGAACCAAAATAAACTAGTTTATTTTTTAAACCTAGTTTATTGTGTTACTTCAACCTAGTTATTTTTTTTCAATGGGTGCTCACTAATTTAGGGTGTTTAGAGCTATATAGTCACTATTTTTTACGGCTAAGTCACTAAACAACAGATAAATAATACTTATTTAATGGTCCTGTGAACTAATACAAACCCTACCCATAGATTTAAAAACACCCTAACCGTCAACAACTGGTGCTCACATATTTAGGGTGTTTAGAGCTAGGCACTAATTTTGTTTTTCTTTACGGCTAAGTCACTAAACAACAGATAAATATAATGCTTATTTAATGATCCTGTGAACTAATACAAACCCTACCCATAGATAAAAAAATACCCTAACCGTTCACAACGGGTGCTTACTTATTTAGGGTCTTTAGAGCTAGTCACTAATTTAGGGTGTTTAGAGCTAGTGACTAGTTTTTTTTTACGGCTATGTCACTAAACAACAGATAAATATAATGCTTATTTAATGATCCTGTGAACTAATACAAACCCTACCCCTAGATTTAAAAACACCCTAACCGTCAACAACTGGTGCTCACTAATTTAGGGTGTTTAGAGCTAGTCACTAAACAACATATAAATATAATGCTACCCTACATTATTAAAAAAAAAACTAAAAATTACTGTTTGGGAAAAAATAACCTAGGTTGGACACAAAATAACGTAGGTTGAAAAAATAACCTAGTTTGGACAAAAATAAACTAGGTTGAAAAAAAGTAACTAGTTTGGGCAAAAATAAACTAGGTTGAACTAAATTAACTAGTTTGGACAAAAATATACTAGTTTGGACAAATTTAACCTGAAGTATTTTTTAAACTACAACATTTACATGAATGAATTTTGCAAATTTTCAACCCTTCGAATCCGGGTCAACCCTGGTCTCGAAGCGGCCGGGCTACCCGGCATGGCGTTTGCCGGCGGATTAGATTGACTGAAGAAGGGTCAGGCCTTGGCAGTGACCAAACCCGGGTGGATATCCAACCAGTGTTTTCTGTTAATACTCGGTAAAGCTTGAGGTGTATATAACCGAGGTTGGTACTTGAAAGGAGAGCAGGCTGTTGTACCGGTACGTTAACAAACCCCTTCTCTTTACGAGTAGCACAACAGGTTCTTTAACGTCCCCCATTTATGAATAGAAGGTGTTGGGCCGGGACAAGGCCAACGGCTTTTACGTCCCTGCCCAAGGCCGCGGTCGGAGCCGGATTCGAACTCACTACCTCCCGCATTCATGACCGGTGCTCTATTGCATGAGCTGCTCTGCCAACTGAGCTAGCCGGTCGTGCGGTTAAATAACAGGGCCTTAGTATCAGGATAGAGCGACGAGTTCTCACTGCGGAGTGGGAGATACAAAACAAGGGCTAAACTAAAAAGTGGGGGAAATGGCGTGAAAAAAAATATTTTATTCCATGGTCATTCCGCAACACATACCATTCCTCAAGTTATTCCCCCTTTTACCACCGCCGCATTTTAACCTATAGCGTAGCGTATGACGTCATAGTGCGCAGGACCCCATGTTATATAGGCGATGGCAAAAAAGGGGAAATGAACAGGTAGCATATACATTTGATTTCACTGCAGTCTTGGGAAATGAAGATTCCTACATACAGTCTTCAAGTAAGCCCTCTCCTCGTTCCCCTGAAAATGTATTTCGAGAAATAAGTCCGTTTGTAGCGATTTCTTTGCCCGCTTCTTTAATATGACAGAAGACTGCGCTTCCCTAAGTCAAATTACATTCGTTATGGTCACAGATTTGTGTCAACATGTTGTGGTCGTAATGTTTTAAACGGAATAAGATGAGTATAATTTAAACATTTTCTGTTCAGGAATCATGGCAAAAGAATCATTTGACGCGAGGAAGCACAGCGCGTAATTCAGGTGAGACACTTTACGTCAATCCCACTATGGCTGTATGATTCGAAAATATAACTCACTAAAATCTCATCGATGAAATGCAAACCGACCAATTTTACAAAGATACTTGATTTCTTTGGTGGACTTGAAGAGCAAATCTACTTGTTTCTGATCATTTTAACTATCCTACATGTACAAAGCTTTATAATTGGCGTTTTCAATTATTTTGCCGAACTTTACATCCGTGTGTTTGAATTGATCAATATAAAGAGATCTAAGTTTAAGCTCGAAATTCGAGAAATTCGAATAAAAGTAGTAAATCGATGATAATTAATCATAGTGTAACTACATAACGGTGGATTTTTTAAACTTTTCTTGTTCTCTTGTTGTGTGACGGCGGCTGACCTGTTGACCTCGTGAGTTTGGATCGTCTTATTCAAATGTATTTTATCTTGAGCTGATGTAGTGTTATTGAAAATAACTGAACGTGAAAACTGCGGCAGAGCTGTGCAGAAAAGGAAATGGTCGATTTCTAATCTCTTTGAACCTTTTAAAATATAACTTTTAGTGAAACATGACGGTTTAGCGTGACAATCCATGTAGTGGGCTAGCTGCGGAATTGGTCAAAATACGCTAGACAGTTTTGATTCTGGACTGCAGGCTTTTTGCGGGCCAAAATAGATATTTGAAGACAGAAAATTAGAATGGTTCAGCTTTAAGGACTCATCTTATTTTGTTGAGAAATACATATACCAGAAGAGATAGAACCATCTGAAATTGGCCCTAATTTCATCTTCAGCACGACTACTCGAAGGTAGTGTATTCAACGGGTCCGTACGCAGACCCAAAATAGGAATTCTAAAATTATGTTTATGCCCTAAGATAGGTGAAAGGATGTTAAATCCAGTACCGAAATAAATATTACTGAAAGAATTGCCGTTATTACGCACGAGCTTGCTCAAAATGCACAATATTTCCAAATTTCCAATGACGCCCAGCAAGCGTCGGCAGTATTTTGAACTAATCTAATTTTTTCAAAAATCAAAAGCAGTGAACTTGTAAATGTGATTTTCGAAAATAGTTTACCAATTGTGTTCTTTTGGTAAAATAAAATGGAATCTGATTTTTCACTTCTGTCGCACGATTCTCGATATTTACTGACATCCGCTCTAAGGAGTTGAAGGAAATAAAGCACCCCATCTTGAACAAGAATATCGAAATCATTGCCAGAGGACTTGCTGATGAGGCCAGTCGGAGTACCAGTACTGGAGCATCTTCTCAGGCTACAATGTATCCCATTACAGAGGCCCCTGAACACAAGACCCAGCTTGGTGATATGACAACTGTCTGTGCAGAACCCACGAAATGACAAATGACTTCAAAGGCTGGTTAGGAAATAAGAAAGACAACCCCCAGAATAGAAGGGAATTTGCAAAGACACATTGTGGATACACTGGGAAGAAGAACATGACTGAAATTAACTTGACTAACTTTTACCCTTGGGACAATGCACAAGTGTTTAAGGGCAACAGAGACTATTGTTAGACGGATATGGGTTATAGCCGAAAGCTTTGGTGCTAAGGAAAGGTGGTTTAATGAGGTAAAGAAGGTAGCCAGAAAGGTAACAGACACATGGGATGTTAAAAGTTTGATCAAGTAGGTGTTTGGCCTTTTACACACAGGCACCTCAACTACGTATTGAAGCTGGTTTCACAGGAATCACACTTGCAGTGCTATCTGACTTTTGTTCACATTTACATAGGCTCTTTTAAATAGTTCGACATACACCTCTGGAAATAACTCGTGCGATCTATGATGTTATTGCACGTGTCTTATTAGGGTACATCTTCGTTTTGATTTTTGGAACTCTGTCTGTTACGGCAACAATTAAGCATCTGCAACCCCGGACAAAAATGCTTAAGAAAATATTTTTATTATTCAATTGTTCTCTTATATTAGCTTTTAAACAAGAATAACACAATTTTACTTACCCACTTTCCCCCGGGTACAATGTTGATGCTTGCAAGTGTTCCCAGAGCAAAGTGGCAGTCCGTCTCAACATTGTATGGGGAGGGGGAGGGGGGAGGGTCACTTGTTGGCCAAGTATTACCAGAGTACACGAGTTTTTGAACTTTTTCTTAAGAATTTTGTCCGGGATTGTCTGCGCTGAGAGACTGCTGTGTCATTGTTGTTTTATCTTTGTTGAGCCCGCACATGGAATGTTCTTTGGTATTTTAGTCACGTGTATACATTCGAAGACTTGCACGAACGATATTGCTAATTAGTGACGTCACAATATTTAATTATTAGTTCAAAAGTGTTCATTGCTGCAAATTGTGCGCTCTAATTATGGTATTTAAAAGGTTAATCACGCCTGAAAAGTAGGCATATTTACAGCTCGTATTTGAAGAAGGGAAATATTATCTAGCAGGGCAAGCGATAAAAAACAACATTACTAAGGAGACGTACTACGAATTTTCCAAGCGTTTAATACAAACAAATTGTTTACTTGTTCGTAATCAAAGAAGAATGAAACGCGTACAAGCACTGTAGCGCTACTGAGTGGCTAACAACAATCCATCCCCACCCCTACTCCCTCCGTCCTATACATTACAAAGCCATTACACATCTACATCGCTCCGAATTGAAAATCTATATATACAGCTATGGTTAACAAGTGAGAAACAGAGATTCCCCCCCAGAAAGTAACGGTAAACCCTACTTTTTGCGCGGTAAACCACGGAAAACCACGGTAAACTAAATTATAAAGATAATATGTATTTCCTTTATTTATAAGACCGGTTTACCGTGGTTTACCGTGGTTTACCGTTTAAAACAAAGACAAAGACCATTTTTCATTTAAGTTTAACGTGGTTTATCGATGTTATAATCTTGTTTTGGCCGAATTAAGTTTCACTGCTACAAAGTGTCGTCCCACAATTGAATGCAAGCTGTTTAAACCACAGGCCTCCCGCAAAAAGCAGAAACACATCAAGCCCATACTGCGTACAAACGTGCAGTATTTCAGTTTCTGTGAGCTCTCTTAATAAAGCATGACTATTTAAGTTATTTTACCACTAATAACATTCCTATTATGCAATGAATATATGGATATGACTACATAAAATATGCTTATTGCTGGGTACAACGATTTTAAGAACAAATAAGACAGCAAGCTATCTTCAAAACCACCATAAGCATTCCATTATGTTATTTTAAATTGTATATTCCATAGACAATCTCGGCCAAAAATAGTTAAGAAAATTGTTCTCTTCGTTACATTTTGTACGTAAACTACTCATCGGATATAAAATAAACAATTGAACCCCCACCCCCTCTCCACGTGCATTATTTCAGTTTCTCTGAGCTCCCTTAATAAAGCATGACTATTTAATAGTTATTGTACTGCTAATAAAATTCCTATTATGCAATGCGGAATATGTAGATATGACATAAAATATCCTTAGGACTACGTGCAACGATTTTTAGAACAAATAAGACAGCACGCTAACTTCAAAACCACCATAACCATTCCATTCTCTGCTGTTTTCAATTGTGTCTTCCACAGACAACCCCGGACAAAAATGCTTAAGAAAATATTTTTATTATTCAATTGTTCTCTTATATTAGCTTTTAAACAAGAATAACACAATTTTACTTACCCACTTTCCCCCGGGTACAATGTTGATGCTTGCAAGTGTTCCCAGAGCAAAGTGGCAGTCCGTCTCAACATTGTATGGGGAGGGGGAGGGGGGAGGGTCACTTGTTGGCCAAGTATTACCAGAGTACACGAGTTTTTGAACTTTTTCTTAAGAATTTTGTCCGGGATTGTCTGCGCTGAGAGACTGCTGTGTCATTGTTGTTTTATCTTTGTTGAGCCCGCACATGGAATGTTCTTTGGTATTTTAGTCACGTGTATACATTCGAAGACTTGCACGAACGATATTGCTAATTAGTGACGTCACAATATTTAATTATTAGTTCAAAAGTGTTCATTGCTGCAAATTGTGCGCTCTAATTATGGTATTTAAAAGGTTAATCACGCCTGAAAAGTAGGCATATTTACAGCTCGTATTTGAAGAAGGGAAATATTATCTAGCAGGGCAAGCGATAAAAAACAACATTACTAAGGAGACGTACTACGAATTTTCCAAGCGTTTAATACAAACAAATTGTTTACTTGTTCGTAATCAAAGAAGAATGAAACGCGTACAAGCACTGTAGCGCTACTGAGTGGCTAACAACAATCCATCCCCACCCCTACTCCCTCCGTCCTATACATTACAAAGCCATTACACATCTACATCGCTCCGAATTGAAAATCTATATATACAGCTATGGTTAACAAGTGAGAAACAGAGATTCCCCCCCAGAAAGTAACGGTAAACCCTACTTTTTGCGCGGTAAACCACGGAAAACCACGGTAAACTAAATTATAAAGATAATATGTATTTCCTTTATTTATAAGACCGGTTTACCGTGGTTTACCGTGGTTTACCGTTTAAAACAAAGACAAAGACCATTTTTCATTTAAGTTTAACGTGGTTTATCGATGTTATAATCTTGTTTTGGCCGAATTAAGTTTCACTGCTACAAAGTGTCGTCCCACAATTGAATGCAAGCTGTTTAAACCACAGGCCTCCCGCAAAAAGCAGAAACACATCAAGCCCATACTGCGTACAAACGTGCAGTATTTCAGTTTCTGTGAGCTCTCTTAATAAAGCATGACTATTTAAGTTATTTTACCACTAATAACATTCCTATTATGCAATGAATATATGGATATGACTACATAAAATATGCTTATTGCTGGGTACAACGATTTTAAGAACAAATAAGACAGCAAGCTATCTTCAAAACCACCATAAGCATTCCATTATGTTATTTTAAATTGTATATTCCATAGACAATCTCGGCCAAAAATAGTTAAGAAAATTGTTCTCTTCGTTACATTTTGTACGTAAACTACTCATCGGATATAAAATAAACAATTGAACCCCCACCCCCTCTCCACGTGCATTATTTCAGTTTCTCTGAGCTCCCTTAATAAAGCATGACTATTTAATAGTTATTGTACTGCTAATAAAATTCCTATTATGCAATGCGGAATATGTAGATATGACATAAAATATCCTTAGGACTACGTGCAACGATTTTTAGAACAAATAAGACAGCACGCTAACTTCAAAACCACCATAACCATTCCATTCTCTGCTGTTTTCAATTGTGTCTTCCACAGACAACCCCGGACAAAAATGCTTAAGAAAATATTTTTATTATTCAATTGTTCTCTTATATTAGCTTTTAAACAAGAATAACACAATTTTACTTACCCACTTTCCCCCGGGTACAATGTTGATGCTTGCAAGTGTTCCCAGAGCAAAGTGGCAGTCCGTCTCAACATTGTATGGGGAGGGGGAGGGGGGAGGGTCACTTGTTGGCCAAGTATTACCAGAGTACACGAGTTTTTGAACTTTTTCTTAAGAATTTTGTCCGGGATTGTCTGCGCTGAGAGACTGCTGTGTCATTGTTGTTTTATCTTTGTTGAGCCCGCACATGGAATGTTCTTTGGTATTTTAGTCACGTGTATACATTCGAAGACTTGCACGAACGATATTGCTAATTAGTGACGTCACAATATTTAATTATTAGTTCAAAAGTGTTCATTGCTGCAAATTGTGCGCTCTAATTATGGTATTTAAAAGGTTAATCACGCCTGAAAAGTAGGCATATTTACAGCTCGTATTTGAAGAAGGGAAATATTATCTAGCAGGGCAAGCGATAAAAAACAACATTACTAAGGAGACGTACTACGAATTTTCCAAGCGTTTAATACAAACAAATTGTTTACTTGTTCGTAATCAAAGAAGAATGAAACGCGTACAAGCACTGTAGCGCTACTGAGTGGCTAACAACAATCCATCCCCACCCCTACTCCCTCCGTCCTATACATTACAAAGCCATTACACATCTACATCGCTCCGAATTGAAAATCTATATATACAGCTATGGTTAACAAGTGAGAAACAGAGATTCCCCCCCAGAAAGTAACGGTAAACCCTACTTTTTGCGCGGTAAACCACGGAAAACCACGGTAAACTAAATTATAAAGATAATATGTATTTCCTTTATTTATAAGACCGGTTTACCGTGGTTTACCGTGGTTTACCGTTTAAAACAAAGACAAAGACCATTTTTCATTTAAGTTTAACGTGGTTTATCGATGTTATAATCTTGTTTTGGCCGAATTAAGTTTCACTGCTACAAAGTGTCGTCCCACAATTGAATGCAAGCTGTTTAAACCACAGGCCTCCCGCAAAAAGCAGAAACACATCAAGCCCATACTGCGTACAAACGTGCAGTATTTCAGTTTCTGTGAGCTCTCTTAATAAAGCATGACTATTTAAGTTATTTTACCACTAATAACATTCCTATTATGCAATGAATATATGGATATGACTACATAAAATATGCTTATTGCTGGGTACAACGATTTTAAGAACAAATAAGACAGCAAGCTATCTTCAAAACCACCATAAGCATTCCATTATGTTATTTTAAATTGTATATTCCATAGACAATCTCGGCCAAAAATAGTTAAGAAAATTGTTCTCTTCGTTACATTTTGTACGTAAACTACTCATCGGATATAAAATAAACAATTGAACCCCCACCCCCTCTCCACGTGCATTATTTCAGTTTCTCTGAGCTCCCTTAATAAAGCATGACTATTTAATAGTTATTGTACTGCTAATAAAATTCCTATTATGCAATGCGGAATATGTAGATATGACATAAAATATCCTTAGGACTACGTGCAACGATTTTTAGAACAAATAAGACAGCACGCTAACTTCAAAACCACCATAACCATTCCATTCTCTGCTGTTTTCAATTGTGTCTTCCACAGACAACCCCGGACAAAAATGCTTAAGAAAATATTTTTATTATTCAATTGTTCTCTTATATTAGCTTTTAAACAAGAATAACACAATTTTACTTACCCACTTTCCCCCGGGTACAATGTTGATGCTTGCAAGTGTTCCCAGAGCAAAGTGGCAGTCCGTCTCAACATTGTATGGGGAGGGGGAGGGGGGAGGGTCACTTGTTGGCCAAGTATTACCAGAGTACACGAGTTTTTGAACTTTTTCTTAAGAATTTTGTCCGGGATTGTCTGCGCTGAGAGACTGCTGTGTCATTGTTGTTTTATCTTTGTTGAGCCCGCACATGGAATGTTCTTTGGTATTTTAGTCACGTGTATACATTCGAAGACTTGCACGAACGATATTGCTAATTAGTGACGTCACAATATTTAATTATTAGTTCAAAAGTGTTCATTGCTGCAAATTGTGCGCTCTAATTATGGTATTTAAAAGGTTAATCACGCCTGAAAAGTAGGCATATTTACAGCTCGTATTTGAAGAAGGGAAATATTATCTAGCAGGGCAAGCGATAAAAAACAACATTACTAAGGAGACGTACTACGAATTTTCCAAGCGTTTAATACAAACAAATTGTTTACTTGTTCGTAATCAAAGAAGAATGAAACGCGTACAAGCACTGTAGCGCTACTGAGTGGCTAACAACAATCCATCCCCACCCCTACTCCCTCCGTCCTATACATTACAAAGCCATTACACATCTACATCGCTCCGAATTGAAAATCTATATATACAGCTATGGTTAACAAGTGAGAAACAGAGATTCCCCCCCAGAAAGTAACGGTAAACCCTACTTTTTGCGCGGTAAACCACGGAAAACCACGGTAAACTAAATTATAAAGATAATATGTATTTCCTTTATTTATAAGACCGGTTTACCGTGGTTTACCGTGGTTTACCGTTTAAAACAAAGACAAAGACCATTTTTCATTTAAGTTTAACGTGGTTTATCGATGTTATAATCTTGTTTTGGCCGAATTAAGTTTCACTGCTACAAAGTGTCGTCCCACAATTGAATGCAAGCTGTTTAAACCACAGGCCTCCCGCAAAAAGCAGAAACACATCAAGCCCATACTGCGTACAAACGTGCAGTATTTCAGTTTCTGTGAGCTCTCTTAATAAAGCATGACTATTTAAGTTATTTTACCACTAATAACATTCCTATTATGCAATGAATATATGGATATGACTACATAAAATATGCTTATTGCTGGGTACAACGATTTTAAGAACAAATAAGACAGCAAGCTATCTTCAAAACCACCATAAGCATTCCATTATGTTATTTTAAATTGTATATTCCATAGACAATCTCGGCCAAAAATAGTTAAGAAAATTGTTCTCTTCGTTACATTTTGTACGTAAACTACTCATCGGATATAAAATAAACAATTGAACCCCCACCCCCTCTCCACGTGCATTATTTCAGTTTCTCTGAGCTCCCTTAATAAAGCATGACTATTTAATAGTTATTGTACTGCTAATAAAATTCCTATTATGCAATGCGGAATATGTAGATATGACATAAAATATCCTTAGGACTACGTGCAACGATTTTTAGAACAAATAAGACAGCACGCTAACTTCAAAACCACCATAACCATTCCATTCTCTGCTGTTTTCAATTGTGTCTTCCACAGACAACCCCGGACAAAAATGCTTAAGAAAATATTTTTATTATTCAATTGTTCTCTTATATTAGCTTTTAAACAAGAATAACACAATTTTACTTACCCACTTTCCCCCGGGTACAATGTTGATGCTTGCAAGTGTTCCCAGAGCAAAGTGGCAGTCCGTCTCAACATTGTATGGGGAGGGGGAGGGGGGAGGGTCACTTGTTGGCCAAGTATTACCAGAGTACACGAGTTTTTGAACTTTTTCTTAAGAATTTTGTCCGGGATTGTCTGCGCTGAGAGACTGCTGTGTCATTGTTGTTTTATCTTTGTTGAGCCCGCACATGGAATGTTCTTTGGTATTTTAGTCACGTGTATACATTCGAAGACTTGCACGAACGATATTGCTAATTAGTGACGTCACAATATTTAATTATTAGTTCAAAAGTGTTCATTGCTGCAAATTGTGCGCTCTAATTATGGTATTTAAAAGGTTAATCACGCCTGAAAAGTAGGCATATTTACAGCTCGTATTTGAAGAAGGGAAATATTATCTAGCAGGGCAAGCGATAAAAAACAACATTACTAAGGAGACGTACTACGAATTTTCCAAGCGTTTAATACAAACAAATTGTTTACTTGTTCGTAATCAAAGAAGAATGAAACGCGTACAAGCACTGTAGCGCTACTGAGTGGCTAACAACAATCCATCCCCACCCCTACTCCCTCCGTCCTATACATTACAAAGCCATTACACATCTACATCGCTCCGAATTGAAAATCTATATATACAGCTATGGTTAACAAGTGAGAAACAGAGATTCCCCCCCAGAAAGTAACGGTAAACCCTACTTTTTGCGCGGTAAACCACGGAAAACCACGGTAAACTAAATTATAAAGATAATATGTATTTCCTTTATTTATAAGACCGGTTTACCGTGGTTTACCGTGGTTTACCGTTTAAAACAAAGACAAAGACCATTTTTCATTTAAGTTTAACGTGGTTTATCGATGTTATAATCTTGTTTTGGCCGAATTAAGTTTCACTGCTACAAAGTGTCGTCCCACAATTGAATGCAAGCTGTTTAAACCACAGGCCTCCCGCAAAAAGCAGAAACACATCAAGCCCATACTGCGTACAAACGTGCAGTATTTCAGTTTCTGTGAGCTCTCTTAATAAAGCATGACTATTTAAGTTATTTTACCACTAATAACATTCCTATTATGCAATGAATATATGGATATGACTACATAAAATATGCTTATTGCTGGGTACAACGATTTTAAGAACAAATAAGACAGCAAGCTATCTTCAAAACCACCATAAGCATTCCATTATGTTATTTTAAATTGTATATTCCATAGACAATCTCGGCCAAAAATAGTTAAGAAAATTGTTCTCTTCGTTACATTTTGTACGTAAACTACTCATCGGATATAAAATAAACAATTGAACCCCCACCCCCTCTCCACGTGCATTATTTCAGTTTCTCTGAGCTCCCTTAATAAAGCATGACTATTTAATAGTTATTGTACTGCTAATAAAATTCCTATTATGCAATGCGGAATATGTAGATATGACATAAAATATCCTTAGGACTACGTGCAACGATTTTTAGAACAAATAAGACAGCACGCTAACTTCAAAACCACCATAACCATTCCATTCTCTGCTGTTTTCAATTGTGTCTTCCACAGACAACCCCGGACAAAAATGCTTAAGAAAATATTTTTATTATTCAATTGTTCTCTTATATTAGCTTTTAAACAAGAATAACACAATTTTACTTACCCACTTTCCCCCGGGTACAATGTTGATGCTTGCAAGTGTTCCCAGAGCAAAGTGGCAGTCCGTCTCAACATTGTATGGGGAGGGGGAGGGGGGAGGGTCACTTGTTGGCCAAGTATTACCAGAGTACACGAGTTTTTGAACTTTTTCTTAAGAATTTTGTCCGGGATTGTGGTTGCTTACATGGGGTACTACATCCAGAAAGCACATGATGATGCTAATCAATGCAATTCTGCAATGAGTGGCTCAAAATTTCAAGCAATGAGGACAATGAAAGGGCATCATCAGCCAGTAGAGCAAAGAAAAAGCTTGGGGTTCAACCAAATTATCACAGGAAGAAACGGGAGGTAATTAATTGTAATTATTGTAGAATTTTTTTTGCAATCTCATATTTTTGTCATATTCCAAATTTCTGGTGCACTTATTTAGAGATTCTGCTAGCATATTCTATCAGCCAGTACTCTGTACCAGTAGATGCTTTTTTTGGTACTGCCAGAGCTACATGAAAAAAACCAGCAGCTCCAGTTTTCTTCAGTACATACAGTTTCATTTTTTATCGGTAAAAATAGCATATTCTAGATCTGGCCTAGAAGAATCTCTGACATTCCTGCTGACATTTAACATCTACCAAAATTACATATGGAAATTAAATTAAAATACATTAAATAAGAATTATGCAGAGAATTTGAAGATGTAGCAGTTTATATTTGAATAAAAAATGTTAGTAGTTTAAGGGCCCAGTATACGACAAATACTGCCTCCTGATTGGTCGAGAGCAATTCGATGACGTCACAGAAATGGATGACGTCACAAGGGGGCCCCGCCGCCGCCGAAACCTTTATAGGGCAAATACGGGGCGCTGATTGGCCGAAACCTTTATAGGGCAACTACGGGGCGCTGATTGGCCGCCGTTATAGAACAAATACAGGCTCCTGAGTGGTGGACCGGGGAACTCCCAGGGAGTATAAAAAAGTGAACCTTTGGGAAGAAGGCATTCATGTTGTTTTGGTTCTTTGCCGTTGTGTCTATGCTCCATCGGGAGTACCGAAAAGTGTGGACTCTTTGGGAAGATGATCAACACCATGAAATTCCTATCGGCGGACGAGGTGGAGAAAGCGAGCCGTGAACAATTTAAAACATTGACCCAACATGTGTACGTGGCTTTTGTGTCCGCGGACTTCCCCCAATGGAAACGACTTCGGCTGAAAGAATGGTTCGCCGAAGCTTGGGAGATCGCTCGCAAAGGCTTTGCGGTGGAGCACCTGAACGAATTCCTGCCTTTTTTGGGGCAGATGTGTACGGTGGCCGTGACGCCAGAGATGAGGGACGAGACGTTGGCCAGCTTAAAACAACTCTCTGCCGACCAAGCGTACGGTATTTTGCAAACGTGGCAAGGCAAACTGTGGGAAAAGGGGACGGACGACATGCCGCGTTTGTTTGGAGAATTTCTGCAGAGGGCGAAACTAATGAACACCGAGTTGAGGAATACCGCCCTCCCTCCCATGAGTCCGATGCACCTCACTTTGTCCGCCCTGTACATGGCGGTGGTGGCCTACGCGAACGGGGATTGTTTCCAGAGGGTACAGCAAGTAGCCCAACGGGCGACCAAACGCAAAGCCTTGACCTTGAAGATTCCCCGTTGGAACGCTGAGGACGCGTGGTTGTTTAAGTACGACGAGAACAAAGTACTCATTCTCAAGTACCGCATTGCCTACCACCTCAGCTACAGTATGATCACCGCGAGTATGATCCGTCGTAAAGTTCGTGCCTGTGCCATTCCTGCGACGAAGGAGACCGCCCAACTGATCCCAGCGCGGAAGCAAATCAATTCCTTGGTGGGGCACTTGGGCGCAGCCCTAGCGAAGTATGAAGTGGAGGAAGATGAAGAGGAGGAACATGAAGAAAAAGAAGAACAAGCTTCCAAAAAGAGGGTGGCCCAGAGGATTGCGCTTGACGACGAAGACATGGAGGAAGAAGAAGACGATACCTTGAAGAGTGCGAAGAGGGCGAAGAGTCAATCATTTTAAACCTCATTTTATGTACCTGCATGGAAGCAAGGCCTCCCTGGACGACTTGTTCATGGAAACAGAACCAGGGAGGGTGACTTGGTTAGAGATCATGGAAACTAACTACAGTGGGCATGTTCAAGGAACCTACTACGCTGTGCAGGAGGAGCTGGTGGCGACCCTGATCACCCACTTGTTCAAGAAACGGAGGTTCTCTGTCGTGGACAGTTCCTTCTACGACAAAGTGAGGCGCTTTGGTATGCATTACGTCACTCAAATTCACGACACGTACCCCTCGCAAACAATGGAAACCCAGGTGCGAGAGACGAACAAAGTGTCGGACGGCCTCTTCCCTTACCTCAACACTGTGGCCCACAGTTTTGCGTGTGACCTATTCGAGGAGGAAGAAGACAAGAAGAAGATGTTGACAAGGATGTTTGCGCCATGGATGTTGGATAAGGCCTTGAGGAAGGTCCACTTGCATCTAGATCAAGGGATCTGCATGATCAAGCAATCGGCCGTCATTTTCACCAACCCCCCGACCTACACCTACAAATTGTATGAAGACAGTGGCAGGAAGTGCTCCTACGAGAGTAAGCATTCCACAACCCAAGAAGCACTCAAAGACGTTTTCATTTCTCCCCTTAATTTCTAGTTTTTTTTCGTAAAAAACAACCAATAAAATTTCAAGGGGAACGACGCTGGGTGTCTGTCGTCTCTTTTCTAGGGAGGGAAAAAAGTATAAGGGTGTTCCGCGCGCTAGACTCGGGGAGAGTACAGAATGCCCTGCGGAGGAGGAGGAGGTCCGTCCCTCAAGTCCCATGGTATTTTTAAACGCCTCCGTTGTTTCTTGGCGTGTTGCGGGGGAAAAGTGATTATTCAGGGTCCCATTTTGAGGATGGGGAGAAAGAAGGAGAAGAAAAAGAATCCTTCCGCGCTGTTCGAGGCGTTGTATTACGACCCCGCCAGCCCTGCTGCCTTTGGGGGTGCTGCCCGCCTGGTGAAGGCGGCTAAAGAAGTGGGTCTGACACGCGCCACCACTTTAGCGTGGCTGAAAAAACAATTGACGTTTACTTTGCACCGCCCTTTTCGAAACAAAATTCTGCGAGGGCGCGTGCACGTGCTGGCCCTCGACGAGCAATGGCTGGTGGACATGCAAGCTACGAGCACCTTCAACAAGGGCTACAAACACATTCTGACCATCATCGATGTGTTGTCCAAGTACACTTGGGCGGTTCCCCTTAAGAACAAGACGGGGGAGGAATTGGTGCGCGCTTTTACCCAAGTGTTCCACGAACGGAAACCGTTACGGTTGCAGACCGATGCCGGAACAGAATTTACCAACCGTAAGTTCCAGGCCTTTTTAAAAAAGAATGACGTGACATTTTTCGTCACGTACAACGAGACCAAAGCCCAGATTGCCGAGCGGTTCAACCGGACCCTCAAGGGGCGTATATACAAATATTTCACGGCCACCGGGAAGAAAGAGTATTTAAAAGTCCTCCCCCAATTGGTGCTCGGGTACAACAGGGCCGTTCATAGCAGCATTCGACGCGCCCCCATCACCGTCACGCCCTTCAACGACCACGAGGTGCGCGCCGTCTTGTACCAGGAAAAGCAGACGACGTCGAAGACGAGGCAGAAGAAACCGTTGTTCCGCCCCGGCGATACGGTACGGATTAGCAAATCCAAAAGCTTTTTTCAAAATGGCCTTTGGATTTGCTATCTGCCCAACTGGTCGGAGGAAGTGTTCACGGTGCAGCAACGGTTGGACTACCGCACGCCGCCCGTCTGCAGGGGACCTTTTACGAAAGTGAGATTACACCGGTGGCCGTGGAAAAAGAAAGTCTCTTTATCATCGAAAAGGTGTTGCAACGCCGTGGCAAGAAGAACCAGGACGAAGTCTTGGTGAAATGGCAAGGGTACCCCATCAAATTTAACAGCTGGGTCCCGGTCGCCCAACTCCAGACCCAAACGTATGGGGAAAAAAAAGAAATAAAAGAGGTTATTGTGTCGCTTGTCTGATTCATTCGTGTTAGAGTGGCGGGAGAAAGAGAGGATGGAGGAGGTAGAGGAATTTTATATTACCTTAACCAACGGGGTGAGCACCCACGTCTACACTAATGCCCCGTCCCGGTTCCGTATCCACCTCCCGCAACTGTACGAGTTGTCTCCGGTCTGGGAAATGGCGGTCACGACTCTGGTCTTCCCCTGCCTCCAGAAGAAGAAGACATTTTATATGTACTGTGATTTGATGGAACCCAGCATTGTGGGGGATACCAAAGCCGCCTTGTTGAGAGTCATTTTTTCAGGGACCTGCGACGACGACGTGGTCCAAGAACGCAACTTTACCACCCTGTACTACAGACGGTTGGCCAAGACGGTGTTTGAGGATTTCGAAATCCTTATAACCGACGAGCACGGGAAACTTGTTTCATTTCCACAAACCTCTAAGGTTGGAAGTGACCCTCCATTTCCGGAAAGCATGGACCCCGACCGCATCTGGATGATGTTGCCCAGCGTGGCCAGCCGGGATACCTTTCCCAATAACACGGGGTCCCATTTTCGTATCCATCTGCCGGAGATGATGGTCCTGGACCGGCGGTGGGAGATGGCTCTCTGCCACCTGCAATTTCCGCGCGCCTGGGATGAATTGTTCCCTAAAGAGCAAGACCGCCAATTTTCGCTGATCCACGAAAAACTTCGCCAAGAAGAAGAGACCTCGACCACCCTCACCTTTGCTTCCCAGTCTTTCGAAACGGTCACAGAACTGGTCTATAATAGTAATTTAATCAAATTTGCAACATCAGGCACGATACGAATATGCTAAATGTTGTTACCTTTTAACCTGTTTGCTTAAACTGATAATATTTATTATCCACGCTCTCCCATTTCTTAAACAAAACTCAGGAAAATCGCCATTGCATCGCCATGACCCGCAACATGCGAATGAAAAAAACATTTTATGAAAACATTAATTGTATGAATACATTATAAAATCAAGAGTTCATTGAACCGTGAACCGTAAAATTGAGGATGTGCGTGAAGTGGCATCGAATGCAATGATCGGTACCTAACAAAGCGCCACGTAAATTGAAAAGCCATGGCCAGAGATAAGAAAGAAATAACGCCGAAAAAAGAGCCAAGCGATTGGAGCAGAAATCGAAGATGAGTTTGGCAGAGACGATCATGCGGACTTCGTTGAACTGATCAGGATGGTTAACCCTGATAAGGATTTGCCTGAAGATATGCGTGATCTGTGGAATCAGCAGATGAACATCATTAACACCGATTCGCCCAAATAGTATCGATGGCACACAAAATATGCAAATCCCTGAAAATATCAAGCAGGTATACTTTTTAATTAACCACAAAATACACAGTACAAGACGCATTTCACATATATTCTACATAGTTGCATGTTTTTACGATCAAAAATGATACATTCCAGCAGAAATGTAGAAAATATAGATGTCGGATATTAGAGAGGGTTTCGTTAAAGAGTGGGGCAGCGAAAATACAGTATGTCCATCTCGTTAAAACAGTGAAATGTTGACAGTTTTTATTCTCGGGGCGCCGGTTTAAATTTCGCGGCAGTTTGAAATGTTTACCTTTCGAGAAAAAAATCCTCAGCGACAGGGGCATGTGTTTCTTTCGCGGCATGTTAAAACTCCCTTCTGGTAGGGGGCATGGCATGAGTTGATTTTTCTTTTTTGCGGTACCCTCCACCTGAGAGGATCGTATTGCATGACGGGGGTCTTGCTGACCTCACGGTTTTGGTCACGAGGTGTGAGGCTGTACCGTTCCATCACTGGAACACGGCACAAATCTTGATTTGTCGTTTTTAAGCTGGGAATTTCTCCATTTTGATGAAACGATTTCCCGCCCAGAGATTGATAACCACCGAAAATTTGGGGTCAATTGGAGCATATTCTCTCGGAAAAATCGTTTTTCAATTAGCATAAGTGGCGAGTCCTCACTGCCAGTGTGACGTCTTTAGTTGAAGAAAAAGGGCAGATTCTGAAAAGAATCAAGGCTCTTGAAGATGACAGTAAAACGATGCAGGATCAAGTGTTAATGCTTGTTAGGGAAAACCAAGCCTGTGAGAAAAAGAGTCATGTGGCAGTTGCACGAGAATCAGAGAACCTGGAATCACCCGCGCCTGAAACTAGGGAACAAGTCAACACAGTCGTGAGTGAAGAGGAGTTAATTGTTAATGCGAACAGAACCGCGGTCACGGTTAATCAAGATAAGCGGGTCTGAATATGACTTTATATTTCTCTGTGACTCGAATAGGAAGTTTTTAGATTTAGGTCAGTTATGCCCAAAAAGTAACATCAAGATAATACCTTGTAGCACAACTGAAAAAGATATCGCCATTTTAGACTCGCCGAGGTTTAACGTTCAGTGTGGGGTCATAATAAATACGATGTGGAACATTTGTCGGTACATGATATTACAAGAAAGCAGATTCATATGGTTCAAACGGCAATCAAAGCATTTCCGGGCAAGAAAGTCTTTGAAGTAAATGCGGCTGTACATCATCACATAAAATATTTACCTAATGTAATTCATGTGGACAATAGCAACCTCCGAGATAAACATTGCTTTCATGACGTAAAGGACTTGAGTAAGATGTATGGTGTCCCTGTTCTTACCGGGAATATAAAGAGGGTTGTCGCTTGGAAAACCAGTACGCCCTAGGGAGGATCTTCGTCGTAGGACTTCACCTCAGCCGGATCAAGCACATATGAGTGGAACGATCTCTGATGTACCGGAGCAGCCAACTCAAAAGATGAACCCCAGAATGGCCCCGTGCCCTGCCATGCCCTGCCGTGCCCTGCCCTCTCCTCTCCTCTTCTATTTTATTCATTTCATTTTATTTTACTTTATTTTTATCTATTTATTCTTCTTATTTTTACATGACTCCTTTTGTTGACTAATACGGGCAAACGTTTCTTCATTTTATATGGCAAGCAATAATTTACTGAGGATATTGAGGGTCTATCGGAGAACTCTACGACGCAGATTTTCTATCAACAATAGAAAACATTGATTTGATTTCTTTAGTAGAAACATGGCTGCCTTATGGTAACAATGATATTAATATTGAAGGTTTTTATTCCTTTTCTAAATGCCGATAAATGTCAAAGAATTCTTGTAGGAATTATGGTGGAATTACAATTTTAGTCAAGTCATCCCTGAGAAAAGGTGTTAAATTTCTGGAAAAAAAGACAGCAGTGAAGAGTTTGTATGGTGGAAGTTAGATAAGGAGTTTTTCTGTTTAACACGTGCTATCTTCATTTGTACAGTGTATAGTTCACCTCAAAACTCCTCAAGAGAGAAAATATTGGATCTGGATCGTTTTGATGATCTTCAAGAAATGGTCTATAAGTTTACTAGGTTAGGTGAGGTACTCCTGTGTGGCGATTTTTAACGCAACGATGGGAAATGTCAGCGATTTTGGTTTGGTCGCTTTAAACGGTAGAACGAAGGGTGACTTTATTGGTCAGTTCACATGTCATACTTACAATGGAGCAAGTGTCGTTGACTATACTATCGTCTCTCATAATCTATATTCGTTTGTTATCCATTTTTTTGTTTCTTCTAATAGAGAATTTTATCATAATTGTTTTTTATCCTTTGTTATGAAAGTTAAAGTTCTTAATTTGATAGAAGACCCTATAGAACTATCGTCGTATCCAATATCATTTCGGTGGAATGAAAATCTAAAGAGTGCATTGCGTGATAGTGTTGATTCTGAAGAGGTTCTCAATGAGATGAATAATTTGTTTAACTCTTCATTTGAGCATAATGTGGATGTCGATTCTTTAGTTAATAAATTCACAGGAATAATATTTGATGCTTCTAAAAAAGTGTTACCCGTAAAGAAACGTAGGAAGAATAGGAGAAAGAAACGGAAGACAGTTCAAAACCAGAAATGGTTTGACAAAAGTTGTTATTGTCTCAAAAAAGAATTACGAAATTTGGGTAATCTGGTTTTGAAATATCCAAATGATCCATTCTTGAGGCACAATTTTTTGGCGACGAAAAAGGAATATAAACGGTTGATCAAAAGGTTGAAGAGAAAGTTCCAAAACGAAATTCTGGATAAAATCCTAATTTTATCGAATTCTAATCCTAAAGAATTTTGGAATCTAGTAAACTCTATTAAAACACAGTAATCTGCTGGTATTTCTGATGACGTGTGTTTAGCTATTTCAAGGATCTTAATAAAGTATTTTTTTCTTCTAAGAGTATCAGCAGCGAGGCTCACTTTTGGGCTGTCCGGGATAATGAGACTCTCGATAAGCCTATTTCAATTGACGAAGTTTGTGAATTATGTAAGAGGCTTAAAAACAAAAAAGCCAGTGCCGGTGACCCACTGACTAATGAGAGAAGCAAGACATCGGTTGATATTTTAGCACTTTTTTCGTCAGGCTCTTTAATATGGTGTTATCTCGAGGTGTATTTCTGCGTGCATGGTTGGAAGGTTTTATCGTGCCTCTTCATAAATCAGGCAGTAGAGTAGACCTTGGCAATTACAGGGGCATTTGCATTAGTAGCTGCTTAGGCAAATTCTTAACTTTAATTTTAAATGCACGTTTAAACCTTTTCTTGAAAACGTTGATAGATTTCTATAAATCGAAACATAAGCCTATGTTTGCTTGTTTTATTGATTTTAGAAAGGCGTACGATAGTGTTTGGAGGGAGAGACGTTTTTTAAAGCTGATACAGTACGATTCGTACGTATTCTTTTAAGTATATATTCTTCAGTTAAATCGGCAGTTAAGCTAGATCGGGGTATCACCCCCTTTTTCCAGTCGCATATTGGTGTGAAGCAGGGGTGTAACCTTAGCCCAACGTTATTCAACATGTTCATTAATGATATACCTGTTTTATTTGGTTAATCATGTGACCGGGTGAGGCTTGATGACACAGAGTTAAGTTGTCTACTCTACGCCGATGACTTAATCCTCTTATCTGAGTCAGAAGCTGGTTTATAATGTTGCATTCAAAAACTTGAATCGTATACTCGTAAATAGAAGTTAAAATTAATTTGAAGAAATCAAACATTTTAATATTTGGAACGCAGGGTCAAAGACCTGGTATTTTGGTAACGACCAATTGGAGTGCGTTAATGAGTATACATATTTGGGTTTAAGTCTTCATTTTGCTGGTAGTTTCAAACTTGCACAGAAAAAAATAATATAATAAAGCGTTACGGGCTTACCACGGTTTGTTTAAAAGTTTTTCTAATGTAGACAATGTGCCAATTAGAGTTCTACTAAAACTGTTTTCTTCGGTGGTAGTTCCAGTATTATTGTACGGATGTGAGATCTGGGGCGTGTATCTGCTGGGCAAAATTTCATCTTTCGAAACTTTTAAACTTAAATTTCTTAAGGAGGTTATTGGTATTGAGAAACTTCATCTAAGATTTTGCAAACGTATTTTGGGGCTGCATGCTAAATCTAATAACTTGTCAGTTTATGCTGAATTAGGCAGAGTACCTTTACTCGTACAAATATCTACCCTAGTAGCAAAGTACTTGCTACGTGTAAAGGATCCGTCGTTCAGTTACACTCTCGTTGGTAAAGCCGCGAGGGTTTGTATTACATGTAATCGACATGCTGTGGTGTATACAAATTATTTATTACAGTTGTGCAATTTAAGATCGCTTAATGTCCTTATTATATATCCCTGAACGATTAGAGAATTTGGATAAATATTTAAAAGCAAAACTGCATGATAATTTATCTAATTACTGGAAGGAGCAGATTCAACAGGGCGGTTAACAGTAGGAAGTTATGAACTTTAAATAAAGTAAAGACGAGGTTCGGACTTGAGAACTATCTTTTTGAAGTCCAAAATATAAAACATCGCCAGGCAATAACGAAAATGAGATTATCCGCACGCAGATAATAATGTTCAGTACGAAGCTGAGTATGTAATTTGTATAACTGAAATGAAATTATAGATGAATAACATTATTCATATTCTCATGTTGTCATAGGAAGTTCGTTAAGCTCAGGAATGATGTTGTTAACAATCGTTTCAGTGTGAAGAACTCGTTTCGTTTTTTGGGTACTCGACAACTTTTTTGTATGTTCTTGCTATGCATGAGTCCATTATGAAATTAGTTGTAATATATTGTTATGATATATTATCTGTATATGATAATTGTAATACCTCTTAATAATTTGTAGTATCATACTACTATTATTATATTATTGTATTTTTTTTAATGTTGGTATTTGTTGGATTAAAGATTATCATCATAGCAACAACAGAGAGCGCTTTGTGTGGCTTATTGAGTTTAGCAACGGGACAGCGCGGCGCCAGAGAAAGAAGGTCAAATACAAGGTTAATTACCCCATTATTCACTACTTGAGCTTAAGTGTTGTGATCGTTGTGCCTCTTGAAGTCTGTCTGTTCAAACTGTTCAATATTCTTGTCTCTTGTTTTACGATGGCATTGTTTTAATCGTTTCGGGACATTTCTTACTCAAAAAGAGCAAAGTCCTTGCAAAAAAATGGCAACTTTCTCAACAGAGCCGAGATATAATTTTATGAGAAAAGGACGTTTTGTTGATTGATAGTGCTAGTTTTAAATTTTCATAATCTTAATCTGTCTGTTAAGCCCGTTCTTCTTATCAATCCTTGCGAGTGAGGTACATGTAGTGTATTGTTTCCTCTTCAGACTTCACATCTAATTTGGCGTGTCACTGTCAAGTATATATGTAAACCCTTCTAGAACAGGCACGAACGTGCCTCTATTTAAAGTCTAAAAGAGAATTTCGCGAAACTCTACGTGCATTGCAGTGGTGTCAATTGAAGTATTCAAGGGCACTGAAGCTTGATGTAATTGTGTGTTCACTTATAAACCACTGTAAAATTAATTGTTACAGTCACAAACGCTTAACAATTTTGCATATTAAAAAGTAAAAAAAAACTGCAAACTTTTGATCAGTGTGTAATTTTTGTGTGCATGTTGTGGTAGTGAAAAGGTTCATTTCAAACAATCATCTGCTTTGAAAAGCTCTTTAATTGTTTTCATTGTTAGTCACAACAGTATTGTATTGTACTATTCAGCCAAATTGAATTCCAAGTCTACAGTATCTGAACTATTGTACAAAATTCATTATGAACAGAAATACATGTATGGTATTTTTGATTTGTGTAGTATCAATGGTTTCACTGTATGATTTACATTTTGATGTTGCAAGTTATTTATTTCAACCACATTACCATTGTTTTGTACGGCTTATAATGACCATCTTAAGTTACCATTCTATATTGGGAATGGCCTGCTTGCGTTGTCCTACATTTACAGAACTTCCTAACAGACGTCAGGTTCCATTGGATTTCCAGTTGTATAATATTTATCCCTCTAAAGAATTTGGAGAGTCACGACACATGAAGCCTTCAAAACATCCAAAAACTCTAAAGCTGAATTATCAAGAAGGATAAGATAAGGAAATTGATTTTGAGAAAAAAACGCAAGTGACATAAATCAGTTAAACCAAATAACCTAGATAAACAGGTAAATAAAAATGGCATACATGTACACTGGAATGACATCCCATTAAATTTGTTGGTAAGGGTATTCTCAGTTATTTTAATCATGTTCCTTATTATTTTGAGGATCAAGCTACTTTTTACTTTTCAAAGCATCCCCTTTTCCAATTTGTCTACATGTTGTAAAATAATTTTACCCTGTGCAATGTGTACAAATTAAAGTATCATTTAAATATAATGCTGAATAAGTTATTAGAAATGTTGCTTTTTCCGGGTATTTTCATTTTACAATCTGTCATATGTTCTTGACCCACTTTATAATACTGTGTTGAATGCTAAATCACAACATAAATTTCCTTTTTATGATGATCTGTTGGGGATAAAATCAAGGTTTCTCCACACTAGTATTATGGCCCTTTCTCTTACAATATTTTACAACCTTTACCTTATCAACCTTGACTCTGTACCAAACCAGGCCAGGGTTTTGGTTCCTAAGCTGGTTTATTCAATACCTGTGTATTTATTGGTATGCATAATACTTGTCTCTGTCTCACCGTATCCATTCCTTTTGTGTTCTTTTGTAATATTTAATATAATGATTTGACATACATTTGAAAATGTTTCTCACGCCCCTGGTACGCCTTTATACTTGTCTCTTGTATATATATTACATGGATTACCACTGAGTTATCCCTGTTTACAACTACTAGACTATCATCACCCTGTTCTTTTCCTTGACACTATTTGCACATCAGAAAGATTTGTTACCAGAATCACAAATGGTTGACATAACAGGAAAACTCCATGTATTCACATTTGCTCCATATGCTACTGTTAGTGACTTGAGACTGCAGTTGAATGAAAAACTGAAAATAACAAGTGCTACATACCGGTTGTCCTGTTCTGCTAAACATTTACACAATTATATAAGGTTGGACAGTCTTTCAGGAACTGTTATAATTTGGTTATTGGGTGGTATGAAATGCTGCATTAGTGGTTGCTTAAATGAGGCTGGGACCAGAAAATTTTGTATCATGCTTGGAAGATATGAATTAGAGTGCAGTCCAGCTTTGCTAAACTCTGGGTGCGAAAGCTACTTGAAAGAGCTTAAGAACGACTGCCTTTAAATATTGAGAATCGCGGGTTAATGGTGGATTTTCGGAATCCTTCATATTTTGCCAGAACATACCCTTGATTGAACTGATTTAGGAAATCATATCAACTTCCAGCGCATTTTTAAGTGGGAAAATTTTACAAAAGATTGAAATTACGGCCCCGGAGCGGTTTTTAGCTTGTTGGAACGACCGAATCATCACACAATAACAAAGAGCTGGCGACCTCTTACAAAAACTCAAATGGAATCCCACTTACACACGTATTAAAACAACTCTTTGACCTCAACATCCAGCAAGACTATATTCAGATAGTGTCGTTTTTCCTTTCCCCCCCCCCCGCCTTTTTAAACATGCATGTTTTGAATGTCAAAACATGAGACAAACTAATGGCTAAGTTTGACAGCCTTAAACGACTCCTGGTATATGATTTCTGTAAATAAAAACTACATGTACACGGCATGAAAGCTTGCATGGTTATTCTAGTTTTATCCAGCAAAGTGCCATCTTCGGAATAGAAACGCTTCTCCTCGGCAAAATAAAACCACCATGCACTGTAAGAGAGACGATGTAAGGATCTGATTTTATAGTGCTTATTGTAAACACCCATTCAAAAAATAAACAAACGTCCAAAATCAATTTTCAACTACTCTTAGCTGGTCTTTAAAGGCTCTTTTGTACCTTTTTATTATCAGTCGAGATTTTGAGCCTAAGAGCCGTTAATTGAATGGTAGCTATATATAGATTCCCGTGCGAATCCGATGAAACACTGAAACAACAACAGGGTTGTTCCAGTCATCGATTTGGCCGAAATTCACCAGGCTGTGCTCATTAAATGCCTACACCAACATCGGAGGTACATTCTAAACGAGAACTATATCAGATCCTGTTATTTCTAAAGCCAAACACTAGCGAAGCGCCCGCTTAACGGAAGACAACTCTAGTTTAAGAACAACTATAACATATTAAGTATTTTTACATGTTATTATACTACATTTTACAACAACATTGATACAAAATCAACTATTTCGTGAAAATGCCGATGTGATACCATAATAACCAAATCAAGTGAAATATTGTACAATTTCCTGATAATAGCGCTGTAGATTTACTTACAGTCTTTGGTAATGCGCATCGTTGTCCCAGGATTCCTACTGCTGTAGACAGTCTAGTCACTAATGTAACTTCAAATGCTTTGTTTGAAAAATGGTATGAAAATCTCGAATACAGTATTTTATATGTTGAAAACCATTACCTCATTAGTTCTCTACCGAAGTATAAAGCTTATATGTTCACATTTTCCTTATTTGTGGCCTATTTCCATCGCATATGAACATTTCGAAGTACTTCGTTTTCCTTGAAGACAATTGTTGAACGAGCAATTGTAGCGTTCAATTGTTGAACGAGCAATTGTAGCGTTCTTTCTGTGAACTGCATTAATGTGTTATTTTGGCTCAGAGAAGTAACACAGTAATCGTAGTATTTCTTGAGCCGTGAGAGGTCCCTGAAAAATAGCTATAATTCACTCCCGCTCGGTGGCCATCTTTATTTACTTTTAATAAAGTGCCTAGTTTGTATGCGCTCCGTTTTTCCGCTCTGTCGTTCAGGCCATATTTCTTTATGTATTCTTTTTTGCAAATCGACAAAAGGTGAATAGATTTAAGTTTTGAACGATATTTTGGTAATAGGTTAACCAGTTGGTAATAAAATAAACTTTTTTGTACGTGGGTTTGCTATGTTGACATCATCATAGTACACCAGGATTTGGATTGATTGATAATCGCAAGCAAACAAGGGGTGCTCTGCACTTACGAATGTTCCATCGCAGAAATCAATCAGGATATCTGGGTTATTTGATTTGCACTGTCCGTTTAAAATCATTTCATGAAAGTTGAACCTGAAGAGTGTCCAATATTGGGATGTAGTAGAAAGCCTATTCACTAATTCTTGCCTTATTTGTGCGTTTGACAACAGTCTTTGACGTCCCTAATACTTCCTTCCTGGGCTCCTAGGGTTAAGAAACAATAAAAACCAATGCAATAGATTACAAGAAAGTTTATAACAAAACATGATACAAGTACATAGTGCCTGAATAATTTTATTCTAACTCAGAGGCGTAGCTAGGGGGTCATAGGGTGCCCGTGACCCCCCCCCCCCCCCCGGTTCTCCTGTCTGGCGCTCGTGTCGTGACCCCCTTGGTAAAATCCTACCTACACCCCTGTAACTACATGTATTTCATTCATTTACCATAGCAGTATTTAAATTATTGTAATTTACAATAATATTCAAGGAAAAATGTATTAAAGCTGAGTTCTCCAAATATGTACTTATATTATCATTGTATGGGGTGACTAATACATGCATATTATGGGCAGTGCAATTTAAATATACTTACCACATATTGTAGATTTGTTTTGGAAAACGCAGCCTGCAACCATGCACTCACAAGTCCCTCAAATGGGTCAGACACCCCTTCAAAAGCTTCAGCAATACCAGGAACATCCACCAAGTCCATATTAACATCGGCCAAACAGTTCTGTACTCTTCTTTTAAAATTTTAAAAGTGGTATGGAACAACTGAGATGTTGCAGTTGCAATATTCTGTGCAGCTTTATTAGTTAGTTTGTTTCCCTCCTTTATCTTTGTCAGATATTTTCCTGCTAGGTCATGACGTGAAAGTAGTTATGATTCATTCTCATTCATGCCGTGACATAGGTACAATATTCTGATTAGTAGGGTTTTCCAAATAGTCATGAGATGACATGGATTCAGCTCCCATTGTACCACCTTGTCCAGCGGTATCATCTAATAAAAATAATATCAAATCAATACATCAGTTTAGCTGCCTCAGCTGGAATATGTACGTCAGTTGAATCTACAACTATGAATATATAAACTGTTCATGAACTCTCCCCCCCCCAACATCATAACAAACTGAGGGGCAATATTCCTGTAATCACGGAAATAGCATGTAGTGATAGCTATTATTACCGTATAAGAGTAACAATAATAGAAGCCAAAACAAAACGATAGATAAACGTAAGCTCACCAACAAGTTGGAGAACGTCATCATTTTCCATTGTGGTTGTACTATAAAGATGTTGTCGGTGTGACAAACGAACGTGTTTGCAAAACGTGTTTGCCTTTCTGAACTCTTTCATGCAATTATCAATCGTACACTGAACATGAAAGTTTCATATTTCTGTGAATAGAATTGAAGCACATGTAGTACATATAAGGCGTAAAATCCGACACAAAATAGACAATAGAGGTAATCGGCTAAATCTGTTACCACCCAATTCAGATCATGTGATGTAAACAGATGCTACTCTGGGGAATTATTCCTTTTTCATTTTAATCATAATGCAGTCATGCCTATCTGAATAGCATTAATTTTCAAAGAGTAATGTGTGTTTACATCACATGATCTGAATTCGGTGACAACGGAGTTAGCCGATTACCTCTATTCCAAGCCATGTTGCATTAAAAGCAACAACGCCCAATAACGCACTTGCACAAAGCCACACGTGGTACACATGCTCGTGACTAATAAACACGCTCCACAACTATCGTTCCACGCACTGACTACGTACGTTTTGAAGTCGGGTTCGGTTGGGGTAAGAATGAGTTTTGCTACTAAATAAATCGTACTTATTCCTGAATATCATGACCACCCTGCAGCTTGGTCGAAGACAAGAGGTCTGCCAGCATGTGTTTGCTGCGGGATAGTTGGTAAGAATATGATTAATGTTGACTTTTCAAAGATAGCTAAGTTAGCATGTTCGAAATTTCAAAATTTCGTTTAGCGCCATCTTTTAAAAAACAGTATTTCACAATTGATCTCAAAGTTTATAGGTCAGAACATTCTCAATAGTTTAATACCTTTCTGTGTGAAATAACAGTGTTATCATAGTCAAATTTTGACACTTTCTCGCAAAGGATAATTGTTTTAGCAGGATTTGAGCGCAGTTTTCCCTGGCGAGTCCGATCTCCGTTCTTTTGAACACATAGAACTACTAATTAAATCTTCTGGTTCTACTTTTCGTTTGATTGTAATATACCGTCCTCCAAACCTGAATTTTAACGAGTTTATAAGTGATTTTTCTGACAATCTGGAACAATCGGTTACTGCACCTGGACTTCTCCAAACTGGTGACTCTACATATAGACGTTACTGATGATCGGAACACTCGTCGCTTCCTTGGGCTATTACACTCGTTTAACCTGATGCAGAATGTGTCCTCTGTGACTCACGTGGGGGGTTATGTACTACATCTAGTTATCACAAGAAGTGAGGAAGACGTTACATCTAACTATACTGTACCAAACCCCCGTTTGTCTGATCACTTTGCTGTCAGGTGTGATCTTCTATTAAAGAAGCGTCAACCTGATCGTAAGTGGGTCTCCTATCGTAAATTACGTGCCATGGATATAGATGGGATTTAGCTCTGATCTGGAAAACTCCAACCTACTTACATCACGGCCGGAATGTTTATCTAACCTGATTTCCAGCTCCAACTCCACCCTGGCGGCGTCGCTATTGGATGCGTATGCACCGGTGAAACGACGTTTAGTCTCGATACGCCCACATAAGCCCTGGTTCACTACTGACATATTGGAAGCAAAAAGGGCCCGTAGAAATCTGGGGCGCAAATGGAGGGCCTCTAATTCTGATGAGGATCACTGCTTGTATACTGAACAATGCCTTGTAGTGAATGATATGGTGAAGAATGCTAAAGAAAGCTATTTCTCGTCTGTTATTGACTGTAACAAAGGAAATCAGCAAACGCTCTTCCGAATAGTTGATAGCCTTTTGAATCGTAAGCCTGAAGCTTGTTTTCCATCTTGTAACTTCGATAAAGAACTCGTCAATCGATTTAATGCATTCTTTATTGATAAGATTTACACCATACGAGCAAGTGTATTAGCTTCCAATCCAAGTTCCTTGCAAGATGAATCTAATCTAAGATGCCAGCTATCATCCTTCGAATGTGTTACTCCTAGACAAGTGGCAGATCTGTTCAGCTCGTCTAAATTCAAGTCATGTGACCTTGATCCTATTCCAGCTTTTGTCTTGAAGCAGTGCTTTCCTCAATTATTACCTGCTATCACCAACATTGTCAATGTCTCTCTAGAGTCTGCTACTGTGCCAGACTCCTTAAAGGACTGGCACAGATTGGCCCCGAGGAATTTAAGAACTTCCGACCAGTATCTAATCATACATTCATCTCTAATGTTATTGAAAAGGTTGTGGCATCCCAAATGATTGACTATGTTGATGATAATAATCTTGGTGAAGTTTACCAGTCAGCTGAGACAGCACTGAGACTGCTTTGTTGAGGGTCCAGACCGACATATTAAGAGCCATAGACCAACATCAAACGTTGGCCAAGGTGTTACTGGACCTTTCATTGGCTTTGACACCGTTGATCATGAAATTCTGCTTGGGCGTCTGACTGCCTGCTTTGGAATAACAGGCCGTGCCGTAGCGTGGATTCGTTCATACCTGCTTGGTCGTACACAGTACGTGTATATCCGAGGCGAAAAGTCAACACCTGTTCACCTGCTACATGGGGTGCCTCACTGGTCGGTCCTAGGACCGTTACTTTATCGTGTGTACACTTCTCCTTTGGGTGACCTCATTAGAAGCCATGATATGATGTGCCATTTCTACACAGACGACACTCAAATTTACCTCACGTTGACTCTCAAGAACCGGAATCTTTAATTACAGCCAAGATCGAAGCTTGTATCAATGTAATAATAGGATTTCAGTTTCGACCTAAAATCCAACTTCCGCCATTTAATATAGGCAATGATCTTACTATTTCTTCTAAGTCTGCTCGCAATATCGGCGTAGTATTTGATGATTCTTTGAATTTGGAATCACAAGTGGCTTCTATTTGCAAGGCTTCATTCTTTCACATTCGCAACATTGCGCGTATTAGGAAATACTTATCTACGTATTAGAAACTACTTATTACTTATAAGCTTGATCACTGTAATTCTCTCCTTTATGGCCTTCCGCAAACTCTTGTTCAGAAACTTCAATTAGTTCTCAACTGTGCTGCCCGATTAATCATGCGTAAGAGAAAATTCGATCATGTAACTTCTATACTCATAGAACTTCATTGGCTTCCTGTAACTCAATGCACTATTTTTAAGATCTTGTTACTTACTTTTAAGGCACTCAATGCGCTCGCACCGGTTTATCTTAGCAACTTGTTAGAAAAATATTTGCCCACCAGACACGTACGTTTAAAAAGCAAATTTCTTCTAAAACTTTCCAGTGGCAAAAGAAACAAAAACATATGACGATAGAGCTTTCTCTGTGGCCGCGTCCAGGTTGTGGAACACTTTACCAGATAACATCAAACTCTCACCATCATTGAACACTTTTAAATCTCGTCTTAAGACATTTTTGTTTCAATAGGCCTATGATATTTAGTGTTCAACTATATTTAGTCTAAATCATGTTTAACTTAGTTGTTTGGACCATTTTCTTGATGTTTGGTGATTTTTTTGGTAGAAGTTTATTTGATTTCATGTTGACATATCACAAAGTTGGTGGGAAAGTTAAATACTTTTCTGTGTGAAATAACAGTGTTATCATAGTCCTATTTTGACACTTCTTTCTTTTTAGCAGGATTTGAGCGCAGTTTTCTCGGGCGAGTCCGATCTCGTAGTTTTCGCTTTGTCAACAACTTTTACCGAATTAGTAATAACGCACGCACACAAAGTTGGTGGGAAAGTTTTAATGAAATTCACCATAGCCAACTTAAAATACCTATTTCCTGAGGATTTTCTGTTTGATAAGTCAAAATTATAAAATAATGCACCTATCAATGTTAAGCCTGAGTGGGGGGAGCAAGGGGTGGGGATTTGACAGGCAGGGCTGCCCCGAGGGTGGGAATTTTGACATACACTTCCTGCCCCAAGGTGGGGTTATTTATAGGAAACATAAGGGAGATATTTGATATTTTTGATCAAATGTGTTGTCCCGAGGGTGGGAAATTTGTAAAAAAAATTGTGGGGGAGGGGGGACCTCCCCCTCTGGCTTAACATGGATAGGCTGGGATGATAACACCCAATGGTAAATAGCAGCAACCGGCCGGAAGTAAATATACCCAAACCACCGCACAACTAGTTCAGCGAGGCAACAATGAATTTACAGAACAGAGACCAGATGTAGGAAGGGATGCGATCCTGATGATCTCAGATTCCATTTTCAGAGGCATTATACAGAGACGTTTTGCGGCAAATAGATATGTCAATAAGCAGTTTGTCACTGGGGGAACAAGAGAAATGATCGGACATCTTGACAAAATGTCGTCAGAGGCAGGGCACGGATTTGAATTTGTAATTATTCACACTGCAATCAACGACCTGGGCTGCTTGCCTACAGAGGTGACATGTGAAAATATCGAAACCATTGTTTAGTCAGGCATGACGTACATCCCAAGGGACAATACTCGTAATGATCTTATTGATGAGATCAACTCAGCCTCCTAAAGAATGTGCGCAAGGCACTCTAATGTGCACTATATAGACAATAGAAGTGTTTGTTTGAATAAGAATGGGGACATCGACCCAAACGTGTTCTTCGACGATACACCACTGAACAATGAAGTTGGTATCAAAAAGTTAGTAGCCAACCTGAAGGATAACATGGGACTCAGACAAAGCGGCTGACAGCGCCCAGCGGGGAGAAGCTGGCCAAGAACCAGACCCATGGTGCCAAATAGTGCCCGCATGAAACGGCGACAGAAACAGTTATCATGGTCAACAGCACGTACAGCAGCGCGATTTAGCGCGATATTCAGGTCAGTACGCTAACCTATGATACTGTACAGCAAAAATTGAAGAAGCTCTAATGATGATTACAAACTAAATAAGAAACTGTTATAGATAATGTCATCTTGCTAATCAACTCCAAACATACCACCTGACACCTGTCACACTGACCAACCTAGTCAGTGGAATACTTACCAACCATACTTACCAATGGGTGGGAGGGGCGGGAGCAAATTTGCGTAACGCAGCGAGGAAAAAGATCCGCCACAATCTGCCAAGTTGAGCACACGAAGCCCCTGCTAAGCTTAGGGGGAGCCCCACAGTTAAGGGTGAGACCGCTGACCAGCAATGCCTCGATTTTAACTTTGCCTAAATTACATTTATCCACATTTAAACTCATCTGCATAAGATGAGCTTGGGATTTGGTGCCTAGAGATAGTCATGTTGGATGCGCATGTCCACACACGACAGGGAGGTAACCATGGTAACCCATACCACAGTCCACCACCAAACCACTCCCGGTGCTTGGAAAACCGGAGGAACAGTGGAAGGGGGGCACCAAGGAACCTCCAACTCCAACCAAATCCCAAGCACCGGCCTAAACACAACAGAAGTGCTATACATGTAACTTTGGATCCACAACAATCTGCTCCAGGAAATGCTAGTTGATCCGCAACGATCAGCTCAACAATCCCAAGCACCAGCCCAAACACAGCCGAAGTGCTCTACATGTAACTGTAAGATCCGCAACGATCTGCTCCAGGAAATGCTAGTTGAGCTGCAACGATCTACCCCAGGAAATGCTAGTTGATCCGCAATGATCTGCTCCAGGAATGCTAGTTGATCCGGAACGGTGGAATCTGCAGAGGGAATCTGCAGAGGAAACCCACGGAGGAAACCCACGAAGTAAACACACATGTGTAAAGAAATATAATGTGGTCCATTCTTGGTTTAGTTGTCTTCGAAAGCGGTTTCTAATGTAAAATTATCAATAAGAATAAGAACGAATAAGAACGCTTGGGAAAAGTCAAGAGGAAATAGCGACCGACTTTTCACGACTTTGGTCTTTCGACTTGATCGTTCGTTTCCATCATTCTTGTGTCAACTTCGTCTGTAAAATGCCGTTATGACTAGGTACGCAAAGTTTTCGTTCAACTGATATATGCTCGCCGGATGTATCCTCTTTCTTTATCAGCAATTCTGAATATTGTTTTTCACTTACAGCCTTACCAATGAACAACAGGAGATTCTTCAAGCTGCAGAAAACGGCTGCAACCTATTAATAACAGGCCAGGCTGGTACAGGGAAATCCATCCTCGTTAACGTAATTATTAAACGTCTACGGCAGAAAGGTAAAGTGATATCGGTAGTCTCCTCCAGTGGGATTTCCTGGTTTATAATGATACAGTGGGAGCATCTACCGTCCACTCGACCTATGGCCTCGAAACAGCTGAGTTGCCCTGGAAGATGGTATTGGGACGGTCAATTGCCAAAGCATTAACGATCGATAAAATTGACAAGGTGAACACCGTGATCTGGGATGAGGCGAGCATGTGTAGTGCGAGAAGTTTTGAACTTGTGAACGCTATTCACCACGCGGTTTCAAAAGGCAACGAGACGTCAAAACCCTTCGGCGCAAAGCAAATAATAATCGTCGGGGAATTTTTACAGTTGCGCCCTGTTCCCAACATATTCGTTCCTGGGCATTTCATGTTTAAGTCAGAAGTATTTAATATTGCAATCCCACACAGATTTGAACTGAAGGTTATCTTGAGGCAGCATGGTGCAGCAGTCGAGTTCATCGAGGCCCTTAAGTGTCTGCGAATGGGAACTTGTTCTGAAGAGAGTGAGAGATTTCTAAGCTCTCTGAGTCGATCCCTTAGTCCAGAACTTGGCAATATAGCAACACATATTTATTTTGGAAGGATTCCGGTACAGTTACATAATATCAGGGAACTCATTGGTATTCCTGGACAAGTGTTGTCCTTTGAGAGCATTGACAGCGGTGAGTGTCGGGGAATGAGATGCCCGGCAGCGGTTAAACTCAAGCTGAAGCCCAACTGCAAAGTGATGTTGATATGGAATTTAAGTGACACACTAAAGAATGGCAGTCGAGGGACGTTCCTTGGTCTTAATGACGACAATTATTAGTCAATTTTGATGACATCGGAAGTGTTAATATCAGACGACAGACCTGGGTTAAGCGAAATCTACAAGGAAATGTAATTGGCCAGCGTTCACAATTCCCACTTGTGCTGTCCTATGCTACCACTTGCCACAAAGCGCAGGGTCTTACCCTTCCTGCTGTTGTCCTCCACAGTAGTCAAGAATTTGTGTCAGGACTTACCTATGTTGCTGCATCACGCGTGAAACAGGAAAGCCAACTACAAGTGTTAAATTTCAAGAAGAGCAATATCTTGTGTGCCCCAGACGAAATACTGTCTTTGTGTGATGATGATCAACCCCAAGTTCCAGGAAACATTTGCTGCCGCACTAGCAGGTACAAGAGCAGTTTTTCCTTATTTTGTGTTGGTATGTATTGTACGCCTTCCTTAATTCTGTAGTTAATATATAGGGCGATGCCACCATAATTTTTACTGTTACCAGATTTATCACGAATTTTTATGTAATGTTTGAGTGTTTCAATCTCAAGATCTGATTCTATATTTGCGTGAGTCTCTACAACTCCAAATATATCATGCCGTTTTATGACGTTTTTGACGTCACTCAGTTTCAATTTATTTCCCAATACTTTATGTTTGTAGCCGTGAATGTTCCAAAATCCTAGTTGCAGAGATCCAGGCATTACTTATTTTATATAGTTCGGAAAGAATTAATACTTTATATATGTCTCAGTAACAGTAAAACTTTAGAAGTGTTATGCGCATCGAGGACGGTAATTTTCACTGATTTTCCTTCAACCAGTTGGCGAGTATATCGATTACGTACGCAATGGCGGCGGACGTTTGTGGATTCTGTTCATTATTATATTGTATATTTTGTGTGGGCATATACATGTAGCTGTCTCGATAAAAAGTTGTATGATCTAGATTTGAACCTGAGTTATTTCTATACTGATTTAAAGTTCTATCACCTTGGTGTTGGTAGTTAGACTCGTTGTGCGGCTCTGCCCATCTTCGTTGCTGGTTTTGATCGATTGGTTGATTGTTTCTTTCCCATCTGCGGTTGTACGGTTGACGCTGTTCTCTTTGGCTACGAAATCTTGGTTGCGGTCGCCGTAAGCCCATTTTTGTTTTTAGATTAGCCACTAGTCTTTTGGTTCCAGATTTATTGTTCAGGTGAAGGTCATCAAAATAAACCTCTTCGTTAATGGTTCCGTTGGGATTTAGGACGACAGAGCGGTTGTCTACAAAATCAACGTTGTCATGTGGGTAGCATAGATTGATTAGTTTGTCATTTGTGGCCATTATGATGTTGTTTTTTCTCACATCTCGGGCGTGAAGTATTTTTCCGGATATAGTAACGTTCGAATTTGGCCATTTCTCTTCTATGATCCTTATCATGTTGTCTATATTTTGGCATATTTCTTCATTAGATATCCTGTAGATGTCATTGGTTCCAGTATGTAATAAAATATGTTCGTACTGAATTTGATCTTCCATTGCTCTTAGATGATTCAGCATCTCAGTACTACCCCCAGGGATATATTGTTTATTCGCGTACCTGTTTGGTGCGAATTTACTTTGGATTATACCTCGCAACATTGAATCCGATAATATTAAAATAGGACCCTGACCAGTTTTATTCTCGGCCTCGCTAGGTTTGTTTCTCGTTACGTACAGTGCTGCTGTCGGACTTCCTCTATCCTCATTTCGTTCTTTGTTCTGGTGCGGTAGAGGATCTATTCGCGGGACACTTCGTGTTTCATCTGAGAGTGTGAACGAGTTCGACACTTCAACATTGTATACAGTATCGGATTCTTCATCATCTGAGGGTTCGTTATTCTAATTCTGACTTTCTTTCCCGTCACCATCTAGATCTAAGGTTGACATTTTTGCGTGATCACGCAGTTGCTCTAGCTCTGCTAGTTTCGACTTCATAAGCTCTTCTTGATTTGCGATCTTTCCTTTAGTCTTTTTTATTTCTACTTTGATACCCGAATTCGCATTCGAGAGGTCTTTTACTGAAGATTTCAGTTTTGTTTCAAATTGTTCTTGTATTTCCTCCATGTTTCTGTCGCAATACGTTCTCGTCTCGTTTATTTTCCCTCTGAATTGGACTTCGATATCTTTGATCTCAACCGCTTGCTCACTGATTTCGATACTCAGCCGGGTAAGATTCTGCTCTAGCTTTTCATTGAACTCTCTTTGTTCTTTGACAACGTTTAAGAACTCTTCATACAGGCTATCGTGACCGTTATTTTCGCCGTCAATTTTATCGCCTTTGGATTTCGGTTCTTCGGTTGTGTTGGTTAATTTAGTGCCGGGATCTTCTTGCGAATTTCCTTCATTTGCCTCATCATCGTCTTGGGGTTTGAGTGATCGTACGATGTTTTCAAGTTCTTTCTCTGCTGCTTCTCTCTTTGAATATTTTTAAAAAGACATCTTCCTCCTGGTTTTCCCGCCGTTAATTTTTGACACTCTGGATAACTGTCCGCTATTCCGGCCGATTCATTTGTTTGCAATAGATAAAATTTCTCTTTTTCCACCCTTTCCATGATGTACAGTTTAACCGGGTGAAGGTTAACCAATATTACCGTCCTTGTGAATCTCTATCTCATCGCATCAGTATCGACCGCCATGACCCATGGTATTTTTTATTTGTACCAACCCCCCCCCCCCCACCAACTGTAACTGATCCATTTATTAATATTGGTATAATTTTTATGAAAGTTTGAACTCAGAATACAGTATCTTGTTTTTCTTATACTAATTATCCAATCAAAGCTAATCCATTCCAGCTTGCCTCCCATGTTGTCAGACCATGTGACAACACAATTAATACAATACAATAAAAAAAACAATAAAAATACACAATTAATTTAAGTGCTGCATACATGTAGGTGCTGATGTGGTCTTCCTATAGGATTCAATACTTTTGTTTCCAATTCTATGTATATATAACATTTTCTTCTTAGCTAGGATATAGAAGTACAATAAAACATTATTCAAGGGTATTAGGTCAGATAATCTAAAATGAGCAAGAAGAATTCAAGGTGATTTAGTTAATAATTTATGGTGCAGAGGGGATGCTGATGAGAAATTGAAAGAATTCAATTATTGGAAATACCCCATTATGATATTGCAAAATTATGAATCCCCCCTCCTCCAACCCATGCAGTACACCCATACACTTTAAAACATGTTCATGTATATAAATAATGATTTTTCTCTCCCCCTTTTTTAACCTAACCACCCATACACAATCCCTAATTGATGTCAAGTTTTGCTCTATATATACGTACTTAGGATGCCATCTGTATCCTTGCTTGCTGTTAGTACTGAGGATGTTATTTTGTTGCTCCCAAAGGCACTGCATGTCATCTGGTACACTGTCTTTATTGATCATGGAGAACATGGTACACAGGTCAGATTGTTCTTCATCGTCCATCTCGATAGCCTCTGAGTTGAACTTTCTCTTCCAGTATTGCTCTCTTGCTTCAGCATTTTTCCTTAAATTTGTCTCATTTTTTAACTTCCCAATAACTTCATCCTTTGTCAAATACCTTTTATTGCATTTGGGGTTTATTGATGACCTATTCTCCTTTCTTGCCTTTTTCTGGTTTTCGACTGTTCTTAAATAACTACAATCTTTGCAAAGAGCAGAGGTTGTATTGGTAATTATCTGGCATGATGCCGAGAAATATCTGATCTCTACTCTTTTTCCAGGATCTGATACATCCGATAATTTGCCTGTGACGTGAGGAATAAGAGAAGTAACCGTTTCACTCTCTCCAAGCGCTATTCCAAGACACAGGTTTGATCCATCGACATGATTAATAACATTACAAATTTGTTCTTTTAAAGAAACTGTATACCTAGAGCAACTTCCCAAATGATCCATCTTTAGAATGTTATTCAAGTCTGCTTGGCAACCACGTGATGAAATCCTGAATTTTGGTCCGGATTGTTCGGAATCAGTCTCAACTGACAACTCCAGACAAACTCTTTGTTCATTGAATTCAAGTTGTTCTCTACGAAAGAAAGTGACTACACCCTTACGATCAACTTCATAGTTCCATCTGAAGGGTAATTCTATTTCCTTTACCAATTCCTCAATTTCTTTATAGCCAGTAGCGTTCACAACTGTAGGTTTACGCTTTAAATTCAAATACGCTAACTGACGGCTCTTTGCAGGACCCCTTTTCACAGGTAGAATTTGTTTTCCCCATATGTCTACGATTAATCTTCCGAGAGCATACTTCGATAGGGGATCTCTCCATTGACGATGTCCTTTCTCTTCGTGACTGTGCTCTATAACCTCATTTGCGAAGGTAAGACTATTTTCCAAGTACTCGTAGTTTGAAAGAACCCTATAAGACAACGTTTGAAAATAATATTCAGTTAGCAAACTCAAGTCAAAGACTCAATTCAACAGATCGTGATCATTTACCAAAATTTCCACGGTTGAGAAAATCCTGGTCCAAATTCTGGATTCGTTTTAGCTTTCTTATTGATCAAGCTTGTATTTTCTTCGTGATTATTTCCCACTCTTTTCAGTTTAGAAAGCATTTCGTGCAGTAGTCCAGCAGCGCAGTCGATGATCAGGCAAACGACTACATTGTAGCTAGTCTAGTCTCCTTCGCCACAGCCGTTATGGTCTCTGTCACGCAACGCCTTGCTCCCGAGGAAAATCCGGACTGTGTTCTTCGCCACGCGATTGGCTACTCAGTACAATAGGCGGCACGTTAGACCCCGTGGGGAGAGTAAAGTACCTTGCAATTTATTGACTGTCCCTCTGCCGGAAAGAGGAATTTTGTCAGCAGACCAGGCTACAAAGCCGAGTTTGCCACGGTCATGACCGAATTGATGCAAACACGTAGTTTCTGACGAAGAATGAGAGGGCTTTTTCAAAGAAATGAGTTCATTTGGAAGAGTTAGGATAATGATTTCTCAAGTCTGAAAACTGGGGTAAGAAAAACTACCTACCTTTCACCTGACGGAGGAAATTACGCCGGTCGGACGGGTTTTCGTGCGAAAAATCGGCCTCAAGTGCCTCGTGGTTTGAATTTGAGTGTGCAGCCTTTCCTTTCTTTTAGACAGAGAAGAGAGAAAAACCCAAAGTGAGAGAAATGCCCCATAACCGCCATTTCTAGACCCCAGAGAAACAACAGGGCAACAATAAACTCTTAAGGTAAGTTTATTTTCTTTATCTGAGAATTCTGTGAAATAATAGTCACACAGTGCAAATACAGAGCTTGGGCTGCCTGTGCTGTAACGACCCCATGTACTATTTGACTGATTTAGATTCGTTTTTCTTTTTTTCTGTATATTTAAAAAAAGAACACATTTCTAATTTAGTACTGCCTATTTATTATTGATTTACATCCGTTTCCAGAACCGTTGTCTAAGGGCCTGTTTATATGGAGGCGAGCCAGCCCGGTAAGCGTGCTGGGATTCATCCCAGCAAGCGGGCCAGCCCTCCTCCTATAAACTCGGCTCACTTCATATAAACAGGCCCAAACTAGAAAATAGTAAAACAAAAATATATATATTGAAAAATGGAATTAATCACGAAAACAAAAGAAAACCACTCAACCTGAACTTATTTATAAGCTGATTGTGGTGCTACCAATGCTGATTGGATTTTTAATTTTAGTTTTTAGTTTGGACAATGTTTCTGAAAACGGGTGTAATTTGGGAATGCAACACTAAAGTAATGGCTAAATAGGCTAAATGAAGATGTTTTAGCTCCACTTTACTGCCTCCCGGTTAGCTCAGTGGTTAAGCTCCGGTCTGTCGAGCGGGAGGTCGCAGGTTCAAACCCCGGCCGGACCAACACTCAGGGTCTTAAAATAACTGAGTAGAAGGTGCTGCCTTTGTGAACCACCAACTGCAAAAGGTTAGACCTTCACGTCTTCTCGGATAAGGACGTAAGATCGTAGGTCCACTGACATGGCGGAGACAAGCCTCGCAGGGGACCTTGAATCCTATTGTTTATTTCCGGTGGCGTTACGCCCAAATGTTGTAAAAAAAAAAATTGTCATGGTTGTGGTCAGCGGTCGTGATGCCAAGATGGCGCTTTCTTTCTCCTCCGTATTTGTAAATGTTTTTTGTGAGTCCTAATCTTTATGGTCTGTCTTTGTACTATCCAATTCAACTAGTGAAATGGCAATGGATCCTGCTGAATTAAAGCAGGTGCTAGGGAAGTTATTGGACGAAAAGCTCAACCATAAGCTTGTCCGTATCGAGGAATCGATTGACCACATGAGTGGGAAGTTTGACGACTTGTGTTCTAAATTAGTGTGGTTGGAGGAATCTAACAAGAAGCTGACTCTCGAAAACAATTCACTAAAGCATCAAGTCTACTCACTGGATAATGAGCTAAATCAACTGAAACTGACAGTTGACATTCAAGAGCAATATTCCCGGCGTGAGTGTCTTGAGTTTCGTGAGATTCCACAAGTCTACAAATGAATTAATCATGGCAGTCGCAAAACTCATTGACGTTGAAGTCTCTAAAGAAGCTCTCTCAACCAGTCATAGATTAACTGTCCAAGAAAGTAGGAATGGTCACCATCACAAGTGAAAATTCATGCCCGATAATCATCGCAAAGTTCATGAACCGCGACAAAAGAGATGAACTGTATCGTGCGAGATATTAATTGAAGAATTTCGATTCTTCTGACATTGGTCTTGTTATATATTACTCTTATTAAATTTGGCTCACAAACACCCATTTTACAGGGCAAACAGGTGGCAATTTTCACCTTAACAGGTAGCGGAATCCGCCAGCCGCCGGCTGCTACTGAGAACCCTGCAGAAGTATACCCAATTGTAAATTACTGATTTCGTATTGTACAGTCGAACCCCGATATAACGAAGTGTCAAGGGATTGCAAAAATAGGTTCGTTATAACCGGGTTATTTCAGAGTGAGACTGTGGCAACTGGCTTGAAAATAGGTTCATTATACAAGGAGCTTCGTTATAGCGGGGTTCCACTGTATTGAAGTGTGCATGTGATATCATATTATGGTAGTTGAGTTAAGAATCTTCTTAAATTATTTTCCAGCTTAAAGCAGAGCTCTGCAGGATATTCAGCAATGATGATCTGAGTGGGGATGTGAAAAGGAAGTTCCTCGAGTGGGAAAAGAGGATCCTCAAGTATTCCGAAACCTCTAACAACAAGGAAGTAAAGGAATTGCTGGTACAGATGGAAGTAACCATTTCTGAGGATGGCTCTGACAAAGCAGGTTAGTGGTCATTGGGCAAGGTCAGGTGATGGGTTCCTAAAAATGCCCTAATTAGTACAAGGGGTTCAACAGGTGCCTGCTATCAGCGGTTATCTGCCTTGGTCCCTCAGCAGTAACCACTGGACTTGAATGTTGCACAAGTAAAGAATGATAAGAGAATGACTGTTAAGACTAGGCTTACAGGTAATGATTATCACTGGTACAGGCAACATTTCTCAATCAGAATATCTGTACATGATGTGAGGCATTTTGCTCACAGCGACTTTTTCTTTGCAGAAATTGCAAGCCGAACTGCCTTTGAGGCAATCAACAAACAGCCCAAATTATTTTATTTACATAGTTACCTGTCGCGAACTCCAGACTCGGTATAGCACGGGGTGCGTTCAAGTTACAATGTAGGTCCGCCAGTTTAACCAATTCGTGCGTTGAAAAAACCACAGCAGATTTAAACGTCTTTATTCACAACCAGGGGTTGATATTACTACACAGGCGAAGCGGTAAAAACTAGAATAACGTATACATAATTAGCTAAACTTAGACGGCAAAAATCTCCAAAATATACAGATTTTAATCGAAGAAATCTAAACGTGAATATGCGAGTAATTAACTTACATCCGATGCTGTCTCCAAGGGCTTGTGAAACTCCAAAAATCCAGTAAAACTAAAAAAAAAATCAAAATAACTCCGAATATGATTGCTAAACTCCGAATGCTGTTAACTCCAAGAGGAATAGGCGTTGACTGATTAAAATTCCTATGTGGCCGCAACACGTACACCTAACTAACTGATTGCATGGCATTAAATCAACTTTCTAATTATATGGGAAGATAACAAACTAAACAAACATTCCTTTTGCTGTTCGGCGGCGACTAAATAAACAGTCATTGTCTAATGCCATTAGCACTGTCTATCATATACAATACATTACCCCTTTTCCATCTCTTCAGACATCAGTGTGAACCTTTTTATTAACAATATAACTAGAGATAAATTAAATTGTCCACATTTAAAAAAATGTTTTTATTAATTTATACACAATTACAATACATTACAAAAATTAATCAAAATAGGATAAGAGCCGTCTTACATACATATACAGTGATTTATCAGATATGATACATCAGTGGACACCATTTGTTTTCAAAGGCTTTCATATTTTTTTGGTATTGCTATTTATTTTTCTAATTTGGCTTTCTCACACAAGAGGATAAGGAAAATGTCGAAAGTATACAAATTTCCTTTTAGAAAGGCTTTGTACATTGTAAATTTAGCTACTATCAAAGCATGATTTAACAAGTTAATGTGCTTAAGCTGGTCAATAATACCGTATAGAATTTGTGCTGGTTCAAGTTCAATACGTTGAGCAGTATTTTCTAGCCAACATTTTTTAAAGGTTTTCCAAAACCTCACTGCATTTACACAATTAACCAAAAAGTGCTCTAAAGTATGTCTCTCATCATCACAGAAGGAACAGAGGTTGGTATCAATTATATTTGCTTTGTAAAGAATGTCATTTGTTGCTATGACGTTATGATTTATCTTAAATTGAAATATACACAATTTTATTTCTTTTGTAATTTTATAAGGAATGGAGTAAATCTTTTTAAAACTTTTTTTCCTTAATACCATAGCTTTTAATTTTGTTCTCGGCTGTAGGTTTTACGAATTGCTGTTCAACTAATTCCTTGCGTATTGTTTTTACTTTCATTTTGCTAAAATTGGAATACCAATCAGGATAAACGACTTTACCTAGGTTTTCTTGGTTCAAATACTTAATCCTTTTAACATGACTTTACTGCATTTATCATCCCAAGAAATTGGATAAAGTTTGTATTGATGCCAAACTTCGTTTTTGAAAGTTTCTAAAGAAATAAACTCGTTATTGGTATCATAGAGATCGTTAATACTAAGCACCCCTTTGGAAAACCACTCCTTGTTATATTTCCTGTCTTTATATCACAATTGTTCCATATTATTTCGTCTTGTATCTCTGCTACTAAATGATGTTTATCCAAATTAAGTTTTAACCCATGCCAATAGTGTAAGATTTGTCTATAAAAGCTTGGAAGGTCTCCCAAATTTAGTTGCTTTAACTCGTATTTACATTTAAACAATAATGTTCCCCCATATCGATTTAGTTGTTGTAGTGGAATTATTTTCCAATTAGCTGAAGCAGGCTCCGTAAGTCTTCTAATCCAATAGATTTTTAGCGCTTTTTCCATATCCGAAAAAAATAACATGTCTAACCCGCCCTTTTCTTTACATCCGATTAGCGTTGCCTTATATATTTTTGGAGGCTTGTTTTTCCATATAAATTTGTACGTAAAGTCATCTACTAACCTTGCGAAGTTCTCTGGTAAGGGTAAAACTGACGCGTAATATATTAACTTAGACAGGCCTAAAGTTTTAACTATATTAATGCGACCATGTAACGTTAGGTTTCGTTTTTCCCAAATCGAGAGACATTTTTTCATATTTTCAAGCTTATAAAAAAAAAATTTTTACAGCGTCTGTGTCATATGACAAATATATGCCTAGCGCCAATATTGGCTCTTTGGGCCAACTGAAGGTGAAAGGTTTTTCGTCACTTGTGCGCATGCTTCCTAACCACATTGCTTCTGTTTTATTTTCATTTATCTTTAGGCCAGATGCTTTTCCAAAAAAGTCTAACAAATTCAGAAGATTATCTACCGATTCTAAATCTCTTAGTGTCATCAGCATATTGAGTTCATTTTACTTCTTTTCCGTGCAAATGTATTCCTTTAAAGGAGAACTAAACCCTAAAATCAACCCTACGCTTTTACAAAGATGTATTCTAAAGAAATAAGTTCTGATATTTTATTTTTCTGTGTTGCGCGTCTATGAGGAGAAAATTGGTCTCCAAGTGGTAGGTACTTCATATATGATATATATCGTGTACCGAATATAGCTATAAATTCTACTGTATTCTCATATATAATATATATTAATTCGTTCTACTATGTTCCCCTGTGTTCTACTGTGTTCTCATATATAATATATATTCATTCGTTCTACTGTGTTCCCCTGTGTTCTACCGTGTTCCCCTGTGTTCTACCGTGTTCCCCTGTATTCCCCCTGTGTTCTCCTGTATTCCCCCTGTGTTCTCCTGTATTCTACTACGTTCCCCTGTATTCTCCTGTGTTATACTGTGTTCCCCAGGTTATACTGTGTTCCCCAGGTTCCCCAGGTTCCCCAGGTTCCCCAGGTACACGATATATATCATATATGAAGTACCTACCCTCCAAGTTCCATTTTCCGCTGAAAAATCTATATTGTGTGGCGGCTCAATTCAGTGCAAATTTCCCCATAACGTACGTCACACATACCAAGGAAGAACGATCACACCTCTAGCACAAAGAAAGCACAATGGTCCGCAATTAGAAGCCATTAGGCCTGCTATTCAATGTAGGGGACGGCATGGCAAAACTAATTTATTCCCCGTATACTACGTCACAAATTACAAGACTTGAGCCGTCTGTACATACCGGAGGCTGTGAGGAAGGTTTTCGGATTTTCTCTTGCTAGACGCGCAACACAGAAAAATTAAAGAGCAGAACCTATTTATTTCGAATACATGTTTGTATAGACATTGGGTTGATTTTAGGGTTGAGTTCCCCTTTAACACTATTATTGCTGTTTATTGCAAGTGTCAGTAATTCAACTGATACCAATTACAAAGAGTAATCCCGATAGAGGACATCCTTGTCTTACTCCACGCTCTAGTTGGAAGAAGATTGATGCAAACGCGTTATTTATTGTACAACTAGAAATATCTGTATAGAACGTTTGAATCCATTTAATTAATTCAGGTCCAAAAATAAATTTCTTTAAAGCGCCTAATAAGTAGGACCACTCAATGGTGTCAAACGCTTTCTTAAAGTCAATAAATAAGGCGATCCCAGGTATGTTGTTCTTAACTCTATAGTCCATAATGTCTGAAATTAAACGAATGTTTTCTCCTATATATCTTCCTTAGACGTATCCAGTTTGATTTGGATTAATTATATGCGGAAGAATCTTCTAGATATCGCTTTAGTGGTAATTTTGTAATCAACATTTAGTAACGTGATTGGCCGCCAATTTTCAAGGAATAGTTCCTTTTTGTTTTTCTTTGGTATTAGGGTAATGATACCTCTTCTTTGGCTTATACTTAATTTTCCGTTTTCATAAGCGTTGTTAAAGCTGTCAACAATCATTTTTTTCAAATCTTCCCAAAACCACAGGTAAAATTCAGTCGTAAGCCCATCCGCTCCTGGCGATTTATTAATTTTAAACTGTTTTAGAGCTGAGTGACATTCATCTTCTGTTAGTACACCTTCACAGAGTAGATTTTGTTTATCAGTTAGTTTCTTGTTGATGTTTATACTATTTAGAACCTAATTTTGCTCTGTACTTTCAGCATTAACCTGCGATTTGAATAGTATTTCATAAAAAAATATTTTCCTCCTTTAATATCATGTCAGGGTCTTCGATAATAGAGTCATTTACTTGTAATTTTGTTATGTGTTTTCGAATTTTTCGAATTTCTTTCCCCTTCCTCATACCACCGAACTTTACTTCGAAGAACGGTACCCTTAATGTTTTCATTGACTATATTGTCAAGTTTTTTCTTGAGGCATTCAGATTGCAATAATAGATCATTTTTGTCGCTTTCGTTTTTTGCTTTTTAAATCTCTCTTTCTAAACTATTTAGTCGCACTAAATATCTTTTTTCGTGTTGCTTTTTTTCTTAGCTTTCTGTTTACAGTATGATTGTGTTAAGCTAGCGATCTCCATTTTAACCAAGTCCCACATTAAGCAGCTGTCTGTTACTTCATTGTGCTTTTCTTTAAATACCGGTAGATTTTCGCGTAATAAGTCTGTATAGTTACTGTTCTTTAATAATTGGCTGTTAAATTTCCAAAAACCTGGACCTCTCTCTTATACTCGCGAGTTTGGATAGTAATGAAGACTGCAGAATGGTCAGAAAATGGTGTAAAGTGAATTGAGTATTTCTGTACTTTTTGTCTTAATTTTTAGATATAAGCAAATAATCCAAACGGCATTGAACTTTGCATGCTTTATCTCTCCAAGCTTTTAGGATTAAACAGAATCATTACTCCTTTGCTGTGATTAGTCCCGTGACTGTAGAACACATCTCCACCCCATTTCGATCGCCAAGTACACTCTATTTCTTTAGAGCAATAGGTTTCTTGTAAGAAGGATACGTGTGTATTTTGTTGGTGTAACAATCTGAATATTCATTCCTCTCACGTTTAACGAAACACATTTAAGTTGAAATGGTAATTCGGATGTACATCCCCTTGAGAGTCTCGCTTACTGGACATAGTAGAAATAATTTAAATTACGTTGGTGCCACACTCTATTGCAAAACTTTAACATTTTAGCACTGAAATATATATACACATACCTACATAGTCGAAAAATAAAAGACAACATTCTAGCACACCTAAATTTAGTCCTATTGACCAAACGACAGGCATCTTAATCTCAGACAAAAAAGACATCAGTTGGAAATAGAGAACGTATCACGACGTTTTAGTCAAAAGTTTAAACTTAGGATTTGGGATCGTCATTTCTTTACGAGGCACCCCGGAAGATTGTCTACATTGTACCTCATCTCACCAATGATTAAAACCATTCCTTTCAACCTACACTGACCAGGTGTATTTTTGTCTCTCGCTACCTTCCAGGCTTCTCGAAGTATTTTTCGTTTCTTTGCTGATACTTGTGATAAGTCTTCATCCAGGAAACATTTTTTAAACCTTAAAGTGCTTCTCAGCTTGCTCGTTTTAGTCCAAAGGTGATGTCGATCCTGCCTACTGACAAAACGGGCCGGTATCGGTCTGTGTCGAGGACGGGACCCGCTTTGGTTTGCCATTTTTCTCCCTGTGCGGTGGGCTGTGTGTAGCCAAACTTCGTTCCGTTCACTGCCAACAGCCTCCACCAGATCTTTTACTATCTCCGTACAATCTTCATCTTCTTCTGAGACATTATAAATCCTAATATGTTCACGTCTTGAATAGTCTTCGAGTTTAGTTATTCGAGCTTCACTTTCGGCTAAATTATTCTTGAGACCTTCGTTTTCTTTGACAGTCGCCTCAAGTTCGGTTCTCATCTTCAGGTTCTCCTCTTTCAACCCTATTTCACCCCAAGATGCTTCTAAGGATGTCTGGATTCCTTTAATACCCTCCTTCAACTCATTTATGCCTGATGAAAACTCGTGTCTGAAACCATTGATCTCTTCCAATTTGCTTCCCATATTCGCTAAATGGTTAGCCAAATCAACTGCTCCTTCGCTACTCCCTTCAGAGCTTGATATCCTAGGTCTCTTCTTTTCTGTCTTACTGGTATCCCTATTACTGGACATTTTTTCTGTTTTAACTAAAACTACTTCAAATAAGGCTCTCAAAATGTCGGAGCTTAAGAATGCACGTCCGCCATGCTCCATGTCATGTGCACTCTCCACAATTACATGTATGTTTACAAGCTCTCCATGTAAAACACAAAAAGGTTATTATTTGGTGGGGTAAATGTTGTATAATGAATGCTATCTTCTTACTTTCAGAGGGACTGTGATGTCGACAAAGAAGTAGAGAATTTTATTCAACCCCAGTTGGTTGCTGTAGGTGAACTGTTTGACATTGATCTGATGTACGTGTGTGAGGGGAGCATACTCTGCACTATTCCCTAGAACATAATTCTAGATGCCATTCTTGGGTTGGTGGCATCTTTTTATACTTTTAATATCTCCTACCGGGATGCTAAAGGTATCGTCAGCGATCTCTGTGCATCCAGTTAATGGACCATCTGTTGACTGTGTTGGATAAGTACTTCAGCGATGATCAGATAAATGTGTCAATGCTTATGTGCCTCGTCCCAGAAGTGTTGGTTAACTCGAATGACAACGAAATTGATGATGCAATCAAATTCTATGAACACGATCTTATCACGCCAGATGTTGTTGATGTACAATCCGAGGCAAACCTAATGATAAAATCACAACAACGTGACGCTGCATTTCATTTTAAAATAATTTTAGGTTGATCAATGGTCATTGTTTTCACTTCTCCCCTCCACCCGATACAATGTTGGTCGGGTGTGGGTTTCATGAAAAATTCTGCAGTTTAACACAACATTGCACAGGTGGGGGGAAGGGAGGGGAGGGGGACAAAAACATCAATTTTCTCATGCCTCATGTTTTTGTTTTCAAATTACACCCTAGTTCTCTCATTATGTTTTGCGTCGGATTGTCTGGGATACAAAAATGTTGAAATCACATTTAAAAAGCGGAATTTTATATCTTAAGCTGTTCAGATGTGTGAAATATGTTATTCCTATAAGAAAAAAAATGTGGTGATGATAAATATAATATTTGAATGCACAGATATATGAGTCATAATATAGTATTGAAGTTCTAATTGTAGTGAGTGTGTTCGAAAGTCCTGATGCGCCACAGCTGGTCGCATGATGGCGAAGCGATTTATTTCCCCTAAAACGAAAGCGTTAGTACAGTTTTTACGGGAAAGTCGAACAATGAGTGTGAAAGAGATAATGCGAAAATGCAAGGTGTCCGCCGCTACAGTATATAGAAGCGGAAAAGAAGAGGCGAAGAAGTTAAATGTGAAACGCGGTGGAAGGCCGCGCAAATTGAGCACGCGCGAGGAACGGCGGTTGCGCCGATGTATTTACAGTTTGAGGCGTCAGGAAGGAAACTTTAATTGCAAAAGGCTGATTTGTGAAATTGGACTGGACCCGAAAAATATCTCCACGTCAACAGTTTGTCGTCATCTAAAAAGAATGGGATTCCACTTTCTTCAAGCAAGGAAAAAGGGGCTGATGAGCGAAAATGACAGGAAAGAGTCATATTTGCAAGGGATGTGAAAGAGCGATACAGCACTGATGTTTGGTCCAATGATATCGGTTTTTACCTCAATAGCGTAAGTTTTTATCATAAATATAACCCGATGGATCCAATATAACTCAAATGCCGCATTTGGCGAAAAAAAAGAAGGGTTGGCCCCATACTGCACTGCGAAGGGGTCGCACGTGGGTTCTGGTGGGAGAGTACTGCGAATGATGGTTGGCAATTACGTATGGCAGTGGAGTTGTCATGTGCGAGAGATATGAGCATTTAAGTGGAGAACAATTTAAACAATTTATAATTTTAACAAAGCTTTTGAGGCAAGCAGGAAGAATTCACGATTATTTCTACAGGACAGCGATCCTTGCCAAAATAGTGCTAAAGCAAAATCAGGAATGGCAACAATTAGTGCTACATTACTATCAATACCATCTAGAAGTCCGGATCTCAATTATATTGAAAAGTTTTTCACATAATTAAGACTGATTTAGCAACATAAGCATTAGAACTAAAAATAACACACGAAACATTTTAACAGTTTGCGCAACGCGTTAAAAACCTTAAACTTGACAAAGATAATCTACAATATTATATTAAGTATGAACAAACGCCTTGATCTTATAACCAAAGGTAACGGCGATCGAACAAAGTATTGAATGATATATATATATATAATTACTCTTTTGAAACGCGAAATAATTCCAACAAAATATTAATTTTAAAATAGCCAGTTTGTATTTATAATTAGTGCCATTCAACTCTGCTAATAAAAACAACACGATTACGATATAGATTCTTAGTTTCTTTTTTCTAGTATATCTTAATTGTTTATTTGAGTTATTTAACATGCTTGCAAGGTAATAATTTTACAAAATAAATGTCACAGTCAGTGGCTTAAATTAAACGGCTTCAAGTGAACAAATAATATATCTTCGATTATCAACTACAAGAGCCTTAGGAAATAGCAATAGTCAGTACATACTGAAATGTCTTATTTTTCATAGTATCAACACAACGAAACCGCTATTTAAACGGTCTGCACGGTCAACCATAACAAATAAAGACTGGTTTATTAATTGTTTCACTGGTAGACCATCATGCATAACGTCATTTCTCTATAACGCATATGCATTATGCACTCTTCGCATTTCAATCGTTTAACTTAGGAGTACCAATGTAGCAAAACATTTCGTAAACGGACTGATTTATCTCTGCTCAGTTTGAGGAATCTGGTAGTGGAAGTTGAATACGCGCCACCTTACTCGATCATCTATTACACCGTTCTTTATGTAAACAATTGGCTGCTTGCCCGTGCTAAAAATAGGAGTCTTTCTCAAACGCTACATCTTTGGTGTTAGTGGGTCTTCGGAGCGGATAAATGGACAAACTCTCCTTCAAGTAGTAGCAAGTCGTACCAGAGTATTATATTAGCTGACCAACGAAAACCAATTAGAAAAATGCATTCGGCTTCCTCCGCACCGACCCAGGCAAAAGTAGTAGAGGCTGGATTGTGAAATGTCTTACAGATAACAGTTAAAGGGTATTGTATTCCTGTATTGTATTCCTGTATTTTCCTTGGCCTTCTTTTATCGCCTCGGCAAATGAATGTATAGATATTCCATTTCTTTGTAACATTTCATGTGCACTGATCAGCCACTGGCCGTCACACCCAGACACACAATCTTCGTTCACACAGTCGCTAAGAACGTCCATGCAATATTTTATACTTCTTTCTAAATCTGACTGAACATTTCGTAATTCCCAGGCTTGTGCTTAACACCTCAGCAACGAGGTCAGTTGTTTTTCAGGATATTGGTCACCTAGTTCACTTCAAGTACCATTAGAAAAACTGACAAGTGACCCTGCATTATTCTTTTATTGGAAATATCTTCTAAACAATATCAACCTGGCTGATATACACATAAGCTCCTCTTATTATGTAATGTCAGCATTTGTACGTAAATTTTCAAAGAGAAGGTGTGTCTTGTATTGAGCAAAGGATGGACTTGTATCCATGGGTGAAGAAGATCAGTCTGCCATTAGGCAAATGTTAAAACAATTCGAGGGAAAGCAAAAACAAGTGAACTTGAGAACCAAAGCTGGGACCAATGCTACCTGGTTTCGATGTCAGAATGTCACTTTGGCAGCAGAATGCCCTGAGGGACATGAAGCAGAATGGCTTGTTTCTTTGTGTGGTCAGCTAGGCCATTTGAGATCTGACTGCCTCCTAAAAAGTACCACAAATAATACAAAGGAGAAACATTCCTCTGAACTGTTCCATAATAAACCACCAGTTGTTAAAAGAGCCTGGTGCCAGCCTGGTACTACACTGACAACATTAGTACATTACCATCTTTTAGCTTAAGTACTTTTAAATGCTGAAACCATTTTCAACTGCTTCTAGCATCACTGACCCAAAACGTTTCAAACAGCGGGACGATAAGTGGTTTAATGCCCGTAAGTGTAAAATAAATGGAAGCAAGGATGGTATGGAAAGGTAGCTATGCTTGATTGCTGGAATCAACTTTCTAGTGATTTACATGGTTTTACTTCTAAATCAAGACCACCACCAAACATCGCCATGTTATTGGGCTCAATGAATGAGGACTGTGCTCTTGTAACTTATTTGAAACATTTCTTTAACCAAAGCAGTCAAAAACCTCTAGTAAAAGAAACTGGAATCTGGTTTTTAAAAGATGATGACAATCAGAACTGGTTGGCCTCTTCCCCTGATGGTCTGCTTGAAGAAAAAGGGACAGTGTCAACTGTTCTAGAAATTAAATGTTTTTCTCATTGAAAGGAATGACAGATTGACTGAGTTTTTGTTAAATTACCCCCATAAATGTTGGGAGCTTGCATCTGCTGATGCAGAACCAGTGTGGAATGCAGACATTGTTGGCCTAAAACAAGAGTAAGGAAATTGCACTTAACAGTGCATGCAATACCTAATTCACTAGTAACCCCACACGTGCTTTCTCATGGAGATCTAAAAATCTTCATGATTTCTAATGACACCGAAGACTACCCTTTGTTGGGCATGAAATGGGATAATTTGTACTATTTTGACAAATGTCTTCCCATGGGTTGCTCCTCTTCGTGTGCCATTTTTGAAGCTTTTAGTTCTGCGCTAGAATGGTTATCGATACACCGCCACGGAGCTTCTGGTGTGTTGCACAGTTTGGATGACTTCCTATTCATTGCAAAGAGCGAGAAGTGCAAGGCCGCATGTGCGATTATCTCGGGGTCCCTCTAGCTCAGGAAAAACTGTCGGTCCCGATAGCACTTTGCATTTCGCGGGTATCACACTTGACTCGGTTAAGCTATACTGCCAGCTGATTAGCTTAAAAAATGCCGCACGCTGTTACACAGCAAAGTAACACTTAGGGGACTTCAGTCTTTGATAGGACTTTTAAATGTTACATGCACGGTTATAGTGCGGAGCCGCGCTTTTCTACGATGTATGATTGATCTTACTAAGTGAGTTTTACGCCCTAATCACCGTATTAGGTTGAACAAAGAAACCAAATCGGAGTTCATGGTGTGGCCCACATTGTAAAGAAATTTTACGGGACAGCTTTCTTTTTGACCGAGCGATGGGTAACTTCCTCTTCTCTCGAGTTATTTACTGATGCGGCTGGTTCGAAGGGTACGGCAGTATTTTTGGTAAGCATTGGTTTTAAGGGGCTTGGCCTAGATCGTGGCAAACGATTAAGAGTGTGTCCATGAGAGGACCAGGCAGGGGTGATACATGCCATCTCACCGATTTCAATGAAACTTTGTCAGATTAATAGGTTCATCTAAAAACTCAAGAACCCAAAATGGTTTGTGTTTCTGATATTTCCCTGGGAAGTTAGACCACCCCCTCTGGTTTTTTAGGGAGGTGACCCTAAAATACTACCAAAAAAGCAACAACAACAGACACCTGTCCTACTCACAGGATGAAGTGGTTTTCATTCTTATTTCACACAAGCAATTGTATATCCCTTGTTAGCTCACAGCAGAGTTTCTGATTAATTTGGAATTTTACCTGTCAATCAAGAGCTGTCAATCATTAACCATGTCACACAACATTCTACAATGTGGTCAAACTGCATCTTTTTAAATCCAAATAACTCCAATGAGCAACCTTGTACTTGAAAAAAACTCACACCATGATTTAGACTTACCCTTGTAGTAAGTATATCAGTGATAACATTTTTGGCATCTGTCCAATTCTTTCCACAGCATTAGTGAAAAGCAAGTGCCCAACACAGGGTGCTTGATTTTTGTTTCCACCGAAAAAGAAACATAAAGTATTAAATAAAGCACGATTGAAGATATTCTCACCCTCAATTCTGAGTACTCTTTGTACTATATATCCACGAAAGGCAATAGAGCGAGCTTAAAGTGATTTTCATGTCAACATATTTGAAAATTGAATGTTAATCATTTACAGAACACCTCAAAATTCTCAACAAATTGATGAGTTCTCATTTCCTATCACAGTACAATTAGTCATATCCATTCAATAGCTTCAAGGAAGTACTCACAAGCTCTTTCGGGGTTCATTCTGTTGTGTACACCATGTGAGTTCGAGTATTTGACCTGTACTGCTATATTGGCGGGATGTTACTCTGTCCGTTATCGACAATTCCGAGTCCATTTTGTCCCCAAAATGATTACTCAGCCTCTATCATAGTAATCTGAGTTCGAACAGTGCATCCACAATAAATTTCCTGCAGATTTGCGAAGCTTTTGCCGATAACAACAGAACATCGAGCGATAAAGTGTTCAACAACAAATGGTACAGTAATATTGCGTGTCAGTTTGAGCCCCGGGTTAGGTCAGCGGCAACGGCATTACGCAATGTCTGTCACATGCACATCTTATTTCATGTACTTGGAAAGTTCTACAAGGAGCTGATTTTTTATATCCAGTGATTGCATTTGTAAACCTATGTCTGTGGATCTGTCGTGTTCGTTTGTTTCGTTCTGCAATAACAGCTGTGATGTTTCACCAAGATATCCTGGTTGCAAAGAATTCTTCCCTTTGACTTCTTGTCACAGAGACATCAAGTCTCATCTTAGACAAATTAACGTTGCTCAAACGTGCGTTCCTTCAGAGAAAACTCTGATTCTTGCGCGTGCAGGTTTGTTTGATCAAGATGGCCATGACATGACCATTTGTCCTAAGCACCGGTCTGAGATGGGAGTACTGTGGAGACCCAGTAGGAAGTGTCAGCATCCTCTTCATGGCCATCGAAACGGTAAACCAGAAAGAGGAGCGAATGTTCAGATGAGCAGGGAAATAATGGCGAAGTGGAATGTACTCATTCCTGTTGGTGCAGGTACTGTATGGATATGCAGCCTGGGTATACGTAATGTTAGGGACGCAACATTAGAAAAGTGAAGGGGGGGGGGGGGGGCTAGTCTAAAAATACAAAATCGTGCAGAGCAAAAAGTTAAGAAAAACGAAATCCTACAAAACAAAATAGCAAGAACAAAAACGTTTTGTAGGGTAAAAAAATCGAGCACACCAAGGGGTTAGGAAAAAATAACATACTTCACCTGGAAGTCCTACCCCCCCCCCCCCCCCCCCTCACTTTTCTAATGGTGCGTCCCTTATTAGGGATAATTGTAAGGACAATTCTACAATATGGCCGGGGAATTTTACGCGACAAAAAAATACAGCTGTATTGAACAATTTACTGTGTAATAAGTCCGATAGCATCAAGGAAACCTTTTTTATCACCTACACTGATTTTTTTTATTGCGTGTTAAAAGCTGATTCGCTGCAGTATTACTCTAAGCTAAGCCTAACCCTTTTAAATCACTCGCTCAATTACAACACCATTGAAAATTATTGATCACCTGACTGTGCAATGCGGTCGGGGGGAGGCGTGCACGAAATTATGTGGATAATCCAACCGTATTGTACTTTTACCCACAATCCTTTACACGCGAAAAACCTTGAATCCGTTATAAAATCACGGTAGATAGGTTATAAATCTTACAAACAAGCAAGTACAAATGGTGTTGCCTGAATCCACTGTTGTTGAAGAGAATATATGATTTCTACGTATTATTTTGATCGTGTTAGGTTCGCAAGGAATTGTGGTCAAATGTGCAACCGCCATCTTTTACGGTACTGCGGATTCAAAGTGGTCATACATTTGCACGTTGCACTGTAACACCGAGGAGCTAAAAGCACCATAATTTATTTTGCTTACCAGAATGAAACAAGGTACAGTACTGTAAGTAATTATGTTTAATCGTTCTCCGACTCAGCTTCAAAACGTGACTTAGATGTAATAATAAAATAATAATAATAATAATAGTAACAACAATACAGAACACGATAACAATAACTAATAATAATCAGGGTTGTTGCTAGAGGGTCAATGGCCCCCTTCCCCCATCACAATAGTGGTGGTTGATATACTTGCCAACATTATTAGTACATATGATTAATTATAGCTTATTGATTTATTTGGTTTTATCAACTAACAAATTTAATAATACAGGTATATGCAAAATGTGTCGCAATGATCACCGGGCCGTACACGACCACCCATCAGTTGAAACTGAGCCATTTCTTGACCTTGTCCTTGTACCGGAGCCTGCGTCTCCTATTCCTGAACCTGAATCCAGTGAGCCTTTATCAGTCCAAGAAGAGCCTAGTAAGGTATGATTACTTTAGCATTTTTTTAAAATTTCTTATTACAGTGACCCCTAAAAAAAATTATCTATAAGAGGGTAAGGCACTGTTAGTATATGCAATGTAATATAAGGAGCTTATTATTTTTCTTCGGTTCACTTCGCAAATTAACGTTTTTACGCAAGAGGTTTTCGTATTCACGTTGCCTAATTGATTCTTAGGTTCTGCCGGTGCAACCAATACTTATCGACATAATTAGTGAGAAAGCCCCAAGCGATAGCAGTTCAGACGTATTCTCCTCCGCGTCACAAGAATCCCTGCTTGAAGGTGAAACATCACAAGAATGGCAGGCTACTCCACAGGTACAGCAGAAGCTGCACTCACTTAATAACTTCTTAAGTAGATCGGATGGAAGAGTCAGTCCAATACGCTCACAGCTTAGTTCTGATGCAGAAAACATCTCGTCGTCAACTAGTCGCTACTACAAGCGTAAAGCAGTGGAAGCTGTCGAGACAGTACTGGATTCCATTGCGCCGGGGCAATCCACGTGGCTTTTTCAGCAGGTCACAGAGACGTTTCGCAGCGTGACAGAAGTTAACCTGCCAGAAAATACGCTGCTTTCGAGACTTATCAAGCTGTATGACGAGGCAACTTCCTGGTATACACGGCAGCAGATTCTTTCTATCTTCGTTGCCGACTACTCAAAGTCTGAGCTATTGAGTCTCATTCCTGGTCTGACTAAGTGGAGAATAGATGAGGCTAGAAAACACGCTTTTCTTACAAGTCCTGGTCGTCTTATTGAGCCCCCTACTCTGCAGAGAGTTCGACTGGAGCCAGCCAAAGTTGACCACTTCCTGGATTTTATTGCAAGCCCGTCGTTTCTTCAGGACGTGGCCTATGGTACAAAAACCCTAAAACTTTCTGATGGTGAGAAAGTTGAGATTCCTAACGTTGTGAGGACAGTTATAGCGTCCAGGCTTATTCAACTGTACCAATCCTACTGTGCTGAATCCGGATTTACACCCATTTGCCGATCAACATTGTTCAGTATCCTTAAGGTACATGTAAGCATAGGTTTTAATATTACGAAGTAATGCACCATACTGCACAAATAATAAACTATATAATATGCCATTTACAGGCCTTAATTTGGTCATATTTCAGGTCTGTGCTGCGTCCAAAAAGAAATCTCTTGCTGGTTTAGACAGCACACAGACAGATGGGATGTTTGCGTTTGCCACCTTGGAGGAAACAACGGATAAGCTTTGTAGACTAGGTACATGTAAGGCATACTAATTGATATATAGTGATGACATTATATGTGTCATAATGCTGAATGGCTTTGTCCAATATAATGTGTCTCTTCTGGTTCAGGATTAAATGAAAACAGATCAAAGGACGTCAAGTCTCGCCTTAAAGCTGCAAAGCAATACCTAAAGACAGATTACAAAATCCATGTTTCTAAAGCCTCTCCCTGCGCTGACCATTGCAGTGTTTATTCACTGAGTACGGGGGAGCCTGAATTCCATGGCAGATGTGCACACCAACACAACGTGAGCTGTGATCGCTGCGAGGATACCAAGAATGCCATACTAGATCTGCAGCTGTCCTTAGCTTCTCCAGCAGTCAATTTCAGGTAAGGAATCTTCCGGATGCGGGGAGGGGGCACTCACGTTTTTGACGTATTAGGGATACCGTAGCTACTGGGACCAGCTTTGAGCCCAATGTCGCAAACCTGGTCCTGTTTTGAAACACAAATATGCTTCAATGCGGGCCTTTGTTTTATTACGGAAATATTTTGAGAAAAGAAAAGATATCTGACATTATAGCTATTATTTCGCAAACCGTAAGTTTTCTGAGCCGAGGCAGCGCATACTTACTCATTCCTTAAAGAAGTACCCCTTCCATGGGGAAAATCGTCTTGGTTTAGAGTTGAACATTTTCTTTGGCGAGAAATAATAATCAATTTTGTTTTTATTGAAGCAGTGATGACCAGCGCAATGAAATCCAGCACGATGTCGATATTGCAGTTCCTAAACTTGATGAGTGGAAGGCGCACATTCTTCGAGCAGCGCATCAAGACATGGCAAAGGGAAATATAATTGACAACCTGACCACAAGTCAAGTTCTCATAATCATGGACTGGGCCATGAAGTTTCTTCCGGCTAGTTTCCGAGAAACGCAAAGGGACTGGTTTGGAAAAAAGGGCAAATCATGGCACGTGACTGTTGCCATCACAAAAAGTGATGATGACAAAATTGAGGTACTGTACATATCCGTAAGAGACTCGATCAGTAGAAAAACATATTACGAGTTTTCCTATAGTCGGCGGTCAGACAAAAGCTGGTATATACTTCATGGTAGTGTTTCGTTCCATATAGTCTCCCTGCATAATCATTATCTGCACTGTTTTACAGTATTATGCAGGGAGACTATATGGAACGAAACACTATCATGAAGTATATGCCCAAAACATTTCCATGCTTGTTTCCGAACAAGAGTATAACATATATTAAGTAAATGAATTCCAGAGAATATTTGGTTTCTTCTGCTCCTGCCTTTATGGAAGACTGGTAGGCGCGCGCTGTAAGATTGTGGTGATACAGATCTAGTAACGAAAAGAAAAATATGACGTAATATTAGTTCATTTTCCCCAAAATAATTCTGTCATTTAATACAACTTATTTTAATCTTGTTTTTTCCCCTTTTTTCAAGGCTAGGAGCTACATCCACTTGTTCGATCAATGCACACAAAACTGGTTTGCTGTTGCCTCGATTTTGGAACACACCCTATCCACACTCAAATTGATCATGCCCAACCTCAAAGATGCCTTCTTACGATCAGATAATGCGGGCTGTTATCACTGTGCATTCCTGATATTATCACTTCCAAGTCTTGGAGAGCGTGTTGGAATAAACGTCGCGAGGTATGATTTCAGTGATCCACAGGCAGGAAAGGATGTTTGCGATCGACGCATTGCTGCTATCAAGAGCCACATGCGGCGATTCATAAATGAAGGCAATGATATACAGAATGCATGTGATATGAAGACTGCCATAGAGTCGTATGGTGGCGTGAAGGGCTGTTATGCGGCCGTGGTTGAGATCCAGGCGCCCTACCAAAGCATGATAAAGCACACTATGACAGGCATCCAAGCACTCGGCAACTTCAGCTTTGAGTCTGCCGGACTGAGAGTATGGAAGGCCTACGATGTGGGACCAGGAAAGCTGCAAACCCCTGCACAATTAAGAAAGTTTGGTATTCCACAGGGGCCCACAGGTATGATTATCACGCAGCCATTTAGCAAACCAAGACAAGAAGTTGGTGTTTTTAAATCAACGACCGTGATTACATCACAAGCCCCTGATGAGCCCGGTACATCCCTAGATCGAGTACACCAGCCAGAATCTCAACAAGAGTTGATAGATGAGACAAATATTTTTTTCTGCTGCCCAGAAGAGGGTTGCATCAAGACCTACCAGTCATTTTATAGCCTCCAGAAACATCTTGATGTAGGAAAGCACCTCATTAAGCTTGAAAGGGAATCGAATTATGACGAAATCAAGATGAAATGGGCAGAAACGTGCAAAGAGGTGTCTGGGGGTTACTTTCAAAGGGATGTTGCTTCTTCCTCGCGATCTGTTGCAGCTCTCACTGAAAATGCAACAACAGAAAAAGGATGGGCACTGAAAAAGGCAAGAAAGGCTACTCGGTTTTCAGACGGAGTGAAAACGTATCTACGAAACGTCTTTTTACAAGGAGAGGAAACTGGAACCAAGGCAAATGCTGCTGACATCGCTTCTAAGATGAAAAGCCTGCGCACCGAGAAAGGCAAAAAGATGTTTAGTCAGGGCGAGTGGTTAACAACTGACCAAGTTGCACGATACTTCAGCAGACTATCGGCCCTTAATAAGAGTGGCCGGTTGGAATTGGGCCTTGTAACTCTCAGTCCTGTTGACGAGGAAGAAGAGGATTATGTCGCTGAGGCAGAGGAAATCCAAACAAGACTTGAGATAAGAAGAGAAGTAGAACTTTGACAGGTTATAGCTTCTTGTCACTAAAAATGCTCAAATATTAAGAAGCAGCAGGAGCCCATTACCAGGAGCGTTCCTCTGTTATGGGTTAGGTCCCCAGTACAGGAGTAGATGAGGCTATTTTTAGATTCGAAATTCCCGCGAAAAGAGGTTGCCGCCAAGTTGGTGCCCTTAAACAATAGATTCCTCGTTAGCTTCTTTTGTTGGGGCACCAACATTTGAATCTCTAGGGATTGAGTGAAAACCAGCAAATCGAATTCCCGCGTTGAAAGTGAGAAGAATGATAATGAATGATAATGAGAAGTGACGTTAGCTATCTGATTGGCTAAGAATAGCCTACCTTTGTTCTTTTTCGCGCGAAACGCAATGCTAAAATTAGCCTCATCTACCTCTGTGCTGGGGTACAGGCACAGTGGGGAAGATGGACGCTCCTGGTAATGGGCTCCTGGAAGCAGTTCTTTAAAAATAATCTCAGAGCGATTTAGGCCCGATTCAAACGTCGAACTTTTCATGCGCTGAATGCAATTGAAACAAAAGATAATTAGGCGGCTTCCTTTGATGTAATTAGGTACGGCGCATGAAAAGTTCGACGTTTGCATCTTTGTCTTAATGCTGTTACTGCTGACCTATCCCGGGGCTCAAACTCTGTCACGCAATATTACTGTACCGTTGTTGTTGAACACTTTATCGCTCGATGTTCTGTTGTTATCGGCAAAAGCTTCGCAAATCTGCAGGAAATTTATTGTGGATGCACTGTTCGAACTCAGATTACTATGATAGAGGCTGAGTAATCATTTTGGGGACAAAATGGACTCGGAATTGTCGATAACGGACAGAGTAACATCCCGCCAATATAGCAGTACAGGTCAAATACTCGAACTCACATGGTGTACACAACAGAATGAACCCCGAAAGAGCTTGTGAGTACTTCCTTGAAGCTATTGAATGGATATGACTAATTGTACTGTGATAGGAAATGAGAACTCATCAATTTGTTGAGAATTTTGAGGTGTTCTGTAAATGATTAACATTCAATTTTCAAATATGTTGACATGAAAATCACTTTAAGCTCGCTCTATTGCCTTTCGTGGATATATAGTACAAAGAGTACTCAGAATTGAGGGTGAGAATATCTTCAATCGTGCTTTATTTAATACTTTATGTTTCTTTTTCGGTGGAAACAAAAATCAAGCACCCTGTGTTGGGCACTTGCTTTTCACTAATGATGTGGAAAGAATTGGACAGATGCCAAAAATGTTATCACTGATATACTTACTACAAGGGTAAGTCTAAATCATGGTGTGAGTTTTTTTCAAGTTCAAGGTTGCTCATTGGAGTTATTTGGATTTAAAAAGATGCAGTTTGACCACATTGTAGAATGTTGTGTGACATGGTTAATGATTGACAGCTCTTGACTGACAGGTAAAATTCCAAATTAATCAGAAACTCTGCTGTGAGCTAACAAGGGATGTACAATTGCTTGTGTGAAATAAGAATGAAAACCACTTCATCCTGTGAGTAGGACAGGTGTCTGTTGTTGTTGCTTTTTTGGTAGTATTTTAGGGTCACCTCCCTAAAAAACCAGAGGGGGTGGTCTAACTTCCCAGGGAAATATCAGAAACACAAACTATTTTGGGTTCTTGAGTTTTTAGATGAACCTATTAATCTGACAAAGTTTCATTGAAATCGGTGAGATGGCATGTATCACGTCTGCCTGGTCCTCTCATGGACACACTCTTAATATCACTTTCTTAGAGCTTTTTCCATGGTGATCGCATTACACACTTGGGATCTCAGACGACTAACAGATGTGTCACATTTGATAACGCGGCTCTGGCGAAAATTATCAACCGACAGACAACCAAAGATAACTTAGTCATGATCTCAGTACGCGATTTAGTCCCAACTTCGCTCAAACACAACATAATGTTCCGCGCACGCCATATTCCCGGTATCAACAATATTGGCGCCGATCTTATTTCCCGATTTCAGGTAGCACAGTTCAAACGATTTGCTCCTGAAGCAGATGAGCTGCCGACTCAAGTACCCGAGAGCCTTCTTCCGGAGAGTTGGTTACTAACCTAACGACATACTTGGTTTAGCTTTATCGTCGGGGTCACAGAAAGCGAGCGTAGGTTGTCTTTTATCAGTTTTAGGAACGTTTCTATCGTTCTTCCTTGCCGGTTTTGCCATTAAGTACAAGCCTCACTAGCTCTTTTTATTTGTATCTTCGTGCAAAGAAATTAGCACCATTTACCATTACAGCATACTTATCAGCTATTGGCTATGTACATAAGTTGAAAGGTTTTCATGACCCGACAAAAGCATTTCTGATACATAAGATTTTGACCGCTGTGGGACGTGAGCAAAATCACAACCACAAAATTCACACATAATACGGATAACCGCCCTTTTGATATAGACATTGTACGGGAGGATTCTTTGCCCTTTTGTTCTGTGCAAGTTCTAATAGACTCCTCTAAAGTTAGAGGAACCAAGCCCGGGCCACCATTTTGTTATCTCGCCAGCTCAGTTACGGTTAGCCTTTTTAATACCGATCTGAACCGTTGCTTGTTCTTTTGTGGTCTGGACACAAGCATGTACAAAAGCCATAGCTTTAGAATTAGTCACGCCGCCGACAATGGTCTTGATAAACACTACCAGTACTTTTAAAATTATCCAGCTGATATCCCTCAGCAAAGCATCGATCTGTACCAGTGTTATTATATATTAACTTCTCTATACCGTAACACCATTTTACTCTTTGTATGAAATGAACTTAATTAATGTTGTTGTTCCAGTAGATAAATTCACCATGGCCATCTCATGACTTGGCCTATAAATCCCCCCTTTTCCACTCCAAGTACAACGTAGTTAAATATGATAAATATATAGACCAAGCGTGAGGTCAAGATGGGGGGATATTGGCCAAGTTCATTTTTTGCGTGTTTATGGACCGAGGCGAAGTAGAGGTCCATAAAAACGCAAAAAATTAACCATTATTCCCCCATCTTGACCGAACAAGCTTAGTCAATATAAGGTTTTTATTATATGGCAAAAATGAATAAAATCCCACTTTGACACACGCGCCAGGAACCCATTGCGTGGTAAACTGAAGAGCGAATAGAAATCAACGACTTTCAGTTGAAGTTCAACCTCGTGGAGTTCAAAAAAGTTTGTTTTCCGACATAAGAAAATGCGTTTTTATGGATGAAAACTGACCTGTACTTTACTTCAGATGTACTGAGTTTCAATGACAACTTCATCAGGAGGGCCGAATGAATTATCTAGAGAAAAAAATGTGCATATTTGTGGAAGATTTGAAAGTTGAAAACCGGCGTTGAAATCACTCGAGTGGCGATAACTCAGATAAGCACACTGCAAAACTTGACAAATAGAGCTGTAGAAGAATACAAACAAACTTGTAAGTATTAATTAGTAAATACTCTTAATTTGTAAGCCAATTACCAAATGTGAATGCTGAATTTCTTAGCTCATACAATATAAAATATGCTTTCTTTGATGAAACTGTGTGCTAAGCTTACTCGTTTCCGAAAGGATGGTGATTGTGCAGTGATTACAATAAATGGTGGAGAACACCTCATTCAGCCCGTGACATGGGTAAATGTGGATGATGGGGTGGTTGTTGGCGCTCGGACCCAAATTCTACTGAAGCTCTATGGCTTCAGTTAGAAAAGGCAGTTGTACACTACTCTTATGAATTTACTGGGAGATTGCTGTACACCGCTTTTTCGAGGGTGAGCAATTCCCAAGATCTTCAAGTCCTAGATTTCAACCCAAAGCATACAACAGATAGAAGAAAAGAACTGCTGGAGGTTCAGAGACTCCCTAGTCAAATTGTAGAAGCGAGTGTATGTGTGTTTCATCACAATGTCGATTTTACTGTTCCTATGCATCAGCACTTAGTTGACTACCATGATTACGACACACTCCTTGAAGTTGTACAGGGCACATTTAAGAATAATGATCCCTTGAGTGGTGATCCTGATCAGGAAGTTATTGTAACCCTCATCGCCAGAAATGTCGAATGGACATACGCAGTTAAAGAATGACAGTTAGAGGAATTTGCTCTCTGTGGAGTTCTAAACTTACAGTAAATGTATATCGCTACAATTTTCATATTGCATTACTTTGAGTACGCTAAATCCCCCAAGCTCTTTGGTCTCCATGAGAGACTCCATAAACTATGTTTAGAGCTCACGATCGTTTTTGGGAACTTCAAGGGCGCCATATAAAGGATTTGTGAGACGAAGGACCTCAACAGCCTAAATTACGACTCATTTTGAGTTACTATTCGAACACTTACCATCTTCTTTAATCTACCAGTCCAAAGATCCAGTATGTCTGCGTAAATTTGTTAAACTTCGGCACCTTTTATCAAAAACGCAGCTCGTTTTTACAATCCAGTTTGGATAATAATCAAGGTTCAAAAGACTTGCCAGCAGAATGTGATAACTAGCGGCAGAGTCGAAAAAAACAGAGCATGGTATCCTCTTCGTTGCCTCAACCGCATTAGGCTGAATTTCAGCCATCTCCTCTGTTTCGTTCCTCCCGAGAGAGACGTCTGAATTCATTCGACGATAATGCAGTCCAGAGAACGTCACTACCAGAAAACCTGGTAGTGATCTTTGATTGGTTCATATCTTATAATTTCGCATAATTATCATAAGTAACTCATCAGAGAAGACGGCAGGATTTTTTGTTTCTGTTTTGGGCTCGCGATGGATGGTTTTTCACGTCGCCAGTCGCGTTCGCAGGGTTGTTGATAATCGATTATTCGTTCACACTCAGTGGTAAAACTGTCGCTACTCTCTTCAAGGAACTGTTCTTTCCAGTAAAAGAGTCTTCGTACTTCTTTGTAAATTCTCCAGATATCCTTCCATGCTTTTCTACTTTTCTGCTGCATTATTTACAAATTTACAAAGGTAACCTCTCCCTGTCTCGAACCGAACCGAGTTTACAGTAAACGATCGAGTTTACAGTAAACAGAAAACGAAGATCACAGTTTAATTGCCTCAAATGTTACTGAACGATTTGTTGCTTCAAAACGGTTTTCACAGCATACATTTAAAGGGGCACGGTCATGAGCTGCGCATGTGCGAATTTTGAGCAATTTAATATATGCAAAACCGCTTGGAGTTTCACTATGCTGTCAACAAAATATCACAGAAAGAGGTCACTGAAGCCCACATAACTCCAGGAACTCACACATATGCATGATAGCCTTGTGGGAAGTCGTCATACGTTTGAGGCTATAGAAGTTCTTATCGAGTGCATGAGAGGCCGTACATCTGTAACAGCGCTAGTCAGTCTACACGCTTTCGTGACAAGTTCAAGTTTATTTACACTGTTCAATTTACATATTATATTATAACAAAGGACTCAGTGTTGGGGCTACACTATGCTGTCAAAACTCTACGAACTCTCCCAGGAACTCACACGATAGCCTTATGAGCAATCGTCATACGTTTGGAGCTATATAAATGACTATATATTGACTGCAGGAAAGCAAAAAATTGAAGTAGTGCAAAGCCGCTTGTCAATTTTATGCACTTCTGCCACGCAGCGGACTACGCTGTGGTCGCAAACGTGTAGGAAATCTCACAGAAAACAATCTCTCATTCCACAATAATCCCAGGAGGTCAGGCACCATAGTCTTCTGAGCAATCAACACAAGTTTGAATCTATATAAGTGATTATTGGCTACAGAACAAACTATAGTCTAATCCAGCTATAAATATACGCACTCCGCGTGACTGTACTAAACTCGCTGACAGCGGCAGTACACGTACCATCGAGCAATATTTCACGTCGTAGCTTTTCAACGTTTTTCTACAGGAGACAACTATAATACTGAACATCTTGTAGGAGAAAGCTGAAAGAATTTGGCCGAATAGATCTCTTTTCAGAATTTTAAACAGAGCTTTGAACCCAGCCTTTCAAATGCAGGTGGTGTTGCTTTTTACATTAAAAATAATCTAAACTTCTCTGTGAGAACAGACATTACAACTTCAAAACAGGATTTTGAAGCCCTCTGGATAGAAATTGATACTGTTGGTCAACCAAATTTGTTATGTGGAGTGTTATACAGGCATCCAAATGGAAATTTAGACAATTTCACGGATTATATTAATTTGACCATTGAAAAAATTCACCAGGAAAATAAGCTCTGTTTGTTCATGGGAGATTTTAACATTGATCTCCTGAAAATCACCACTCACACTGCTTCTGAAAATTTCATTAATGATCTAGGTTCATTGTTCTTTCAACCACAAATTTTACAGCCAACAAGAGTCACTGACCACTCTTCAACTTTGATAGACAATATTTTCTTCAACTCAATTGAACATTTTATTATCAGTGGCAATGTAGTGTATGATCTTACTGACCATTTACCTAATTTCATTATATTTAATAAGTTTTCGTCCCTCCCTCTTAATATTAAGGTACATAAAAGAGATTATCTAAACTTGATGAAACAGCCTTAGTTAATGAAATACAATCTATTAATTGGCATTCTGTATTTACATCTAACCTTGATTCATCCAGTATGTTTGATTCCTTTTATATTAACATATCTGAAATAATTGATAGACACATACCTATTAAGCAACTCTCTAGAAGAGAATTAAAATTCCAATCAAAACCCTGGATAACCTCTGCGATCAAAGTATCAATCCATGCTAAGAATAAATTTTATATAAAAAATATTTGAAAACAAAATCTACTTATTATCATTCTAAATTTAAATACTACAGAAATAAATTGAATCATTTATTAAAGGTTAGTAAAAGACAATATTATAATGAATACTTTTTAGAAAATGCCAATGATAGCAAAAGAGTTTGGAGTGGAATAAAACAAATAATTCATTTCAAACCTAAAACCAGTAAAAAAATTGTTAAGATTGTAGAAAATGATGTTGAAATCACTGACTCGATAGCTATTGCTGATGCCTTCAATAATTACTTTGCTAATGTAGGAACTAACTTAGCTAAAATAATACCAAATGTTCAAACTTCACCTTTAGACTACATAAAATCCCCATTATGTAATAGCTTCTATGTCTTTCCTACTACTGCTGCTGAAATAGAAACAGAAATCTCTAATCTAAAAACTGGTAAGGCAACTGGCCCATACAGCATACCAGTTTCTGTCTTGAAAATTCTCAGCGTAGTGATTTCTAAACCCTTGGAAACATTATTTAATGCTTCCTTTTCAACTGGCATAGTCCCCAGCAACTTAAAATTGGCAAATGTAATACCAGTATACAAAAAAGACTCACAATATTGTTTATGTAACTATCGTCCAATCTCTCTCCTTTCTATTTTTAATAAGCTCTTAGAGAAGCTAATGTGTAGCAGATTACTGGACTTCCTAGATAAATAAACTTTTTTTTTTTGAGAAACAGTTTGGCTTTCGGGCTAAACATTCAACTGATCATGCTGTTCTTAGCATCATTGATAAAATCCAAAGAGCAATCGATGAGCGGGACTTTTCTTGTGGAATATTTTTAGACTTTAGTAAAGCATTCGATACTGTAAATCATGCAATTTTGATCAAGAAATTGGAACATTATGGAATCAGAGGGATTGCTAAAAATTGGTTTATTTCATACCTCAGTAACCGACAACAAACTGTTACAGTAAATAATACAACTTCTGGTTCAGCAACAATCTCCTGTGGTATCCCCCAGAGATCTGTACTAGGTCCAGTTCTCTTTCTACTCTACATAAATGATTTCCATCTTTGTTCTGATCTCTTTGACTTTCACCTATTTGCAGATGATGCCAATCTATTTTATAGGCATAAGAACCTTTCTACATTGGAATCCAACATAAATAATGAATTAATAAATATTCATGTTTGGTTATGTGCAAACAAGCTTTCACTAAATATAGATAAATCAAATTTTGTTATATTTCATCCTCCCCAAAGGAAGGTAACATTAAATGTTAATTTAATTATAAGTAATACACCTTTGCGACAAGATAATTGTATCAAATATCTTGGTATCTTTATTGATTCTAACCTTAGCTGGAAATCTCAAATTGATTGTATTTCAAAAAAAGTAAAGAGAAGTGTTGGCATTTTATCTAAACTTCGGTACTATGTTGACATATCAATCCTTGCCAAACTCTATTATGCTCTAATATACCCATTCTTGATATATGGTATGATAGCTTGGGGTAATACATACCCAACAACTGTCCAGCCTATTATTGTACTACAGAAAAAGGCTGTGCGAATTATGACATTTTCAAAGTTTGACGAGCATTCAAGTCCTTTATTTAAAATATTGAATATTATAAAGCTAACTGATCTCATTACCTTCCATATTGCAGTTTTTATGTTCAAGTTTCACAATCAACTTCTACCCTCTGTTTTCAATACTTTTTTCACTTCAGTCCAAAGTGTCCACAGTTATAATACACGATCTGCAGCAAAACAGTCTTATTATCTTCCTAAAGCTAGAACCAATTACGGATTATTTAATATCAGATTTCAAGGACCAAAAGTTTGGAATTCAATTGAAGAACATATTAAGTCTTCCTCAATTCGACAGTTTAAGCAAAAACTAAAAAACGAATTTCTAAGCAAATATTAGCTTAGTTCAGACATTTTAAATATTAATAGCAACTACTGATTTTTAAGATAACAAGACTGGTTTCCTCCTCCCAAATATATGTATCTATAATATTTATGGTATAAAATAATAGACTAAATTGGTAGAATTTTCTGTGTGTATCTATGTGTGTGTTTTTTATTTCTCCGACCTAGTAATTTAATTCAGCCATGTAAACTGGCTCCCTGGCATTTTTAGCTTTCTAGTTATTTCAGGGTGCCCGTACCCTTTAAATATTCCAATTTCTTTTTTCTTCTTCTAAATACTATATGTAAGTAATAGGGTAAATAAAGTTGTTGTTGTTGTTGTTGAGAATTTTAGAGCCTAAATCCTGACTGTGGTAGCTTTTTAAACTTTTGAATGTATTAATAGCATGTGAATTTTTTTCTACAAGAGAGAACTAAACACACTGTATTATACTGAACATATTGTAGGAGAAATGTGTCAGAATTTGCCCACGGTTAGATCTCTTTTCAGAGTTCCAAACAGACTTGATTTTGAAATTTTGTGCACTTCCGTGACAAAGGATAGCTTTGGATTACACTTAGCCTGCGTTTCATCCGAACAAAACCTTGTTATTGTCGTCTGCGAACCAGCGACGGAAAGCTTGTTCTAGACCCCCAGCAGCGTACCGTGATTTGAGTACGCGTTCTGATTGGCTTTTAAAAATGCTTTTTCTCACACGCCTTCTGACTGGCTATTTTGAAATGACTAGGATCGTCACGCCATGCGATAGCTCCAACAGCTGGTTACATCAGCACGACATTCCATTCCCCCATTTGTCTAGACCAATTACAGCGTAAATGTACAAATTAAATAAGCAACGACTCGCTTTTGTCGGCATTTTACACGAGCTCACTAGTTTAGCCTAATAATAATTGAGTTCTTCCAAAATATTTGTTATTTCTTGATAAAAGCTAAGAACAGAATATATACGAAGCTATTTGAACCGATTCTACATCCATATTTTTAAGTTTAGCCTCTATATTTCCACTAACGATTTCCTGCCAGACGAGTGTTCTGGCGCGAGTGGTTCTTGGATTCTGGGAAGACTAACAGGTGACAGGCTGGTGACAGTTGAATGGCAAATCAGAAGACGTGTAAGAAATGAGCATTTTTAAAAGCCAATCAGAACGTGTGCTCAAATCACGGTACGCTGCTGGGGTCTAGAACACGGTTTGTGTCGCTGCTTCGCAGACGGACTATACCAGAGAAAAGTCCGGATGTGACGCAGGCTAGACTACACTATGCTGTCGAGACTTTGCGATATCTCCAAGAAAGAATTCCCTGAAGCCCAAATAACTCCAGGGACTCACACACGATAGCCTTGTGAGCAATTCTCATATACGTTTGAAGCTATAGAAGTTCTCTCTGGCTCTCAAAAACCCTTTTGCGTCCACGTTTCAATCTTCGTCCACCATGACCTGAGCGGAGCTCGAAGGCATTGTTAATGCCATCGAAACATATGACCATACAGCTGTAAAACTAAATCCGAACATGGAAATTTATAATAAATATGAAAGGGACTTAACACTCTGAAGTTACGACCTAGGGTGCACTAATTTGTGAGATTGCTGTGATATGGACGGTTTGATTACTTCTTATTCCTCGCGATAGAAAACCTACTCAACTTGAAAACGTCCGTCGGACGTTTTCAAGTTTTGAGTGGCTAAGTAACCGCGCCTGTTATTCATGACCGTGCCCCTTTAAGAGGCACTTGAGAAGCAAATGGGATATAGATAGGTAGGGTCTTAATTTTGACATAAATAATTTCTCAAAGCGAGAGCTTTGTCGGGAGGAACGAACCAGAGGAGACGGCTGAAATTCAGGCTACAACCGCATCCATTTTGTAAAATTATGTACCAGGCGTTCTTCGTTGTTTGTCTTTGGACTAAAAATGGCAGAAAAAGACTAGCAACAAGGGCCTAGATATAAATAATGAATCATGGGAGCTGGGAGCCCATCTGCGGGAATTTTATAAATTTTCGCGCCGGCACTTAAGAATAAATGCATTTAGTATTCCAATATGTTTAGTTCAGTCTGTATTTCCCGTTATGAGAGTTTAAAAAGATAAATGAAAGTCAAGGGGAAGTGCAATGATTTCGCTTGTCAACTGCCCAAATTCAAAACTCCACTTCGTGAACAAACAGCGTGAACAGGGCAACGAAGTAAGCTTATAATCAAGCTTCAACTCTAGTGGACTGGAGGAGAAACAAGCTTCAGTCGTGTGGCATTATGTTACTAATGTAAGTTCATTGTGCATACAAGTATACGCATGCGCATAATACAGTATGCTTCTTGAACCCGCCATCGTAAAGGCGCAATGTCACGGTACTGCGCATGTCACAGTCTCCAGACATTGAACTGACAGCTGTATTGTGTAACATCCAATGAGAATCAATCAACATAAATTGCCGGAAACGTCACACTGTTCGGGTGATAGCCGTGATTCACAGATTGTAGTTTTGCACAGTATATGGCGAGATTTACAAGGATTTTACATCCAAGGTCTAAGGTAAACAGCATTGAGTAAAGAATGGTATCTATATTTCATTTCTTGCTTGTATTTTTTGCTGTTTCCAGTCGTAAACAGTCCGAATTTGACCAAAGTGAAACAAGCTGCTCGCGTCCGTAGATATACATTTCTTCGTTATGCACTTTTGACATGAAATAATTCTCCAAATGGCACCATTTCTAGATAATTAATAACACAGTTCTTTGCTGTAAAAAAAATAGAACATTCTATGGAAGATTTTTTTGTCTTAAAGTTTGGAAACGTAACACTTGCATTTGACGCTAGAAAGTTCAGTACTCGCGGAAGTACGCCAGGTTAATTACTAGTGGCTGTTTACAAGTTTGCACTATCGGCTGTTATGGACTGGAAACTTACTTTCACAGCTTAATATTTTTGTCGTTTGGTCAGAAGGATATCTTGTTTAAGATGATATGGTCCTTTCGGCATAAGGAATTTTTTAAATGGGAGTTTTTGTACAGTATTTCAAGCTGTGCTGTAGCGCGAGTTCAGTAGTCACATATGTCCGTGAAACTAATAGCGCGTTCATTATTATCAGTTTGCTCTATGGGTTCTCATGTATTCAATAATTACTTTTTAGCGACCGTGTGTCGAAAGTAGAAAAGTTCGCTTGTCAAGAAAGTGCGTAAACTGACAAGTGGTTTCATAGCAGTTCGATGTAGTCGATAACAATTTCTATAGCTTCATATGTATGTCGATTGCTCACAAGGCTATCGTGTCTGAGTTCATGAGGTTGTTTTGCCAGCAAAGAAAGGTTTTATCGTCTTTGCACTCCGGTCGGTTCAAATAATTTCAGCCTCGTTTCTAAGCCGTAGATATATATATTTATTCATATCGCTGTTGAAAACTGCGATATCATTTATAATATGACTTGAAAAGTAGCCATGTGTTTCGTGAACTCTACTGGAATCCAAACCCTCTTCGCTTCTGGTTGGAATGCCAAAAAGCTTCCGGTTTCTTGCGTTTTTCGGCTGCTGTGTTCAGAGTAAGCATCACTTATGCTTTTTGGTTTTAGTTGTGTTGCAGTCTGCAACGACTAATTTTGAATAAACAAATGACTGAGACTTGTTTAAGCACATCTTACATTTCCATAAATGACCAAAGGAGGCAAGAAGAACACTGATGTAAGTCGATTTAAAATCGATATTTCACCGCTCTGAGAATTTCGTTCCGAGCCGGAATATAATTCAAAAATCATCAGATTTTCACACATGCGCAGTACCGTGACACAGCGCCTTTAAGATGTAGTTTGTATATGGTGTCAGAACACGGAAAAGCGTAAATTGAGCATCACTGAGACTGAGTGAGGAAAGGGATAAAGGTGATGCATAGAGACACTGGAAGCGAATTTGGGAAGTACAGATATTTAGCTGCAACATACGGTCTTCTTTGGCTTTGCCAGTCATGCAGAGACAATATATTTCCCTTTAACAATCTCGAAACTGGAGATCTTCTGAAACTTTCATTTAACTCAAATACAAAATTGTATTTGCTCTGAAGGTATAGCTGAAGTAATTCTACTTAATCTTGATTAGAAATGTCCTACATCTGTCTACAATAGACTCTGAAATAAACATTCCTTCTCAAATTAACTTCAGATATTACTCACTTCACAACTTTCACAACTCAATCAATGTTTCAAATTATATTATTAATAAATCATTTTCTTTTTGCATTTCAATAGAGCAGATTTCGTATGAGTGGGACAAACTACGGCATGTCCGTACCCTTGCCGTAACTGTACCATAGCCGTACTGTTATATGCGAATGACTACAGTAAGTAATTGTTTTTTGCCATTTTGTTTTTCATCTCTTTGCCGACGATACTAATTCATTTTATGCTGAATATTAACTTAAATACTCTGGAGTCAACCTTCTCAAACACACGAATAATTCATGCGAGTTTTAGTCATTAATCACTAGTGATGTCCATCTGTGCTATCATTGGGTATCAAGATTCATGCATGTGATGGACCTAATTAAGCTACAAGGATCACAGCATAAGTATGACTTTACATGGAGAAGTGAAGGAGAAGACGGAAATAAAAATTGGTGTCCAGTGTGACTCGAACCACTGTCTTGTTCACTACGCTATCAGGTCGTTTGTTGAAATGACCGTGACAAAATAACAATCACAACCCTTGAAGTCTATATACTTTCTATATACTTTCTAATGATTTATGAATGCAGGTATTGTTTTCGCTTGAGAAGTCATATAAAAAACTCGAGCTTCGTGTTTCACCAGGGAATCCATACACCTCGAGATATTAAGAAACACTAGCTCTCGTTTTTTATATATTACATCGACAATGAGCTAGCAAACGTTAATGAGTGGCTATGCACGAATACGTTATCATTAAATACCAACAAAACCAACTTTGTTATTTTTCACTCACCACTAAAGAAAATTAAGTATACGGTTAGTCTCAAAGTGAAGGCTCAATTAATAGAACAAAACAAAATGTATTAAATATCTAGGAGTCATGATGGTTCGAACCTCAACTGTAAAAGTCATATACGAAAATTATCCCAAAAAATATCTAGAGGTATAGGCATCCTTTCAAAGGAAAGACATTACCATCCTACAAATGTCATAATTCAACTTTATAGTTTGGGGTAACACTTAGACTTACATTAAAACCACTCGTAAATCCTCTAAAAAATATATCTGTATTATAACAAGTTCTAAATACGATACACATACCTCTCCTTTATTCAAGGAACTGAAAATACTGAAATTTACTGATATAATATATCTTCATAATGCTTTATTTCTTTACCAATTTCATAATAGAATGCTTCCATCAGCATTAGACATTTTAGTAACAGTTGCTTCTGTACATTCCTATAATACCAGGCTAATAGCAAGGTTATCATACTTTATTCCTCACGTTAAAACAAATTACGGAAAATTTAACTAGCGTTTCAAAGGAGGAGTAACTTGAAACTTAATAAGGAAGACACAAAAATGCTGGGGAAGCACTCTTTTAAAAGAAATAAAGTCTGACCTTATAAATCTGTATTAGTCTAATCTATTATGTACATCTATCTAAATTGCCTAACCTCCATCATAGTCTTTAAGGAACCTCGTGAAAATATATTTACTTTATTCTAGTATCATTGTCATTTTTTTTATTATTATCATCATTATATATATATTTTTGTATTTTAATAAGGTTTATTCACATTTTTCATTTTAAACGGACATTTACAATTATGATATACACAATACAGTAATAGATCGCCCAAACAGTTTACAAAATTATATATTGGACAAAAATAATAATTCAATAGCCCCAGTAAGGTACAATCTATAAACGTAAAACTACGAAAAACAAAGGATAATTAAAGGTACATACAGTTTACAAAAGCTTATACACAAGTCGTTCTTTCCCATTATATAAATCAAAAGATCGTTACTTTTCTAATATAGTACTTAGTTTGTCCCACTTTCCCAAGTGCATCATTAATTTGCCTTTCTTTTTGGCAATTTTCCGTTCCACAAGTTCATATTGTTTAAGTGTATTTATGAATTAGGCAAGAGATGGTAATTTTTCTTTCTCGAAATGATTGCCAATGCTAGTTCCACTCACATTTAATTCAAGCAACTCTTCAAACACACTGTTCTTCGTTATTACGTTGATGGATAGTAATCCTTTTGTATTAGCCAGATTAAGTATGTGTATTTGGTTGCACTTTCTTTTGAAGAGATGAAGCATTTTCCATGTTTCATTTCCATTAGGTATAGCAAGTGATTCCACGCTATCAGGGGGAGCCATTTCTATAACATCAAGAACTTTGTATACTGTCCTCGGCCATAAACAGTTCTTTCCATCACTGTGTACTTCTCGTAAGATGTCTTTGTTTACAGACTTAACTACCGTAAGAAAGGCGACAGAACTGTTTTGAGACGAGGGACACTGATTTAAAAACAAATACCGATGGAAGATATGAAAGGATCTTCAAAATTATCTCGTCTGGTAGCTTTTCCATCTTGTTTCGAGAAATAAATTCTCTAACGTGCGTACATTAACTTATTCTATTAAGTGAAACGTGCACGATGCACGTGCCGGTTCAGTATTATCAATTTCAATTTCATTCATATCGTTACTCAACTCAAAAGGACTACAATGAAAAGAACACGGGCGGAAAGACTCATACAGGCAAGGGAAAGAAAGAAACAGAAACGACGGGAAAGATCGACCCGATTTTATCAAAATAACAAGGGAAGAGTGTTAGGAAAGAGAAGACAAGTCCAGTCGTTAATATTGGAGGGTGGTCCCTTCAGTAACAGAATGGAGAAAAAAAGAGCATTAGAAGAAGTGCGATCATCACTTCCAGATACTCCTGAAATGAAAGTTCAAAGTATTGGAAAACTTATTGAGAGCCCGGCTACTCGGGAGAAACTGGATAAGATCGGTTTAATAATAAGCCCTGAACAGAAAAAGGAGGTCGAGATATGTAGTGCAGTTCTGGCGGACATACATTCTGCAGTGTACTCTGTGAAAGATGGAAATATCCAATGATAAACGAGCGGCTGCTAATGTCGGGTTATCAATGATAGGTGGTAAGGCTGTGACTGAAGGAAATCTGAGGAAGCCTTTGGCTCAAGTTCTTAATATCAACCACCGTCGTATATCCATGAGCTTCACACAGCGTTCAAAGGCTTTAAGTGATCCTAAATACTTATGGCCCCCCATACTGATAGGCAAACCAGAAGCGATGCAATTCCAAAGGAGCATATTAAAGCTGTACATGATTTCTGGGCATCGCCAGTTGCATCCCGGCCCACTGGAAATAAAAGAGATGTACTTCACCAAAGAGTTGCGCCCAAAACATATATCTCACACGAGAAACAAGTCTTAGAAAAGACACAAACTGAAGTGTATATTTAAGCTTCAGAGAGCACGCCGGGCACAAATGATTGAAAAAATCATGTTTAACAATGTTTCTATCGGATGAAAAAAAGGTAAAAAACAGCTACAAATAAGTGGTATGCTTTAGAAAAAAAAAGTGATTATAAAAATCGTTTCGAAACTTCAGAAAAGGATTTTCAATCTCTTGGTTCACATGAACTACATCATCTTCCTGTGAAAAATCAAGCTTCTACATGAAAGCATAGTGAAATTATAACACTAAATCTAGCGTTAGACTGTAAAAGGTGATCACCAACATCGTGCACGAGGCCAAGGATGACAAAGAAAGTTAAGCTCCCGGGAGAATATCAACGGAGGAAACTGTATTTAAAGTTCAGTAAAATGCTTGCTCTCATCTCGCAGCCATGACTTTGGACGTTTAGGATTAAGGCGCTATATAAATGTAGAATTATTATTATTATTATTATTATTATTATTCCAACTCGAAGAAGTTATGAAACTCACATCACATGATAACATAATCCAATCAGAAGCGCGATGCTACAATCACTTAACTGACAGGACGTTGACCACATACGAAATTATCATATAAAGCCCTATACAATTTCATTCGCCTTTTCTGGCGATGTTGAAGGTGTCTCGAAGGTATGGAAAGAAGTCAGTCTAGTTTCACCAGACCACGCAATGACTCTGAGTATGACTTATTCATTTCTAGTTTTAAGAACACTACCAATAATGGAATGGAAGAATACACTTATGTTGAACGAGAAAATGAGGTGGTTGATAGATCTTCACAGCTGCTACCAAAGCTTAAAGTCCTCACTAATATCCTTTGGCTGAAATAATTTGATCAAGAAGGCAGTGTTCCACAAAATCTGGGACTTGGAATCGTCAGCAGGAATTGGCTTGGCTGAAGAAAGCATTTAAACCACCAGGAACTGGAAATCCTCCGTTTTGTCTAACCAAAGAACAAGTTCGCTTTGGCTCTCAGTTTGTTTGTGAAGGTTTTGTTAATGTATTGAATGTAGTTGTGGTGGGGGTAGGAAAACAATGCAGAGATACATGTGCTGCTTTCCAGGTATCGGAGATGGATGACCAAGGAAAGGGAAAAGTAGTTTTGTATTTGGATGGGCAGTAAGCAGAATACTGAAATATCACAAAATATGTAAACCACAATAATATTCTGCTACCTTGGCTGTGACAGAGGACCGGAAATACCGACGAGGCATTTAAACCTTGAACAGGCCAGAGTTGCTCGACTGAATACCTCAATGCTGGAAGTGCATAGAGAGAACCTGATACAGGTGGTCAAGGATGCTCATCTTACTTACCTTGCAGTGATTTTTTTGGGTTCATTTTTTTATTACATCGTTTATACAAATTAGGCTTACACACATATTACAAACACTAATTACATTTGAGAAGGAAAAAGGAGCATATCTATATCAGTTTAAAAAAAATTCATTTAGATTAATCTGGCAGCTATTTCCCCCCATTTTTTTTTAGATATATCGCAATTTCGTAATTTTTTTTCTGCTATAGATTTTTCTAGGTCATGGTAGTGTTTCATTTTCGTTATAAATTTATCTAAGGTGGCGCTTTTTCTATTTGGTCTAGCCTTATATAACATAAGTTTATAAATATATATAGTAAAATTAATTAGAATACTATATTTTCCTATATTTTCCACGCCTTCTTCGTGTCCTGGTAGGGTTGTACATAGCACCGATGCCCCACCACCACCTTTTGCTTACAATTGCGACAGACGTATTCCCCACATCGATGCCGCGTCATGGAGTCCCACTGTTTCCCTCGCTTCAAATCGATGGTGTTGTGACATTGCAGACAACGTTGGTACCGACGGCAGGTACTGCACCTTTCGCAATAACCGTGTTTGGGGTGGTAGTCAAAGTCTTGCCGGTGCCGTTCGTAACAGGCCGCCGTGGGAAATCCTCGATGGCAGGTGTTACAGGTGGTCCAGACGCGGGGGGTGTCCTCCCCACAGTCCAGCCTCTTACAATAGGCGCAGGGTTTGGTGCATCGATGGTATTTGGTATCGTTGTACCCCTCATGGCACCGATGACAGAAATACGAGGTGTTCAAAAACCCCTGCATGGATCGGATGACGTCGTAATGGTGCGAGTGAAAATAGAGGATCACGTTCTGCTTAGGGTCTTCCACATCTCCCGCAAAAGACATGGCTTGGATTTCGCGATCAAAGACCTTGATCAGTACCTGCTGCTCTTTCAACACCCTTTGAAATTGTATCAATTCAGGAATACCGCAGGGGCCAGGCGTCACGCACGCCTGCGCGTACAAGTCCAAGGCCTTTTGTTTCTCTCCCGTAGGCGTCGACAAGTCTCTCGAGCGATGGTCTCGCAGCAAGTCCAGGGCCACCACCAACGCTCTTCCGCAGCACAAGTCGTCGTCGTGACCCACACGGACAATAGAACGCTTCACATTCACAAAATCCTCTTCATTGATAGCAAAACATCGAATGCTTCTCTGGGTTTTTCCTCGAATGGTTTTCAGTTTTTCTTTTCGGTTGTTTTCATGACAGACATGGGCACGCACTCTCCGGACATGGGTGAAAAACAAGCAGAGAGGTCAAAATTTCAAATGCTCCGCAGTGTGCTTCAAGTGTTGTGGGTTCCTCAAGTAGTGAAACCGGACGCCCACTTTGTACAAAAACAGAGTGGGCTCGTTCCCGACCCCAATAAAGATGGGGCGATCCTCCTCCTCGTAATCCAAGACCACCAGCTTAAATCCATAATGAATCTTCAAGTAATGTCCTCCATCCAGGATTCTGGGGGTGGGGGTGTAGGCTGTGTGTAACGTCCCGTCACCTGCGCTTCCAACCCCACGGCGCGTTGCCGGATCATGTCGGCCTCGCGGTTGCCGTAAGGGAGCCCTGTTTCTGAGACCCGTATGCCTTGTATCAAGGCTTCGTACAAGCTCATGGCTTCGACATACACAAAGGAGCGGCGTACCCCATTCCTTTGTTCCAAGGTCCCCAACCACCCCTCCACATCCTCCTTCTTTTTCTGTTTGAACACGCGTTTGTTCGCATTCACTTGGCGTCCCGACCCTAAAGAGTTTTGCACGTGACTGACCTAGACCTCCAGGACCCCATCCATGAGGAATTCCTTATGGGATTGCTGGACATTCTCCACGTTGCGCATCACACGGTCCACCGTCAGTTCATGCGCGTTCATAAAGGGTAACGCAATGTGATTGTCGTCAATTGCATTTGATCTTTTTCCTGAGCGCCGACTTCCTCCTTTACCTGATCGACAATGGTCCCCAAGGCATTCCGGGCCGCCAACACCGCCACCGAAGCTCTTGGGCGTAACTGCGGCCTGGTAAGCATTTTTTTGACATCGATTTTTTTTACAGTTTTTATGGTCCGTGCGTGTCAACTGAATCACATCCTCATCCTCGTTTTTTGTGTTTTTTTTAGGTCCGCCATCCACTTGTCCCTCCTCCTCCACGTCAGGAAGGGTGGCCATCAAATCCTCCACAGCCTGATGCCAAGACCTTTGACGCTCGCGTGCCGTGGCATCGGCGGCCTCCTTTTCAAGCTGTGTAAACAACACCGGGTCGCCGTGGCTGGGCCACGAGTCCCTCTCCTCAATCTCCAACAGGACGGCCGCCGAGGAGGCAGGATTCTCCCGCACCAGACGATCGATCCAGGTCTCTTCCTGCGGTTTTTTTTCCAGTTATCATTTTCAGTTATCATTCAGTTTCATGCTTTAAAAGGAAATATTTTATTGTATAGGTGAGTTAACAATCTGTGATTTGGTGAAGTGAATGACTGGAACAAAGACTGTGCCTATTCTTGGTTTCCTGAAACGATTATCTGTTTCTTTTGTACATGGCTGCACCTTCAGTTGTATATGCCGCCCTACGACGTCAACTTGTGACCTTCTAAAGTTGCCAGTACATATCTACAACTTTGATGATGACATCAGCACTGAAATACTGCATTAGTTTTGGTTGTGTTTGAACATACAATGCATATGACAGGGTCGTTTTAATACCAGTAGTTCACAATATATGCACAACGTAGACTTGTACATTACTCTGCTAGGTTGTGCTTTGTAACTATATACTTTTTAAACTCAGCTACATGTATGGAGATGATATCACAACTGAAATGTATTACTTAGAGTTTGATATTCTGTTATTGAACATTTCTTGATCATCAAAATGTACATAAAATACAATAAAATAGACAAGAGATCCTCAAGTGTGTCAAGGCCTGGGTCAGAGGTTCAGGAAAACAGTGTTTTACCCATTTATTGTATGTTAAACATGCCACACAAACTAAACTTGGCAAATATGTTTTTCTAAGAACAACAGCGCTAAATTCAGACGCTACGCAATGATACGTGAAGCAAATAACAGAGAAAATGGGCCAAAACGCTTCAGTGAGGTTACGATTTCACTCACTTACGCAGAAAATAGCCTTCATAAGAGTTAGGTACCCATGGGCTTTTGTAGAAGAGATTTCAATTAAGTATTTGCACCCAAGATTAAATTATTTGCGTGAATATAAGCATTATCGGTTTTGGCTTCAAATGTGTGATTTTTCGAAGCTGCTAGACTGGAAAATGACGAATGGTTGAATTTGAGGTCGATTTTCTCTTCGAATAATTACTTAATTTCTTAGGTACCAACGGCAAAAGTTCGTTCGATATATTAGCAACTCGTTGCCGCTTTTTCGTCTTATTCTGACGGATATTAGTATTATCGAAATATATTGGAAACTCAAATTCGCTTGGCAAATTTGGATTGTCAGAATTCCCGCGAAGCATCTCTTGACTTCTAAGCTAGTCCCCTATAGACAATAGAGCGCACGCCGGCAAATGAAGCATTGAAATTGACGAGTCAACGAGCCTTTGTGATTGTAATTTGTAATATAATATATTAATATATATTAATTAATACAATAATGTATTAATTAATGTATGTTATGTTGAACTGAATACATGTATATGGGAAAATGCTCCATTGCATTGAAGCAGCTTGTACAGAGTGATAGCATTTCCAATTAGAGCATACAAACGCAATTAGTTTATGAAACAATTCAAATGCATCAGCTGCAGTAGATGGAAACTGAAGATTTTCATTTTCCATAACACAATAGAAATATTCTTGATAGATCTCTGACCTATCAAAGCGTTCTGGTAAACAATACATCAGGTACTCCACACCCTGATTTCTCGAATGACGAATTTGGTGAGTGTTCCAATATGCATTTTGACATTGTCTAGTTCACTGTCAATGAGTGGTTGAATGCAAAACCATAAGCACTCCATGTGCAAGACATGTCCAAGGTCCAGTATTCCAGAAGCTACCATGTCCTTAAAAAATCAATCCACCAGCCTGCTCTTCCTCTTCGGTTGAAAGACCACCAACATTCTATTCTTTGGTTAGCCGGTGAAGTTCCATATTTATGTGCCTTGTCTCCAGCAAATACATCATTTCCATTTTGACGGGAAAAGGACTGGATTGCTGCCACTATACTATTTTCTGTTCCACAGTCAGTTCTTACAAGGACTGGACAACGCAGAGTTTCTTTCAAACAGTCTAGCTAAAATCTAGCTGGAATCTCAGGTTTGTTATTGAATCTTGCAAGTTCAAGCCATAGAATTTTCCGGCTGTAGCCATCAATTGTTCCATGTATTGGAAAACCATATGGCTTGAGTTTGCCGTATCCTATGAAGGATAATATTATATTATAAAAAATACATTAACAATTTGCAATTATACTCAAACCTCTACTAAATTACTAAATGTAGCAGACACTCTCCTTCATTCTTTAAATGATAGTGTAATCTCAGTAAAGCCCACAGACTCTAGAAGCATTTTTTATTTAAGTGAGGGTGTGCAACATGTTTTACTGCTGACTGAAGGTGGGACTATAGGGATGCCTACGAACCTCTCAAACCATGACCCTGTTTTAGTCATAAATTATGCTGTTTTGTGCTTATATCTGAAATGCAATGCCATTATCAATATCACAGTTTGTACTTCACTACATGTACATGTAGATAAGACATCCACATTAGATAAGACATCCACATTAAATGTAGATGTTAAAAAGGTCAATGTCTACATTTTAGTAAAACACTCGTTCAAATTATTATCCAACCTCGTCCCGTGTCTTCTCGGTTAGATCCAAGATGGCGGCTACCCGAGAGAGAAGACCCTGGTAAAGGCCAAACTATGACATATTCTGATTGGCTCTTCGGTTATGACCAAAAGGTTGTTCTAACAATGCTTTTTTATTGGCCAAACGGGCTGAGTCCACGCAGATGTGTTGTGATGTGGGTTGGAGAGATTAATGATGAGCATGATGCAACTGACCAGCCAGAAGTCAAGATAGTGGATGAAGAATGTCATGACGTTAGCCAGAAGGATGTGATCGAGACCTTGGAGAATAAATTGCCTGCTGGTGGGAGATGGGCAAAAGTGCATGTGAGGCGAAAGGAACTATGGGTGGATGTGAAAAGTGACCAGCACAGAGGGAAACTAGTCCCTGGGCAGCCTCTGAACATAGAATTCATAGGGGAGCCAGCAGCTGATGATAGTGGCCCCTTACGGGAGTATTTCCAGGTAAGATATTTGTAGACGCATGCCTCCCTTTCCTTTGCAAATGCGCCATTCAAAGTGAGCCTTGGCAGGAGCCCATTACTAGATGGCCTATCCTTCTTTTGGACTAAAAATAGAATTTATTTATGGAAGAACTCGTGCCCCCACTTCTTGCAGCCAATGAAAATTACTCTATGACAAATTACATGTTGGACTCGCTAATGAGTACAGTATTGCACATGCCCAGGAATGCACCTGCTCAGGAGCCCATTCCGTTCACAGGAAAAACAGTAATTGTAACATTTGTAATTTGTGTTAACCCTTCTGGGCCACCGTAAGATTTATCTGGTGAAAGCCTTATGACTTTACAAAATAAACTGACAAATATTGATTACATTCTTATTGATGAATATTCAATGATTGGACAAAGAACATTTGGATGGATTGATAGACGTTGCATACAAGCAAAAAGAAGAATGATCAATTGTTTGGTGGTTAAATCAATTACTCTAATTGGTGATCCTGCCCAATTGCCTCCAGTAGCTGATAAACCTTCGTATCATTCACACCTATCTAATGCAATTGGAGAGCAAGGTTACTGTGCATATCAAATGTTTGACAAGGTTGTGGTATTAACTGTGAATAAGAGGGTGAAAGGATCAGGTCCAGAACAAATTAGATTCCGCAATTTGTTAGGTAAATAGCGCAATCGAAGTTGAAATAAAGAAGACTGGAATCTCTTGTTTACTAGGCAACCTTCCAATGTTTCTGACATTAAAGACTTACATGGGACCAGGTGATCTCAAAAGCAACGCGCAATGCATTGTTGTCGTTTATTTGGCGGTCCATTCCAGTCTTGCCCCAGTCTCCTTATTGAAAATCGTCGCACGGCCAGCCTATGGCGACCATGTTGAATTTCAAAAATGATAAACAAACTACGCGAATAAAAGACCTGGTCAAAATGCTAACTGACACAAATGAGCAATCCGAGCCCTTAAATATAATAGTGGATAATAAAAAGAAGTCCCAATTCCATTGTTTGATTAAAAACTACTAAATAATTGCTGTTTAGCCACAAAAATCGAACACGCGTTTCCGACACTGAATCGCCATTTGATCTAGCTGGTTTATCTTTAGACTTCTTTTCACTCCAAGGATATCCTCAAAGTGCACGTATTTCATAAACAACTAGTTCTCACTAAACTAGGTATCACAGCAGATGAATCTATCACAAGATGCTAACCGAAGCAACAGCGAAACAACCAGTTTCGCAGGTAACGCGCGCACGTGAGGCCGAAATATACTGCTTAAATTATTCACCCAGGAACCACTATATTATCTCCTTTTCGATTTCAAAATTATACTGATATATAAGCTTAAATTAAAGCTATTTATTGTGCATAAAAAAAGAGATGACTGTGCACTGCTGGATGGTCTTGTAGCGATTATTCGCAAGTCACGCGCTGTAATCAAGTAAAGTTACAAATAGCGGTTTTAATGTTGATGTGAACTTTATATTGTAACAATTTCAAAACTTTTTATTTATCGTAGCAAATATATAATTTGTGTGTCATTGTCTCACGCAAAAGCAAATTGTGTTATTGCTTTGTCTGGCTATCCGAAAAGTGGTTATATATGGCAGTTAACTCGGCTGCATGCCGCTACCAAAGTATTGCGTGGCTAGTTGCGATTTTTTTAACAATCCCAATTATATTTTGCGCGTACGCGTGCGGTTCCACACACGACAGACAGACGCGAAGGTCTTGAAGGCTCAACCATAGTTTTAAGTCAGTTATGTCCTAATAACACGCAATGGTTCAACGGCACGTTTAATGAAAATATGCCTAAGGTGTTTTATTGTCCGGATTGCTGTAAGGAATATAAAAGTAGTGGAGGCTTAAGGAAACATTTTAGAAAGTATCCCGCTCATAAACCTGGAAAATAAAATGGTCCTCTTTCTGCCTCAAAAGCGGTTAACTCGTTTTTGAATGTTAATGAAAGCCACTGATATGCGAGATTGAAAGAGCTATCCCGGCAGCTGACTGATGAAGAAATTGAAAGTATGTTTCTCTCAAGACTGGCCAAATGTGTTCCACTGGATAGTTTTGCCATTGAAAAAAGCAAGCTTTCTATCAAGAAAGACCAGGTATCTGTGGTGAAACTGTGGTCAGAATTAGAAAACTGTGTTGACAGCATTAAGGGCCAATGGCCAAGTTCTTTACTGGAGAAACAAGCATCCGCATCAAGCTTGTAGAGCCACACAATTTGTTAAGTACAATAGCAACTGTTTGTGCATGGCTTGGTCCTGATGATTACAGCCATGTTAGTTCGCTGGGGAGAGTAGTGTTTGACCAGTTATCTACCCTAAGGCAGGTCTACCATCCAATCCTTAAGAGGAACATTAATGTGTCTATAAGAGGTGTAGCAGATGGCAGTCAGCGTAGAACTTCAACAGGAAATAGTTCTGCTGCATCAATTTATCTCATCCCTGAAGCTCCAGAGAGAAGTGACCAGCTTGGCGATATGATGATCATCTGTGAAGAACCAATCTGGAAATCAGAAATGACAACTGGATCAGAACATGAATATCATGAATGGCTAGCAGGAAAAGTTGATAATCAGGACAACAGAAGGCAATTTGCCAAACAACATCTTGGTCAGATGGGTAGATGCAATATCACCAAAACTGACATGAAGGACTTTTACCCCGGTATAATGCACCAGGCAGTTCGAGCTAGCGAGACCATTGCTCGACGCATCGGACAGTTAGCTGACAGCTGTGGAGTGAGTAAACTTGCATGGTTCAAGGAACTGCAAAAGGTGGCCAGAAAGGTATGTTTACAGAAATATGACCTAACCTTTGACGAGGAGGGAGTGTTGGCATTCTATGATAAATCTAATAACCTACTTCAGAATGCTGGCTTCTCTGGTTTACCATACCAAGTCCTCTCAAGCTTCTGCTCAGGAGTTGGTCAGATTATTAGATTTGTACTGCAAACGCCACAAGATCTTCCCAGGTCTTCCTATGACTGTAATTCTAGAGTGCTATTGGGTTTCCAGTTTGTTTAGATATTTGGAACCTAGACTGTCACTGCTACGATAAAAGAGCTAGTAGCATACACAGGGTACTACATTGACAAGGCTATTACAGATTCTGAGCTGGTTGGGTTTCCACTTACCCTTCGCAACTTCTCTGACAGTGTCATGGAAACTAAGCACAAAGAAAGTAAACAAGGGAACTATGTCTACAGTGGGGGAAGGACAGGAAAGACAGGGAAGTTGGACTATCAAAAGAGGGTACTCATACAACAATTCAACCACGAATGGATGGCAGTAGAAGGCAGAGAGAAGAATGATCTCAAGTACTCTTCAGATGCTAAAGTAAGAAAGAAAGAAGCATCAAAAAACAAGGCGACAAATAATCCAGTAAGTTATATTGTTGTATGCTCACAGAACAGGGTTTTCAAAATAACATGGCTACTTAGTGGAAAATCTAACTTTTAAAACTTCTGAGAATACCACAGAATTACATTGTCTCCTCTGCCTACTTCTCTATGTTGATCATCTCCTCTAAAAGATTTTGAAACCCCTGTAGAAGCTAAAATAGTCACAGATACTGTAGATTCCAGGGTTACCCATGCCAGTGGATAGTCAGCAAAGATAACTGGCTATTTCAGTCATTATTACTTCAGATTTTCTGAGGAAAAAATCTTTAGGGAAACAATCAGACAGTGGATTATAATTTCTGATTCCAGCTTGCTACAACAATTGCCATCTTTTCCAGAAAGAAAGGACAACCCTTGTAATCATAAAATTTCAAATTAATGGGATAAATTAAGTATGGTAAATTCAATTTGAGCTCTTGCCTCTTGGAGAAACATGACTTTAATGAATTACAAATTCATTTCATTTCTAGTCTGTTCTCTTTGATGACAAGGCTGTCGCAGAGGATTGTAATTACCCACAAGAATCAGATACACAGGTTTGGAAATAAAATTTATAATAATATGATCCCCGGAAAAACTGAACAAATAAATTATTTTTGCTAATTTCTTCACTCTTCAGAAAATTATACATGTAATGAATATTTAATGTGTATTACACAACGAGTAATATAGCTGTATTTTTTTCATATTCTGGGACACAAGGAAAGCGAGGAAACACTGGGGGAATTTGCAAATCCACCGTTAAAAGTGCCCGAGGGATCGGAGGTTAATATTAACCAAATTCAAGAAATGCTGCTTCGCGAAGCAAAATCACAGTTTGCTCGTTCAGTTCCTTTTTACATGACATTAGAAAATGCCCAAAAGCACCAACAGGAATGTGCCAAAATTATCGACAATGTTAGCGGCATCCATCTAACCTCTATCAAGGTAACATGTGAAAAACATCAAAGGCTAAATATAGAGAGGAGCGACGGCCGAGTGTCTTACTAAACGTTTACCTTGAGAGCAACTCGAAGTCGACCACAACAATCTGGTACGATAATAGTAGATTACAAAGAACACAAAAATGCTGCGTCTCAACTTCGAATCACGATACCAATGTCATCCGTAATGGGTATCTCTAATGAAAGAGGACATATTATCCTTGACAGCTCTATTGTCCCTCAAATAAATAAAATTCCCTGTAGCAACAAACACAAAGCTGACTTACCAGAATCGGGAAGAGGAAGATCGGCCTCGAATGATCAACACGTCGACGCGGGCTTGTCTTCCACTTCCAGCTCCAACTCCAATATTCGTGTTAACATTGAGCTCTTGCCTTCAACCAGTAAAGTCAGTGTTTTAAATGGCATGCTACTTGCTGATCCATACCTGCAATCCGCCTTCGCCTTCGGACTCAAGCCTCTTATCCTCCCTCTTTAACCCCAACGGGATTCAACCCTGAGTGCTATTTTCCACTCGTAAAAGATCCAACTCTTGTTCGCGCAGCACAGCTTGCAGTCCTAAGTCTTTTGAGCTCCTCTGGTGGTCAATCCGACGTTAGCTGGCTCGTTAGGATGTTCAAGGGACTTAGGGAAGCGTTCAACAAAACCCTGAGGCTAAGAATCCAGAGTACAACAACCAGCAACAGTGTCCAAATGGCAAGAAATGTTGAAGTGTGAACCGGAGTCCGAACTCAACTGTCGACTCGCTGTTGATCTGAAGCTTCAAAATTATTTTTCGCAGAAAGGTATGTGAATAAATAGCTTATATAGCATCTTATAAATCCTTTCAATGTATAAATGAGAGCTGGAGCGGTCTAAACGAACAGCTAAAACAGTAAATGCACGTTTCTTTCATCTTCCTATCACACAAATGTCGCCTCGACCTTCGATAATCTAATCGATTGGAATGGACCGCCTGATCAAATCTCAGTTCGCACGCTGAGTGGTTAGAATTTCGAGTGCTGTCAAATCCAGATCACCTGGGATGTGACTGGTGAACATGGTGGAAGGCCGCGTGGTTTAGAGCTCCAGGCAATAAAGCATTATGTCCCTCTGCATCACTGTGTAACGAGCCAGACAAGTCCTAAGCTGTTTCGAGCTCAAAAGGGAAGATACACAGCGAAATAGACTCGTTGAAACATGAATTTCAGCCAACTGTTCATGAGCTGGAGAAACATATCAGATATAGAATTGTTGCTAAACAACGCCTTGTTAAAAATAAACGACCTGAAGGCAACAATCCAGTCTTAAAGCCTTAACAATAAAGAGTCAAGAGCTAGAGAGAAAATTAGACTACGAGAAGGAAAAGCGGCTACAATTAGAATTCATACTCAAGAACAGAAAACCTCAATTTCAAGGGAATCCCAGAAGCTGTTGGCGAAAACTGCAAAGATTTGGTCAAAGAAATATTGTGCACTGAGATGACTATCAGCAACGTCGACTCTATTGGATTTCACGCAGTACATCGAGTAGGAAAACCAAGAGAGGATAATTCGAGACCTAGGCCTATTATAGTACGCTTTATCTCTCTCTCGTGAACACAGAGACTTGGTGTTTAATAAAAAGCGCTTCTTAAACTTCTCTACACGCCACACTGATGCGTATATAACGCAATATTACCCCAAAGAAGTTCAAAAGGAACGAGCTATTCTAATAAAAGCGATGTCGAAGGCGCGTGAAGCTGGTAAAAATGCCAAAGTTCTTGGGAGATCAATCAATGTCGAAGGCAAAATGTTTCAAGCTAATTCACTTCCACCTGAATATCAATAAAGCGTGATGAGAAGAAGGAACTGACGTGGAAAGTTCTTAAATAACCTCAACTCAAGTCTGAAACGAGCAGCGAAGTCAGCGTAAATAGAACCTGTAAGGTTCTGGACGGTAAGAAGTGAAAATTCTCATTCAATCAATTAATACCGATAAGTAATAACAGTAATAAAATATTCTAACTTGATAATCTGTGATTAGCAGAAGTGGATATTTTTTATTATTCTATCTCGCTTTCTTGGCTTGGTAAATAATATTCTTTGACACGTAATTATATGCCACGTACGTTTCATTGATAGTAAGTTTAAATTTTAGTTGTTTGGATTGAGTGCCTCATGCAAAGGCCTATTAACAAGGCGCCCACGCCATCTCTTTTCGGTACCCCATTTGAAATAGCAAATAAACCGTTTATGAACATGTTGAGAGAAATACAATCACAACATCATTCACATTAAAGACGGTATAACATTTTACTGCAACACTCCCTTGTAATTCAAGTTGAATAAGGTACCATACTTGAAAGAAATTAGTGTTTTGCTGAACATTGCCAATGTGGAGAGCTAGGGTAGCCATTGTACGGAGGTTTCAACAACAGTAAATATATGTACTGTTGGCTTGGGAAAAATGGCCGTTATAGGCTAGGCAGGCGGTCATTAGTGGAGCTTCTGCTCTATTTTATTCTTGGATGTTTATTCTTAATTTCAAATATGGCTGTACTGTACAAAAAATGGATATAGAACCTGCTGCCTGTATGTAACACACTAACATACATCGCTGATTCTCGTCATCTACCTTCCCACCATGGTCGTCTGGTTCTTTGACACAGCGGCAGAATTGGCGGTGATCATCAGACAAACTGATACTGATAGTTGCGAGATGTGTTGATGCCCATGCGTAACTACACCACAACACCGCAACAGGTACAGTGGCTACAGCAATTTCAATGACTTAATGTCCGCAGAAATGATGGAGAAGATTTGTTAGGACGGATGGATGAATAAGGCCTTTTCGCTTGCCCGACTCACCGACTGGAGTGGAAAAGGAATAAGACCAAGATCCTAGAAAACAATCAACAGAATCACAACCTGATTGCAATGATCAAGTCCGTCAACAGTGGTCGGCAAAATGCCGACAGTAATAAGGCTCGTAGACTCCTACCATTTCTATATCTTTGTCGCCAAATCATGGTAATGTTCGTGGTTAACCTTAACGTCGAGTGGGGACTCTATAATGGATCAGTCGGGGACGCGGTTGATATAATGTACCTAGATGGGCGCAATCCAAATGACGACCCTTTCAGCTTATAGGCTTTCCCATCTCGTCGCTAAAGAGGAAATGCCGGGAATACCCACAGTTACGTTCCACAATGACACCACTGTACCGACTGCGTTGCCAGCGTGGTTGGTTCTTATGATGTAGTTATGTATATATGTATATGCAAATAAGAAAACAAATCACGAACTCAATATAATCACGACACACATTAAAAGAAAAAAGAAAATACGTGAAACCAAAAAAAATGGTTCGACACAAACAAAAAATTCAGGGCAACGGCAACAAAAAAACTTGTAGATCTAGGACGCAAACAAAAAACCAGGCGCGACCCAGAAGGCTCAAAGCGGACAGACGGTGTCAAATTAATGTCACATGACTTTTTCCCACCTTCGCTTCATATCCGATGCCTTATCTGTCTTTCTTTTGCCGCCATGTTTTGTAGCGGCTGTAGCGCAGAACAAGCTGGGTTGCATGGGTGGCGCAGTGTGTTAACGCTCGCCTCTCACCACTGTGGCCTGAGATCGAGTCGGACTTGGTGCCATATGTGAGTTGAGTTGGTTTGTCGTGCTGTTCTCTCCCTTGCCACGAGGGTTTCCTCCGGGTTCTCCGGTTTCTTCCCTCCCATTTTAGTGTACATAGCATGTATGTAAGAGCCTTCACATGAAACGAGGGACGAAGTTCAATACAGATTTAATTTCTCTATTATTAATTTCTGTTTGTCGATTTCCATTTTTTTTTACTTCTTTATCCTAGTTGTAATAATATAAACAGGTGCAACATGGCTTACAAATTATCGTCATTACTAGTCTCTGCCTGTAACGTTTGCCTCAAAATACAGGAAATTACATCCAAAAATGTATAGGAAAGCTATAGTTTTTTTAGAAATGCTGGTCTTAATTAAGAGTAAACTGTTCTCCTCTGGAAAGCCTGTTAATTCAATGATTGCTGTCCAAAGTTGCTGGAGAGATGGTATTCCCCATCCTACAAGGTGGGTCCGCACCATCATTTCTGCATTCCAGTATTTATAAGTTATTGAAAAAGCAGCAATTGTCCCCTGAGGACAATGAGCTAAATGACAAGGCAACTGCTATGGTTATATGCTTATCAATATCAGAAATTATAGGTAGTACATGCCATGAAAGAACGAAACAAAACGTGTTTTCCAATCAGAATTTACAACTATCTACATTGTATATATTTTAAGATCAAACAGGCAGAGGACAATGAAAGCTTAAGAAAAATACTTCTAACAGAGGAATTTTTTTAGATGTGTTGGATAAGATAGGATATACTGGTGTACCACAGCGGGAAACTACTTCACCTGCTGTGAATATTGTGCAGTATGTATATATACTGTACACTAACTGTAAATGTAACAGTAAAAGCAAGCAAAGCCACAAAAAAAGGTTTTTTAAGTTAGTTTTTTACTCTGGAGAAGTGAAGGGGAATAATGCAACATGAAATGCATCAAGGCAAATGAAAAGGAGTGGTCTTTACATGAGGCTGGAGTGTTTTAGGAAAGATTATCCTTTACATATAAAGTAATCCAGTAATTAATTAATTGTATTTTTTTTAAAGCTCTATATGCATCAAAAGCCAATTACATTTACTGATGTCTCAACTAATGCAGCTACATGAAGGACTTAATCATTATGGGACCCTGGCAGCCATGAGAAAGTATTCTGATGTTTGCCATCCAGTTTTCACTGCAGACCACTCAACATTTGAACTCACACTCAGGATCGAGGATGAACTTGAACGTGTAACGTTCTACAACTATCTTGGTCTGACAATCTCTCATGGGCTGACCAGGTGGAATTGATCCAAAAGAAAGTGGCACAGAGACTTGGCCTTCTTCGCCGAATTAAACATCTACTTCCTCGATCTTCTAGGGAAACTGTTGGTAACACTTTGATCTTGCCTTTATTTGATTACGGGGATTTAGTATGGGGGGACAGAGACAACAATGAATAGTATCCAATTGTTGCACAATAAGGCTGCTAAATTAATCTTAAACCTACCTGATAGGTCATCTTGTTCAGCAGCATTACAATCCTTAAACTGGCGGCCATTATCCGAACGTCGTAAATTCCAGAGATGTTGCTTTATTTTTAATTCTATCTATCAACTATTACATGCTCATGAATTGCATAATTACGAAACAAGAGGCCGAATGACGCTCAGGGTTCCTGCTTCAAGAACTAACTGGGGCAAGCAACAATCATGTAGTTTCTTTGTCAACGAATGGAACAATCTTAATCTTAAAGTGCCTAACACCCTTTTGCAATTTTGATAGCTTATGAACCTCCGAAAAGTTTTTTTTGAGTACTTCTGTGAAGGAAGTTTTGGTTTAAAGTGAGTACTTTATGTTCTACGCTTGTTTGAAATCGTGTAAATGTGACCTTTCCTGATCCATGACCGCGTAAGTAAAAGCCTGGGTCGAAACCTGGGTAGACGTCATCTCATTAATGCATTATTCTCCATGGCGCATTTTTATCACGACAACATCGATGCATAGAAAATATACACAGTTTTTGAGTTGTTAGTAAAGAAAACATTCATTTTAGTCAACATGTTAAGTATTTCTTCAAATGAGTGCAAAGCCGAATTAATTATATGACGTCAAGATGACGTCTACCCAGGTTTCGACCCAGGCTTTTACTCACGCGGTAATGGGTCAGGAAAGGTCACATTTACACGATTTCAAACAAGCGTAGATCATAAAGTATTCCCTTTAAACCAAAACTTTCTTCACAGAAGTACTAAAAACGTTTCGGAGGTTCATAAGCTATCAAAATTGCAAAAGGGTGATAGGCACTTTAATATCAATGACACAGTTACGCAAATTTTAAGACTCTATTGGAAACTAGTTTTATCTATCTTATTCTATACGTCGTTACTGTAACTTTTATTATTAGTCATTATTCTTAGTCCATTTATGTATTTATTTTATTATATCTATATTTTTAACCCTATACTTTTATTTATATGAGGACCTCCATGAAAAACACCTTTGAGTGACTGGGGCATCCTCTTTAAATATATATTTTATTATTTTATTACTTTATTATTATACATTGCGGGTGAATTGCTGGACCAGATAATGGTGACATTTAGCTTATCACAGATATGCAAGAACAAAGAAATATATGTGTACAAATACTTATCAGATTTCTTGGAATCTTGTGATGAGACACAAGATGGTGATAAGTCCATGTTGGTTATACAGAGCATCCTCGAAAACCAAGACAGACTTAGTGGTCTAGTGTGAACCCACCTATTAAATGTCGCAACACCTTCATTTTTTAAAGCCTCACTCTCCTCTATTTGTCCCCAATGTCTTGCGGAGATGGGTATATCCGTTGTAGCACCCATATATGTAGAAGGTTTTTATTTTATAGCAACTCAGACTTCAGAAAACCCACGATATAACAGTGTCACCTATGGAAAGCACTCCATTAGATGTGTTGTTGGATGTATCTATAGGCATCCTTCTGCTAATAATATATCAGAATTTACATTAGAACTAGAAAACATAATTAAACAATTAAATGAGCAGAAATATCAGGTCTATGTAATGGGTGATGTAAATATTGATTTTCTAAAGTATAATGAACATTCTAAAACTGAAGAATACTTAGATATGCTATATTCTAACAATCTTATACCTCTAATAACTAAGCCCACTAGGCTTACTGACCACTCATCTACTTTAATTGACCATATTTACACTAATACACCAATTAATGACATCACTTCCGGCATTGCCCTGATTGACTTATCAGACCATCTACCGGTATTCTGCATCTGCAATACTACAATATATAGAAAAAAGATTAAAACATACCTTAGGGACTATAGTAAGTTTAATAAAGACCAATAGCTGGAAGACTTACATTCAATTAACTGGACGGACATTTACAATAATTCCCAAGACCTCCATGAAATAACTACTGAGTGTATAAATACAATTAGGCAAGCTGTAGACAAACACGCCCCCATGAAACAAACTTCTCTAAATAAAATGAAACAATTAGCAAAACCATGGTTAACAAAAGGCTTATTAAAATCAATCAAACATAAACAAAGGATGTACCACTCATATTTTTTTAGGAAATGACCCAACAAATGTTAGAACTTACAAACAATACTCAAATCTACTTAATCGAATAAAAACTAAAGCAAAAGATGAATATTATAATCAGCACTTCCAATTTTATAAAGACAACCTGAAGGAAACATGGAAACTTATCGGGACACTTATCAAAAGAAAATCAAAAGGTCTACAGTCTTATCCATCCAGAATTATACGCAATAACAAGACCTACACTAAACAATCTGATATTGCAGAGCAATTTAATCACCATTTTGTTAATGTAGGTCCAACCTTAGCTAGTTTAATTGAAAATACTGATAATCATGATCCTACAAAGTACATAAAAAATACCCCCACTCATAGCTTTTATCTGTCTCCAGTGATTGAAGACTATGTATCCCAGCTATTCTCAGAATTAAACGATAAAAAGGCATCATTACATATCCCCAACAAACTAATTAGCCATACCCTTTACTTTTATTTATAATCAATCAATCTCATCAGGTATAGTCCCAAATATACTTCAAAAACTCATGAATAATTAATGAGCATTTTGTCCAATCAGATGAAGCAAATCAGTCACGTGCATGCTCCTTTATACCTGATAAAATCTCATCATTCTAAAAGGCCCGCGGAGGGATTTGAATTCTGTCCCAGAGGGAACGGGGTTAATGATTGAGACAATGGCATTTCTATTGATGTTGCAGCTTTCTCATTGAATTGCTAATTAGGATGAACCTTTTATATAAAGAATACCAATGAACATGACATTTTATATAAAGTTTCATCCTAATTAAGAATTCACTGATAAAGACCCAAAGAAAGCAAAAAGTACACGGAACATAAGGTACCTAGATAATAAATTTTGCACTAAATTTACTAATATCAGCAGACTACCGAGATACACAGATAATATTTTTAAAATGAAGTTATCCAACTACCATTACTTGTTTACCGAGCCACTGTTTAGTTCCAATTATTAAACCAAACTCAAAGCCGCCAAATAATAAAAACGTGCATTAAACTTACATATTTTGTGCCGGAGTCAACAAATTTAGAGTCTGCCGTTATGTCAGTCACATCGCTTTCCAAGTCTTGAACTTTATCGAGGTAAACCACGACACCAAATCCTTCAAGTGCAGGTTCAGTTATTGCATTGCGAAACGCCGCTTCAAACAACATAGTATGGTAATTTCTTCATGTCATTCCCTTGAGATTTTCGTAATTGCAGGCGGTGATTACCTCGAATATTTTGCATGGCGTTGTGAATACAAAGGTTCAATGGTTCATTAAGTGAACCATTCCCTTGAGATGTGCATCTTTCTTTCATTGCATTCTTAAAGCGTTTTTGAAGCCGTTTAAAACACTCACAGCACGTGTTTTATCAAGTCTAAAAATTCTCGGGCTTCGCCCTCAAATTTTTAAACTTGATAAAACACTGCTGTTCGTGTTTTAAACAGTACTTAAAGTCTCTAGAGTTACTCCAATTTATAAAAATGGCATTTCAACTGACCCTAATAACTACAGACCAATAGCAATCTTGTCACCCTTCAGTAAAACACTAGAAAAGATTGTCTACAACCAATTAAACCTATTTTTAGAAAAACATAATATACTCTTCCAATATCAATTTGGATTTAGGAAAGGTCTTTCCACTGAGCAAGCTATTTTAGAAATAACTGATAGTCTCAAATCATCAGTAGACAAAAACCTCATAACTTGTGGCCTTTTCTTAGACTTTTCTAAAGCATTTGACACTGTTAATCATAGTATATTGTTAAAGAAACTATATAAATATGGGATACGTGGACAACCACTTGATTGGTTCAGGAGCTATCTTTCGAATAGAACCCAATATGTAAAAAATGAAAATATTGAATCCAACCCTTTAAGTTTTGTTTGTGGTATTCTTCGAGGATCAACGCTTGGGCCATTATTATTCCTCCTATACATAAATGATATCTCTAATTCATCAACAAAATTATCTTTCCGAATTTTTGCTGATGATGCCAATATACTTTACTCTTGCAAAAATCCAAAGGAACTTGAAACAGTTATGAATACTGAATTAAAACATGTTCTCAGTTACTGTAATATTAACAAACTTTCTGTCAACATGAAAAAGACCAATTATATGTTAATTACTTCACCCAGAAAGACCCTCCCACAAATGAATATTCTAAATATTGAAAGGAAAAAGAACATTAAATATTTAGGAATATACTTAGATGAATACCTCAATTGGAAAAGTCAAATCACCCATATCAATAACAAGATATCCACAAATGTAGGAATTTTCTACAAATTACGGAATTACCTCAGTCTTCAAATGCTAAAACAATTCTATTATACACTTATATATCCGTCTTTAAACTATGGGTCCATCAGCTGGGGAAACACATACCCAACCAACTTAACAAAAATATATACTAAACAAAATAAATGCATTCGAAGTATCTTTTTTGCCAACGACAGAGAATCTGCTTCTCCTTATTACCAAATTCTGAGCATTTTAAAATTTGAAAATATTATTAAGTTGAACATCTGTACCTTAACACATAAACTATACGATAATCCATCTGATATCCCCTCCGTATTTCACGATTTCCTAATACCTGTAACAAATGTACATAATTACAATACCAGGTATGCAGCTAGGAAAAAATTCTACCCCCCTAAAATTAGAACCAACTTAGGTAAATTTACTTTTAAATACACTGCTACAAAAAATTGGGAAACTATACCTACCAGCCTAAAGCACCTAACAAAAAACAAACAATTTCAAAAAAACAATATAAAGTTTACCTCCTTAATCATCAAATTTAAGAGCACCATTTTACTTTGTTTATAAATCTTCTCACAATAACTATTTCTCCTTCTAATCCTCTCTTTCTTTCCTTTTTTTCTCTTGATTTCTTTTTTATTATTATTCGTTTTCGTTTTCTCATATTGTAGTTCCTCTTAAGTTGAACTTGTTATTCTAATCAATACTTTATTTAATATATTCTATGTATTACCCTCAGTTATTCAATTTTTATTTGCATATAAGCAGTGGCCAACTCGAAAGCTTTTAGCTACTTTGACCACTGTACACTTGAATCTTTTAATTTATTCCATGTACTTATTTTGTTTATATATTTTTATTTACTCTCCTTATTGTAAATATTATAAATAGTGTGAAATAAACTTGAACTTGAACTTGAACTAGATATTTGGGGGCGTATTTATGTTCCAACCTTACTGAGGTCGAAACAAAATGCACCTTCTCTTGCTGCATTTATGAAGGTCATCGGCAACAACAAGGATCTTGCTTTTCTTTAGAAGTCGAACAGTTTGATGCCAAGGCTACATTTTAAAGCACGCACACTTGTGACGATTCTCCTATCTGACAATGCCACACATTGAAAATTACTCAGATTACGCAGAGTTACTCGAGAGCATTTTCAAGCTTAGCAAGGGTATTTAAAATCCCAGTTTCAAACAGTTCGCAAAATTATGAAATTCCGTGATTCCCACATTATAAGATAATTTGTTTACCATTCAGGTTTAACGACGGCGTGAATTCACTTCCAATTTACAATATTTGTCGTTTCTCTCCATTTCTCCATCCGATTCAGTGAAAATCGCAACAAACAAGGAACAGTTGTTCTACAACTCTTTAACTGGCCCGAGAGAGTGGAAATGGAGATGTTCGACTCCCAACCGAGGTAGAGGAAACAAAAAATTATATGCACTCTACGGAAGGGCATATAGGGTTTGAGGAGAGCCTGTATGCATGAGTATATCGCATGTTTTAGTGTGTCTGTTTCTTATTCCCCAGACGTAACTGACCGTTTCACAAAATGCCGGTTCACTGCATCCATGGTCGGAAATAAATCAGAAACATGTACATATCTCAGATTACATCTGGCCCGATACAACCGCCGTTTTCTTCTTGTGGCTTATGAATTTAACAAAGATAGGGTTCGTGTCTTTGCCCTTAGCCAATCTGTGTGCAATCTCTATATCCTGTGCTGTGATATCAACTCCAAGTTTATCGGCAATCCTCAATACCGCTTCTTCACAGGTGACAGTTTCTATTTTTGGAACACCGTTAATTTCTAAGGAGTTCTCACGGCTGTATTGCTCCAACGCATTCTGTTGTTTCACCTACAGCTCGTTCAAGTTGAATATTTAGCCTTTTATTATCTGCTAATAGGCTGGCATTAGTTTCTTTAATGACTTTGATCTCTTCTTCTTGAATTGCGAAAGCTCTTTTGAGGTATTAAAATTACTCATTCTGTCTAGTAGTGTTTTCTTGGATCTTGACTAGTATCTCCCAAATGTCTCCCAGACTTGTAAAATTCTGGTTCCTGCTGTTTCTTTTTCCCGAAATTGCTCTGTTGTGCCCGTAACTTCTTCGTCTTGCTTGGTGGCCATTACTCTCTCATCCATAACGAGCTGCGCTCTCTTAGTAACCAAAAAGTAGCTACAATATCCCGCAGAGATCGCGGACTAAAAGTCCGCGATCTCTGCGGGGACCCCAGTAAGACCTAGCATTCCAGTCTAAACGAAGTCCTGCTGGTGATCTACCGAATGTGTCGGGCTTCACGCCTATGTGTCATAATCCGTAAGTGTTGGGTACGTTTTAACTAAGATTTATATCGTCACTCCAGACATCCTATTCTTAAAGGAATACGAAGAGAGCTTTGTTCATTGAACTTTAGTTGAGCAGCCAAACTGGCTTGAGATTGACTCGGTAAGCAACGATGATTCTCTCCCTTCGGCCACGGTTTTAAACAACTCGTGATCATTGCATATTCTAATTAGTAATATTTTTAGAATATTTGGTGCAAAAAAGTTAGACTTTGAGCTCCTTGCAACGCTCATAAAAATCAATTCTGTTGTAAAATCTAACTCGGGATTTCAAGTCTTATTTTAGGTAGCCTGCCTCACTAGGTATAAAGTTGTGTTCCATATCCCAGAAGCGCTCAGGCATACGGCGATGCCAGGACTCCAACCTGGGTGAACCAGAAAGGATATAGAACACAGACCTACATGTAGTTTTTCATCGCACATTTCAAAAATAATAGAAAGTTGTGTTCCATATCCCAGAAGCGCTCAGGCATACGGTGATGCCAGGACTTCAACTTGGGTGAACCAGAGAGGATATAGAACACAGCCCTAGTTTTTTTATCGCACATTTCAAAAATAATAGAAAGTTGTGTTCCATATCCCAGAAGCGCTCAGGCATACGGTGATGCCAGGACTCCAACCTGGGTGAACCAGAAAGGATATAGAACACAGACCTAATTTTCCATCGCACATTTCAAAAATAATAGAAAGTTGTGTTCCATATCACAGAAGCGCTCAGGCATACGGTGATGCCAGGACTTCAACCTGGGTGAACCAGAAATGATATAGAACACAGACCTTAGCTAGTTTTTCATCGCACATTTCAAAAATAATAGAAAGTTGTGTTCCATATCCCAGAAGCGCTCAGGCATACGGTGATGCCAGGACTCCAACCTGGGTGAACCAGAAAGAATATAGAACACAGACCTAATTTTCCATCGCACATTTCAAAAATAATAGAAAGTTGTGTTCCATATCACAGAAGCGCTCAGGCATACGGTGATGCCAGGACTCCAACCTGGGTGAACCAGAAATGATATAGAACACAGACCTTAGCTAGTTTTTCATCGCACATTTCAAAAATAATAGAAAGTTGTGTTCCATATCCCAGAAGCACTCAGGCATACGGTGATGCCAGGACTCCAACCTGGGTGAACCAGAAAGGATATAGAACACAGACCTAATATTTCATCGCACATTTCAAAAATAATAGGAAGTTGTGTTCCATATCCCAGAAGCGCTCAGGCATACGGTGATGCCAGGACTCCAACCTGGGTGAACCAGAAAGGATATAGAACACATGCAGACCTATAGTTTTTCATCGCACATTTAAAAAATAATAGAAAATTGTGTTCCATATCCCAGAAGCACTCAGGCATACGGTGATGCCAGGACTTCAACCTGGGTGAACCAGAAAGGATATAGAACACAGACCTTAGCTAGTTTTTCATCGCACATTTCAAAAATAATAGAAAGTTGTGTTCCATATCCCAGAAGCGCTCAGGCATACGGTGATGCCAGGACTCCAACCTGGATGAACCAGAAAGGATATAGAACACAGACCTAGTTTTTCATCGCACATTTCAAAAATAATAGAAAGTTGTGTTCCATATCACAGAAGCGCTCAGGCATACGATGATGCCAGGACTTCAACCTGGGTGAACCAGAAATGATATAGAACACAGACCTTAGCTAATTTTTCATCGCACATTTCAAAAATAATAGAAAGTTGTGTTCCATATCCCAGAAGCACTCAGGCATACGGTGATGCCAGGACTCCAACCTGGGTGAACCAGAAAGGATATAGAACACAGACCTAATATTTCATCGCACATTTCAAAAATAATAGAAAGTTGTGTTCCATATCCCAGAAGCGCTCAGGCATACGGTGATGCCAGGACTCCAACCTGGGTGAACCAGAAAGGATATAGAACACATGCAGACCTATAGTTTTTCATCGCACATTTAAAAAATAATAGAAAATTGTGTTCCATATCCCAGAAGCACTCAGGCATACGGTGATGCCAGGACTTCAACCTGGGTGAACCAGAAAGGATATAGAACACAGACCTTAGCTAGTTTTTCATCGCACATTTCAAAAATAATAGAAAGTTGTGTTCCATATCCCAGAAGCGCTCAGGCATACGGTGATGCCAGGACTCCAACCTGGATGAACCAGAAAGGATATAGAACACAGACCTAGTTTTTCATCGCACATTTCAAAAATAATAGAAAGTTGTGTTCCATATCACAGAAGCGCTCAGGCATACGATGATGCCAGGACTTCAACCTGGGTGAACCAGAAATGATATAGAACACAGACCTTAGCTAATTTTTCATCGCACATTTCAAAAATAATAGGAAGTTGTGTTCCATATCCCAGAAGCGCTCAGGCATACGGTGATGCCAGGACTCCAACCTGGGTGAACCAGAAAGGATATAGAACACATGCAGACCTATAGTTTTTCATCGCACATTTCAAAAATAATAGAAAGTTGTGTTCCATATCCCAGAAGCGCTCAGGCATACGGTGATGCCAGGACTTCAACCTGGGTGAACCAGAGAGGATATAGAACACAGACCTAGTTTTTTTATCGCACATTCAATCAAGTTTGTCAACAAATCAAGTTTTAGATGGACTTCTAGAGTTGGCATGTCTATCAGGCTGATGCAGCTTGGTCTCCCTCGCTGCCCAAGGAACTGCAACAGAAAGGTTGACTTGATAACCTTGAGGACCACTGTCTGGAAAAGGCTTTATGTCTATTGCATTTCTCATTACTTTTCAAACAGCCTTATACTTGATTCTTGTTGAGAAGGATTGGGGTGTTAGTATTCCTCTAAATAAATAAATAAAAACAGTCATAATCAGTCGCATCAATGACAAAAAAATCACCTTCAATCATGTAAGTTGTAAGTGTCCACAACCAATTTAATTCATCTCAATAAAAAGATTGAAGTATTCGCTTACCCCTTATCATCGCTGTCCTCACGAGATCGCTTGTGAACTCAAGTCATCTCGAAGGCATGATACTTGGTGCATGGCAGCTTCGAGAGCAACTTTGAGCTCTCTGTTTTCCTCTTCTTGTTGATCTATATATTGACTATAAATTATTAAATGACGTACCTCAGGGACGGTTGTTGACGTTGCCGATGCAGTTGGTGTTTCGAGTCGATCGCCACCAAGTTTTAGTGCATTGATGTCATCTACCAACCAGCTGTATTATCTTGGGTTTGAGTTCAATTTATGTAGCAATATGGCGGCAACAACACCAAACATAGAGGCAATGCTAAGACTTCCTTGATCTTTGAACACTCGTCGATCAGAAAGCCCGCCATTTTCAAACTTTGGCGAACTCCTCAGGAAAATTAGCTACTAAAGAGCTCCTTGACATTAATTTTTTAACAGGAATACCGCAGATCTTCGAATTGAGAACATATCAGTTCTTAGAACTACAAACTACAGACGGATTAGCGATATTTGTAAGAAAATTCCAACCGGATGCAACGGGATGATGTCAAAATTGGGTTCAAGTCCAGCCTCTAAAACTAAACAGGCATCCTCGCACCACAGGCGAGTGTGTACGCAAACCGATAAAGGAATTACCAAGCGCTGTTATAATCAAACCGCAAATTAAATACGACGAAAGCAATTCAGCAGGCCTATGACGTCACTCCATAGCAACCGGACCTCGAGTATTTTTGAACATCCGGTTCACTGAGGCTCGTTATGGCTTCGGAAGTTTTAGCGACTGGAGATAACGATGATTGCAAGCCACTAGATGAATTACGTTTTTTTTTTCGTTTGAACATCGATATTCATGAACTAAGGTAGGCAGTTTATATTGAAGAACTTATCGGGTATTTACTTCACATGGGATAAAGTTCAAGAAACATCCCCTTGGTAAACACTCACTTAGCTCTTTCACGAAAGAAATGAGCAAAGCCGCGACGAAGTACCATGATTTCAACCTTACGACAAGAGAATGTTATGGTGGCCCACAAGGGACACACTGCTTTTTTATTTGATAGCCGATTAGATCACTAGTTTGATCCAACGTACACCAGCGGGATTGTCGTTCACGGTTGCTTGCTTAAACAATTCGTCATATATTTGGATTTCAACCGTAGATCTTCAGACAGATCCGACTTTACCTGATTTATTTTCTTCATCACTCTGGGCATTGACATCGCCTCTTGGAGAATTTGCATTGGCTCCTTCCATCCTCATTCCTTCGCACCATGTGTTTCTACTATTAAGTACTCTGCAAGCTCTAAAACCAACAAGTGGTCGTCCCATAGACGTTCTGCTATCACTTGCTTTGCTGGCTCTCGCTTCATCCCTTACAGTTTGTATGGATGTCGAACCCAACCCCGGACCCATTACTACTATTGGACAGCCTACAACAGCTGCCGACTCCTCAATTCCAAACCTTCCGACGCTGTACCCATACACAGGTCTTTTCAACACAACAAAAGGATCCAACTCAAACTCACCCGATACAAACATCACCTTCTGAACTACACCTTCTACAAAGAACACAATTACATCCCAACATCACTACTTCCATGCAAACCGCCAATATACACAGACACCCAGAAATTCTATCGACGATGGAAGAACTATGTCAAACACGAATTGGAGTCTTTCATCAGGGGTTCCAAATATTGAGAAAACAAATGAACGCCTCGAGGGTTTTATTGTTTTCGAAATATTTGGAATCCCCTGACGAAAGACGAACAATGAGTGTTTGACATGTCTTCTCATGCGAATGCAAAACCGACAATGTACATACGTTTCTTTTCAAACTTCATTAGCAAGTATTGTTTACCATTTGACTGTTGTATCTAATTATTCAATAGATGGCTTATTATTCTTTTTTGATGGCAGTGATTTCAACTAGCGTACTAGTAGAGTAGTGGACAAGAGTTAATGGACAAGAGTTAGTACAAGCAGTCGGGGGGTCGTGGTTCGAACTCCAGTAGAGGCAGACTTTTTCTTTCTATGTCATTCTTTATTTCTTTACTTCTTCGCTCCTTACTTGTAGTTTATCAGTATGTAATTAGTTAGTGGTTCATGAATATGATGATTAAGAAATATTGATCACCAGGGTTGGAAACATGATCAAACACAAGGGTTTCACCCGGTATCAAGACCCATGCATGTGACCAAATACAGTTCCTCCATTGGATCACTATCTTATGAATTATTAATGAGTTTGAGAACTATATTTCTTACTCTGCTGCTTACCGCCATCTAACGTTACTTATCGCCAAATGCCGAAACAAGATAGACTCATTAACAAAGGAACTAGGACACCACAAGGAACTCTTGCGCAACTCTTGTACACCAGATGCCTCTTTTTATTATACAGCTAAATTAGATTCTATGGCCTTATCGCTTGAGTCTCTACTTACTAACAGGCGCGCTAGAAAGACTCCCTTCCGCCAGCCTATTGACAACATTCTTGCTAATAAGAGTCTCGCAAATTCGCGAGACTGAATCAACTTCATCCAACGCTCCCACGACACCACTAACTCTACTCCTTCTAATGTTCCGCCTCCCAAACGAAGACGTACTCGACGCAAAACTAAACCTGCTAACATTCAATTAGATAGCACTTCTGTTATTAATCTTTCTAATTCTCCTCTTTCGACCGACGAGATATCTGTTCTTTCGCGTGGACTCACTTTCTGTCCCACACCGCGACATATCAATTGGCCGGAAGTGTCAGCCGACATCTACGACTTTTCACGACGCATGCGACTAGCTGAATATATTTATGACAATAACAGCAATAACCCTAACAACGCTACAGAACAAAATACTCCATTCTATAACAAAAGCACTTGGAACCCTCCAGTCGACAGAGAACCGGCTCTTAATACTTTTTTAGACGCTGTAAAACTAGACATAACAACTTGTAAACCTAACAAAATTCGTGATAACCTTACTGCCACAGAACGACAAGCTGTACACCGACTGAAGCAACGACATGACATCATTATTAAACCCGCTGACAAATGTTCCGGCACTGTAGTTATGGACAAATCTTGGTACATCCACGAATGCAAAAGACAGCTTAATAACGCCAAATTGTACCGACAACTAAAAGAAGACATAACTTCTAACATACAAGAACGCATTACAGTGTATGTCAACAGAATGTACACTGACAACTCTATCAATGACAAGACGAGACAATACTTAATACAAACTGATGTTAAACCAGGACGCTTCTACATTCTACCTAAAATACACAAACCTGGTAACCCAGGACGCCCTATTGTGTCATCTAATAACCATCCCACTGAACGCATATCCCACTTCGTTGACTACCACCTTAGACCTTTAGTTAGTAAACTTCCTTCTTTCGTTAAAGACACTAATGACTTTCTTAACAAACATCTTGCTATCCATAATTTACCCGCTAACTCTTTATTAGTTACCCTTGATGTTTCATCATTGTATACTAACATTCCGCATAATGAAGGCATTAACGCCTGTGATAATTTTTTGCGTACTCGCACTCATAAAACCATTCCTACTGGCACACTCTGTGACCTTATTCGCATGATTCTTACCATGAATAACTTTTCTTTTAATGACAACCATTACCTTCAAATCCACGGTACGGCCATGGGTACCAGAATGGCCCCTTCTTTTGCTAACCTATTTCTTGGCTATTTCGAAGCTAATGCCCTTGAAAAGGCCCCATTTCAACCTCACACCTGGCTACGATACATTGATGATATTTTTATGATCTGGACGGAAGGACTGGATAACCTAAAAATATTCATCGATTATCTTAATAACATTCACCCTACCATTAAATTCACCAGCTCACACACTTCCACTAACGTACCTTTCCTTGATGTTAATGTTTCTTTAAACAATGGTAATATTGAGACTGACCTTTAACACTAAACCTACTGATAAACACCAACATTTACTCTATTCGTCTTGCCATCCCCAATATACCAAAAAATCTATTCCTTTTAGCTTAGCCCTCCGTTTGGGACGTATCTGTTCTACCGACGAATCTTTTAAGACCCGTATTGCTGAATTAACTACATACCTCTTTAAACGAGGCAATAACCGCTCCTTCCTTGCTAGACAAATACAACGCGCTGCCGATATTCCTCGCACTCTTACTTTACAAACGAAAGACGCACACAGTTCTAACCGTATCCCTTTTGTTATTACTTTTAATCCATCCCTTCCACATATCTCTAACATCATTACGAAACATTACAGCCTGCTGCTCTCTTCTAACCGCTGTAAGAAAACCTTTCAACACTTGCCCATGGTAGCCTTTAGAAGTACCACCAACCTGCGTGACCTACTCGTTAAAGCTAAACTCCTTTCTAACTCGACTAATTCCCAGCTCCAACTCCCACCTGGCTCGTTCCGTTGTAAGAAGAACTGCGCCACTTGCCCTTACATTTCTGACGGACTTGCTAACTATACTTTCTTTGCCACCGGTGAAACGCGCTCTATCAATCTAATCTACATGATTCAATGTAACCGCTGCAATCTACAATATATAGGTGAGACTAAACGACGCTTAAAAGACAGATTTAACGAACACCGCCGAACGATAGATAACTCTAACAACAAATCTAAACCCACAACAGTTGCCGAACATTTTCTTAATTCTCCTAATCACACTGCCAACGACATTCAACTTATTCCTATCGAAAAAATATTTTCTAAGAGAGACTATACGTAAGGCCAGAGAAGCGTTTTTAATCGCACAGGCGAGAACACTCGAACCTTATGGCCTTAACATCCGGGAAGAGTCATACTAGATATCTGTTTTCACTTTCTTAACATTTTTTCACGGTCTATCATATTGTAATCTGTTTTATGACAACTCAGTATCACGTTCAAAAATACACGCCAATGTAAATTTTCTTCATTGTACCTGAAGAAGGCTGGTGTGGCCAGCCGAAATATTGTACCACTAATTTCAAAATTCTACGTTGTATCGGTCTTTGCTTCTTCATAGTTAAAAATAGAAACGCTGCAAACAAAAATGAAATGCTGCAAACAAAAGAGAAACGCTGCAAACAAAAACATTGGATAGCTGCAAACAAAAAAAGAAATGCTGCAAATGAAAGATGTATCGCGGCAAATAAAATTGTAATCGACACAAATGCGCTTTTTGAAAGAGGGACTGGGCACAAACCTTTGGGCGCCATCTTGGATTTGCTTCTCGTTATCTTTGAAGGCAGCTCCTTAATCTAGCGGTGCAATGTTTTCCTCTAGATGCGGAGCTGAATTTATCCTGCAAATTCTGTCATGGATGTGGATGGGAAACCAGTGAAGTTTAGTCGTTAAGTGAGTCAAAAGGTTGTCCGTGGATCAAACCTTCCCGTCAAGGTTTCGTCTACCATCGGCAGTGAAGAACTCCTACAAAAGGCCGCGGTTAAAATGATCAAGTTTAACAAAGACTTGTGCTGTGAGCCCTCTGGATTTACTCTCGTGTATCCAGATCAAAGTGAAGTGAAATATCTGCCAGGAAATGAAGAAGCATTTAGTCTGCAAAGATACAAAGAAGAGCTTGGCAAGGCATATCAGCGTATTACACTATATTTGTGTAAAAAAAAACGGACTTTCTCGATTCCATGTTCGCCGAGTTCAGATATAGCGATAAAAATGACGATGACAGTCCTGCCGATGGCGATGAGGAGGTACATGCATAAAGTAATTGTAATAAATGTTGTGACAAATACATGCAGTCCATTATCATACAAACCTAACCATGAAAATCTAAATACACCTGAGCTAAATGGATAATTTTGCATAGTCTTGCACAGTTTACAAGGGGTTTTCAAGTGAAGTGGCAGGATATTCGGCAGTAACCCACATATGGAGATATAGGCTGAAAATTAATTTTATTTTGGTTTTGATATGCATGCATATTTAGTTAACCCTGTGTTTACATTGTTCTTGCAATCGTGCTGAACACACTGTAGCAAGAAGTAGTCATTTATGTACTTCTCATTGTTTTAATATGTTATATATATATTTGTTTATTTTATATGTTTAAAAACTTGGAAAATAGAAATAAAAGGTTGGGAATTTGGGCATGAAAAAATCCAAGTCGGTTGGGTTACTGGAAACACACACTTTTGTGTTTGGTCTCAAGACAAGAAATTTAGAAAATTCCATACCTGCATTATGGTCAAGTGTTCCATCTCTGTATTGTCAGTAGTAAAGTGGTACTGTCTAGTCAGACACTAGGGTATTTCTTTGTCACATTTCCAACCCTGGAAAATTATTTATATAAATCAATTATTGAATAGAGGACATTTTTGGGGCAAACTACAGTATGTCCGATTTTGAACACTGGTAAATGAGTTGATAAAGGAACAAACCTTGTGCGAATCAGGCATATTTTATTTCATACCTAAATAACTTTATCAGTTTAAGCCCTACATGTATGTTTGTATGACAAACCAGTCATTCATTTGGTTTGTCATAGCTATAATCTACCCTTAAAATATACCATACATGTACATGTAGTTCCAAATTTGCATCAAAATCCACACCCAACATTCCACACTTATTTATTTGTCCAACAGTTACTGAAATCAGTCTTCATTAGTCCAGATGGGTCTGAAGGTAACTTGTGCATATGAATTAAAAATTCAGTTGATCTCATTTGAAAGCCCTTTTAAATTGATTAAGGATAGCATTTTCCATTTGTCAATATCTCATCTTGTTCGAGACATAGTTGGTAATAACGTCTTGAGCCAAATGATCAGAGATTTCACCCATCAGTCCTCATGAAAACGAGGCTATCGGGTCAACGATTTCAAAATGGTACAGATATGGAGTTAAGTTGAATGTAGATCACCAAGACGATGATGCCCCAAATGATTATTTTCTCAAGAAAAGTAAGAATAAAATTAATGTTAAGCGGTGTCTGTCCTTGGCCACTGGAGTGTTTTGATGGAAAATTTCTACAAGCTGTGTCTTCAGAAGCTTCTTGGGTCCGTAAAATCAACAACTGACAGGATAACTCTTCTTTGCATTTAGCCTTATCAAATCGGTTAGTCCATCCTTAGGTCACTCAGTGTCTTAATTACAATCACTACTAGTGCATCGAATGAAGCGATAGAAATGATAAAGCAGAGTGTACACATATAACCATAGTTCCATGCCCAGTTTCAGTGTAAGAGAAATGACTAAATACAAAAACAAATAGGACAATAATAATGATAATTTTGGTCTGGGATGTTAAAAATGTAGTTTTGTGAATAAGGCGGTGTTTGCACACATCATAGTCGTACTATATCGAATTACACTCGCTCCGTAACTAAGAATTTCTATTAAACATTTGGAATGCTAATCAGTTCATACTATGTGTCGCTTTTTCTACCTCCACGTTTAAATATGACGCACACCCATTATTTTGGGCAACTACATCAATTTTGGTTGTTCCTTTTGTTCATACCGCTTTCGGCCCTTTCAAACCCTCGCGATCTATGTCGATTGTTGGTTTGGAAGGATCAGAAAGGAAAGACAAGGGTTCATAGCAGGACATGTCAAAAAAAATTGAATGCCCCTGTCTGGCGCGCCTTGCATTTGGAACGGTAGACTCAATCATAGGAAAGCTATGCACGATCTTCAATGAATTTGGTAGGAGATGTGAGCAGGACCCCAGACTCCTCTTGGGCAACCCGGCCACCGACATGTCGTTGAAACAATATCTCAAAACTGTCACAGTGGAACAACTTCAAGCAAAGGCCACTCCAAAACAAGCTACCCCATTCTTTATTCATAATTTACTACAGCTGAGCCACATTATAGATGGTACACTGCAATCCCATAAACTTTCCCCCATAGACATGTTCATACTGATGAAAGACCAGGCCAATTTTAAAACCTTATTTTTAGTGGGGACAGGCCTGGCGATTTGGGACGCGTTCAAAACCCAGAAATTCTCGGTTTACCAAAGGATGATGGTTTGCTTTTTAATCACACTTGAGGAAAGACTTAGCGTGACGGCTCCTCGAACATTTTTGGAATACATCGTAATACGAATCAGAATATATGCCCCGTTAGAGCAATTGATCACTACGTCGCCTTCTCAAAGGGAATGGGTATTGACCTTACAAACGGATTCCTCTTCCGTCCTACCACGCCAGACGGCGGGTTTATCGACAGGCACTTCTCTTCCTCAGCAGCCGACTCTCGCCTCAAGCTCTCAATATAACAGGTATCGAGGTAGGAGAGACTCGATGGCTTTTGGTCAGGTTGCGCAATGACCATTGCCCTCTAAGGCACAGCATTACATGACATTATGGGTAGGATGGCAGGACAGTCCAACGGCAGCCTACGACATGCAGCTATCAAAAGTCATGGCGGCTCGCTCTCCCTCTATGACGTTGTCTGGACAGAGAGCTGTTGTTGAACAACCAGGACTCTCATATGAGGGTGTTAACACCCTTAAAATGTTTGTACCAGCTTTCACTCGTTAGGCTTTGTAGAATCTGAGGATATAGGAGCGTTAGGGTTAATCCACTGTTCCTTGGCACCAGTTTTTGACTCCTAGGTAACCGTTTAGACCAGTAGTTGAGCGGGTGGATTTGCTACCCATTTTCACCTTCCATATCTCATCGTATATTCCTGTGTATTGCAGGTACTAGAATATATTACTGTTGGCCGCAAATGATTAACAGTAGCTCAATGCAAACTTTTGTTTTGCCATTACGTAGCAATGAAAACCGTGATAAGTGATCGAATTTTGTAAAAAAATTGTTGTAGTGCTCCACTAATGAAATGAGCGCCAGAGAATTGGACGAATTGTTAGAAGCATTCAAGGAAAACGACATGGCCATATACTATGCTGGTTTTACTGGAGGAGGTGAGAGCTGGGCAGATGTATCTCCCGACCCTAAGATAGAAACGGTCCAATTTGCTTCAGGTGGAACCTGTTTGGTTCATCGTGGTTTGTATAAGGAAATATCAAGGTAGCCATTAAGCTATTCCATTGTACTACAACCCGGAAGCTTATCAAAAAATGCAGTAGACTCTATTATATCTGACAATGAACTCTGTGTCTGGAACGTTAAGGTAGGAGATTTTGGAGAAGCACGTCATGCAATTGCTGCTTCTCTATGGACTTCCATTTCCGAAGCTTGTCATGTTGGGACTACATTATCCTTCATGGCACCAGAGCATGCCATAGCTGCCAAGTTCTCTAAAATGGGAGATGTTTATGGCTTCGGAATGTTCTTACATGAGATGGTATGTCCGGATCGTGCGCACCCCTGGGAAGGCGAAATAAGCAGAATCGAAACGATTCCCAACGCAGTCACAAAAAGTAAACGACCGTCAATTCCAGATGAAGCACCGTAAGGCATCAACTTGCATTGTTCAGTTTTGTTGCAATTCAGATCCTTCAGCAAAAGCACAACTGTCAGTACTCGGTTTGCCAAAGGATTATCAAGTCTGATTTTCAAGATTGCAATATTGGATTAAACGAACAAAATAGCAATCAAGATAGCCATTAAGCTATTCCATTGTACTACAACCCGGAAGCTTATCAAAAAATGCAGTAGGTATTACTTATCTAATAACGAAGCACGACAACCGTCAGTTCAACCGTCAACTTCTTCGACACACAGCGTCCTGACGCCAGCAATCAACAAACCATCTGCATCCAATAGCAGCAAGGAGAATTACAACAGTAGTGATGATAGCAATATTGACCACAATGAGATCGATAACGGGGTGCACCAAATGTCCGTAATCGAAAATATCACAACACTGGCTTCGGAAATGCTTCAAGAACAAGCCTTCCAAGATATACCCATAGCAATCCAGAAAGCTTTCAATCAAACTAGGTGTTCCCATGACGGTAACAATGACTGTGCCTTCCTTACGTTATTAATTTGCATCACTTATCATCAATAATCAGAGAAACTATTTTCAGTGATGTTGAGTTGCAACAACAAATTACAAACGTTATATTGGAATGTCCTGCAATGTTCAATTCAATCAGAGATAATACGTAATGGTACGCTATCGACGAAGCATTGGATTCTACAACAAAATAACTTGTTGCTTACCGATTATTCGGTGTTACCTACAATAAAATCGAAGACTTACAACGTGTTACAATTCAACTGAGGGAAAAGAGAAACTGAAAGCCTGCATCACTGAGCTTATTGGTCCTTGTAATGATAAACCAAGGCAAGCAGCATATATATGCCCTCCGATCATTTTGCAATTAGCATTCACCCTTTATCAGAAGATAAGTTTGTGCTACTGATCGTGGATACTCACAAGGTCAGCGATTCTGGAATGCCTTACTAATCAGATTTCGTTTTGAAAAGAAACAGGAAGAAATAAGCCTGAAGGGCACACAATGGATAATGTAAAGAATGAAGAAGTCTACTGGATTACGTTGCGAAAATTATTATCTGTTTGTTTTAGAATACAAATTCTCTACCAATTCAAGTTGCCATGTCAACTCGCAGCAAATTATCATCGATGACGATAACATGGAGTTTGTTTTTAATAGAGACAAGGACTTAGAACAAAGCGTGATAGTCGACTTAACTGAATGTATAGAAGACGAAAGTGACGAAGAACACATACAACAAGCCAGCCGAGTACAGAATGAGTTTAGGGATATACTTTGGGCACTCTAACTTGAAAGATTTCCAGGAATCTGCGATAGGCTCTTTAATGCAAGTTCAAGTTCAATTTTATTACACACTTATTTATAGGTTTTACATTTTTGAGAGAATAGATTTAAAACCAATTAATGATATACATACAGAATAAGTAGCATTAAGCTTCCGAGTTGATGTGGTCGTTATCCAATCAACATCCAGTGGCAACAGTGTTTGCTATTAGATTCCTGCAGTAATGAGTGAACAAAAGGTGTGTATTTGTGTATGTCTCAGTGTCTCTCATTGATGATTAAACAAAACAATTACAGAAAAGAACATTTCCTGCGTAAAATTGGATTCAAAGAAAACTGTAGAGGATTACATATCACTTTTCGGAGATGGAGAGAAAGAACTTCCACAAATAGCATATATCACGCCAGAGTATATTATTCAAGACTGAGGAAATTCAAATAACTTTTCCCCTCGACTCTAGTTATCGCGATGACTGCAACTGCAACCAGCGATGTCATTTTCGAGCTTACAAAGATGCTTAAGAACCCAGTCATTATGAAACGTTCGGTGAACAGTAAAAATATAAGCATCAATGTAGGAAGATCTACAGGTTTCGGCAGTAAAGGAAAGCAAGGCCGGGGGGAAATGATATTACTGGTATGGAGGAGGAACGGCTTCCATTGGTTAAAAAGAGCTGTCATATACTGCTGTTTTGCGACAGATTGTGAAAAAACTTGCAAATGCGCTGAAGAGACTCAGTGCAAACACGTACACATATATGGGAAGCAAAATGACTCGGTGTGAAAAGAAGGAACGCAGATGAAATTTAAGGAAGTCAAAACACAAGTGATCTGTGCTACTGAAGCAGCGGAGATCGACATCCCACATGTCAAGCAAATATTTCTTATCTGTCATTAAGAATGCCATTTTTGCAGTATTTGATGTTGAGCAGTAGGTATAGGGGAACACGATACCATGTTATTCATGAAAGGCCGCATGCGATTTTGCGGGCTTCTGTGAAGGACTACGCAGACCACGACAGCGACCACGATAGAGACCACGATAAGTTAGATCTTCGGTGCGATATCTTCGGTTTGAATATCGCAGTAGACAAGTTCAATTTTAGCGTTACCATTGTCATGGTATTTCACAGAAATCATGAGTACACAGATAACTGTTACGGAAGATCGTGTTAGGTTTCTGTTGTTATTCGTCTTCGGCTATCGAAGGCGAAGTTACAGTCGAAACTTCGGGGCGAAGTTTATGGGCACTTGCACTCTTTCAACTTGGAATTGACTTTTCAGAATCTCCAACTTCTGCCCACTGATTATCTAGGTTATAATATGAGCCAAGATCGCTTTCCGTCAGCGTCGACTTTCGTTTCTTCACGGAAGAAAACGAACATAAGCCCTCCCTAGGCAGCTAGCTTCAAATTACGAATTGAGCTATATATATTATAAAACTATATTTTAGATATGATTTCTGTGTGAAACGTAAACGAATATTTGCAACTCAACGGCTTCAAGACGAGCTAGACGAGTGAGCGTGTTTCGTGTTTATTTATAAATGTTCACGTGTTTTTTCGCGGTTTCCATGAGAACACTTCTCAAGTGCCAATAAGCCGTTGACAGCCTACTTTCCCGTCCATATTTCTTTTCGCCGTAATTTCTCGTTGAAAATAAAATTTTATTTTCACTAAACTGTAGAATTCACTTTGAACATTCTAAAAAATCAATAATATTTTTTTCACAAAAATGATCGCATAAAGGGCTCCTGATACCTTAACAACAGGCGGTCGCGTGACCACATCAATCCAAACACCTAACACTGTCACGGAGAGACTGCCAGACAAGATACACATTTTATACTCACACAGAAAATTTCAGCTTTGTATCTTACAAACTGAGGCAGGGAGAACTATTTGGAATTGAGGGCTGACTGGCATGGCTTGCCAGTCATCTCTATAATCTCATACAAAGTTCTTTGTTAATTTTCTGAGATTTCAAATAACTTTCCTTGCCTCAGTTTGTGACAGTGTCGGTTTTTTTATTGACATGGTCACGTGATTGCCTGCTGGTCACTTTTTACCCAAAATATAGCCCTAGTAAAAAAAATATACCTCACAGTGAAAGTATTAGTAAGGGGTGGTGGTAAGCAAATTCTAGGGAAAAAATGAAACACAGGTGTATATAAAAGTTATGACATTTCTGAAAGTTTACAATGAACACAAAAATGTATGATAATGAATACATGTAAACATATACATGTAAATATATACATGTTGTTTTTAAAAGTATTTTGTTTTGTTTTTGTACACCTTGGTTCACCACAAGTGTTATTTCAAGCTGAATATGTTGTATTTAATCGTAATCATTCACAAAATATTACTGAAGGGCTTTGTTTAAAAACAGTGTGAGTGAATTTCGTTAAATATAAAATCCCCCAATTGCACTTAGTAAAGTTGATTTTCTCTTTACGAAATCAACGTCACACAGTTCTTGCACAGGGTCCTTTAATAATAAAGTATCCCACTAATAAAAATGCGGAGGATTCAATTGAACAGACCAATAGGCACATTATTGTAGGTGTATCATTTTATATCCCTATTGGTGTTTATGTGACAAGCTCTGAATTGGGCATGCATTCCAGTGTAGTTGATACACTTTGTAAAATATAAATTAATGTACAATATATAATATCTCATCAATGAAAAACTATCCAACATAATAGTTCATCAGTGTAAATTGTTTGATACAATAACCCTTTTTCTAAACTATTCACCTGGAAAAAGTCCATTTCAAGACCAGGTGGAGGAAAGTGTGCACGGATGCAGCAAACTGCACAAGATGGTAGGGCAACTCTGATCTCTTTGACAAGAATGCCCCAAAACCGGTATGCGATATGTCAGTTAAGTTTGTGTTCAGGCTCATTGTATGACTGTGTATACTGCTGCCTAAACTGGTACCAGGCAGTCTGGAGAACCCATGTATTAAAGGCACACAGCACTGAAACCAGGGTGGCGGGTAATATATGCAAAGTGGGGTGGTTGGGGGTTCAGAAACTTCACTGTTTTTACTCACTATCTGTGTAAGCTCCAGGCAACACACACACTCCTCAGCTCTATCCATTCTCTGGCAGTTCTCACATGTGCACCTGAAATAAGTTCACCAGTAAAGATGCATGTGCAATCATATATGTAAGTTTATACTATTAACTGATTGTGTGTCTGTTATTTCAGTATAATGCTAGCACTGTACATAATTATTGCAAGTTTATTCCACAGCCATGGAGCTAGCCATGGGTAAACAGGTAGGACAAATTGCGGAGACAGCCCTAATAAAGTGGCTGTTTCTGGAGTTAAGTAGCAAAGCTTTAAGGGACGAACTTTCTGAACAGTAATACAAATGTATTATGCACGTATTGTTTCAATAATTCGTAAAACAACGATTTAATTGCTGCGAGCGAAGCGAGCAGCGAAACTAATCTCAACATGCTTGGATCCTCGTTCCCATGCCGAACTTCGGAGCCTGGCACTAGAAGGCAGAAGCTATCTGGATTCGACATGTTCGAGATTTCGAGATGTCGAGATCTTCGGTAAGACGTCGTGTCTTCGGAAATGTTTTCGGTAAATTACCGTCACGAAATCGGAAAATATCATTCGCACGTGCTCTCTATCTCTCTCTTCACAAGTGTCAACAGACAACACGGATTTGCAAAGCTATTCACGGTAAGTCTGCTTTTACTCGAATATTATCATGTCAAGCTGCAATTTATTTACTTCTGGAAGTATTCATCAAGCTCATGCACGGTTTAGTACTGTTTCAAGGGGAAGGCAATGCTCTTTTATCAGTTTTGCAGCTCTTTTATGTGCTCAAACAATTCCAATCGAAAGCTGGACCACCGAGCGAATCGATCAGATCTTAATCGAGGGAGACAGACTTTACGTCGATGCTCTTACAAGGGGAGTTATCCCAGATGCTGAGAAGATATCCCTCAACCATCAACCAGCTATAGCTTGTTGGTCTATGGAGGCTAACACCAACAAATCGCCCATTGAGGCAACCATATCAAACAAAATCAAACCAAACCAAACGAAATCAAACGAAAACAAACCGAACCAAACGCCTATTGAGGCAACCAAATCAAAGCAATCACCAATTGTGGTGACAGAAAGTGAACTACCAATTGTGGTAGAGCCCATTGAGGCACAAAACAACCAGTATTGGCTGGTAGACTATAAAAATTTCTATCAAGGTAGAATTTTCGTCGAGGAGCTTCAAAACGAGGCTCCATACTTCACTTTGCGTTCAGCTTTGATGAATACTTTTGCAGTCAATAGTTATGCATTTGTAGTACTAGAAGGCTATATCATGGCCATAATTAAGACAGTAGATTTTATCTATTTATTTGATTCACATGCACGTAATTCTATTGGTATGCCTGATCCTAATGGTACTGCTGTAGTTATGAAATATGCTGATATTAATGCATTAGAACAGTATTTATGTTTACTGTCAGCTGAATTACAGTGCGACGACTTCAACCGGGGCCACCCAATATAATTCAGCCAATCACAGCGTGAGTCTATTACAAAGGATCTTGAGTTCGTCCGGTTCCGAGCCAATCCAACCTGACCACATTTTCAAAATAACTCATTCGTTTGGAACTGGATTTTTTTAAACTGGTCAGTTATAATGTTACTAGGAGAAGTTCAACTCAGGCTTAATCGTAAGGGAGGCATCTACGACAACGGCCGTAGATTAGGACAAATGATTCGCGAAAGAGTCTTAGACTTGGTCCACGAAGGGTTTTCTCAGCGAGACATTGCACTGGAACTTCGAACAAGTCGTCACTTTATTCAAAACGTTTTCCGCGACTATGATCTAACCAACTCCTCCTTTCCGGCTGCGAAAAACCACAAAGGGCGTACCGTAATTTATCAAGATGCGATGGACTGTCTGGAGATAGAAAAGCTTAGTAAGCCGAGCATTTATTGTACAGAATTACAGAACAGACTCGTACTAGACGGAGTAGTTCACCCTGTTGATCTGCCTCATCAAAGCACGATAGCTAAATTCTTCAGAACTGAACTTTTGATGACGAAAAAAAAGATTCATCCTATTCCATCTGAATGCAAAACTGAAGCCGTCGAGGATTACACAAACTTTTACCTTGATCAGGTTAGCGATTTGAAAGTTTATTCACTTCATTTTTTTGACGAGTCCAGTGTTATAAAAACAACGATGAACAGGCGATACGGGAACGCACCAATTGGACAACCCGCGTTTGAAACCCAGCGGTTTGCATCGAATGCGAACTTTACTATAAATCTTTTGCACTCGTGCCTTGGTGTTGATTATGTTGACGTTATTGACGGTGCGTCAAACGGAAACGAACTTCTACTTTTCTTCGAGGAAGCCGTTGGTATCACGAAACGCAACGGATCAGTTATACTCGAGAGAGGTGATACAGTAATTATGGACAACTGTCCGTTTCATCATGGACGAACTGAAACTATTTTGAGAGACATGCTTGCTGAATACGGAGTTCACCTGTTATATCAACCACCCTACTCGCCTCACTTGAACACATGTGAACTTTGTTTCCATCAGGTTAAAGCTTTCCTTAACCGTCATCAGGTGCTTGCTGAACATGAAACTGAAATTGCAATCTACGAGGCGTGCAGCCGAATTTCGGCGCATAATTCGATGGGATATTTTAGGCATTGCGGGTATCTGTTGTAAATTAGTATTGCGATGCACAACTTATCAGTGCTAACTTTACTGTTATAGGTGTTGACTGGTAATTTGCTTCAGTGACCACAGACAGGACTAATAACTGTAAATAATATTATAAGGTGTAAAGTATTATCGGATCTACCTGTTGAACTATAGAGGCGCGGAGATACAAAATTTATCTTTGAGTGTTGATGAAATATATTACAAGTAAGCGGTAGATTTCTCAACACGAGAAGATAAATTTACATCAGAGGCTACAAGCGGTCATTCAGTCACACGCGCCCTTTGACTTTGGTGGACGTCAATCAAACAAAACACGGAGTCGAGTTTTATTTCTACTCAGCGGTTCTGTTCTTTAGTTCTCTTTGACATTTCCAAGACTTCTTCTGAGAACTGTACTAAAATCTGATGCTTATTTTCTGGAAGCAAGGCAAAAATTATTTGTCTGCAGCCAATGAACAATTTTGTCACGGATGATCGCTGTAATATATAACTATCGATGGAATGCCTAACGTTTCAAAATCCTTCCTTTTTACAATGTAATGTGAATTTTTTTTCTAGTAAAGTGATATCCTCACATGTGAAAATAACATGTTATTTTCCTCAAAATAGTGTATGTATCTATTATCTGTATTTTACATATTGATAATGAGACTGACAGAGTGTCTGACAGGTGTGGCGCGCTAGCGTGGGAATGGGTAATTTTCATTGGTTTTCCCTGCCCATATATATTGCCCAAACAACTTTATCGCGCGGGAAAATCGAGAAGCATTTTCGCTCAATTCTTGACAGTTTACTACCCTAGACATGGCAAACTCTAGTTCGGAGGTTTACAACTGGCTCCGCTCTATTTCAAATGGACTCGGGCTCGAAAAGCTATCTGAAGAGTTCGAAAGTAGAGGCTTCCGTACAATCCAGTCTTTGAGATATATAATGTCATCGGATTTAGATGTTCTGTTTGCAACCCCACATAAACTCTTGATGGCAGAAAAGAGGATTATAGAAAGTGAGTTAGCGTATTTGAAGGCCAACCAAAATGACAAGAAACAACCGATGCTGCCGCGATAACTTTTTCGGAATCCATACCACCAGCAAACCTCAGTCCGGTCCTCTGTCACTTCCCCTGCTATATTCCGTGCAAACCCGGGAAGAAACCAACTTGTGTTCAATGGTACTGGGAACACTGGTTCTCTAACTGTCACCGCTGCAGTGGATAATAATAATAATACATGTACTAGCACGGTAGCAGCCGAGTTGTCTACTACTTCGCAGGTTTCTAGGCCAGATCACAAGCAAGACGCCCAGCAGATCGCGTTCAACACTCCTGCGAACAAGATCGCAGCCGAGATGTCGGAGATGTCCGCTAATCAGTCACAAGTTTGCAACCGATCGTATCTCGATAAGAGGGAAACAGATCTCAAACAGGACAACCAGTTGCTGGCTGCACAGATTCAAAGTGCTAGTGACTTATTGGTAACCAAAACTCGGGCGTTTGAAAATTACGAAAATGTAAATAATGGGCGCCAAAAACTATGTTCAGTTTGTCACTTGGCCGGTCACAACAAAAACAAATGTACCAATGATGCTTGTAAGGGAATTGACTTTTGTCTCAAACGTGACAAACACCCTGAAGTCAAGACAGAAATACAAGAGCTAAAAAAACTGGTAAAAGATTTAGAGAAAAAAGCAGAAAAATCGAAGAATAATTTTGACGTTTTCAAGGCCGCCAGAGACAGAGCTGCAAGTAGTTTTTTTTCTGTGATGAGGCCAAGATTAAGGGCACAAAACTACATCAAATATGTGGACAGGAGTGCATTAGACAAAGATCTGATGATACTCAAAAAAGCTTTGGGCAACAAAGTACCCCTAGACGACAGAATGGACTGGGAGCTGCCTTATGTTATTGAACGATATAAGCGATCCCAAATTGACATTCATGCGGACTTGTACTAATATATTACTGTAAATCAAGATAACAAGACTTGCTCCTTATATTCCTCTTCATATTATACATTACAAAATCGGATAATGTTTCCAGCAACTTTATACGGTATATATCAGTAATCCTTGCGATCAGTTTCTATTGTGGTTTGGGCAGCGAAGTCCTCGGGGGTGAATGTGTTGTGTTTACATTGTAATTTATCGATTTTGCAATGTGTGAAATTTCTAGTTGAATTCGTATATTTTTTTATCTGGCTGATAGAGTCAGGAAATTCCTCCTTGTTTTCCATTTATAGGTAATAAGACTATTCCGGCACAACACTTGCAGTACAGTAAATGAACATAATATTTAGCAAAGTAATTATATTAGCTGTATATATAAAGTGTCGGTTACAATGAGCTGGCTAGCTGCAGTTGAGTTTATGCTGCGTTACTGCAAAGTCAAGAGTGCTCGTACATGGTTGTACTTTTTGTATATGACCCGTTATGAAAGATTATTGTAAAGTAAACTGCAATATCTTTTGTATTAGCTTAAAGCTGACGTCTTATTGTTTGCTGTATTGCACAGATCAGGGGTCTCATTTATCAGTATTATTTTGCGATCGCGAAAGAGAAACAACAGGGAAATCCTGGCGCGGCCCAAGGGTTGAAAAAATATCTATCCCATCTTGGGAATGTCCTACGAGTAATAACGAGTATCTCTTTTTGTGATTTGTGGATTTTGATTCAACTTGAAGATTCATAGTTCAAATGGATCTGGGCCTGATATAACGTCGGGCGCGTTCTATGACAAAGTTTTATACTACACCGTTAGCTCGTTGGTTGATCGGCATTTCAAAACCTGAATGGCATTTTCCGTTCAACAAGAATTTAGAACAAAACACCAAAATTATTTGAGAGAATAAGATATGAAACAACTCAAGGAGTTCATTTGATTTTGAGTGCGTTTCTTAAACATGAGTCGGATTTGAATTGCTCGGAACGGACGAACTCAAAATCCTTTGTAAATAGACTCGCGCTCTGATTGGCTGAATTATGTTGGGTGGCCCCGGTTGAAGTCGTCGCACTGTAAATGTGGAAATATTTGAAATCGAACCAGTTGCATTTCAGTCATGTGCACATTTGTATAATAACTGTGAAATAAATAATACAGGACAAACTGCAGTAAACAATCATGAGGTACAAAAACCTCCTGAAATGCCTAGACTGAATAGAAAGAGAAATCATTGCAAAGAAACCGAGGTTGAAAAACATGCTAGACTTGAAAAAGATCGTCTGTATCAACTGAAAAAACGTTCAGAAGAAACTGAGATTGAAAAACGAGCTAGACTTGAAAAAAAACAATCTTTATAAAAAGAGAAAGCATTCCGAAGAAACCACGGTTGAAAAACATGCCAGACTTGAAAAAGACAGCCTGTATCAACTGAAAAAACGTTCAGAAGAAACTGAGATTGAAAAACAAGCTAGACTTAAAAAAAACAATCTTTATAAAAAGAGAAAACATTGCGAAGAAACCACGGTTGAAAAACATGCCAGACTTGAAAAAGACAGAAACCATATATCTAATAAGACGATAAATTCCAACAAAAGAAATGAAAGTGTTAGCCAGCAAGATTATTTGAAAGATTTCAATGTTGTCAAAAGTGGTCACATCCATGAACAAAACTGGGCAAAGACTAATATGGCAAATTTTCACAAATCTGTTGAATATCATACATATCAATGTACACTTTGCGAAGAGGCTTGGCCACTCAAATCTAACCCAAGGTCACCAGATACATTTATTTGTTCTCGATGTTCAAGGGATAAAAAATCTTCTAAAAAGTTTTCAATGGAGAATTCATTGATTCCGTCTCAAGTGCCACTACAACTGCAAAACTTGACTCAAATAGAGGAAATGCTTATTGCTCGTGCTCTCCCTATCATGAGAGTATATATTAAACCTGGTGGTCAGAGAGGTTACTCTGGACATTGTATTAATTTACCTCAAAATGTAAAGGAACTTGCATCTTCACTACCAAGATACCCTAAAGACCTGGCTGTAATCATTGTTAAGGTCAAAGGTAGAGACAACACATTTAAAGATGTCAATATAAGACGACAAACAGTATATGATGCCTTATTATGGCTGAAGGACAATAATCCTCATTATGCAGATATAGAAATAAATTCACAAGCATTACATTCTTTACCGGAAAATGGTATTCCAGAAAACTTACTAACAGTTGAGACTGAGGATGACATAGCATCAGATGAAGTTATTGACCCTGATTTAGGTCCATCAACTGATGACCCTGCTGAAGATACAGTGTACGATGGATCTACTGAAATGAGTAGTTTCTTACCAGTTAGTGAAAAACAGCAACAAGAACTTGCAGCTGTTAGAAATCAGCTCTCTGCTGAACCAATGAACTGGCCCAGTGTTGAAGATGAGCCATTAAATGAATATCAAACATCATATTTAGCAACTATGGCATTCCCTACATTATTCCCTGATGGTAAGGGAGATCCAACCAACAATGTTCTTATAAGAGACGTTCCTCTACAGGAGAGGATTAAGCACCTCATGAAATATGCTTTGTGTGACCTGACCAAGACTGCATTGAAAGGTTTCTTAGCTCAGAAATATAAGGATGAAAATGATTGTCTAGATACCACAGAACTAGACCAGGATATTGAAGCTGGTAACAAAGCTGCAGAGACGGCATGTCAATATGTTGATTGGTTATTATCAACTGTTAACCCAAACCCACCAGATGACAACATGTGGATTAGACCTGAAGTTCATCCATGCCAGAAATGTCATAAAGACATTCCTGATTATGAAGTAGATTCTGATTACACAGATCTATTGAATATGGTTCAGCGACATACTCGTTGTAGCACAAGCTATTGTTTAAGGGGAAAAAGCAATGAATCTGAGTTGAAGTGCAGATTTCACTTCCCACATGATCACTGTCCAAAGACTAAAATTGAATTTGAAGAGGTTCACAGTAAAAGTAAAGACATACAATATAGAGCCAAGATTATCACCAAGAGGAATGACCCTCGATTGAACAACAACCAACGACTTCAGCTTCAAGGCTGGAGAGCTAATTGTGATATACAAGTTGTCATTGATCACTATGCTTGTGTCGAGTACCTTACAAAGTATGCTGCTAAAGGTGAACCAAGGTCACCCTTACTAAAACAAGCATTTAACTCCATTGTGCAAAATGCTAATAGCAACAGTGATCCTCACAGAGCTATCAAGAAAGTAGTCATGAAAACTCTTGGTGAAAGAGATTATGCAGCTCAGGAAACAATGCACCACCTGCTGTCATTGAAACTACACAGTTCATCATTTAATGTGATTCCAGTCAGTTTAAATGGCTCCCGTAGAGTACGTAATACATCAAGTGCAGATAGTGAAACATGTACTACCAATTCACTGCTGGATGTTTATGCTAACCGTGAACAGTATGACAGTTCACCTGATATCATGAATGTCAACTTTGTTCAGTTTGCTACAAAGTACAAACTTGTCAATGCAAAGCTTAAACAATTACCGGATAATGTCGTTCCACGTATATTTCCAATCTACTCATCCAATCCAAAAGGGCCTAATTTCAGCCTATATTGTAAGTATCAGCTGTTAAGGTATAAACCTTGGTATATTACTCAAGATAATGCTTGGGGTGATCAAGAACCTACTGATGAGAACATGATCAACAAGTGGCAAGAATTCTTGCAAACACCTTATGCCCAGGCTAATGTGCCTGACTGGTTTGAAAAACTCCAGACTGTTATTCAGAGTCAGGAGGAAGAAACAAACAATGAGCCACCACCTGTTGAACCAGCAAATAATCCTCGTGAAGAGTGGATGATTATATCTGATCTCCATACACCCTTTGCAGCTAGTTCTGAACAAACATCAGAATCAACACATGATTGGCACCAAGATACACCTCAATACACAGATCAGCAAATTGGTGAAATGCCAACATGGATTAAAACTAACAAACAACAACATAACAATACAAATGAAGAATATGAATTTGTTGATATCAACAGTTTGACTGAAATGCAACAGCTTGTATATGATATTGTGAAAACACATTCAGAAAACAATTCTCCTGAGAAAGACCCACTGTGTCTCATTATCATTGGTGTTGCTGGAACAGGAAAAAGCTACCTGATCAATGCTATTCGAAACCTCTTACAAAGTCACTGTGCAGTTACTGCTACAACTGGCAAGGCTTCTTATAATATTAGAGGTGTCACTATTCACTCTTTGTTAAAATTACCAGTTGGTCCAAGGGGTAACAAAGATCTAACAGGTCAAAGCTTGTGTAGACTGCAAGAGAATCTTACTGGAATAGACTATATTCTTATAGATGAGTATTCTATGCTTGGCCAAACTACTTTTGGCTGGATAGATAAGCGGATAGGCAACCGGATTTCATGACCAAGTTCTTGGAGGAAAATCCCTCATATTAATTGGAGACCCTGGTCAGTTACCACCAGTAGCAGATAAGCCACTTTACCATGCTAAGCCATCAAATAGTATTGGTGAACAAGGTTATCAAACATACAGAATGTTTGACAAAGTTATCAAACTTACTGTTAATCAACGTGTACAAGGTATGAGCACTGAACAAGTACAATTCAGAGATTTGCTCCTAAGGCTTCGTAAAGGCGAATCCACACATGATGACTGGAAACTGCTGTTGACCCGTCAACCATCAAATATAACAGATATCGATCAATTTGATGATGCTACTAGATTATTTTATAGCAATGAACAAGTTGGGAATTATAATCATGAACAACTAACTGAACTTCAACAACCTGTTGCACATATCAATGCTCGCCACTCTTCTGCTACAGCAAAAAAGATGAGTTCAGATGACATGTCTGGTCTACAACCTGTTGTATTCTTAGCAAAGGGTGCTAAAGTAATGCTGACTATGAATCTATGGGCAGGTGTTGGTCTCTGTAATGGAGCTACCGGGACACTCATTGATTTCATCTATAATAATGGTTACCAGCCACCTGACTTACCTATCGCTGTAATTGTTCAGTTTGATAACTACCGAGGTCCTTCTATTAGTACCATTCAACCATCATATGTGCCAATATGCCCAGTAACTGTCTCAGCACAGGCATCAGATGGATTTCATGAGACAACAGCTACCTCTCAGACTTGCGTATGCTCTAACAATACACAAGAGCCAAGGCCTCACACTACCTAAAGCATGGATTGATATTGTTAAATCAGAGAGAACTGCTGGAGTGTCATGTGTAGCCATCAGCAGAGTTAAAACATTGTCATCCTGTGTTATTGAACCCATGACCTTTGAACGATTAACTAGCTTAAAAACCTCTTCGACTTTGCAGTACAGACTTCAAGAAGAAGCAAGACTTCACCAGACAGCACATGCTACATGCAGTGCAATTATCACACATAGCTAATTTAAGCTTAGGTTAACTACTGTATACTGCCGGTATATAAAGTGACATTGTAGGAATAATATGGCATTGGCAACTGAAATTATCATAACATATACATGTATTATATCCATGTTCTTTACCATTAGAAAAACTATTTTTTTTAAATTCATTGTTCTACAGCCTAATATCAGATTTCACTATGGCATCCAGTAACTTAAAGTCTCCAGGTAAGTTTATGACAAAAATTTTTTTTATAGGTATTCTAATGTGTCTATAGCATACATGTAGCCTGCATTGCAAGCATTCCTTTTGAGAGGGGGAAGGGGAAGGGGACGGGGACGGGGACTGGGCAGAAGACAGAGGTCCTCCTCCTCCTTCCAAAAGGAACGCTTGCAATGCAGGCTAAGCATAAATGTTGTACTAAATACTTGTCTTGTAATATCTCAGTTTCAATCAGAAATTCAAGTCATGGGTCAGAAATATTTGACCTCATGAGTGGTTTTCCTAAATAAGATGCCTTCTGTAGTTGGCCGAAAATTTTCAAAATATATAATGGTTCACATAATCATGAAGGTCGTCATATAGTGGCAACGGATCAAAACCCACCAAGTAATGCGATTTATAAGACATTCCATTTGTTGTTGCAGATGGCGCCACTCCACGAATTCAGTGTTATCTGCAGTGTGTCAGCCCTATTAAAAAGTCTGGTAGCTGCACGTACTTCAACTGTGACTTACAGACAGAAAGTGGAATAACACAAGCTGTGTGCTTTGCTCCTGAGAGAAAGACAGCCTTTGATAGTCTAGCCCAGCAGAAGAGCCCTGTAAAGATCAGGAAATACAAATTCAGCACTAAATTTGGTAGGAAGGATGTACAGCTATCCAAATGGACTGATGTAGAACCGCTCACAGAACTCCAGTTTGAATACAAGAAGGAAGATATCGTGCTGACTGTGTCATCCCTAGCTCGTGTAACTCCAGGGCAACTGGTAACAATCAAGGGAAAAGTTGTCCACGTCTCAGGTTGTAAAAAGCTAACTGTGATGTCAGGCACAGTAGACAAGCAAGAATGCAATGTGGTTGATCCATCTGGGAACATTAAGATTATCTTGTGGGGGAAGTATGCAAATGGTGTTCAAGAAGGAAACACATACCAATTTATTAAGTTTCGACTTAAGAAATCTGGCCAAGAGCTTTTCTTAAATACTCCTATAGATGAAGATGGCTGTATGCTAGAAGATGCAGAAGACTTCAACGAACCATTACCCCAGGTCGACGATGTGAATCTATCTAACTACAAAGATAAAGTTGTTGAAGTACTTGGTGTACAAAACTTGATGAGACCCTCTGCCTGTTCTGCCTGTAAACGCAAGGTCAACCTCTCATCCAATGGATTACTAGCCCACTGCACAAATGGGAGCTGTAACTTGACCCAGAAAGCAAGCAAGTGCAAAAACCAGTGGAGCCTCAAGCTCGTTGTGGAGAGTGAAAATGACAACTTACAGTTGACAGCCTTTCACGTAATGGTCAAGAAACTACTAGCCCTTGCATCCACTGACATCGAGGCACTTACTTCAAATGAGCAAGTAGAAGAGGCCATATTGTCACTCGACAAGTTGCATGTTTCCTATGACGTCAATACCCGTCACCTCCAAGATGCAGAACTTGTATAATAAAAAGACTAAGGCTGAAGATATACTGTTAGTTAAGTTGTTAGTTATTTGCATTATTGTTTTATTACTATTATATTGGAAACTTTTGAAATATTGAAAATTTTACAAACATTTTATCAGATGTTATATAATATGTTGATGTTATTGTTACATGGTTCAACAAAATAATTTCCTGTAACTTACAAAAGAATTATCAAACAAAAGACTATAATATTAAATTTTGATACATTTTTTACAATAACGTTTAATAGTTGTATTATTGCATTATTAAAATATTACCAAACCAAACACTACCCATATGTTCATTCAAATGATAATATTATACAGATTGGATGTTATATAATGTTGGGCTCTATATTGATGGCTACAGCAGATTCAAAAGATGGTTCAAACATCAATCTTCACATGCACGACATCTAATTATACAGTCCCCCTATTTATCCAATACACTTTCTATAGCCTCTTAAAGCAGAATCCTACCCTGGTCCCAGAGTCTCATCCCCCCAGGCTCCCTCGGCTACTAGTAGCCTCAGAACAAGGGTAGCAGAATCTGTGACTGGCTTCCGTTTCACTTTGTCCATCCCTGATGATGGGGCAGGCGAAGTAAAATGGACGCCAATCACAGCAGAAGTCCCTTTCTTCTTAAATGGCCGATGTCCTACTATTTGCGATCGCAGCACTTCACTTTCTGTTGAAACCTCTAGTTTGTAAGTTTAATATCGCCACTATGGTGGCCGAGAGCTGCCATTCGAGATTTCGATAATTTCCACTCAAATTTCCTATTTATTTAGACAATTTCCTATTTATTTATTCATTTTTTTCTTCTTTTAGTTTGTTTCTCTTTTGTTTTTAAAATTATTTATTTTTACTTTCCTTTTTTGGGATTTAAAATTAATTCCTCAAATTAATTTGTACAAAAAAAATAAAAACAAAACCTAAACAAAACCAAAATCAAAAAACAAAACAATTAAAAACAAAAACAAACAAAAACGAAACGAAAAAGAAACAAATCCAATGGCAGTTCCCGGCCATGTGGCCGACGACTGCCATAGTATCCCAGTATCCTTTGGAAATGACGGGGGACTGGGGAAGACTGTTCAATGCTGGGGAAGACTCTTCAATCAATCAATCAATCTTTATTTAGACACGGTGTGGCTCATCAGGTATAACATTTGGAGTAAAAGATATAATAATTATATTAATTATAGTGATATAAACTACTACTAACATTATGAAACTAATAATATTGGTATACTAAAATATTACTTATAAAAAACTACTAATATTGGTATGCTCAAAATACTACTATATAAAATAATTATAATTCTACTCTACAACTCTATAATCCCTATTATACTAATTCCTGTTTTACATGAGCGCCGTGTGATCTAAATTAATTACAATGGCGTATTTGTGAAGTCGTAGCAGTTAATTTTATTCTTGAAAGATATTAGAGATTTTTCCTCCCGTATATCACTTGGCAGGCTGTTCCATAGGGTTGCTCCACGATAGCTGAAGCTGCGCTTGCAATAATTTGTGCGTGGATATGGAACAGCAAGTTTGAAGGAAGAATCTCTAAGAACATAATTAGTAATCTCATTTCGTGCTATGAATTTAGAACAAAGATATTCGGGAGCTAGATTATTTAGACATTTGAAGACCATTATCGATAAATGAACAAGCCTCTGAGTCTTCAGATTCTTCCAGCCCAACGTTTTGAATAATCGTTCAGCATTGGAGTCATAATCTCTAAGCCACTCATGAACGCATGCTAGATCAGATACAATGTTGTTGCTTAAAACATCAATGTCATTACTTGGGAAGGTTAGACTGGTATCGTCAGCATACATTCTTGGTGTAGAGTTTAAAACGCAGTGAGGGAGATCATTGATGAATAATAAAAACAACAATGGACCAAGGATTGTTTCCTGAGGAATGCCATGACTGAGATAGCGTGTTCCTGACAAAGACCCGTTGACAAAACATTTTTGAGAGCGTTGATTTAAGTAGGATGAAAACCAATCGTAGGCTTTTCCTTTGATACACACATGGTACGAGCTCTGCATGGTTACTGATTATGACAGATTCATGCTGGCTACCGCATGGAAAAATTTCAAGACTGCTATGAGGGATAAAAGAAACGGAAAGAAAAGAGTACCTGATGTTCTAAAGAAAGAAGCGATAGTTGTTCAAAGACTAAGCTCAGAAGTATCTGGTAAAGCACAAAAATATAGTCGTATCGGACCAAGAGAATTTGTTCCCTACGAGTACGATGAAATGGCGCTACGTAACATCAAAACAGCTTGTAAGAAACATTTCGCATCATTAGTTGGAATTTACACGGTTTGCGATGTATTAGCCGGCGAACAAGGGCCATCATGTACATCAATCGACCAAATACCTGACTTAAAGGTCATTCACGTTCGATTTATTGAACCTCAAGCCAGCCAAGGGCAAAGTCAAACTGATGACTGCTGTGTTCGCGTTGAAGAATTAGATGACGTACCAAAGCCTAAAAGAAAGTGCCAGAAACGTGTTTTCACCGAATCCAGGAGCCTCCTGACACAGGAATTACTTGTGGTGAAGATACAGATGTCAGAAAGAAATGTGAAAGTCTAGCACACTTTTCATATGAGCACTCGAGCAAACAGCTGATGGTAGTTGACATGCAGGGAAGCTGGCATACTCTGTATGATCCTGAAATTGCCTCAGAGGAATTGAGTGATGGTAATGAAATGCTGTTTTCTACTGGAAACTTGGCTACTGCAGCAATTAATGGTTTTATGGATATCCATGAATGCAATTTGTATTGCAGTTTATTAGATTTGCAGGAGTTCCCTTAATTAATAAGCTCAAAATTGATACTTGTACACGTTGTGATAAAAAAAGTTAAAGTTAGAAAAGGAACAAACTTTATTTACATTTCAAAAGCTTTATGCATGAGTCATGTCGTTTTAGAGCTTTATACACGAGTCAATGTAACCCCTCCCCCACCAATCTGGAACAAGGTGGGATTTGATTAGATCCTTGTTCAAATGTAAACAAATTGGGGATGGGGGTGTTACATTTACTCATGTATTATTATATTGTGTTATTCACTGATTGATTTCTAGTAATTTCATATCATTTTAATAGTTGAGAAATGTTATTTTAACATTGTTCAGTAACACTGTTTTGCTTGCTCTTCAATGATCCATGAAAACAGTTTCTGTAGATATATTGTCCAATTTTGCACTTTATATAGTTGGTAGTCTCCTTCATAGCCATTACTAGGCCTGTCACGCAATGCTCTCTTTACCTGGGGAGAGAGCGTTGTGTGACAAGCCTAACAATGGATGTGAAGGAGACTTTATAAATAGTTGTTATGGTTATTCAAATTCATTTTCCACAAAATTTTACACTATTTTACATACTGAGCTGTATGACATTGTTGCCAGTGTATTAAGTTTTAAGAATGTTAACAAAAATGAACATTGACAAGTTCTTCAATTTCTGTAATAATTATTAACTAGGAGGGGTAAAGTTTTGTTTTAAATATAAGAAGGCAGTCTTGCAGTCTTGTGGCTCAATTTCCTCTGTTTCAGGAATCCAGCGTTCACACGCTAACCTGAATGCAGGCTCTAAGAAGTCATCTTCAACATTAAGAACCCCTGAATGCTCTGCAACTTCTTTGAGCTGATCCTCTGAAACCACTAAGCCTGAAAGTGCATGGAATAAATGTGAGGATGCGTTTCAATGCTACAGATCAAGTACAGACCTTGCTGTTGATAAGTTGTATTGTTTTGAATAAAAGAAATAAACATTTAACATGTCAAAAGAATTCCAATATACTGTAAAATTCTGAAAATAAGCCACAGGGCATATTATCTTTTTCAAATGACTTTTTTGAGGGGCCTATATATTTGGAAGGGACTTATATCCCGAGGGCTTATTTTTGTGATTTTATAGCGGGAAATAACCCAACATGACCCACGTGATCAGGTGTTGAATCATACCGTCAAAATATGCAATACTATCCCTACCACCATCCAAAGTGTGTTAGTGGTAGGCACCATCTACAAGCAAAGATACCCTCAATTACTACGATAGTGTAAAGTGTAGTATCAAATATAACAGGGAGACTACTAGGTAAGCTGCCACCTTCCATGTAGTTTACATACTAAATTTAAAGTAAGTCATTCTAGTACAGTACCACATTCTTCTAGACTGTATTCTTCAGGAAAGTTATAAATATGGTCAGGCACCCCATTTGGTAGCTGCACTTCCTTTTGATGTCTTATCCTGTGACTATTCCAAACTGTGTCTTTAAAAATGTTGAGTTCCCTTTGCAGCAGTGGAATCATGATGAAGGCAAGAAGCAGTCTGAGTTATGAGAACAAATTCAAATAAATGATGTGCTATCTCTCCTGTAAAGCTGGAAAAGAAGTTACTATACCGGTCTGTTTCATTGTGTGGGTCATAATGGCATTGCTCTTTCAGCCACCTCAAGTGTTCTTTAAAATACTTTTCTAATCTCTCATGGAGCTCTTTCCACCACCTTTCAATCTAAGGATAAAGACCGAACAGTACAGTACATATAAACTAGAGTACTTATATAGTGAAGTGGCAATACTGGGCCTTTTATCATAAGGGACCAATGGATTTATGACTGGTGGAGGAAGGGGGAGTGGCTGGCAAGAGTCAAAACAAATAATTTCATGGAAATGCTTTATCCCCTCCTATCCAGATCTGGGAATGAATGTGAACAAATGTGAGAATAAAGGAACAAACACTGAAAGATTGCCAGTTGCTGCAAATTTCAACTACAGTATTATATTAAGGGGAACAAAAAATCTCCAGCCTAATTTCTGTGCGTTTGTGAAATATTCAAGTGACCCCCTTCCATCTTTTATGATTTTTGACTAGCCACTAATATAAATTATATGGCAGCCGACCTTTTTAACAACCACCCTCTAGACATAAATAAGGAATGGTCCCTAACACAATGTGACTAAAAAGCTTACATCTGTATTTAGACAGACAAGATAACTTAAGCTAATATAAGTTATACTCACTTTGGTTTGACGTTGAGGGACCATATATCACAGTTTCACATGGATCTATGTCCCCATGATGGCGCCTTAGAAACGAATGCATCGTTGCCAATACCCCCGTCTCTGTTCCTTTGTCCATACTTATGTAGGAAGAAATAACTCTTGTCTCGTACAAGTGCTCAAGGTACCATCGTCCAACTATCAAAGGGTCAGAGTTAGAAATCCACACGCGGAGCCATAACAATTTCCTGCTTCCAGTATCGATGCATCCATACACAGCCAATGGATACGTGCTATTCTGAAAGCCCATCAGCTTATCATGCCCATCCACAGAGTGAACCCAGTTGGTGCCTTTGGTCGTGAAGTGGCCTTTCGGTTTTTTTCTCTTGGCTTGTAAGCCTCGAGCTTCAAGTCCACCGGGATCGAGGTCGTACATGACTGCATGGACTAAATCTCTCGGCACATTCAAATCATGTTCTTGGCGGATCTTTTTCTGCATAGTGCGGTAGCCAAGAAGTTTTCCTGGCCCTGCAAGTTATTTTGCTACAGCTTCTCTTACCTCATCAACTGAGACACTTTCGTCTCTATAATAAATGTCAAAATAGCGAAGTCGGCGATCAAGTGAGCGAATGCTCCATGAATATTGCGAGTAGTCTCTCTCTAAGAAACTGAGCATCTCCTTCCGTTGAAGCATTTGTTTTACATACTTTCCCATATCACTTTTAAGACTCAAGTCTTCCTTCCAAGAGTCATCCCTGTAATACCTCCGTGCACACGCTAATTTGGAAACGTTCTTTAGTTCCAGGCGCTCTCGGTCGTGCAAACGAATGGCAGTCGTCGGCCACATGGCCGGGAACTGCCATTGGATTTTTTTCTTTTTCGTTTCGTTTTTTTTTTAATTGTTTTGTTTTTTGATTTTGTTTTTGAGGAATTAATTTTAAATCCCAAAAAAGGAAAGTAAAAATAAAGAATTTTAAAAACAAAAGAGAAACAAACTAAAAGAAAAAAATAACAAACTGAAAATAAATAAATAGGAAATTGTCTAAATAAATAGGAAATTTGAGTGGAAATTATCGAAATCTCGAATGGCAGCTCTCGGCCACCATGTTAGAAAACAAAATCGTATTTCGTAATTCCGGGTTCTATCTTCGTCTAAAGCAGGTTCAATGTGATGTTGTACCATGTCGTCGTCTGAAGAGTACTCGGGTTCGAACTGATATGGCTGCAACTCAGTCTCGCTGCCGCCGTCTTCATCTCCGGTAAAGCTGCCCGAATTATCGACAAGGCTTGGTAGACTACTTTCACTCGAATCACAGGATATTTCTTCGTCTGAAGACATTTTTTCTTGCTAAATATTAAAACACCGAGCGATCAGTAAACTCGTGGGCGACAGGAATCCGCTGACTGTTACGCTCCCGCGAGGCAAATTCAAGATGGCGGCCGGGCGAGAGTTTCGCGTGGACATTCTGTAAAAAATATAGCGCGCTGACAAGAATAGCTTGTGGTAAGCTCTTTTTTATATTTACATACAAATGACTTGATTTTTGCCTTGCCTTCCCTTTTAAGTCCTTTTCTGCAAATCCGGTTGAAATGCGTTTTCATGAAAAAACAGAAGGGGTTGAAGGAGCAGAACCTCATGGCCGAGAGGAAGCTCAAGGAGCAGATAGAACAGTTGGAAAGGGCGGAACGAGTGATTGAGAGAAAGATGAAAGACATAAGATAAAAAAACGACAGGCTTTTGAGGACAACGCCTTAAATTACTCTTTTGGGAAAGCGTAACATCCTCACTAAATAAAGTTTACTACTACTACGTTTACTACTACGTTTACTACTACGACGACTACGACGACTACGACGACTACGTTTACTACAACGACTACTACGTTTACTACGACGACGACGACATTTACTACGACGACGACGACATTTACTACGATGACGACGACGACGTTTGCCCTACTACTACGTTTACTACTACGTTTAGTACTACGACGACTACGTTTACTACTACGACGACTACGTTTACTACAACGACGACTACGTTTACTACGACGACGTTTACTACTACGACGACGACGACGTCTACAACAAGATGATTGCCAATGCTCGAATTGACCAAGCTAATTAGCGAAATGCGTACTCCCTAAATACGACTGCATGGTTTCTAGGATATGACCGTGGTATCATTCTCAAGGTGAGAACCTATACTCCTAACCTACATACATGTAACACCGTTTTCATTCGGAGTTCTACGTTTTGTTGAAAGTCCTACATTACTTCGTCGGCGAACCACCCAAAACAACCCTCACGACTTGGTTCATGTCATTGAATGTTCAATATCTCAGTGACTACTTGACTGAACTTGATCATGATTTCGTGAACTTGATCATGATTTCGTGAACTGAGATATGATGCTACTGAAATAGGATGATAAACCAGATTTTCAAACAAAAAGAGCGATTTAGCCTAGATTTTCTGTACCACAGAAAGTGAACTTGAATGTTAATAGCGAATCGGTGATTTGAACTAAAATTTCCATATTGAACAAAAACAACCTCGTTCTACAAAAGTAATTTTCAAGACCTTGGTGACTTGAACTTGGTTCCTTTCACTGAGAATAATTCTGACCTCACCGATAACCAATTATCAAGCGAAAAATTAGGCGATTGAGTCTAGTTTTCGTGGTAAAACGGAAAGTTAACAGGGTCATATTGAATTTGAATCCTTTATTGAACCATAAGCTCTGGTTCGTTTGTTAACCATGTCGTGCAAGATAGTTAACTACATACGTTCTACGTTTCAACCAAATTGATACTTTACTTTAAAACCTTATTTCCTGGTCAACGAATAACTGTATACCTAAACCAACCTATCTTAAACCTATTTGGCAATTTAGTCAGGATTTAACAACTCTCAACTGTTCTATAATCACGCGATACGTAGTTACAATCCCAGATTACAATATTTAAAATAGGATGTTTTTTTATACTAACAATTGCTTCAGCTTAAAAACATGTATGATATTTCTACAAAGGTGAGAACAGTTGTAGATGATATAGAGGAGCTGAGAGAGAGAAAAAAGGAGTACCAAAGTTGTAGATGATATAGAGGAGCTGAGAGAGAGAGAAAAAAGGAGTACCGGAGAGAACCAGTCGAGAAGAAAGGGAGATTTTTGTCAGATAGATCAGTTCAGTGGAGAAGGAAGGCACCAACATATCTTAAGAATGGAAGTATAGATAGCAGTGATTCACTAACTAAGCAGCGCCGGAAGGAAACGTTTGGAGATTCACGGAGGCAGTGCAGTTTCGTTAGCTCCAGCACAAGTTTGTAGCAAGGATGTTTTAACTGAAGTTTTTTCAAGCAGTAAGAACTTACTTGTCCCTTTTTAAATTCACACAAACTACCAAAGCTCTCGACCTCTACGCTAAGTGTTTTAATGTATTATCAACTGATGATATGATATGACCGTTTTCATTAAAGATAAAACATCTTTTCATTGCTTAATCTCAATTATAACAAACTTTGGTCAGTATTCCGACTTAAAAATAAACAAAGATAAGACAGAAGTGCTTTGCCTTGGATTTATGTCTGTCTCCACGGATAAATTAAACGTTACACAAATAAAAACAGCAGTAAAAATTGATGATTTTGCAGCTGATTTCCAAATGGGGCGTATGGAAACAGATCCTATATGTTTTCAATAAATAAGGTTTATATCACCTCGAACATTTCTATATTCTTGCCCTTCTATTACCGACATTTGCTACAACATATTCCCGAAATCGCACATGAAAATGATTTGTTTTGCCTTTTGTTCTTTTAATTTATTTATTTACATGCTCATGAAAGGCATCCACTTGATTGAAAACGATGTGTTTACTCAAGCATGATGGAACCACTGTTTGTTTTTTGTTTTTCTTGCTGGGGATCTCAGTAATAGTGCCAAGTTTTTATCTTCTTTTGCAGATGTCAGCAACCATAATGGTCATTACATCAAAGGGACATTTGGAAAAGTGGGAAAAAAACATGGAAGCCATGGAAATATAAACATATTCCCATAGATTGGAGGTGGCAAAGGGGGTTGGGGAGCTTAAGAAAAACATTGGAAGGCAAAATTGAGCTGAATCAATCAAGCGTGTAAATATCACCTATTGTGGCCAAGAAGAACAGCAGGCAAGAGTTTGTACCACGTGTAGGCGAACTTATTGAGAGGGCCTACGTTGATCCTCTTCATTTAAAATTGCTTTGTCGAACCTTCCCTCTTAAGTCAATTCCTTTCTTCAGGTGAAATCAACCTCTCCATTGGTCAAGTATGTGAAAGCTACGAGAACCGAATGCCAATAAAGTAGTAAGGTGGTTTAACGAAACAAGAGTGAAGGTAAGAGCTTTGATGACCGTTTCACTGGTAAGAAGTCTAGAGGATTTTTGCGTAAGGTTATGTTTTTGATTGCTGCTGTTGAGCCATCTGCAGAGAATGGTACACAGGTTGAATTCACTTTGCATGTTATTGCATACCTTTGCTTGACTTTATGAGACTATGTTTCACTTTTTAATCGTCTGGAAATTTCAGACGAGCAGGTAAGTCAACTTGAACAACTTTAGTTTGATTAGTTTGAGTTTATTTTACACCATGATTTACGAATTTATACAATATAATATTAAATAACAAACTATAAAATACACACACACACTACAGTAGGAAACAGATACCTCATACTCAACATTAATCTTTGGTGTAAGGGCATCAAATAGTTACCTAAATACGATGCCCTTAAATCTGCTCGTGACAATTATTACTAGGAAAAAATAATTAAAAGGAACATTTCTGCCAAAATAATGCATAATAAATATCAATATTGGGAAAGGTAGTGAGAAAAAATATTTTTTTTAGTTGTTTTCTGGAGTGAATGCTTTTAATTCGAAGAGTGGGAATTGTTTTTCTCAAATTTAATCGATATCGTTCAATGTAAAAAAATTGATTTGTAGAGCTTCTTGTTTGGTAAGAGTGTTGTTCTGAGACATATTTCATATTACTTGAACAGCTTTTGCTTTTGGTCATACATTCATAAATGAAAAGACATGTATTCATTTTAACTATGTCAGGAAGTCTAATAAAATTTGGAGTGATATGCTCTCTTATAGGAACATCACATATAACACGAATAACCTTATTTTGAAGTTTAACTAGGATAGATAACGGACTGTCATAGTTGTTTCCCCAAAATATACAGCCATAGCTTATAAATGTCTAAATTAAAGAATAATATAAATTTAGAAGGCTGTTGAAGGGTAACAATTTTTTACACTTAAAGGAGCTCATTCAACCAAGATGCATTGCGAGCTAAAAATTCTCGATCCGCCATTTTCGGGGCCCCCGATAATGGCTCTTGAGAGCTTCTTGAAACAAATCCTATTCCATCGGTCTCACAGGGGCATACCAGTTGATTATTTATAGGGGGAAATGTTCCTTATTTATTAGATTTTGTGTTCAGTCATATATTTCCGAATTTTCACCTGCCAGGGGAAGTATTTAACATACTCTGGAATCGCCTTTGGTCAGTGAAATTATTACTAGAGCCTGTACTGCAGTTAGCCGACTGTTTGATCGTAATTCCTACAGTTTATCCAAACAAGGGCCTTCTACATTGCCTTGATCGGACCGCTTGACCTAAATGGCATGACATTTAAAGATCAGAAGAGGTGAGCCTTTCGCTAAATCATCATCGGACACATACAATATACAAGACTCGAGTACGCGGTACGCGTTACTTTGTGGATGCTTGTCATTCTCAAAGGGATTAATTGCTCATATAGAACACACCCTGTATAGTATTGCACATTTTTGCGTTCACTCTAGCTTCGAAAACACGTCCTCGTTCTACTCAATCTATAGTACATTTCTCATAGCATTGGTTATATTGCTTTTGATTAATTTTTATTGCAACATGGGTAAATCCAAACGAACCAGTTTCTGTAGTGGGTGTAAGCTGTCTAAGACGGAACACGCATTTGGTCCTCCGGGAAAACATTGCGAGGAACCACAGTCGCCCGTCAGTACACCAGACGCTACTCCTACCACTTCTCAACATCAAGATTCGCCCGAACGCCAGGACGTTCTCTCTACCCTCGTTAAAGCGGTGGAAAATCTTAGCCATCAGATGGCTTCTCTACAGGAGGACCACAATACGCTGCGTGAGTCAGTTGGTTGCTCTCCAGCTCTTCCTTCGGTCGCATCTCCTACCACACCCACTAGCCGGATCCGCACTGCCCCTAACCCTTCAAGTTCACGGTTGAATCTGGGCGATTTACGTGCCATGGAGGGGCTCGTAGATCAGGCAAATCGTCGGGTCGCTACTCCCATTGACGACAACAGCGGCAGCGACGACAGTGACGCTGATGTGCCTACACCGAAAAGCCAGGTCCAGGGGGCGTCTGCAAGCGCTGGCTGTGGTAAGTTGAAATCGGGTAGGGAAGCTAAGATGACCAGTTCGGTCTTGTACCCACACCTCTGGCCCCATAGCCATCTTAGTTTAACCCACGCTAAACGCGAAGTTCTATTCAAGAACCTCACGTTGGAGGAATTCGTCGCCGGTTATGGGCAAATACTGTTATTGTCAACTCTGCCGTTCGTCGAGTCGACAGCCAGACTTCGTCATCTCGTCCATCTTATGTACCTAGCTCAACAGTACGAATGGCACGCCGTGTTGAGCTTCCATGGGGCGATTCTGTTAGAGATCGAGCGTGGTATGCTGTCATGGGGCGACTATTTTTCTCATTTAGAGAGTCGCACCTTATACGGATATATCAAGCCAACTACAACCACGCGCTCCGCCTTATCTACGGGTAGTTCAACTCCACGGCCATATTATTCTTTCGTGACTACCAGAAATCCAAATGTTCCCACAACAAGGACCATTATGGTTATATTCGTGGTATTTCGAAATGGCTGCGCCACATTTGTGCCACGTGCTGGACAAAAAATCGAAAACAGGAGCTTCATCGGGAAGGATCCACTGACTGTCCTCTGATTTCACCTTCTTCCAGTGGCGATTCTGCACGCGACTGACTGCCTTCATCACTATTGCCCCCATTAGAGTGTTTTACAATTCGAGACTTTGATCCCATATCGAGACTGAATACCATTTCCGGCTGTGTACCGGGCGGTGATCCTACTGTAGATACTGGCCGTTTATATCGTGATAATTTTCGTCCTTCTACGGATTTCGAGGGTGACAACACGTTTTTCATTCAATCACATTATGAAGATTCAAACCGGACTTCCAAATTATTTACAGGCTCGGGTATATAAATTATCGTAGATAAAGTTATTTTGAATTAGTGATGTAAAGCGCCATTGGTCATATAGTGGAAATGGCGCTATATAAATTGCTTATTATATTATATTATTATACGAATGAAATGACTCACACCACAGTTCAGTGACCTTACACCGCGTTACAGTTGAACTAAATTATACCGCTTTCCTCTAAGTAATTTGCAACCTCAAATCTCTGTCATAGGGCAAAAACTACGAAAACTTACCTTCAATGTGTGTATGCAATCTGACGAATCCTATGAAGACCAAGGTTTATAAGAAGCAAATGGCGATCAGAAAATGCCGCCATGAACCTGAAGTTATATTCACGGTAGATCTGTCTTTTGTTAGTATTCAAATTTTGCGCGCTTTCAATAACGCTAGTCCGTGATCCGATTGGTTAAAGTTGACAGTTCACATCAGCGGATATTAAATTTCGGCTGTGAGGTGTTTTCACATCTACATGTGACGTTCTGGAGCCATCGGGCAAACTGTGGATATTCAAATTGTATTCAAGAAGGCAACCTATGCTTCTAAACCTCCCCGGACCCTGTACAACCGAAAGCAATATTGATCAGATGGCCAGAGAACAATAATGCGAAACAGTATTCCAGGGAATGATGTTTCTGTGGTCTTAGAGCGTGACTCTCCTGCTGATCTCCCAGCCGTCTACGCGACTCCCCCATGCATTGCCCAGCCGCCGATTCGACTTCGTCTTTAACACGCCGCTTTACAACTAAAGGTTTAAACATGGCCAGAGAACAATAACGCGAAAACGTATTCCAGGGAATGATGTTTCTGTCGGGTCTTAGAGCGTTACTCCCCTTCGTCTTTAATACGCCGCTTTACAGCTAGAGGTACACGCTTACTAAAGCCAACAGACAGAACAGATGTTTGATCATGTTTCTACGACAAATTCTACCGGTAAATCACGTATCAGTGAGATATTGTGAAGATTCCTGCGATATGTTGTGTTGAGTGTCAGCGCCAACTGTCAAAGTTAATTCGAAGGAACATTATTCTAATTATTACTGAACAACCAAAACAATAACCGCGAGTATAACCGTACAGTCCCATGAGTTACAAGATCAATGTATTACAAGACTGAGCGAGAAGTTGATTCATCAAGCTAAGAGTAAAGGAAAACCTTTCGGAGTCCAACCTTTCTTCATAATTCATATACCACAGACCACAGAGATTACAAACGTCCAGCAATTTTACTGCTTTCATTCACAAGCTTCAACAACTTTTCGACCACTTAAATCAATAATTCGCCATTACCTCATTGCAAATTGTTTGGTACTTTACCAAAACACAGGTCCGAGTTTGATAATTACCGAACACGCAGGACTGAGGTCTGAGTTTGGTAATTACCGAACACAAAGGGAAAGAAGGATGATGGTGGAATAATAGATGAAAATCTGAGGAAAGCAAAAAAAGTATGTTACATGCCACTTGATTCCATTGTAGTATTACTACAATGGAAAGCACAAAATACTACTGAATTTAATCTATGTGTGTAAAAAGTTGGCTGTTATAAAAACATTTGTCCCACATATTTAAACTTTGGAATATCGCACTCTATTTTGGAACGTGTTAGTCCAATCCATCTTCAAGGAAAAGAAAGCAAGGACGAACTGTTCGACGTCATCCTACAAATGAAGACCGAGAAGGAACCTTTCATCCGTAAGGTGTCGATTGGAAAAAAAAGGTGTATCAATTGTAGTAGCATCTCAAATGCAGTTGGATGATCTAGCTAAGTTTAGTACTTCTGAGGTGGATTTTTGTATTGTTCAGATAGATCCAACCTTTAAATTAGGACCTTACGAATGTACCCCTGTCTCGTACAGAAACTTGATGCTCCAGAACAAGAAGAGTGGCAACAGCCCTCTTAGAATTGGTCCTGTCCTTCTTCACTATCGGAAGGACGAAAAAACGTTCCGAGACATTTTGCAGGTCATCATCGATGAGAAGCCAGAAATAGCAGGAATGCTATCCTGTGGAACAGATGGCGAGAAGGCCCTCGTAAATGCCATTGATAGTACGTTACTCTCTGCTGTGGACCGTACCCTCCGGTGCTTTCGGCATCTCAACGAAAATATGAAGTCTGCCTTGAGTTCATTTGGGGGCATTGGTGATCATCGCGAGTACATCGTGGATGTTTTTGGAGATACTGATCGAGATGGCATTTATCAGCATGGCTTACTTGATTCAGAGAATACCCTGGAGTTTGATGCTGCCCTAGAATCACTACGTGAGAAGTGGGAAGCAAAGGGAGATGGATCTGCGAAAGTACACAAGTGGGTTCAAGCTCGAAGTGAAATCATGAAAAAGCAGATGATAACCTGTGTAAGAAGGGCTGCTCGACTTCCTTCTATGTCAGAAAATGTCAATATTCCATGCTATTTCACCACCAACGATGCTGAGTCCACCAACAATCGCCCGAATTATGTTATTTTTGATAAGTCCACTGGGAAGATCGAGTGTGAATGCAGAAACTGGCTCGCACTGAAAATATGTTCCCATGCTGTAGCAGTTGGCGAGAAGGAGGATGAGCTTGAACCATACATCAAGTGGTACGCTAAACAAAAAAAACAAGCGCAACCTAACAAAAGTCGTGAACCTCGGAATAAACACCAAGTCAATGGGGAGAAAAGGCGGTAAAGCACCAAGAGGAAGCCGGGCAAAGCAACCCAATGCACGCCAGACTTTAAATGGCTACGACCGTGAAACAAGTCCGCACGGAAGCACACCGAAGCGGAAGTATTCCCTCAAGTGGCTAGTAGACAGCAAAGCGTACAAATGTTATGGGTGTACTTCGGCATTTCGCTTACCAGGCAATCTCCCAGAGCCACCTCATGACTTTGCTTTGTCGACCAAGGAGTACAGATCATTTACGAAAGATGGTAAGCTTCAAGTTTTCTTCGGGCCAACTCATTACCACGCTCGACTGAAATGCATCTTGGCGAAGAATGGTGAATTTAATGGTGCTGAAGACATCATCGTAACAGCAAACGATGCTCACCACATGGAAGAGAGCCACATCGAACTGTTGCAGCGTGAATTTGGCCTTGAATTGTAACTTCTTTAACATCTGTTTAGAAACCGAGCTGCTAATTATTTTCGAATATGCAAGCAATGACGTCAGCACCAAATGTTTTCTTTGTCCAATAATGCATAGACTGTGTTAAAAAAACAGTAGCTATATTATATTTCCCATGTCCGATTGGTCCATATCACTGGCTCAACGATTTTTGCCCGGAGCCAATTCAGTAAAATGTTCTCCTCCTGACACAATAGCCCAACTTGTAAAATACAAGTATAAACGTTTCACTGAATTGGCCCCTGATAAAGTGCTGGATAACTCTTTAGAAGAGTATACTGAATAGTTAGTCAGTAGTATATAAGCAAATTTGTGCTTACGGTCTAGCCGTCATAATTCTATTCCATGCAGTGCTCATGGATAAGATAAAAAGAACCGTGCGAGAACAACTGAAAACAAAGAGTTTCAGTTAGGATGTAACTCGCAGCACTGCATGGTCGCTTAGATAAGACGTTTCAGTTAACTAAGTGAACAGCTGCACGTTTCCTTTATCGGATGGCGAAGTCCCGTCTCGTTGAGTTAAAATACAGGGTCGTTAAGAGGTATGTGCATGGGATCAGGGATCACAGACCCGGGATCGGGATCACAGGGCATGGGATCGGGATCAATATATCAGAATATGAACGGGCTCATTATTTGTGGCTGGATTACGGACCACAAATTACTGGAAAATTGGGATCAGGAATCAAAGTTCTGGGTAAAAATACGGGATCACTAGAGAAAAAAATATACCTCGTTACGACCCTGTAAAATACTACACGTCTGATATTAGCGACTGATGTGGAGACTTGCTTCCTTGCATGTACTGCGGACGTATTAACGTACCGTCGAGATAATGCAGCGCGATGCAGTGAACTTGGCTCTTCAGTGGTTAACCATCTATTACGTACCTTATCAGGAGCCCATAATCAAAGCGTCCATATATCCTATATAGCTGGCACAGCGTTTTCAAAAGTTGGGATATTTTTAGGTCATTTTCCCCGCCAATTAGTGGGTTGCAACAGTGGTGGGACAAACGGTGCCTCGGCTGCTTTTTTTATACTCGCAACAACATGGCTGTTACGCTTTTGTCATTTTATCCCTTAGTAATGATTGCAACCCTAGAATAGCGGGACACCGTTATAAAAATAACCTAACTTGTGAAAACGCTGTGACATAGGGCTAGTACATACGGGATCAGGAACGCTTCTGGTTATGGGCTTCTGACCTATCTACGACCAGCCCAACACTCACGGCTCCTGCATGTTTATCAGTTTAAAGCCATTTAAGGAAAAATCAAAGCAGACTAGCAAAATTGCGAGCAAGCAATAATTGTCCAACGGGGATCTATGGACGTCAGCAGAAAACAAGAAATTTCGGGCTATTGCTATTTCTAAATGCCAGTCTGGAATACAACGGGTACATTGTTTATCTTGATAGCGACACACGTTTACCCTCTCTTTGCACGTGTAGATAAAATATTAGTTAAAGTTGTGTTTTGAATCATGGAGTGTGACCTTTTGATTTTTATATATAACCAAGAATTTTCTCTGACTTTTGCCTTTTTCTGATTTGCTAAATTCTCAGCAGTGCCGGCCAATTATTTCCTTTTCGTTCGACCAAAACGGAGTCTCGTACTCCAACGTTCTGTTATAGGCCCTTTGCAGATAAAAGTCACGTCCTGATATAATAATTCATTAACGAATGAATTGAGCTCGTGATTCCCATGGGAAAGGCGTTGCCATGGATGCTGGAGAGCAAACTATCTTTAAAAACGCAGTTTTAGAAAGATCGATTGGAGGTGGAAAATAGCATTTACAAACAGGATTTGTTAATAACGCTACCGATGTCGTACAAGGCGTTTGAATCAATGAAGTCAGATATTTTTTGCTCTCCAGTACAACCACGTGATTTGTAAGCTACAAAGGGCTTATTGGCGAGGTAAATCAATCTACCGTGAAAAAATCACGGTATTATTTTATTTGAACTGGCTACCTATTTGCTCGCATTTGCTAGGCGGGAAATTGCTAAAATGTGTCGCGCTTTTTAAACTCTCTTGATTTCCCTTTGTTGAGCTAGGGAAGTTTGAAGAAAGCCGAAAAGGTAAACTAGAACTGTCAAAACATAGCTGAATCTTTGGCCAGTGATCGCATCATGAGAACGTATTAAATCTTCACGAAAGGTGGTGATTACCTAAACCCTGACTCGAAGGATACGAACCTTGAAGCAAAATACCAAACTATAGATGGCCATCCCAGCCATCTTGTCAGAACAGGAATAACTGCGATGCGATGCGATGCGATGCGATGCGATGCGATGCAGGTTTTGTTGGTGCCGCACACACAGCAATGGCAAGGTCTGTCCAGCAAAACTGCTGGAGCCGCTCAACTGAAAATATTTTAAAAAGGAGTGGACCTTTTACGAGATTGCTACCGAGATATCGCGTAGCTGCTTTACTGAACGTAATAGGCAGAGATGCGCTCGATACGTATGAAACTTTCGAATGGGCACAAGAAGACGACCGTTTCAAGATCGGCAAAGTGCTGGAGAAATTCAAAAGTCGATGCCTCCTAATTGGAAACGGGTCATACGAAATGTACAATTTCTTCAAGCGGAATCAAGAAACCGGTGAATTCATAGACGTGTACATTACTGTTAGCCAGTTCGCTCAGTGGTTAAGCGCCGGTCTGTTGAGCGGGCGGTCGCGGATTCAAACCCCGGCCGGACCAACACTCAGGGTCTTATAATAACTGAGTAGAAGGTGCTGCCTTTACATAATACAGTAATGCAAGCCGGAGTCAAGGGTAAAAGCCAGAACAAAAAATGGGCCAAACCGAAAGGAGGAGGGAAGGAGTGCAAATTTTGTGGTCGTCGACACACACCCATTAAAGAAGAATGCCCAGCGTGGGGACAGATGTGCAGAGAATGTGACAAAATAGGGCATTTCGCGAAAGTGTGCCGCCCGAAAGCAGTCAATCACGTGAGCCAGGATGGACAGTGTGATATTGAATACATTCACGAGAACACACTCTCCTAGCCAGCCCAACAAACAAGCTTATGTCACTTTCAAGGTAAACCTCAAGAGTGACGTTGCCTTCCAGATAGACACGAGAGCGACATGTAATGTACTACCGTTTGATGACTACAAACGAGTAACTGGCGATACGAAAGGAAGGGATCTGTGGACGACGAGAGTATTGCTGATCATGCACAACAATGCAAAAGTTAAGCGCAAGGGTGCAGCCTTATTGCAAATGGATTGCAACGGACAAGCCTACAAAGTTCATTTTCTCATCGTAGAAGACTGTGCGACTCTGCTTCTCAGCCTAAAGTCCAGCGAGCAGATTGGGTTGGTGAAGAACACGGATAGCGATACAATACATTAAATAGACTTCGAGACGCCAGAGGCAAGCACCGAGCATAAAGACGCGATATTGTGGGACTATAAAGATGTATTAGAAGGTATCGGATGCTTACTGGGCGAATACACCATAGAGATAAATGCAGGGTAGACCCCAGGTGTACATTCACCAAGGAAGGTACCCGTTACTCTCCGTGAAGCCGTAGAGAAAGAACTCCAGACGATGGAGGAGGGGATCATAGAAAAGGTGATCGAGCCAACGCTCTCATCCATGGTACTCGTTCCAAAGAAAGAACGGAAAGGTGCGAATATGCATCGATCCCAGGACATAAACGAGGACATAAACGAGGCCATAAAATGGTGTCACTACACGTTGTCCACACTCGAGGATGTGGCGACGAGGCTGACAAACACCAAAATCTTCTCCGTACTGGACGCAAAGTCGGGATTCTGGCAAGTCCAGCTAGAAGAAAAGTACAGTAATTTGACCACGTTCAACACACCTTTCGGCCGGTACAGATGGAAAAGGATGCCGTTTGGTATCAACTCTGCCCCAGAGGTGTGGCATCGCAAGGCTAATGAACTAGTGGAGGGAATGGATGGCGTTGAAGTAATCGTAGACGATTTTCTTGATCATTGTCTATGGCGACACACCGGAAAAAGCTGCAATGAGTCATGACAATAGCCTCGTCAGTCTGCTAGAGCGTACACCGGAAAAGTAACTTGAAACTCAAACCTGACAAGATCCAGTTACGTCTTCGTGCCGTTCATCGGACACAGCCTCACAGCTAAAGGGCTGATCGCCGATCCCGACAAAGTGGAGGCAATCCTCAAGATGCTAACTCCAACCGATGTCCAGTCACTAAGACGGATTGTGGGCATGGTCACCTATCTGGCAAAATTCCTCCCCAAGATTTCTTCACATTGTGAGCAGCTTGAGCACAAGGACATCGAATGGTGCTGGTACGAGTGCCACGAAAAGGCGTGGTGGGAACTAAAAAACTCTTCACAGAAGCACCAGTTCTCGCGTACTTCAATCCGCAAAAGGCAGTCAGCATTCGCCGGTAACAAAACGAGCGGGAGACTGGGTACGAGTTTTGACCGCAAGTCCTTTTGGGATTGTTTGAAGGGACAACCAGATCGTAAACATGGCGTCTCTGGGCGAAGGTTCCTCTGTGCGAGTGAAACAAGTTGTCAAATTAACCGAAGAAGACATTCCTGGTGCCAAGTTACCACGAAATACCGCGGAACAATGTAGTGTGGTCCAGTTAAAGCAATGACTGTTATGCAGAGGAGTAAGAACTACCGAAAAAAAAGCCAATTTAGTAAGCAGGTACGGAATGTGTTGTGTTGTGTTGTGTTGTGTTTGGGTTGTTTTTGTATATATTGTGGCATTGAGATTGTGGTTAAATGTGTGATTACTACGAACATATGTTGTTGGTCAAAGGACTGTTTTAATCTGCCCATTTTCTTTAACAGGGTGAAAGATTATGTCCATAATGGCTTCGAGACCCCGATGGAGGTTAATCTGCTTCGAATAAAAGCAGAGCTTGGTATCCTAGAGACTGCTGAGCCAGAGCTGAGGGAAAGTTTCCCAAAGGAGGGTTTCAAGGCTGACCTTGCAGCTATTGCTAGAGTAACATTTGGAACTATATGGCGATATATGATCGATGGTGTTGAGTCGAAGAAACAGATATCAACTGCCAAGCCACTTGTGAAAGGCTACAATTTCTACAAGTCAGGTCATGTTCTGTCAGTTCTGTTTCTTCGAGATAATGGGAAGAACTACTTCAAGAGTCAAGTTTTACCTTCAATGATGAAAGATGTAGTTTATAACTGTTATATAGTGATTTCCAGTATTGGCAATGTGTTAAGAGCATACTGTGGCTGCCCAGCAGGCATAGATGGCAGATGTAATCATGCTGCAGCCACTTTGTTTGTTTTGGATATATTTTGCAAGGAGAGAGAGCAGTGGGATGATTCTCCAACATCCAAGCCATGCAAGTGGGATGTTCCAAGGAAAAGGAAAGGAGCTGTTGTTCCTGTTGCAGCAATGTCCTTAAAGAAACATGACTATGCTAAAACAACATGTAAGCTTGAGAGAAAACCACAGTTGAAACCAGGGCAGGCTGTTGGAGCCATACAGCAGAGAGAGTGGTCATCAGAAAAAGTGAACAACATACTAACTGTCTTGAAGGAATACCAGGCTAAGTCTGGGAATTTGGTTGGCTGATGCCATAGCCTTCCCCAAGAGGTTCCTGTTGAACAGAGCAATCCAGAAGTTGCAAGCAAGACTTCCTCTGGTCAAACTAAGAAATCAGATGATGAAATAGTTTCACCATTAAAGGAACACCCACCTTCAGTTCAAGATATCATGGCTCAGTGTCAAAAGATTAAAAATAAACTTTTTATTTGTGAACAAGACATTTAAATTATTCAGGAGAAGACAAAGGGACAGTCCAGTGAAAAACTGTGGCACTTTCATAGAAAGTTTAGATTAACAGCCTCGACGTGCCATAGAATAGCAACACAGAGAGCCACGACGTCTCCAACTAAGGTACTTAGAGAAGTATTAAAGTATGATCAGCCATTCCAGAGTAATGCAATGAAAGAGGGTATACAGAGACTATGATTGTTTTGGGGCATAAGGGTATTTCTGTAGCCAAGTGTGGGCTTTTTATTAGTGAATCCAATGGGTTTCTTGGAGCCAGTCCAGATGGAATTGTTACTGGCCCATCTGTTTCCAATTCAAATGGACTCCTTGAAGTGAAATTTGTACAAATTAATGACACTGAAAGTCTTAACGAAGCCTTGTTACGCAAGAGAATTTGTGTAGATAAAGACAACAGCAGACTTCATATTAACATTAAACACAAGTACTTCTTTCAGATACAACAATAAATGTTCGTAACCAAGCGCGACTGGACTGATTTTGTTGTAAAGGGCTCTCGAAGCAAGGAGTTACATATAGAGAGAGTTCACTTTTCATCTAGTCATTGGAAGGAGGTCCTTCCTAAGCTTAAGAATTTTTTGATACATTCGTTTTACCAGAATTAGCTTATCCATGAGTTGAGTATGGACTTCAAAGGTTTGAGCCACTCAACATAGCATGTTTTTATTGTGCAACAATGGCTGTTTCAAATTGAGACTTCGCATTAACTAATTTTTTTTTGTGGGATTTTATGACTGTCAGATAAAAAATATACTATATATATATTTTGCCCACAATAATATTACTGTAGTTGTTTCACTAGTTTTAAGGCAACATTGTACATGTATAATATACATGTATATATATTTTAAATCTTGAATAAAACATTATTTCAGGATAAGATGTTTGTTGCAGTAAACTTGGTGAAGGTTGTAATCATACTATCCTTTTAATAAATCCAAAAACTCAAGTATCCAGCATACACACACTAATAATTGCACTGGAGATTATAAGAAAAACATTTTTTTTAGGCCAAGTGGGTTGAAAAATGAGGGAGGCCTCTGATATTTATAAAATTACTTTATTTGTTAAAACAAAAACATATTTTTTCTCGAGGGAAGAAGCACAAGCTGAAGTTAAAGGGTCATGCACTTGTGAGACCAATATAACATAAATGTAAGTCTTATCTCTGTTTGTGCTTTCACTAGTGCATATTATTATTATGTTTCAGCTTGGGCTTCTGTTTCCATCACTAGTGAAAACCATCCATTTCTTTAAAATTTTGTCATTTAAGGTAGACAAATGATAAATGTGATTTTATTTGACCCATTAAATAGATCCTAGAATAATACATTTTACTACTCTTTAATTATTTTCTTTGGGGGGGGGGGGGGGGGGCGGTGCTAATAGACACTAACTAATAGATTTTGTCACTGGTTAAGTAAAATCACTCTTTGACATCTAATTGATAAGAGGCAGATGAACATTTGATAAGGCAGACACAACCACTAAGATATCAGATGCAACTGGAGATAATGAAATTGGAATCTTATGATCAAATATGTGCCAGTTCTTTATTCGTTCCATTAACCTTTCGACATGGACCCGCAAACTTGCAATTGTTTTGTTGTGTTTTGTTTGTTCTGTTGAGAACTGTTTCTTGGCTTTTAGAAAGTAGGGACTATCAATGTTGCCCCAACTGAGGCTAGTTCATCTTGGCAGTTAAACCCTTTATCGGCCATTACCTCGTCTCCTGGCAGTAACTGCTCAAGCATTCCACTCATCACTTTAATTTCCTTATCAGATGTACTGCCCGGGAAGAATTCACTGACAAAAGCAACGACGCCACTAGTGGTAATACCAGGTAGTGCTTCATGGTGGGTTGCTCCCTTGTAGGATGAATAACATGCTGATTGTGCATCAAGAGAAGAGGGTTTCTCCATTTGAACCTCAGTGCAATCAACAATTATATCAGTTTTTGGGAAGAGATTCTTAAACACTTCAGGCATATAGAAGTGCAAGACATCCCTAGCAGGCAAATGTATGAGGCTCAAACTCTGTGCGCATAAACCTCAGCCATGATCTTGTAAGACGTGAAACTGTCATTATAGAGACATTAAAACGGTGAGCCAAATCTCTCTCAAACAGCCCAAGTCGCAGACGCATCATTACAAGGGTAAATTCTTGAAAGGCTGTAAGAGAACGGGCTTTTCCAAGCTGTTTCTGGTTCTCCAAGTCAACATATATTTTGTGATGGCTGTAGCTGATGTTCTTGGCAGAGTGTTCCAGTAAATTAAAACATAGTAAAAAAGTCTCATAATCAGGGAATCCTGTATAAAATGCAATGTCATCAGGTTTAGCCTTGTGTTTCTCAATATTAAAAATATTATTATCCAGTGCAGCATTAAGGTGTTTGATTTCTCTAGTTGATTGTTCACACTTCGCTAGTAGATTCTTGTTTTCTTCTTTTAGCTTTTCCAGTTCTTCTTCCAACTGTTGTCCGGTCAAATCAGTTTGACACTCCACGTCTTTATAGTTAGGCTTCTGGTTGTTTCATCCATGTATCGATGGTAACTCACACGGCAAAAAAAGGTTAATTTTCAGACATTTTGAAAGAAATCTTATTTACGCCTTATTTGAAATTTGCCTTTAATATACATAGATATGCCGTGTAAGGAAAAGGTCCGTACGTTTCACAAATGTTTTCCGGAATAATCCTCTGCTTACTTTGTTGACGAGTTTACACTCAGCGGATAATTGATGTATAATTTAGGATGACTTTACATTTTCCGTTAACCTCATTGTTGTTGGATTATTTTGTATAGTACTTCAGTTTTACGGTAATATGCTTTGCCAGAAAATTATAATCTTCCTTTGATTTTCTATCTGGAAGCGCTTTCGTCTTATTTAAGATATTCCAAACTTTTCGCAAGTTTTCCCTTCGGAAAACTCCTAATAAAACGCAGATTAACCAGTGTTTACTATAACCCCCCCTTTTAACCCCCGTTCAGTACGTTTTCGGGAGTTTACCGTCTTAGTAAAACTCGCGTAAGTATCTTCTGATAGCGAATTATCTGAGACCGGTTTATGTTTCGGATAACTCCAAATAAAACTCACATTTCCCAGTGTTTACTATAACCCCCCTTTTTAACCCCCGTTCTGTACGTTTTCGGGAGTTTATCGTCCTCGTAAAGCTCGCCGAGGTTATAAAAAATCCCAAGTATTTGCGCGTCTTCAGTCGTAATGGTATAGCGACGCTTTTTGAAACTACCCCACCCCACTAAGGAGAATTGTTATGCACCTCCGTTCTGCTTGAAGTACATGACAATTCTGGTATTTTCAAAAAGTTGCAGTTGCTATGTTCAGGCATCTTGAAAGCGTCGCCTGCGATGTCTACCGCTGATTTGTGGATCGATCAAGTTGCAGATCGTATACCGATGGATATATTTTGAATTCGGGATATATTTTCCAGGCCGTTTTCACGTCGTTTGGCCTGAAACGTTGATGAGAAGTGCTTACACATGTCTGGATTTGTGTGCCGAAAGCAGAGATTTGAATTTCTTGTCGAATTTCGGCGGCGAGTGAGGTCACATCGATGAAAAGCGCCTCAAAGCTGCATACCTTTGAGGTAGACACGCGGCCAACCGTCAAAACTTCGAGGCCTAATAAACTGTTTTAGAAGTCCCGAAATCGCCCCAAAACCACTCACACAAATTCATTAAGTATCGATCTTTTATTATTGAAGATGTATTTCGTAGGAATCGGAAAAGAGAATTCACAAGGAGCAATTATATAAACTCTTCCGAGATACCACAGGTAACCCAACAGACTAATTGTCGATGACTAAACCTACGAAAAGGACCGTGGGAGTTCAAAACCATCCAATGATAGATCACGATCTATGTGAGATTACGTCATCCAAATAAGCTAACCAATCATGAGGATTGTTTGATAATGTCAACGATGACGTAACCGCGCCACATTATGTGATACCTCCTCGATCATGTAGTCATGCCGAATAACAGTGGTAATGCTTCCGAGTTTCGACAAGTTTTGACCGCAGTAAGAGATCTAAAAGAAGTGATAAGAAGATCTTATTCAATTTAATCGTATTCATTTTATTATTATAAATTTTAAATTGCTTGACTTTTTCGGGGTTCCCACTGAGAAAATGGGTTCTAAATAACCTTTTTTTATTTTTTTATCGAAGTTAGAATACTGTTTGTTATCCATAGCTTTTTTTGCTGTCTTTTCTTTGCATTACTTACTTTTTTATCTGGGGCATGTTTGTCACAAACCGATTGTAGTGTTTTTACTATTTTTTCCATACTCTCATTGACATCGATATTGACAAGATTTCTGAAGTCTATGCTATGTAAATCAGTTACAAATAAATCATTTTGAAAATTTGAAAAACCCCTATAATGTTTATGTTCATTCGTATTTGGAAGCTTACTCGCTATCGTACAAAATACCGGACGATGGTCAGATATGTCAGCAAGACATATACCTGACTGTATATTTTTTTGAGGCGTATTTGTGTATACATGGTCAATAAGGGTTGCTGTGTGCAGTTGGCTTTGTTATAACTGGCATAAAATTCAAAAGCATATCAAGGTAGTCTGAGGTATGTCTATCAGAGTTATAGTTAAGGAAATTAAGATTTATATCTCCCACAATATGACCTTGGCTATTAAGTTCTATAAGCTTTTGTTCTTAGGTTGATTGAAATTGGTCGCGGTCACTATAAGGGTGTCAGTAAATACATCTGATTACAATATTTCTTTGTCTTTTCCTTGCTACTTCCTTTACTATCTGAAGAGTAGCTTGAGCTACAGTGGGGCATTCCTATGGAATAATCTTCCGCGTGACGTAGGAACAGCGCCTTCCTTGAAACAATTTAAAAGAGGCGTTAATGCTGTTCTAATGATCAGACTCCCACACGGCAAACAAAGCAGTTTATTAGTACTTCTTAGCATATTTAGTATATTTTATGTACTCCATTTTACTGATTGTACAACTGATGTTTTTACCGTGTCAAAATAAAGTAGTGTCTGTCTGACTTCAAACCAACAGGATTCAACTCCATCGATATTTAATTCAAGGTATTTTAGTTTCATTCATATGCTCTCCAATATATAGCCCCACACCACCAGTAAACGTTTTTGAGTTTGTTCCTAAATAAACATAGCCTGGTATAGAAGTGTTCGCCTGTATTTAGTTTAGTTTCATATACAGCTATAATACTAGGTATTTCGCTAAAAGTAAGCAAAATATCACCTAACAAAGTCAGGTTTTTTACAAGGCTGCGTGTGTTACAATGCAAAATGGAAATGCCCTTTTGTTCAGGAATTTGGAAGTATGAACCTGTTTGTTTAACATTGTAATATTTAGATTCTATGTAATTTCCAAAAGCGTTCTCCTAAGAGACGCAACTACATCACAACTACATCACCTCCCTGGACAAATTCTTACACTTTCTGCTAAACTGCAAGAACAGCATGCAGCTCTCTTATGTTGCTGTGGAGGAACTTCCGTCAACTGCTGCGGCAATCCCAGGTTGGAAGGAGGCGTTCAATCCATACTTGAAGAAAGACCAAACCGAGAAGCGAGTTGACAAATGGGAAACAGCTTTAACTCTATACGAGATACACAAAATGCAGAAGTCTCAGGCTGTAGTTTCAGATGTTTTCTCAGGTTTCAAGAGTGCCACATGGTGCGAGGAAGACGACCGTTATGTCATATTGGTGAATGACCACAAGACTGGACTGATGAATGACTACAGGCTGACATTTATCGCATGGATCAATCTTATAAGACTGCGAAGGTTTCTATCGCTCAAGTAGACGAAGGTCTAAACTATGCCGTACAAGATATTGCAGAAACAGCGTGGCATGTAATAGTGAAGATGAAATGGCCAAGTAAAAGAAGCAACTTTTATTTTATGAAGCATATTCGAAACGGGAGAATTTAACGTTTACAGGCATTCCAGAACAAGGTGAAAATGACCGAGAAGATATTGTACCAGTTCTTGGAAGAGAATATGGAATTAGAAGGCTTAGAAGACATTAGAAGACAGATATTGATTGATTCAATCCAACCCAAACATGTTTACATTTTCAAATCTGTACAACAGCATACGCGCTGCTGCAACACATGAAATTTACACGAACATTTTCAAATTACTCGCAGCTGATTTATGAAATTTCTAATTACTATAATTACTATGTTATTTTGAACATTGCTATTGCTTTTATTTCTGCATTATATTGGGTTTGTCGATTATAGAGTATCTACAAACTGGAAACGTAGTCTTTTAGAAGTTCCCTTATATCATCTACGTCACAGAGTACATCGTTGTTATTCTGGTGGTCTTCACAGTCGTCTCCGTTCACATCAGGCACTTCCCAGTCATCGGCATTATGCAAACGTTATGTAGTACTGCGCAGGCAATAACGATGTCGTTCACACAAGTCTATTTGTTTTGCAAGAATATGCCAGCGGTTCTTAAGAATGCCAAATGCACATTCAACCGATACCCTCGCTACAGATAGTTCCTCGTTGAAAGCAATTTCATCAGGATCATTCGTACCTTCAGCAAAGACCTTTATTAGCCAGGGGGCTACAATATAGGCGCTGTCACTAAGTATGGCCCAGTTTCTTGACCCCCAACCACTACGGTCGGCTCAGTTAATATGTCACCATTTTCTGCGCGTTGATGCAGCAAACTGTTTGCGAGTACACAAGAATCGTGCATGCAGCCAAGGTAGCCCGCAGAAACATCAAGAAAGTGCCGCCTTCCGTCTGTTACTGTTGTATGACAATATCATGATGGAGGAGCTTTGATGCGAATGTGACTGCCGTCTATAGCGCCAAATATTAGGTAGATCCGATAGTTCCTCAAATGTTCTCCTCACCTCGCGTTTGAGGAAACTTGATGAACTGATTCTTTACATCGAACAAGGCCGCTACTACATCTTCCACTGCTTCAAATACTGTGCTTGTCCCGACATTGAAACATGGTCCAGTGGCAACATACATGTAAGAAATCCCGTTTGCCAATCGAAACAGCCCAATTGCCAACACTGTCTGGAGGTAAACATCGCCTCAGGCGAGTATTTTGCTTTACTAGACTTGGGCCCAAAACGCCCAGCAGCTGCCTGAATGTGTCTGTTCATTCGGAGCTGACCTCCAAAGTAATCTTCAGGGATCCTATGATTGTTGAAGTGAATTTGGAACCATGATCTCTGTGGTCTCGGCAAAACCCAGAAATATGGCCTGCATCACCGAAATGGTCGTCTCTGAATATGCCTCTCTAAATTACGCAAAACTAGCAAACTAGCAAACTAGCAACTGTAACTGAATCTGCACAAGGCATAAAATCTTAACCAGTCGATTCATTTCATTATTCAGCTGGAAAGACTGAAATAGAAATGTCGCAAACAGTAATATAAATCTTCTCGGGAGCATGGTTTGGGCGAGTGTTTACTTCGCGCGTTGCCGCCAATAAAAGGATTTCGCGGCAGAAACGTGACACGATGACGACTTTACATGTAAGTAAACAACATTAACCTCGCGAGTGCGAATCGAATTTTTATTGTTAAAGATGTTGTCCATCTGACATTTCCTCGGATATTTGAAACATTTCAGCCCAGTGCGAATGGGGCCTTATTTTAGTAAATCTCAGCCGGACAAGTTATTTATCCAAGGGAAATTGGTAGATATGTGACTTATTGAAATTTAGTAATTATGTAGCCGCAGATAATTTTAGTTTGAGAAGTTATGTGTGCGGTAACATACGACTTGTTTTCTTGTTCCAGTCCTAAAGGCTTGCTAGGTCCCTGGCATTTGAATCTCAGTGCACTAAGGGTGCGTTCGATTGACCGTATTCCGGAATAAGAATAAACAGAATGATCACTACAAATCGCTTATACTGGATTTTTTTAGCCACTGGAATACTAATTGTATCGTGAATATCATATGTCAGCAAGCATTTGTAGCTTACAGTGTAAATTGTACCTCAACCAGTGATTTCCAGAGACTATTCCATCTATTCCTATTCCGGAATACGGTCAATCAAACGCACCCTAAATGTTCGCATCAAACGTTATGACTTGTCGTGAAGCGTTTAGTCTCCAAGTTTCTGTTGCTTCATTATTAATTTAAATGTCCTAATTTTGTTTGCATTATTGGTGTTTGTGTGTGTTTTGTAATGTGGGTGTGTGTTTTGTAATGTGGGTGTGTTGTATTATGCTAGCGTTTGTCTTGACTTATAGTTATATGACGAACTTAATTTTTTTTCTCCAGGTTACTTGAAATGTTTTGAATTTATTATATTGTTTTTTTAAGACATATAAGTTATGCGATATAAATAGGTTTTTTTGTTTCTTTTTGTAGTATTTGTGATTGTTATACCTTAGGAAAAATGTTAATAATAATAAAATCTAAATAAAAACAAAAACAAACAACAAAGGGCGCTTATATCCAACCAAATTCAGACAGGCAGCGGCGTCATCGGTCAGCAAAGAACCCCAAAAGAAGCGAGAGCAGCTGAGCCGCTTCATGTTTGGAGAGTCCACAGCAAGAAGCTACTATATGCTAAAGGATACAATCGAGCGTTCTGTTGAGGCCTAAAAGGACCTGGCCAAAACGTTTAAACCACATCAAAGCCCAAAGAAAGGATGTCCAATAGCGATAGGAGAGAAAGCAGATGAAGAAATCAAGGCAGTTTTTGAGAAGGAGATCAAAGGAAAGCTGACTATAACAGCAAAAGACGTGGACGAGAAATTAGAAGGCAATGAATTAGCACAACACCGCGACTCAACGCAGGTAGCAAAGAGGGTGTCCTTTCTGGCAAGCCTTGAGAAAAATTCTGAGGTTCTCTCCAAGTCAAAAAACCCACAGGAAAGGAACGAGAGGTGGGAAACTGGGAAACTGTCTCACAGTCCATCAACACACAACCAGCGGTGCATCGTCTAAGAGGAGGTAGAGGCATGTGAGGCCAACAAAAGGTCACTTCTTTCTCCTTGTGAATGAAACTATTTCTGATTTATACAAAATATTTTGTAAAATCACTGATATAAGGTCCAAATATTACATGAATGTTTAGAAAAATATGTATATTTCTGCCAGCACATTTTTGTATAATAAAGGAGTCCTCGCATGCCGTCACATAATTAGCATATCGGAAATAGAAACCTCTATAACTCATAGACGCAGCACTCAATATTTTACAATTCAACTATTTACTTGATGGAGAATCGATTTAAAAAAGCACTTTAAAAATGCACTTTAAAAATTTCATTCCCAAATATGTTTCACTGATTAAAGTTTGCTTTATTGCATATTTTCCCTTTCAGTATAATCGCATGGACATTAGCTGGAAGCATCTGGTACATCTGTATGAGCGAGATGTTGGTTTGAACAGAGCAGCTCCTGGATTACGACTCGTTCTCAAGCTGAGCATGTACACCTGAATAGTTTCTTAAGGATGAGGGTTAACCTTGTTGCCCAGGTAATCAATGTCATTTATATTCATAAGAACAAGTAACCATGTGCCAGTTGTGATTTTTCGCAGTTCAGTTGTGATTTTTCGAACAGTTCAATTGTGATTTTCCGAACAGTTCAGGTACAGTTCAGTTGTAATTTTAGATCCCCGAAAAGCGCGGGCCTGGACCCTAATTTTAAGAGGAGCTAGCAAAGGCTGTCGGGAGAAGCTCGTTGTTTTTCGAATACGTTTGAATGGATTCTGTAATAAGGCAAACTGTACGAGAGGAAATGAGCAGAATACGGCGTGCAGATCACAATAAAGATGAAAACCACGCATCTAATGATCAGATGTCGAGAGCAGGTACCAGTGCAAACTCCCATCGAGGTGCAAGTAAGCACACAGCTCAGACAGCTAGCCGACTATCAGGGCTTTTGAACCGCATCAGACAAGGTCAGTCACTGGGAAAAGGTAAACAACGAAAGAGTGACAAAGAACATAGAATCCAGATTAAATGGATACATTACGACGCGGTCTCAAAGATAATTGTACCTATTCGTAAGAAGAATGGTGGGGTAAACCGCTTTATTGCTTACAGTGTATCGGAACCTCCCACACAAAGCATAAAGCCACTGCATTGTTTTTTTCCGCGATATGGGTTTTCATGTTTACAAAGCATCACAAACGGCGATCTTTGAATTCCTTGGGGAAGGAAGTGTCCGGAGTTACCTAAAGGACGATGGGCTATATCCATCAACAACATATATTTACCTTAGATCTCAACACAAGGATTTGATTTGGTCTGAATTTGAAGATGAGCCTCAATCTGGTCCAGAAGAACCAAACAGTTTGAACTCTTCAGTTCCATCAGTAGTTGCTAGTGTTATGTGTTCAGCATGTAGTTTTTGGAAAGGCAAGAATGCATTCGATGCGAGCAGGACAGATAATTTGAGGCTTTAGTGCTTGCCGATGGTGGAAGTACCACAGTCACAGACATCTCACTGGCCTCGGTCTCCCTTAGTTTGGACGAAATGATGTCTAGGCGTGTAGCTTCTCTTTCGTACCTTGTTTCAGCTGAAGGACAACTGATCAATGAAACATCAAGTATTGAAGGAACTGAGAGAGACAATAATCCAAGACAATTTGATGAAGAGAACAGCTACAGAGAGAGTGCTTCTCCCCCTCTTCTTGACTCAGTCTCAAGAGATCTTCCCGAGAGTCCTCAAAGTTCACCGATCATGTATAAAAACTGATTTAATCAAACATTTTACCGACTCAAATTTCATGAACTGTAATGTCACTTTTAATGTGACAAGTGAAAGGGGTGAGAATTGGGGGTAGAAATTGGTGTGACTTGTGAGGCGTATAGTTTATTTTGGATTGAGAGAACGGGTTCCCTTTGCAAGACATGACTACTTTGTTGAGGAATGGAAGGCTGTGGGAAGCATTCTCTTGAAAGGGTATGTGTCTGTTTCGTATTCCCCCACCTTTTTATCTAATTTTTTGTCTGCTATTGTCTTTTTGATAACCAGGTAATAAACAGCATTTTTATTGATTCATTTAAGAAATATTTATCCCCAGTCGAGGAAGAGATGATTGCAGATATTCTGCAATGCAATCAACTTCCAGATGACCAAAAGGAGTTCATTGATTTTCTTGAAAAGTTTTTAAAGTTCTCGTCCAACTTGCCAAACAGGAGTTGGTTCAGAAGCCCCACAGAATGATTTAATCTTTACAACCCCTTTTCCTGGAATTGAAACAGTATACACCTTTCCATTCTGTAGTAATCTGACCCTATTACATCTGATTGACAGTTGTGTCAATGTAATAATACACACCCATGTATTGTATAGATCAGATTTCGTATGAGTGTAACAAACTACGGCATGTCCGTAGCCTTGCCGTAACCATACTGTAACCGACACCGCGGAAATACGTTTTTGCCGATGCGATCACTTATTTTGCTAGTCAGCGGTCATTCGCAATAAATTAGAAACGCCGGCAAATTTAAAACAAAACTTTCGTATTTTGAACATGCCTCGGAAAACCCCAAGACTTAGCCAAGAAACACAATACTTAGCCTCCATACTTCATTACGACTTAGTTCAAAGACTGTTACGTAAAATAAATTGTGCACAAGAAAAATGGAGCTTGCACACGATATAAACCCGACGAAGCAAAAGGCACATTCGTCGTGAAAGCGAGTGCGAGTTACGGTCACGATTTTTTTCATTTCGTAACATGCCGTGTGCTCGCTCAAAGACACGGCATTATTCTTCTACTTGCCATGGAAGTTTAAGCACTACAGATACCTGTAGGTATGGAAGATTAACTTCAACACTATTCCTCTGTCAGCGCCATTTTGACAGACTTCGGCGGGAAAATGAAAAACGATGCTCGTCTCAATTCAATTTATTAACAATTGGCTACAAGAAGGAACATACAGAAGAAAGGCCAAAGCCGTAGGCTTAAATGGCCCCCAAGTCTCCATCGACTTGGGGCCATTCCCGGTGTCTTCATCCCGGGGGAGGGACTCCCATATATAAGGGGCGGGGATGCTCATCGGAAATTTTCGTTTCGACCAGAGGTACTAAAATGGGCTAATTTTGACCCCTAAAAGGTACCAATAAAAACACACCAAGATTGGACAAAGCCAAAGCACATTCCCCCCAGCATCATAAAGCCGCGGACACGAGGTTCAGGGGAAAAAGATTTGGATTGAGCGTAACATAACCTAAGCTACGGTAACTTTTATGATGTAATGCCAAGAGTTGCTATTGTTTTCGAATGAGCCAATCGTAGCGCGAAATGCCGAGCCTTGTGCGCGCATGCGCTTGTTTGTGACCGGCGTTGCGAGAATAAGGACTTCGCAGGGAACCACTTCGCAGCCGAAAGGTTAGTAAAAATATCACTTTTAGATGCTCTTGTGCGTTCTCTTTGCTTCATAAATACGTGGGTGCACTTCAGTGAAGTGCCCTTTGCCTTTGGGAAGCACCGCGTTCCAAATCGAGCTAGCAAGCTCAAAAATCGGCGAGCGAGCCACTCATTCGAGAGCAACTCGAAATCGGCCACCGTGACAAAACAGTCAAAGCCTTGACAACCCATCGGCCAGCGAGCCAACAAAGAAAGAATCAGAAAGCAAAATAACTGAGAAAGAGTCTAGATTCACTATAAACTGAATCGGCGAGCGTGCCAAGTGTGTATCAAATCGAGCCACTCAGTGGCACTGTCAGTGTCGAGATCTTGAGTCGGATCCTTGAGTCTTATCTGGCGAGAGCGCTTAACAGTCAAAGCTTTGATTAGCTTGTGATCTATCGGCCAATAAGCCATTCTCAATCAACTGAGAAATCGACAAAGCACCTGAACCTGAACACAGTCGGTTAAGCTGAAATCACAGTCCGGATATTGTGAGCGAGTGCAAAACTGAATATCAGGTTTCCAAAGCCCACTTTCAAACTTTAGTGCGCCTGCAGTACAAAAGAATGCACAAGAATTATGATGCTGTGTCTATTGTTTATGTTGTTATTCTTGCACAATCATACAACCTATAGTTATAGTTATCTGTCTAATTTAGGGTGTTCATGTGCATATAAAAATGTTAGTGTTGCTTTATTCAAATTCAGGGGAAGATGTTTGTTGAGGAGAATACCTTACGCTTCGAATGGTAGTTTCAATCCCTTTGCCATTTCAAATAAGGAGGCACATATTGTGAATGGGAATGTGAATATAAACAATTTAGAAACTGCTAAACTCTTTAACGAAAAAACCTATTTAATATGTGATAGCAGTTCTGAGGGGTCAATTGGCAGAGATCACTTCCGTAATTATTGTTTAAGCCATTTTGGAAAATCTTCTTGCGCAGTTGATTGCTTTCTTGAACTATGTTATGCCATTTTTCAGACTCACCTTCACAATATTACACGCAATGAGTTTTTGACATTATCTATGAGTCATGTAATGAAAGGCAAAACCTTGGTACTATTGAGGTTGTGCGACAGCCTGTATGGTCATGGATCAAAAATGATTGTGCGTCATTTTCTGCAATGACTGCTGATGCTGTTTTTAGTGATATATTTACAATAAAGACTGACGGAGATTTAAGTGATGACCTGAAATCATTGTTTGTTGTTCAGCAATGTAATCAGTCATGTTGCTCGCTATGCGGCAACCAAATAGTGAAGATACAAGCAAAATTGTACTCTACATTACTTGCCCGAACCGGAGGTCCACAGAGTTTAAAATCCATGTTTCAGAAGCTGTTCTTCCTAACAGCAGGGCTCTTTATTGCGATTCTTGCCAAAAACAGTCTGGTGATATTTCCACAACGCAACATTTTGTTACGCTGCCAACATTTTTAATCACTGAATTGTCATCAAACTGTATTGATCACATTGTATTCCCACTAAGTATGGATGTGTTAGGTAATTTCTATTTACTGAAAGCTGTTGTACGTTGTGCAAGCGATCATTTTACCATTGCAATAAATAGTGGCACACATTGGTTATATTATGATGATTTGTGTACAGCAGTCCAGCAATATCCTACTTTTCAAGATCTGTTGAGTGCTGTTGGCAATGGTTGGTACTTTGTTGTCTATGAAAAAGCTATCCCCCCATTTGTAGATAATGTACTTGAAGAGGACAACTCATTTGTATGCATACCAGGGCAGTTTGTGTCAAAAGAACTAAATAATAGGTCCGCAGTGCCTGTAGATTTAAAGAAAAATATCCAACTACTAAGCACGAGAGACAAGCAAAATATACCCACAACTGAAACCAGAGAGAAAGAAAAACTCATAAGAAATGAAAAGCGAAATGCATACATGAAGGAATACAAAAGGATAAAGAAAAATAATGAAACTGAGGGTGAGAAACTTGCCCGACAAGAAAAACAAAACGCATACATGAAGGAATACGAAAGGATAAAGAGAAATTATGAAACTGAGAGTGAGAAGCTTGCCCGACAAGAAAAACAAAATGCATACATGAAGGAATACGAAAGGATAAAGAGAAATAATGAAACTAAGAGTGAGAAGCTTGCCCGACAAGAAAAACAAAAGGCATACATGAAGGAATACGAAAGGATAAAGAGAAATAATGAAACTAAGAGTGAGAAGCTTGCCCGACAAGAAAAACAAAATGCATACATGAAGGAATACGAAAGGATAAAGAGAAATAATGAAACTAAGAGTGAGAAGCTTGCCCGACAAGAAAAACAAAATGCATACATGAAGGAATACGAAAGGATAAAGAGAAATAATGAAACTAAGAGTGAGAAACTTGCCCGACAAGAAAAACAAAATGCATACATGAAGGAATACGAAAGGATAAAGAGAAATAATGAAACTAAGAGTGAGAAGCTTGCCCGACAAGAAAAACAAAATGCATACATGAAGGAATACGAAAGGATAAAGAGAAATAATGAAACTAAGAGTGAGAAGCTTGCCCGACAAGAAAAACAAAATGCATACATGAAGGAATACGAAAGGATAAAGAGAAATAATGAAACTAAGAGTGAGAAGCTTGCCCGACAAGAAAAACAAAAGGCATACATGAAGGAATACGAAAGGATAAAGAGAAATAATGAAACTAAGAGTGAGAAGCTTGCCCGACAAGAAAAACAAAAGGCATACATGAAGGAATACGAAAGGATAAAGAGAAATAATGAAACTAAGAGTGAGAAGCTTGCCCGACAAGAAAAACAAAATGCATACATGAAGGAATACGAAAGGATAAAGAGAAATAATGAAACTAAGAGTGAGAAGCTTGCCCGACAAGAAAAACAAAAGGCATACATGAAGGAATACACCAGAAAAAAGAAGTGCAATGCTGATGAAATACAGGTGCTATCAAATAAACGTAAGAGAGCCGAGTACATGAAGGAATATAGGAAGCGAAAGAAAATTGATATTGTAAGGAGAAATCAGGCAGAAAGTGTTTCAAATAATGGTGATTGTAAAATGCAAGGCAATTCGCAATCTGCAGAAAATCCAGTAGATAAAACAGTACACCATGTTTTGGATAAGGAAACATATTTGTCTAAGTTCAATAGTGAAACAAATGGACCAATTCATGCACAGGAATGGGCTATTAAAAACATGCAAGATTTTCATAATTCAATGAAATTTAGAATCTATAAATGCAAGATCTGCCACGAGGCATGGCCATTTTCAACAAAATCTAAAGAAGAAACTTCGTATGTCTGCTCAAGGTGTGTGCGTGACAAAAACACTATAAAAAAATTTTCATCTCAGAATAATGTTGTACCCTCACAAGTACCAAAAGAATTGCAAGGTCTCGCCCAATTAGAAGAAATGCTTATAGCACGTGTTTTCCCAGTCATATCTGTTTATACGAAACCAGGTGGACAAAAAGCATATAAGGCCATTGTATCAACTTTTCACAAGATATCCAGCAGCTAGCAGACTTGTTGCCAAGGTATCCAAGGGAGCTACCAGTAATAGTTGTGTCTGTCAAAGGCAAAAATAATACTTCTAAAGATCTCACAGTGAGACGTGAAAAGGTGAGCAGTGCTCTGCACTGGTTAGTTCAGCAAAACCATGTATATAAAGACATCACCATAGATTATGACTGCTTGGCTTCCTTGCCATCTGAAGGCACCCCAAGTGACCTGCATCAGGTTTATTGTACTGAGAATAGTGAAGATGATAAAATAGATCCAGACAGAGGTCCACTTGATGTGGATGAAATATCATTCAATGAAGAGACAGATTCTTAATGCAGTAGTGTTGAAGCCTCAGAAGCAACTTATTACAGATGAGCTATTGCAGAAGCATAAATTAAACTGGCCATCTAGAAATTCTAGCCCTCTGAATGAGTTTAAGATCGAATTTCTTGCAACAATGGCATTTCCCACCCTGTTTTCAGATGCCACTAAACAGTGCTTTAATGCGAGATGTAACTCTGGGAGAGAAAATAAAGCATCTCATTAAGTTTGCTGAATATTCCGATGGAAAGTGGGCCTACAGGTTTGCAAGCCATCCTCGATTTGCTTATTGGGCATTCAACATGATTCACAGGCATAGGCTTCTTAGTCAAGGGAGTATTTTTTTTAAGCAAAACCCTGGTGATGCAAGGCTAACTGTGGAACAACTTCAACAGATGCTCAAATCAAATAATTATTCAACTCTAAACTTATGCATTATGCTAAAAATGTAACTGGTAGCAATAGCTACTGGCACAAAGCGAAAGAGAATTTAAGGGCTACCATTGCTCAAGTGGGACCTCCTACATTTTTTTTCACTTTGTCTTGTGCTGAGTACCATTGGCCGGAATTTCATAATCCTATTGATGATTCTCAGTCTCGGGATATTCCACCAGAAGTCAGGCAGCAACATGTTCTTGAGAATCCACATCTTCTAGACTGGCTTTTCACTGAGCGAACTGATCGATTCGTCAAGTTTTGGTTGAATAAATCATTAGGAGCAACTTGGCATTAGTACAGATATGAATATGCTGTCCAAAGGGGATCAATTCATTGTCATGGAGTTGCTAAGCTGCAAAATGACCCAGGGCTTTGTGAGCTTACTGAAGTAGCACTGCAGGTTTTTTGGGCATCGAAATACATCAAAGAACACCAGAAAGATCTGTCAAATGAAGAACTACAAGAACTTCAAAACAAGGAAAAAGAAGGGAAAAAAGCTGAGTCAGTTGTTTGCCAGTATGTTGACGTTTTATTAACAACTTGGAATCCTTGTTCTCCAGATGATGGCTGGTCCAAACCAGATTCTCAACCATGTCAAACACCATACCTCTCTCTGAAAGACAATCAAATGGAGGAGAACTATGTGAATCTATTGAATTCTGTTCAACTAAGTATTGCCTTAGGGAGAATAACGAATCTGAAGTAAGCTGCAGGTTTAATTTTCCATTTGATAACTGTGCGAAAACAAGGATAGATTTTGAACCTGTCCATACAAAATCAGGCCAACCAAAGTATAAAGCAGTTATTGTCACTAAACGGAATGACTCAAGATTGAACCGTCACCAGCCATTGCAACTTCAAGGATGGAGAGCAAATTGTGATATCCAAATTATTGTAGATTACCAGGCATGTTTGGAATACCTCGTTAAGTACACATCCAAAGGAGAGAAAGCATCTTCAGTTCTGAATAATGCATTCACCAATGTTGTACAGAAGATTTCTGATACAAGTGACATTCATAACATTTTTAAGCAGATTATGATCAAATCTGTAGGACAAAGGGACTATTCAATCCAAGAGGTGACATTCATAACATTTTTAAGCAGATTATGATCAAATCTGTAGGAAAAAGGGACTATTCAATCCAAGAGGTGATGCATCATTTACTCTCTCTAAAGTGTGTTAGCTGTACTTATGAAATTATAACTGCATCTCTCGATGGCTCGAGAAGAATTCAAATGGCAAGAAATAAGGAATTTTGTACTGCCCCGTCCATGCTTGATGTGTATGCTGAACGAGGGAAGTTTTTGAAATCATTTCCTGAGATACTAGAATACAACTTTCTACAATTTATGTCTACATATATGTAAAAAGGCTCAAAACTAGAAAAAAGAAAACGACCCGTAATTGCCAAAGTATTCATCAAATCCTCAAAATCAACATAAAGTATTGATATTTACAAAACAGCCCAAACAATGCCTGGGATAATGCTGAACAATGTGATGAAACATTCAAAACGTGTTGGATGAATTGTCTTTGTAATGACAGTGGTAAGGCCTTAGTTCCTGACTGGGAAATCAACCTGCAGTAAAAGATGTTGAAGAAGAAAAGGAAGAATGGATGTTAATGTCTGAAATGAATGTTCAAGGCATTAGCAGTGATGAACAGAGCCCTACCTTAGTTCCTGAGGGATATTGGCACAATGTCAACGAGCACTTTGATGAAGACGAACTAAATTCTGTGGCATCTTGGTTAAGCACTCAAAAATCTGTAAATAATCCCCAGTGGTTTATGGCACCAAGGATTGTAGATATTTCAAGCTTTAGTGTAAATCAAAGCCTCGCATACAACATGGTTCGTGATCACTTTGAAAGCAGTGATAAAGAGCCTATACTTCTCCTAATTAGAGGCATTGCTGGGTCAGGGAAAAGCTATGTTATTGATGCTATTAGAAACTTACGTCAAGCAAAATGTCAGGTGCTAGCTTACACTGGAAAGGCATCATTTAACATTAATGGTATTACCTTGCATTCCTTCCTGAAATTGCCAATCGGTTCAAAAAGACTCACTGAATTAAAAGGAGTAGCACTGCAACAGCTTCAGAATAATCTTGAAAATGTTGAGTATTTGATCATAGATGAATATTCTTTTGTTGGTCAGAGTTTGTTAGGCTGGATAGATGCTCGATGTCGGCAAGCTACAGGTCAGGCAGACAAGGCTTTTGGTGATCTTTCTGTAATTATTGTGGGTGATATTGCACAGTTACCCCCTATTGGCGATAAACCACTTTACCATTCATTGCCCAAAACAGACAAGCAAATTCAGGGCTATCTCATGTATCAACAGTTTGAACAAGTGGTTACATTGACAGTGAACCATAGGGTTGATGGTAACAGCAGTAACCAGTGCCTTTTTAGAGATCTTCTTCTTAGAACACGGAATGGTGAATCTACATTAGCTGATTGGCATACATTGGTATTGAGAACTCCTAACCGTGTAAGAAATATTGAAGAGTTCAAGACCTCATCCATAAGACTCTGCTACCTCAAATCTAAGGTTGCAGAAATAAACATGACCAGGTTAAAAACTCTTAATCGTCCAATAGCAACAATTAAAGCTCGACACTCTGGTGATGCTCAGAACCTTAGTTCTGATGAAATGGGAGGCCTTGACCCTGTCATTTACTTCGCTAAAGGTGCCAGAGTTATGCTTACTATGAACATCTGGACTAAAGTTGGACTTTGTAATGGTGTCAATGGGATCTGTACTAGATTTTGTCTATGCTCAAGGACAATCTCCTCCTCGCCTGCCCATCTCTGTGCTTATTACGTTTGATGAAGATTATACTGGGCCCTCTCTCTCTGCTAGAATCCCAAGATGTGTCCCAATTTGTCCTGTTACACAAGTCTCACAAAACTTAGGGCAGAGATATGAAAGACAACAATTAACACTTAAGTTAGCATGGGCAATGACTATTCACAAAAGCCAGAGTCTTACGTTAAAAACAGCATGGGTTGATCTTGGTGACTCAGAAAACACTTTAGGCATGACTTATGTCTCCCTAAGCAGAGTTAAGAACCTGGAAGATCTTATTGTTGAGCCTATGACGTTTGAAAGGCATCTAAAAAATCAACAAACTTAAAATACCGATTGCAAGAAGAAAAGAGACTTGAATACCTCTCCAGTATGACTTTAAGAGCACAGGTAAACAAACAGAAGAAACTAACACTATCTGACCTTTAGTCACCATCTAAAATGTGCTCTAGATAGCAAATTCATGATCTTATGTTACATAATGATTAACAGTGTTTAAATACCATGTATTGTAAGCATTAATTCCAGTATTTTTTTAGCAGATTGATTCAGAGATGGCTGAAAAACGAAGTGCCAATGGTAAGTATTCTTATATACCATACCATTGTTTTTACGACAAAAATTAGCTCCTGCCAATTGGCAGGAAGATTTTGTGCCATTCCTGGATGGAAGTCACAAAAAGCAGGTAATATTTTTTTCTAGTCACATATTGTTTAGCAATCGTTGCCTAAGTGTTTGAACCCTGCAATGGTTAATCAGCTAGCCAGAAGTACAACATGCATTTATCCAAGAGAGGGGATTAATGTGGATGTTTCCTTCTATCTTGCAGCGAATCAATTCGACTTTGTACATCATTTGAGTCCTGTAAAGAAGTCGAAGAAATCAAAGCACGAATGGTTCGATTTCCACTTGCAAACTTCACCAACAAAGACAACCAGAGTAGTTGGATTTAATATACCGTCGCACCAGACACTGAAGCATTTCGAAGACACGAAAACGCCTGTTTCCCTCCGAAACATTAAAGTTAATGCCAATGAAGAATTAATCCTAAATCAGCAGTCGTGTCTCAATGCCGCAGCAAATTGTGATGTATCTTTTCAGTATGTGGAACAGCCTAAACCAGACCAACGTGAGATTGGTGCAGTTCAAGCCACAGATGTGAAAATATCTGAAATAAGCTCGTTGAAAGCCAACCAAAAAGTTAATATCACTGGCACCATTTCAATTGACTCTGAAAAGCCCAAAGAAGTCACTCTGAGAACCACCAACAAACCTGCATTCGTGAAAGAGGATTGCATGATTGAAGACTCTTCAGGCACTGTTATGTTCCATGTCTGGGAGCCACTACTTAGTGAACTTGAAAATGGAAAGTCGTATGTCTTTAAATGTCTCACGGTGAGGGAATACCAAGGGTCGATGTTCTTGAGCTCTTCTTACCACACTTCTGTTTCCCCCATCACGTTGGAGCTACCTTCACTAAGCGCACCACAGATGCTGAATAATTCAGAGCAAGAGCTGAAATGTGAGAATTTCAATATTCTCAAAGCGCTTGCCATTTTTACATCATGTCAGCATTGCAAGAGGCGTCTTACTGACGTTCCTTTAGGACTCACGTTGAAATGTCATCATTCCTCCTGTGGAGCACGGCAGAGAACCAAGGAGGCAAAGCGAGAAGCTTCAGTTAAATTGTGCGTAACTATGGCTTAATGCGTTTACAGATCAGATCACAACCTTTCTAGAGGCATGCAGTGCTAATCTGAATGAAAGCACTTCGGATAAAATTTAAGGAGAACTTATGAAGATTGAAGAAATAAACTTGAAGTACAATGTGCAAACCAAAAACGGAGATTTTGTCATTCCAATACCCAGTGTCAAAGTGAAGATCGTGGGCAGATCATGGGAACTACCTGACTCAACCGATTTTTATGTTCGTTCACGCAGTTGTTGACGTTTGCAAACTTTGAAGTAGTCCCATCGATCACAGTAACTGGCTCAAGCGAATAATGTTATTCAGTGCCCAAGCGAGTAATGCTTACCTTCAAGCAATGAGCCGGCATCAATTATGTGGCAGATCATGGGAACTTCCTGACCAGATCATTAGTTGTGTTGATTTTCGCAGTTGTCGACTAATTCAAACTTTGAAGTAGTCTCACTGATCACTAAAACTGCAATGCTCAAGCGAATAATGTTATCCAATGTCCAGGCGAGTAATGCTTGCCTTCAAGCAATGAGCATCAATTATGTGGCAGATCATGGGAACTACCTGACCAGATCATTAGTTGTATTGCTTTTCGCAGTTGTTGACTTTTGCAAACTTTGTACTCTCAATGATCACAGTAACTGCAGTGCTCACACAAATAATACTATCCAATGAACTTGCCATTCAAACTCTGATGATAAAATCTAGATATGTTAACTTGAGCAAACTGACAAGTACTCACTGATCACATTTGTTACGTCGCAAAAAGGGACAGGACGACATTACAAAATATCGCTTAAATTTATCATTTTAGCTCAATGCTTTAGAGTTCTTCTGTTTTTGTTTATTTGTTAGATTTATTTTTCTTTTTGTAGTTTTTTTTTTTCCGGTATGTTTTGAATGAAGAAAAAATGACGAAAACCTCAGTCCAAAGCAGTACTTCAGAATAATGTCTTCGGGGCCCTTTTGCCTTAATTTAGACGTAAAAATTTACTAACTCAAACATTTTGATATGATCAATAAATTTGTTGCGTTTTACATGGGTAACGTTTTTCCTTTTTTTTCCCTTCTTTTTTTTGTATGGTTGTTTGTTTGTTGCATTTTTTAACGCCCCTACATTCGGTATCGAGTTAAGAATATGTATTGTGCAATCTGATGTAATTTTGCACTCGTTGGCACTTAGCGAGAGCTACAACTAGTAAATATTATAAAGAAGTGTGAAAGGCAAAAATGTTTTGGGCTGCTGTCTCGGAGTTTTTACTTTTAATGTTTCTGAAGTGTTTGTCTTATTTAATAGTCAGCTGAACACATGGGCGGCGGTGGGATTCAATAAAGAACACAACTCTTATTAGGGCCATTTGTCATATAATCAACCTAGCTATTATTCAACAGCAGTATTAGCGAAAAGTTGCACTTGAATTCCAATATGTAAGACATGAAATTTCACTTCCAAAATGCGATAAATTTGCTGCATAGTTTGTGTTTGTTGTTCTAACATATTTCTTTAGTACTTTTATTTGATGTTTCCCGCAGAACGTGAACTTCAGTCTGCAAAATGTTACATAATTGTTTCTTTCCAGTCGACTTTACGTTAATTAGTAAGAGAGTTTCAACCCATTTGAATTAAGTTGAAATTCTTGCGGTTGAAGTTCTTGCGGTTCTAACTTCTTGCATTTAAAGACCCATGACGGACCATTACGCTTTGCGCGCCTGTTTTTGTTTTGATTTTCATGAAACCGAGGCTTCTATTGTTTTCGCCTCGCGCGCGCGCGCGATTTCTTCGGTTCGTGTGAAGTAGAAAATCGTCCTTCTACTCACCTTTGTCATTTGTTTGTATGTTAGCAAAACAAGGAAATGAACTCTTCGTTATCAATCGAGTGTTGATGGAAGTTTATCAACAGTGCTTTATATGGCTCCATTGTTGCAGGCGAAGTAAATATCTGTGAGCATCAGGCTGGAGAAAATGAAAATTTAATTTACTCTCTTGATTCGTAAAATGGTCGCTTTTTCCTTTTACTAACCAAGAACCCGTAATAACAAAGCCAAGTGCAGTGCCAAGGTCAGATGGGAATTCATTCCTATACTATACAACACGCTCAACGCGTACAAAATCATAATAACACTACAACTATTGGAGTGTGACAGTGCCGGATGCCTGGTGGACAGCAGCAAACGGTTTCTTTAATAAACTACGGTATTACAAATTATTACATAGTACTAATATTACAAAATCATAATATTTAACAGACATGATTTAACAGGACATGAAGGAATAGAGAAAACATTCCATAACCACACATCCTAAACGGATGGTTGCACAATCAAATGACGTAATCACATGATAATAAATAGCTTTTCACATCAAATAATACCGAAAAATCGATATCTAAAGAAAATAATGTACGTTGCCCGGTACGAAAAACCATCGTAAAAAACCACGTCTTGCTACGTGGAAAAACTTCTGGAAACGTACTCCTCGACCGAATGCAATCGTACAAGGCTCCGAGGGCTAAAGCCAAAATGGTTATATCTTAATGAATAATAATTTAAAACATTAAAACTAAAGTTTGGCTGACTTGTGGCTGTCCAGCAAGCGAGAGAAAGAATTCTAAACTGATTGGTCTTTATATACCTCAAATATGAATATTAAACATATGTACAAGAAAAGAACTAATGAACTATCACTTAAGTGATAAACAAATAGCTACGTGCCGTAATGAAGACGCTTTCCAACTCACTTTGTTACGTTGGAAACCATCTATTGTCTGCTGTAAGGTTTGACATGCATCACCTCCTACACAATTTTTTACTAAGATTATTTTGTGTAGATTGGGACAGTTTGAAGGTCAACTTTTATTATGAAGACTGCAAGGCTGATCGGATGGCTGAAAGTCCAATGCCATGCATACCCATATGTTTGAAAGATAAAATTATGGTATACAGGTATCCCCTTACAGCACAGAAGCTAATGGTTTCTGGACAATTTAAGAAATTAGTGACAATAGCATCTATATTGTTGTTTTCACTTTGAATACAAAACAGTGATTACCAAGTTTGTGTTTAACATTTTTAGGGAGTGTTCATTATTTATGGCTTGGGGTGTCTGCATTTCCCCCATGAGTGAAATTAAAACTTAGATGACCCCCCTATAAAATTGCTCAAAACTTTATTGACCTCTCCCCCCCCCTCCCCCTGGAAATCTCTACCTCCTTCCCAGATGGATATTAGAAATGTACTTGTTAGTTCATGCATCATATTGCATTCTAGTGCAATGTTCTGTAGTCTCAAAATATTTGAGATTTGACTGCTCTCTAAAACACTGGTTTCCTGTGTTCTGGAGACTAAACATTGGCTTGGGATTACAACAATTTCGTTACATTTTCAGTTAAATTTTATTTTACACAACAGGTACGTCAACTTTGATGACCCGCCCACCCAGGAGTAGGTAAAATCTTTAATGCCCCCCCCCATAAAAGCACTTAAATTTGTTTTGCCCCCCCCCCCCCCATGATTTAGCCAACCCCCCAAAGCCATAAATAATTAACACTCCCTTAGCTTGTTACAGACACAAACAGAATATTACATACTATAATCACGAAACGCTGGTAACTTGATTTTTCAGTATACACAGAAGCCCTTAGGCATGTGGAAACAAAGAAAAATAGTCACGAGTGGAATATTCACGAGTGGAATATTCTGACTGGCTGTATTTTTCATGGCATGGCCAGTAAACAACTATATCCCTTCTGCCAAATAAATCAGAAATATACAAAGAGGAGCCTCCTAATTTAAGGCTAAACTTGGGCCTGTGGACAGGACTCGGTCAGGTTGGGTACAATGTTTGGATGCTTAATGCAAAGTAGAGGTAAAATGGCAGCATATGTCAAAGAAATAATATTGGCCCTAAGATAGCCAATTGGTTGCCAGTGAAAAATTGGACCATGAAAAAGCATTTGTGGGGGCCGGAAGATAACATCAATTATAGTATTTTTGGAACCAGGCAACATTTACATGTATTTGCCAATATTCTACAGTCTGGAGTTACCTTCATAGCATATATGTTGAAGATATGACTAATGGTTGAAATGATGGCAGTAAAAAGGGTGTATGAAACTTTAGTTAAAGTTTTGATTTCAGCACTTTTACCAAAACCTTAATGAATTGCCATGTTTAGTTATCTTACTTATGATTGTTATAAATATTGTTCTCCAATTTATTTTCTGATTGGAACTACTGAAATACCAAAACAAATTGCATACACCATTCTTGCTGCGCATCCCTCCTATCAATAGGTAGCTGGGGTCTTGGACTACAAGGCCAGAAATGAAGAGGAAAGGGTAACATTAAAAGGACTGAAGTTTTATGGATAAGGTCAACATGTCATATTGTTTTAATCTCACTCCAGTATTTTATCCCTTTTTCCTAAAACTTGAAAACTAAAGAGCAGAGCCCATGAGGATTCTGGTTCTTTTGGTAAAACATGTCATTCTGCACTAGTACTCTAATATTACAAGTTAGAAATGCACTACTCAATCCTCATTAAACCACAATTAGTTTTTTTTCTAAAATCTACATGTTCATCCTTATAGTTCAAAATTTGTAGTGCTTTGTTTATAAAAACATGCTAGTATAATTGCCACCCCTGACTTTTCACTGACCAGAAAACAATTTTCACTGACCATAATAAGACTGTTCGACATTCTCTCGTCCAAAACAAGTCATTATCAAAACCTGTAGCCTCCCTTTGCAGATGTTTTGAGGCGTGACGAGGAGCCCGTGTGGCAACTGGAAAATAAAATTCCCTGACTTTGACAAGAAATTTAGAATTTCCCTGACCATATGCAAAATTCCCAGACTTTTCCCTGACCTTGAATTTTTTTTTCCTGACTTTTCCTGACTTCTGAATGCCTCTGAAGTTCACAATTGAAGGGCTGTGTGCAAAAAGGGCATAAGTTATTCTTGATCACATTCTAAATTCTTCCTTGGAAAACAAAGAAATTGAAGGAGAATTTAGAATGTGATCAAGAGTCACTTATGCCCTTTTTGCACACAGCCCTTCAATTATAACACTAGGTACTCCTCTAACCAAAACCCATACAGACCAGCCTCAAGAACAAATTATGGACTTACAATATTTAAAGTAATGTCATCAAAAATATGGGAAACAGTACCAATCGAGATAAAATGTTTGCCTCATAACAGTTTTAAAAAACAATAAGCTCTTCCTCCTTGGAAGCCAGATATAAAATGTTAGCTGCATCTATAATATATGTATATATCAACTATTATTTATAAATATTTACTGTAAATGTCTACATTATTCTGTATTGTAAAATTACCATATATCCAAACTTAGTTTGTACATGTAAACAGCCTTTATTTTCTTCCTCTTAATTCTCTCATTATAACCAACAGTCGTACTTTTTAAAACCCTGTAAAGATACAATCAAGCCTATTCGTTTATTTATTCCTCCCCTCATTAACTTCAACATGGTAGTGGTTAACTCGAAAGCTTTGCTCCTTTGACCACTACACACTATCATCTAAAGATCGTAATTATTATCTACTATTTATTTTTCTCTTTCTTATGGCTTGTTATTATACAATTCAACCAATAATAATGTAACCTACAAACAAGTGTGAATAAATTGAACTTGAACCCTGAACACTCAAATTGTTCCAATTTCTTTGCCACTCCGTTAGAATCAACATTTTTATGAAAACACTAATGTGAAGTTTCTCATATTGTCAATTCCAACAGTCACTGAAATGCATGTCTCAAAATGTTTGGGCTATATTCTTGCAGGGAGGTGGAAGGATTCTTGGCTTTCTCATCTACAATATTTATATTATAAAATTCATTCTCATGTGTCAGCTATAATAATTAACTTAGTTGTGAATTTAGAAAAGTCTGGTAAATATTTGTTGTAATGAACGTAACAGTATTCTGACTTTCTGTCATTTTACCATTTACTGTTTGTTGTTGTTGCTTCAGTTCAGTCCGCGAAGGCGACGGTTCACATACATGTAATTTATAGACAAACGCCCAATCATGCCCATCGGCTCGTCAAAAATACGCTTAGAAAATCCACTGCACTTCTCCAGCATTGACTTGCAACGTATTAGGATATAGTGCCAGTGGCGAATCACTCGATCAGTTTATAAGATCACTGAAGACTGCTTACCGTTGATGACGACAGTGGCACAGCACAACGCAAAAAAAACAGATACTTTTCCCTGAAAAACCCAGATGTGGCTTCCTCTCGTTCCGACGGTCAAATACAGAAGAATAGAGTCATATTTGCCGAACAGAGCCTTCCTACCGACAGTCCGCCATGATGCCCTCTTCATATAAAACATACATCACATTCTTTGTAACAAAAATTTCGCCTACATTGTGGCCTAAATGTCTTTAAAATGCTACAGAAATGATGCCTTACAATTTGGCAACATGTGAAAATAAATATACTGAAAGTCAGATTGGAAAAACGGCCGATGGAAGTGGATTGCGTAGAGCGATTGAAACTTGTGCATTTTTCAACACCGACAAAAGATGGCGGCCAGCGTCTAAGCGCGCAAAGCGTAATGGTCCGTCGTGGGTCTTTAAGAAGTTCTTGCGGGTCAAACTTCTTGCGGTTGATAATTAATTATAAGCGCAAAAAGAAGCGCAATAAGTCAACTTCTTGCGTCCGCAAAAAGACGTTCTTGCGCGTGCATTTTTTTTAGCTGTACTGTACTTGCAGAGGATGATATATCAGGGTTGGCTCATCAGACTCTTCTATCAGTGGAGGAGGTTGCAATGTGGCTCAACCACCTGTCATATGTTGCACAAAGACGAATCCAGGGAGTTAAAAAGGCTTCAGCAACTAGAGCAAAAACGTCGACCTCAAGTCGTCAGTAACCAGGGTTAGTATTGTGTATGAATATTTACTCACGAATAGCTACAGTTATAATGCACAGGTGATTTAATTTAAACCTCATGAAGGACTTCAGGTATGTTTTGTTTTATATAGCACCCTAAATCTGAAAAATATATATAATATTTATCATCAGTGATTACAGGATTTTCATATGGTTTCGAAGAATGCATGCATTGTGTTTAATATTTGTCAAATGCCTTATATACATGTTTATAAAATAACCCAAAGAAAACGCGCACTCTGATTGGTTGAAAGCCGTATTTGCATGAGGCTATGTAAACATGGAAATGACGTCATACATTGTAGTTTTTGCTTTTTTTCTGCAAAAAATGGCGAAAATAACTGACCAACTTAAAAACACATGTAACTAGTTTTCTAAAGGAAGGTTGTTCAGAAGAACCTACGGAGAAAGAAAGCTAAATTGGACAGAATTTTCACAAGATTGAGTTAGTCGGAGCTTAACTGCCTCATTAGCAAACTCGATGAAAACGCACAAAATACACTACTTCTGTTTAAATATTTACTTCAGGTACTATAGAAAAACAATTATAATAAAATACATGTACTACAAACATTCAGAAAATGTACAAAGTGCTAATAATCAAGTACACAAAGTCAGAGTGGGAAGGTCAATTGTTGTTTATTCAAGTACGTTTTTTTTCAAACGCCGGTGACAAAAACTACAGACACTGCAACTTTATGAGATATCATATATCACATTGAATCAGTAGAAATAAAAAAATATTAGCCGTTTTGGTTCGATTCAGTCTATGAAATCTTTTTTTCATTCAGAGTGTTATGCTGGCAAGAAAATGTGACTAAAAGGAAATACACAAGCGAGAAGCTACAGAACTCTGAATCTCTAATATCGCACGACTGGTAGCTAGCATCCCGTAGACTCGAAAGTACTCTTTTTGGATTCAAAAATTGCATTGAAAGATACCCAAACAGCCATCTCCACATCAAAGTAATATAGATTATAAGCTCTAATCCGACATTCTCTGAGTAGGGGGAAAAGGCCGATTCTGGCGCAGTTTTTGACATATTGTGAAATACTGGCGCAGCGCCAGTAATTCAAAATATGACAAAGACGTCGCCAGAAGTCTGCCTTTTCCTCCTACTGTTAATTTATTCATATTATGTCGTTATTCCAAGAAACCGGTTTAAACTGGATTCCAAGAATTTGATCACGTGACCACGCCCTAATTGACCACGCCCACGAATGGAATGGCCTTTTCCTCCTACTGTTAATTTATTCAGCCTGTCTGATACTTAATGAAATTATTATATAGTTGATCCAATAAACCGGTTTAAAGTGGTATTCAGGAATGCAGTTAAAAGTGGATTTCCAAGAAACCGGTTTAGAATGGAATTCCAGGAATGTGACCACGCCCTAATTGATCTTGACCCTGACCACGCCCACAAATGGAATGCCAAGGTCACGCAATGTCTTTTTTTTCTCTCGATGAAGTTGACCTTGACCTTGACCTTGACTGCACTCGTCATTCCAAGAAACCGGTTAAGAGTGGATTCCAGGAAATGCGTTTAAGAGTGGATCGTACCTAGGGGTGTAAGGTGGTGGCTCACCCAGGGGTAGGTTGTCCTCGAGACTGTAAGGTGGTGGTGGCACACCCACGTATGGATTGTAGTTGACCATGGGAGGTGGTGGCTCATCCTTGAGTGAATTGTACTCGAGACTATAAAGTGGTGGTGGTAAACCTACATATGAATCGTAGTACAAGGCACACTCATAGGTTATGTCAACCATGTTGTATTTTTCACTGCATGCATTGATCACGTTCGGATTGCATGTGTACGTCAGGTCACGATCCACATTTGGTTCGCAGGTGTGTAACGGCTCGCGATCCGCGATTGGATAGCGGTCACGTATCGCGTCGTGATCCACCTCATCACACGAGTCTATGCCTGCGTCGCCTGAGTTTGTGTAATTCGGGTTGCGTGGGTGCCATGCATTGCGTCTCTCATTAGACTCCCAGTCCATGTCTTCGTCATCCGAATCGATGGGGCATATCCTATTCAACTGGGTGCGTATTCTCCTTAGGGTGTGACGGTCTGAGCCCCTTATCATTACATTTAGAATGCGTTGGTCCCATATGTTGGATATGTCATCTGGGTTTATTGGGTACATGAATAGGCTGCCGCATAAGCGCGGGTCTATGTCGTCTGGGTCTGGGTATGTGTCGTCCATGAATAGGCTGCCACATGAGCGCGGGTCTATGTCGTCTGGGTCTGGGTATGTGTCGTCCATGAATAGGCTGCCACATGAGCGCGGGTCTATGTCGTCTGGGTCTGGGTATGTGTCGTCCATGAATAGGCTGCCACATGAGCGCGGGTCTATGTACAGGGGGTTGACTAGGGGTGGGTCTATGAATAGGCTGCCACATGAGCGCGGGTCTATGTACAGGGGGTCGACTAGGGGTGGGTCTATGAATAGGCTGCCACATGAGCGCGGGTCTATGTACAGGGGGTCGACTAGGGGTGGGTCTATGAATAGGCTGCCACATGAGCGCGGGTCTATGTACAGGGGGTCGACTGGGTCTGGGTATATGCGCGCCTCCATTGCCTCCATGCGCGCCTCCATGCGCACCATGCGCGCCTCCATGCGCACCATGCGCGCCTCCATGCGTACCATGTCAATGCAGTTGTGTGCTCGTGTGCTTTGCGCTTTTGCGTTGTTCACCATCGTACTATACTAGGTCGATATATCTTTAAGTGTACTGCGTGCTTGACACGTGTGCTTGTGTGCTTATCAGCCATGCGCACGTTTTCGAGGTGATTATTTATGTGCTCACATGAAAAGGGCTTAAAGGAATGGCGCGTTAAGATATTATTGGGATGAGTGGCAATGCACAAAACGTTATGGATATGGAAGTACCCGAAATCAATGTGCCGATCTTGAAGCCAGTGGTATATAGTAAGCCAAAAGCATCTAGTAAGTCAACTAAGAATGCTATGAATGCATTCGTTGATGAGATTCTATCACTTGTTCCAGAGGCTAATAAGAAAGTGGATGAACGCATCAAAAAAATAAGGGAGGAAATAAATAAACTATACGATACTAACAAGCCACGACCACAACCTAGGCAGTACAAGACTGCAATAAAAGGATTCTTGAAGACATTCAGAATAGAAGGACAAGAGATCGATTATAAGACTTATGTCGATAGTAATAAACAAAGAGTCATCAATTTAATAAACCAACAAGACAAATCGATAAAGATGAAATTCATACTCACATGTGAGTTCACAAAAGAAGACACGAATACGGGATCACCTGTTACTACTATTGGAAATTTCCATTCTAGAATAGAGATAATTACAGAAGCAACAAATGTATCTGATATATTCGATAACATGATGGAAGAAATAATCGAAAAAATCGAAACATTCCAAAATGAAGGATCTGGATGGAAATTCGCAAGAGTATCATATTTAGACATACATATCGACAAGCACGTACCTATTAAGGCGAATTCATATATGCCTCTTCCTAAGGACTTAGCCATAAAGAAAGCAATCATAAATATGAAAAACATGGATAACGAATGTTTCAAATGGTGTGTGACTGAAGCAGCATATCCTAGGAATAGAGACAACGAACGTATTACGAAAAGACTAAAGGAGAATTCGGAAAGGCTAGATTGGAGTGGTATCGAATTTCCAGTTTCACTAAAACAGATAGACCATTTCGAAAGGAACAACGTACCATATTCAGTGAATGTTTTTGGATATGATAGCAATGAAGTATATCCTCTAAGAATTAGTAAGTTCAATAGAGACCAAACCATTAACTTATTAATGATATCAGATGGTGATATAAATCATTACTGTTGGATTAAGAGTCTTAGCAGACTATTGTCATCACAGGTTAACAAGCATCATCATAAAACGCATTTTTGTAATAGATGCTTGAACTCATTCAAGTCGGAGGAATCACTAAACAAGCATATAGAATATTGTTCAGACCACGATGCTGTTAAGATAGAGCTACCAAAAAAGGGAACTATGCTAAAATTCAAGAATTATAATAGATCTATGAGAGTACCATTTGTAATCTATGCTGATTTTGAATGTTTCACAGAGAGCATATCAACTTGCAGCCCCAATGACAGTGAGAGTTATACGAAACAATATCAGAAGCATAAACCATCAGGATTTTGCTATTTGATAAAATGTTTTGATGATAATGTATTGAAACCAAAGTTAGTTACATATACAGCTGAGTTTCATGGTGATGATGTTGCACAGAAATTCATAAGTTGTCTTGAGAATTCTATAAAAGAAATCTATAATAAATTTAAATTCACTAAGAAGGTATGCATGACAGGAGAAGATGAGATTGCCTATGGGGAAGCCATTAGTTGCCATATCTGTGGTGGAGAGTTAGTAGATGATAAAGTATTGGATCATTGCCATATAACGGGTAAGTATAGAGGTGCCGCACATAATGATTGTAATATTAATTATCAAATTCCAAAATTCTTTCCTGTCGTGTTTCATAATCTGTCTGGATATGATGCACATCTTTTTATTAAGAACCTAGGTGTAACGGAAGGTGAGATAGATTGTATACCAACTACGGATGAGAAGTATATTTCATTCACAAAGAAGATAATTGTAGACAGCTTTGTGAAGGATGGAAAGGATAAGAATATTACACGAGATATCAGATTCATTGATAGCTTTAAATTTATGCAAATGAGTCTAGCAAATCTTGTAGGTAATCTTGACAAGTCTAGTTGTATGAATATGAAAAGATTCTACAAAGGAAAGCAGTTAGATTTATTGTTGAGGAAAGGAGTCTATCCTTATGATTACGTAGATAATTTCGAAAAGTTAGCTGACACGAGTCTTCCACCAATAGAAGCCTTCTATTCGAAGCTGACTGGCACATCGATCTCAAAAGAGGATTATGAACATGCTAATACTGTTTGGAAGAATTTCGATATGAAATCCATGAAAGACTATCATGATACGTATCTTAAATCTGATGTCATCCTATTGGCAGATGTATTTGAGAACTTTAGAGATGTATGTTTGAAGAATTATAATCTAGATCCCGCATGGTATTATACATCGCCAGGATTATCATGGGATGCCTGTTTGAAAATGACTAAGATCAACTTACAACTATTACATGATATTGATATGATAAATATGGTTGAGAAAGGTATTAGAGGTGGAGTATCAATGATTTCAACCCGCTATAGTATGGCTAATAATAAGTACATGGATAATTATGATCCATTGAAGCCCTCGAAATATATTCAATACCTAGATGCGAATAATTTATATGGGTGGGCAATGAGTAGGAAACTACCAACACATAATTTTAAGTGGATGAATAAGATGGAGTTGAGGAAGTGGTACAAATATCCTTCCATATTAGAAGTAGATCTAGAGTATCCAACAGATCATCACAATCTACACAATGACTATCCTTTAGCTCCAGAAAGACTGATGATAAATGAGGTAGAGAAATTGATTCCAAATCTGAATAATAAAACCAAATACATTATTCACCATGATGCACTGAAATTATACGAGAGCTTAGGATTGAAAATTACTAAGATCCATAGAGGTATAACATTTAGTGAGAGTGCTTGGATGGCTCCATACATAAACTTGAATACAGAGCTACGTAAGGAAGCTAAGAATGAGTTCGAAAAAGACTTCTTCAAATTGATGAACAACTCAACCTTTGGTAAGACTATGGAAAACATACGTAATAGAGTTGACATCCAACTCGTTACATCTGAGAATAAGGTAAGGAAGTTAGTATCCAAACCAAATTATCAACATAGAACTATATTCTCTGAGAACTTGGTAGCCATACACATGAAAAGAATAAAGGTAGTATTTGATAAACCAATATACTTGGGTATGTCTATCTTAGATATTAGTAAGTCACTAATGTATGACTTTCACTATAATTATATTAAACCTAAGTATCATGAGAAAGCAAAACTCCTTTTCACAGATACAGACAGCTTGATGTATGAAATAGAAACAAACGATTTCTACAAGGATATAGAAAACGATATACTATTAAATTTCGATACAAGTAACTATCCAAATGATCATCCATCAGGTATAAGAATGGAAGTCAATAAAAAAGTTATAGGAATGTTCAAGGATGAAGTATGTGGTAAGATAATTACTGAGTTCGTTGGACTGAGGGCAAAATTATATGCATTCAAATACTGTGACATAGAAGAGAAGAAGTGTAAGGGTATTAAGAAATCAGTTGTTAAGAACGACATCACATTTGACAATTATAAAATGTGCTTATTTGATGGTATTCCTCAGATGAGAAAGATGAACGTAATCAGAAGTCACTTACATGAAATTTATACGGAAGAAGTCAATAAGGTAGCATTATCTAGAGATGACGATAAACGAAATATCAGTCCTGATGGTATTAATACTTTAGCACATGGTTATAAGAAATCGGTAGTACAGACGAAAAATGAATTGATAGTATGAGCTCACAAAACACTGTTTGGTGGTAGTTCAGTATCATATGGTACGGTTTGTAATTCTTCTCTTACGAAACCTCGTTTTGGACCTGCTATTAAGAAATATAAGACAGGCTGATTTGTAGAGATGATACTACGTGAAATGTCATACATATCTAAACTCCATATTGGATCAGTTGATCTATATCTATCACCACCTTCAAGTTCTCCTGGAGCATATAAATATCTAACCTTCACTCCTGCTGGTAATATCTTTTCATCTAATCCAACAGGCCTTTTATATTTGTCTTCTTTATTTTCGACTTCTTTAGAGCTTATTGATTTCATAGGTTCTTTACCAGTAATTCTTCTAACGGAACTATTAATAGTTTTCAGAACACCAGGTAATATCTTAATACACTTTCTTGATTGATCATTTTCCATTATCATTTCCTGAGCATATTGGTGGCTAAATAGTTTTTCAGAGATAGTCCTATTAGCTCTTTCAACTAATGATTGTGCTCTATGATTACCAGCTTCACTTCTTTGAATTTTAATATTATGTTTTTTCATTTCACCCATGAATTCCGTTCCAGGATCTACCATTAATGTTTGGGGCCATTTCAATTTTCTAGAATAAATCTTAGTGAAAGCTTTCGATACCTCTGTAGAATATTTAGATGTTAAGGGTTCGGCATCGACGTATCTAGAAGCTATGTCGACAACAACCAAAGCATATTTATAAGTTCTCCTATTGACAGTATCATGTGGAAGGAATAATAGATCAGCTTGATGGATCTGATTAGGTTTCGATATATCCCAGTGAGGTCTTGGAACATATGTGGGAGCTGATAAGTATATTTGCCAAATCGATTGTTTCTCAAGCCACTTTTTCGCAAGGTCTTCACTTACACCAGCAGCCTGTGCTAATTTATAAATAGCTGAATATCCTTTCCAATAACCATTTGTTGAATAATATATTTTACTAAACATATATAAATAAGAGAATAGTTTATTCCTTATAGTATTATGTCGCAACAAACGATTTCAGAAAAGCTAAGTGTCAGTCATGTTTATAAACACCCATTTGGATTGAAAGCAGAAAGTAGTCTAAATCGTATAACTATGAATCCATCTTCTGCGAGTCCAGGAGAAACTCTGTATGTCAATATTCCACAATTAACAGAGAATGTCGTTATTGTTCCTGGTAGCATAGCTCTACTATTTGATATCGTTATCACGGGACATGCAAATAAGAGACTTGTGAACAATATAGGTAGGAACCTAATATATAGACAAAAAGTAATATTTGGTGGAGAGACTATTCAGGATACACAACGTCATGATCTTTTCCACACATATCATGATTTATACTTATCAACAGAAGAACGTGAAAATAGAATAAAACAAGGTATATCTTCTGAAGCTATGAGAAAGATGCGAGCAGGTGCTGGTGATAAGCCTTCTGATGTTGCTAAGGATACTGCTCTAGCAGCAATACATGGCACTAAGTATAAAATCCCACTTGACCATTCCATTTTGAACAATCATGGAGTATTCTATCCAAAGGCACTACCTCATCCACTAATATTTGAGATTACGCTAGCCCCAGTTGCAGAAGTATTAGTATACACAGATACTACGATACCTCCTAACTATGGGCTTACGAATATAGAAATGGAGTATTCATGTATTTCAAGTGAATTACTTGCAGGTGAGGCTGCATCGACGTATCGAGGAGGTAGAGGCTTCTTCTATGAGAATATAATTCTATATAAGACATTCAATATCAAGACAACGGATCTCGTTATCAATGAACATATTAATTTACCACGGAGGTCTATGACTGGGGTATTATTCTTGTTCACGGAAGCCTATACTGTTGGTGCAAGAGATTCTGAAAAGTTTGCTAACCCAAAGATTACATCTGTGATTATCGATATTGATGGAATGCCAAATCGTCTATACTCAAAGGGTATGCTACCATCAGATCTGTGGGATTCTATAAGGAAACGCTTTCCAGGATTAGAAGGTGTAAAACAAAATGACTTCTATGCTAGTGATAAGTTTGCATTGTGGGTTGATTTGAGAACTTTCGCAGATAATGATGTCCATGGAGGAGGATTGACACTGAATAACACACGAGATGGTGTAAGACTAGAGATTAGGAGAAAGTCTGGATCTTCTGCTGTTACCTGTTACATGTTCGTAGTAGCTGATGCTCTATTCACTCTTATGAATAACGAACTCCAATCAATTATGTATTAAGAGGTTGAGTATTAATATATGTATATGGAAAAATTGAATGATAAGACACCTTTCCACTGTATCATTACAGGACCAACAGAATGTGGAAAGACGAAATATCTAATAGGTCTTCTTAGAGGCTCCTTTCGTTATATATTTGAATACATAGTACTATTTTGCCCAACATACATAAATAATAAGACATATCATGGATTTGCGAAAGGTGATCCTAGATTTATTGTTTTATCACCTGATGCAAGTAATGTAGATGAGATAAATGATTTACTATCATATTGCCAACAATTATTTACAGGTACTAATACGTTAATAATATTAGATGATTGTGCTTTTAGTAAGGATCTAAAACAGAGATCTAATAAGTTTATTAATCTAGGGTTTTCAGGTAGACACGAAGGAATATCCGTTTGGGTATTAACTCAACAACTAACCTCAATAGCTAAACCATTCCGTGAAAATGTAGCTTGCGTTGTAGCATTTCATAGTTCATGCCAAACGGCAACTAAAACATTATTTGAAGAGTGTGGTGGAGACATGGATAATGAAGATCGTAAGAAATTCGTAAAGCTACTAAAGTCTGAAAAATATTCTAGGATATGTTTTTGCTTACGATATCCATTCCAGTGTTATCTTGAGATACCTAATGCAATAGACACTTAAGGAGATACTTAATATATATGATTATAATGTCGCTAGTAATCAAGAGATTCGAAAATGTTGAACTTAATATGTCTATCAATGCTTTCATAGATAGTAAGCAGAATGTTTATTTCAAAGGTATAGATATTGCTAGAGCACTAGGTTATAGGAAAGCTGCAAATGCAATAATACGACACGTAGACGAAGAAGATAAAATAGAATATAGAAAACTACAAGGGCCCTGTTTCAGGGCCCTTCAAAGGGGTCCCCGTTTCAGGGACCCCTTGAATAATGTGCAGCCACATACAATGTTCATAAAAGAATCAGGCTTATATTCTCTCATTATGAGTTCCAAGTTAGATTCAGCCAAAAGATTCCAAAGATGGGTTACGTCTAAAGTGTTACCGTCTATCAGAAAGTATGGATACTATAAAATGTTTGACAACCCCAACACACTAACATTCAAGATAGAAGATGAGTATGACCTGCACACAAAAGTAGTTAGTTATATTAGACGATTCTATCCTAATGTCATAATGACAGCTGGATTGGGTGAATTGCAAGATAGCTCAACTAAACGAATCGATTCTTATAAGAAAGGATATATGAAAGGGCAGCCAGATATTATAATAAGTAATTGTCACAAAACTTACAAAGGTTTATGCATCGAATTTAAAACCCCCACTGGTAATGGTGTCCTATCTAATGCACAAAAGAATCTATTAGAGAAGTATGAAGAGAACGAGTTCAAGTGTTTAGTATCAAACGATTACGATCTAATAATAAAAGAGCTAAATGACTATCTAAAAGATATTAGAATAAGATGTAAATATTGCAATAGGAAATTCTGCACAAGTGAAACACTAAGAAATCATAAAAAGTACTTCCACAGAATAAGTATGAACTAAGGCTCCTCTCAAATAGTATAAGAGAGTTTAACTCTTCTATTTTATTTATAATCATCTCTCACCGTAGAGATGATTATAAATAAAATAGAAGAGTTAAACTCTCTCCTAAGTTTAGATACTATAGATGACAAATTGAGCATAAGTACGATGACAATAGTGTGCAAGTTCAATGTGAAATTCGATACTGAGAATATATATAGATATCTAAAGTTGAATAAGGATGCCATAGTTTCCATCAACTATAACAACAAAGGTATTCAGCAAGTGAGATCTTTGCTGAATAAAAAGAAAAAGGTTAAGAAGAGTTTCCTAAATCAAATAACCATTATTATAAAATCGAATTATGATGATAAATACATAAATATGAAGTTGTTCAATAATGGATCAATACAGATGACAGGTTGTAAAAGTATCAATGGTACTATTGAAGCTCTTAATAAAATGTGTATAGAATTGAGAAAGAAACCTTTTGTCGATTGTCCAAAACTTTTAAACATTAATGATGTCTACGATTTTAAGATCAGCATGATCAATTGCTTGATGAATATTGGATTCCAAATAGATAGACAAAGACTACGCGATTACCTAGTGGAAAGAGACGTAGAGGTATTTTTAAATCTTGACAGGCATGCATGTGTTAATATAAAGCTTGATAACGATGCAGGAAAGCAGACATCCATTTTCGTATTCACAAGTGGTTCCATTATAATTACTGGAGCAACAACTGCAAATCAAATTGATGATGCATTCATTTACATTTCAATTCTCCTGCTTAGCAACTACGCGGATTTCATCTTAATTGTTGGATAAGGATCTTACTCATTAGATACATAAACGATAGTTGACAATTATAATATATGGAATCAATCATTGAAGAATATATTGATGTTAATGAAGAAGATATCCAACCAATAAAAGCTCCAAAAGAGAAGAAGGTAAGATTCAAGAAGGAGCCAGCAGTAATCCCAACAGACATAGATGATAAAAGGGAATCCTTAGCAATCCTAGCAGTATTGGGAACTATCAATGAATTCGTTGGAGTCAATATGAGTCTTGGTGATGTTAAGAAGTTGTCAGTAAAAGATGTTGAGAAGTATTACAATAGGTACCAAGTCATAGTTGGTAATAAAGTTACTAACGGCTTAGTAGATACCGCTATAAAAGCTACTGTGGAAATAATCTCCCACATGATTACTATAGATAATAACGAAGAATTATGCAATGACTTACAAACCAATGAATTAGTCAAACAAGAACTATCAAACGCTGCTGGATATTTAGTATTGAAGGGGGGTAGAATAGTAGCTCTAGCAAGTGGCTTACTTCAAATAGCAAAACACGTTAAGATTTCTCCTGAGAGCAAATTGGTTTAAACATTAAAGTATATTATTTATAATATGTCGAACGATAAGATATTTGATGATGACTATATCGAACAAATTACTAAGGAGGTAGAAAATAAAAAACGAACTCCAAAAGATCCTAAGAAGGTTGAAGCTGGAAAGAAGTTAGCGGAATACCGTAAGAAAGCGAAGAAAGAGGTAAGTATGGATGGGGTGGATCCTAAGTCTTACATACCCGAGTTATCGTTTACGACAGTATTAACAATAGTTGGTATTGGCCTAACTGCTACAGACTTGTATTTTAGATATAGGAATAATAAAGTTGGAGAACCTAACGTAATAGAAGAAATAAAACCATCTACAAAGTCGTCCATTCATAATATAGGTATGTAGTGAATTGATTTAAACCTATGGTAAGATATGTAAGTATCATGGTAGAAAATAAACTTGTTAAAACATTTACAGATGCTGCTGTCGTAGTTGGACTTTCAGCTGGTGTTGGTTATCTAAGCAAAAAGATGATGAAAGAGTCATTCCTAAATGATCCCTCATCAAGTATCACGAATTATGGTAAGTGGGTTCTAGTACTATCTGGAAGTACGTATTTGAAAGAGTACCTTGAAGATAAGAAAATACTACCAAAGTCACTTTAACAAATGTACATATAGTATAGTATGGCAACTATAGCAATAATGATTGGTGGAGCTATCTTAAATGCAACGACATTCGTGGGAGGATCGTATCTAGCAAAGTACCTATCAGGTAACAATTCAGATGAAGAACGAATTAGACATGACAAGGCTCTAGAAAAATATCAACGCGATATGGGTAAGTGGCAGAAAAGAAGACAAGGATATCAAGATTGGTTATCAGAAAAATATCAAAACAAAATCCACGCAGATGATAATGACAAAGAGACTGACAACGCTTTTAGACTATATGCTCAAACACATCCAGATTTCAATTTGAATGAACCACAATTATCTAACTATTATAAACCAAGTAATAATCAGAAACAATATGAAATGGCATACGTGGGAGGTGGTATTATGGCTATAACGTATATAGCTACTAAACTCGTATAAAAAGATATTATATATTATAAAATATAAGATGGTGGAAGTTGGCCCCGTGGATCCTGATGAACGCAATCCTTTTGATGATCATGATGATCACGATAATGATGGTTATATCGATGACGAATATCACGAAATGTCTCAAATGACATCAACTCAACATCATACCCACACCACTGAAGAAACGTCATTCATAGAAGGCGACAATACTGACCTACTAATTATTAGAGAAAATAGAACCCATAGCGCTTGGGAAAGAATTAGAACGTTGTTTCCCAACTTCGACCCTGTGAAATCCAAGTTCACAGCAACCTTAGATGATTTGGGTCAGTGGTAGTAAGACTAAATAGAAAAGGTGCTAAGAGTTATGTTCTATTTACTGCAGATGGAGAAATAAGTGAGGAATTACCCCCAACGATTGCTGGTTCTCTTGGTATGACAGCTGATAGAGTAGTATTTGGAAACGAAGAAAAAATATCTAGACGAAAAGGAAAGATTAGAGCACTAGAACAAGATCTGGAAGATATAACTCAAACTGAAGACGAAAATGTTAGAGATAGATTAAATAGATCAATTAGAGCACAGATAGAACTAGAAGCAGATGAGATCGATAGACTTGAACGGGTGAATGAAGTAATAGAAGGGCGCATGTCTCTAAGAGATCGTATAAAAGCTATATTCAAAAAATATGGTTTTACAGTCATTGCTGTCCTAACAGCTGTTGGGGTTGTTATTGGAGTAATTGTTAATAGCCTAACAAGTGGACTATCATCTGTTGCAAAAGGTATTGGAAATGGTTTGAAAACTATTGGAAAGAAATTAGGTGAATTATTGCCTGGAATGATTGGAGCAATTGCATCCTTCATTTTTAGAACAGCTGGAGAAGTAATTAGCTTTTTGGCTAAGAATGCATGGCTTCTTATTGTAGCTGTAGTTGTTTATTTTGTAGAAAGATATAAAAATAAAAGATAGACTGTATAGTATAATGGTAGTACTATATATCGAAAAAATAAAATGTGATGAGACTATATATCTCGAGTATCCAATTGAAGTTAGGAGGTACATTTCACTGATTAGCTGTAATTTTAATAACTATTTATATGATCTTATGAGTGAAGGTATAGTTTCTGATATGCAAGGTAATGTAAGACTTCGTATTCCCCAAGGAGATTATACTATAGAAAGTTTTAAGATTGCCATAAGTAAAGCTATTTCCATTGGTGATAAACCAATCAGTATAGAAATTTCAAATGGTAAAGCCTATTTCATTCCTACAGTTGGTGTCATACTAAATGATAGTTTAGCTAAATTACTTACTATTAATAAGAGTTTAAAAATAAGGTCTCGAAATGAGATTAAGATTATGAAGAGTCCTAATGCTATATACATCCATTGCGATCTCATCAATCCAACACAAGTCATAAAAGAAACTGAATATTCACAAATATTAACATCATTAGAATTAAATGAAATAGGAGAGAAGATATCCTATACCTCAAATAGTTCACCTAATATTAGTATTAGAGAGGTCGATTATATTAATAGCATTAGTCTATGGGTAACAGATAGTGATCATAATATGTTAACCTCTGGAATATATCCAATGTTAATCAAACTAGAAATTATTTAAATGAGAGTGTATAGATCATACATATAATGGTAGTACTATATATTGAAAAAACAATATGTGATGAGACGATATATCTAGAAAATCCTATTAAAGCTATGAACCAAGTTTCATTGATTAGCTGCAACTTTGACGACTATCTATACAATCTTACTAGTGATGGTTCAATTCTCGATAAAGAATTTAATATGATAGCTAGATTCACTAAGGGATACTATGATACACGTAAAATCATAACCACTATACACAAATCTGGAGCAATAAATAGTGGCTCACTATCATTAGAAGCCGTAAAAGGTGTACCATACCTAATACCAAATAAGGACATCAAATTAAACGATAGCTTAGCTAAACTACTTGGACTTGATACGATCTTAAAAAGTGGATCAAGAAGTGTGATTGAGGTTGTAGATTTATACGAAGCAATATATATCCATTGCAATCTAATTGATCCAACGCAAATAATAAAAGGAACCAAATGTTCACAAATTCTAACATCCATAGAACTAAATAAAAAAGAAGAAAAGATGTCCTACAATCCTAATAACTTACTACACGCTAGTATTAGAGGCACAAATTTCATCAATAGCATTCGCCTATGGGTAACAGATAGTAATCATAATATGTTAACCTCTGGAATATATCCAATGCGGATAGTATTAGAAATCGTTTAAACGAAAGATGCTACTATTAATCATATGGTTGACTACGATTCGATTTACCCAGATATACCACTACAAGTCACTGGAGAAAACTTTAGACTTCATAAGGTAAATACGGTCCTATCAGAATTAGGAGCTGAAATAAAATATTATGAAAAGGTACGGAAGAAATATGTTAGAATACGAGGAATAACCCACAATCTTTCTGTAGGTGCTGGCTTACTTTCAGTTATCTTAACCAGTTCTGCAGTAGCGACTTCTTTGACAGGGTTTGGTGCTGTCATTGGACTCCCAGTAGGAGTAGTTGGTGGTTTGTGTGGTCTAGTCTCAGCTTCTTCTGCAACAGCTACTAAAGCTCTAACCAAGAAGGTGTCCAAACATGAAAAGACAGTAATGTTAGGCAAAGCAAAACTAAACACAATACGCGACCTAGTATCGAAAGCATTAAACGATAACAAGATCAGTGATACAGAATTCGAATTGATCATGGTTGAATTTAATAAGTATGAAGACTTGAAAGGTGAGATCCGACAAAATACCCGAAAAGAGGAATTAAAAAAAAGAACCAATACTATAGAGAAAACCGATACACAGAAGATACGAGAGGAAGTAAAACAGGAACTATTAAAACAACTAGAGAAATAACACACTCCTATGACGTAACACCTTATGGGGGTTTCATCCATAAATTTAGATATGAGAAATACTAAATGATATAAAACATTGTCTCATATCATAAATATGGCTTCGAAGAAATTGATTGAAGTATGGAATAGTTTCAAGCAACGCTATCCTAATGCTGACCTAAGCAAATTCTATAAGGAAGCCACTGAAGAATATGGTACTACTTATTATAATGTATACTTCAAAGGACCAATTATGGATCATGGTATGTGGGGTGATAAGAAATTCATTGATGATCCTAGTTCCTTAACGAATGCTGATAAGAAGGCTATGAGAATAGCTCTAGAACCACCAACATCATTTCCAGATTCCTTATTACCAACTACACACAAGTATCCAATCCCTGGAATCTCATTTACACAAACAGCTTTGGATATTGCACCATCATTGAAAGAAATGGAGATATACGTTTCCCCAACTCAGTACTTTATCATAAAGTTTAGAAACATCTTCAAAGATTGTACAGTGACTTTCAAATCTGCTAAACAGTCAAGACGTTGGTTGAGTAAACCCGACTTTGGATATTGGCCACAGCAATTAAACTTTGCTGTATGGTGTGCTACGTCTGGTTGTGGAATAAGTCTACAAGAACAGTATCCTCCAGTTGTTCAAGGATTTATCAAGTTTCACGTTTACTATACTATACGAAGAATCCTATATGAGTTGGGAACACCATTACCAGATGATCATATTTTTAATCAAACAAATAACCGTTATAGTAAGGTTACTTTCGAACGGTTATGTAATGAATTCGATATTCCTTCCAATCCAGACTTCAGGTGGAAAGGAGGACGCAATAATGGGCTTGGTGATATATTTCTATATTATTCAGGTGAGGGTTATGAAAACGTTCACGAAATTCGTGGATACGATATAGATGCTAATTTATATCCCAGTCCAGATGGAGAACTATTCTCTGATGAGGGTGGTAAGGTTGACCAAGGAAATCTCATTTCATTTATCCGTAATGATGACCACGATGGTAAACAATATTCTTGGTTCGTTCCAAATAAAGATAGTGGATTAACGATAGCTGGTATGGGTAGACTAAATAGATCAGCAGAGGCTTTCGTTTATTGCATATTAGGTTCACAAGTGGATACGCGATCAAGTATTATTGGTACTGGTGGAAGTGCTATTGAGACACAACAGGAAATGCTATCACTTTTTGAAAGCGCTGTAATTGAAGGTAGTATATCAATGAGTATACAACGATATCAATTAGCTGTTCAAGGAGCAAAATTGAGACTAGACTTAGCCATTGCTCCAGGAATATGGTTAATGCCATCTGATCTCATCATAAATACACAAAGTGTGGTAGGATACAATAACAAATTATTGAAAGCTACGAATGATATGACATTTGGAGCTAACGACTCAGTAAATAAAAAAGTAGAACCTATAGTATTAAAACATAATATAGGTAAAGTTAAACTGCCACATCAATATGGCAATAAACCAATAGTGAAGCCTATAATAAAGAAACCACAAATAATACTTACATCATCCTCTCACGAAACTAATTTAATTGTACTAACAATAGCAGCAGCAGGAGTAGGTTGGTATCTATTTGCCTAAGTGTCTCTTCTTGTGAACATACTTACTACCATTCTTTATTACTGCATTACAATCAGGACAAACGTATTCTCTTTGTCGCCATTCCTTACTTATCAACTTTCGCATTTCCTTTAGTTCAGATTCTGGCAATTTCTCTTTCTTTCGTTCATAAGACGATTTCTTACAATCTTCTGGTAGTTCATCTCTTTCTACATATTCGAATGCGTATCTACACTTGTCTATCTTTGATATACCACTTTTACAATTATTTAATCCTTCACAAACCATCTTGACTATACCAGCATTAATTCCAAGATGTTGCTGAATAGCATACATACTATTGAAGTACGTTACTTTATCCGTATCACAATTGGTAGTTTTTACACTCTTCTTGTTCTTATGATTGTCCTTAACGAATGAGTAATCTCTAATCTTTCCATTAATGATGACTTCATTAATAGGAGGTATTTCTTTATTATCGTTCATCTCAATAATACATTATGACGTTGTCTCTTTAAGTGTCATACAAGCTCATTTCTATATGGCTCTATTGCTTTGTAAACCTTAGATATAGTGGTTTCTGACACTAGGAACTTATTAGCTATCTCTTTCTTTGTAATTGCTAAATTATTCATATTTATCGTTAATAGGATACATCCAATAGCTATAGAAAGTGGTGTGTGCATTATTGCGATATTTAGCTTTCGAACGTTTCTTGTGATTTTCACAACTTGATCTATGAGTTCTTGTTTAAAGTTAAGGATCTTGCAGAATCGTGGAATGAAGTCATCAGGAGAGCTATAGTCTAATTTTCTAAAGGATTTGATATTTTTAGCTAATTTCGTAAAGACCTTGTATCCTTTTGCTATATCTTTATGATTTAGTTTAAATAGTATAGCTATTTCTTTCGATGATCTAGCGTTATTATTCTTTTTGCATGCAAAGAGAACGCAATTTGCAATTACACTTTTTCTATTCGTTCCTCTCATAATGACACTCTTCTTTACATTAGCATCATTCAAATAGTATTGTGAATTTATTTCTTTGAAGATAATTTTAGCATCATCCACAATACACTTTAGAATACCAATGCTTCTACATTTCTCTTCAATATCTTTGAAAACCATATACAGACTCCTCTCTCTATATGGCATTTGCAACCATCTATTTAGTGTTTGTAGTTTACCATATTTGTTACCACTGATACTCGTACCGAGAGATGATTGGGGTAAGAGTACATTGATTGGTCCACTGCATCTATTCATACCCAAATTGTCGTTTCCTTCATACGTAGTCCATTCAGGATTGTTATCTAGGATGTATCCTTGCACTTGACCACATTTGATACAGACATCTATACCTTTTTGCTTGTCCCTTACTATTTCAGTACACCTCGTATTCATTGGTTCATCATCTTCTTCTTCTTCACACATATCGAAATAGTATAACGCATCCGAAGTATAAGTAGAATTGAATCTTTCCATTTCTAAATTTAGAAAATGGAAAGATTCAATTCTACTTATACTGCTTGATAATTCGTAATTGTCTATCTTGTCCTTGTTTTAGTTGTTCAAGTCGTTCTAATTGTTTAGTTTGCTTTTGCTTTAGTTGATCAATTTGCTCTTGCTTAAATTGCTCGATTCGCTCTAATTGCTTAATTTGCTCTTGTTTAAATTGTTCAATTAGATCTTGTTTGGGTTGTTTGATTATCTCTTGTTTGGGTTGTTCAATTTGTCTTAACTGTTCAATTGCCTTTTGATTGTCTAGTTCAATTTGCTCGAATTGTTCAAATGTCTTTTGTTTGGGTAGTAGGCTTTGCTCTAATTGCTCGAGTCGTTCGATTTGCTCTAACTGTTCGATTGTCTCTTGATTGTGTAGTACGATTTGCTCTAATTGTTTGGGTTGTTCGATTTGCTCTTCCTCAAGTCGTTTCTCTTTCCTGCGCTGTCTAACTCGTGCATTTCGTTTGTCTTTCTTAAGTTGTTCCTCGGATTTTTTAGGTTGCTCTTCCTCGACTTGTTCTATCAGTTCGATTTGATTGTCATCTTCAGATTGCTCTTCCTTGATTTGGTCATCCTCAGATTGCTCTTCCTTGATTTGGTCATCCTCAGATTTATTGTCTTCTTCGGATTGCTCCAACTCTTCTTCAGTTTGATTGTCTTCTTCATGTCGTTCATCTTTCTTAGGTTGTTGCTTTTGTGGTTTAGGTTGTTTGTCTTTCTTGAGTCGTTGCTTTCGTGGTTTAGGTTGCTCTTCCTCAACTCGTTTATCTTTTTTGGGTTGTTGCTTTTGTAGTTTAGGTTGTTTATCTTTCTTGAGTTGTTGCTTTCGTGGTTTAGATTGCTCTTCCTTATCCATTTCTTCTAAGCGTTCGAGTTGTTGCCTTTCTTCATCTTGCTCTTTGAGGTATTGATTTCTTTCTTCTTTAGCCATTAGATCTAACCGTCTAGCCTCCCTATGTAAATCTCTTACTGATAGACCACTAGATATAACATCTAACCCAAATACACTAACATGCTCATTTATTAATTTATTATTTATATCGTAAGCAGATTCAACATCATCGTAAGCAGATGCGAATTCATCTCTTCGTTTTCTACTTTCTATTATTTTTTCTTTATCTCTCTTATCTTTTGGTTGTTCCTTCTGATATAATAAATATTTGCTGAGCTCACTAATACCATTATCTAGTTCTGATAGTTTATACTTGAGTTCGTTCTTCCTTTCTATCATTCTATTATATCCTTCCATGAGCATCCTCACTATTTTCATTTCATTATCTTTTATTACTACTTTTTCTAAGGATGCGATGTCACTCTTCGATAATGAATACTTGTCGTTTGGTTTACTCTTTGGTGGCATGCATTTATCTTTTGGTTTACTACTTTTATTAATTGGCGTAGTATCTAGACTATATTCTTCTATGAAGTCCTTCGATCCTATTTCGATAGTCTCTAATTCTTCTTCTAGGTTCTTTTCATTAATTCGTACCATGATCTCTTTCCTTCCTTTTTTCTTACTTTTTCCTACTTTCTCCATAGATCTAGATAATGAGGAAATCTTCTTTCTTACTTCTTTTAGTTCGTCTTCTTTTTTGGATCTTAGTTTTTCGATATCTTTGTATCCTTTTATGATTCCCTCCATTTCAATATTATTATTAAACATCACCTACTTATGTAGTTTGAGTATATTAAAATAAGGTCAAGGTCAAGGGTGTGGTCAGGGTCAAGATCAATTAGGGCGTGGTCACATTCCTGGAATTCCATTCTAAACCGGTTTCTTGGAAATCCACTTTTAACTGCATTCCTGAATACCACTTTAAACCGGTTTATTGGATCAACTATATAATAATTTCATTAAGTATCAGACAGGCTGAATAAATTAACAGTAGGAGGAAAAGGCCATTCCATTCGTGGGCGTGGTCAATTAGGGCGTGGTCACGTGATCAAATTCTTGGAATCCAGTTTAAACCGGTTTCTTGGAATAACGACATAATATGAATAAATTAACAGTAGGAGGAAAAGGCAGACTTCTGGCGACGTCTTTGTCATATTTTGAATTACTGGCGCTGCGCCAGTATTTCACAATATGTCAAAAACTGCGCCAGAATCGGCATTTTCCCCCTACTCTCTGGCTTTCAAATAGTCGAGTATGATGCCTGACGATGGGAAATAAAGATCTGAAACAATACAAAGGCACAAACCTGCTAATCGAAGTTGTCAGTTCGAGCCGAGCAATTCCAAGCCATGAACTACAAGTACTGGCTCCAAATATCCAGCAAGAGATTCCTCAGTCCCAGAATATCATGGCCGAAACAGGAACACTTTTTCCAGGCAGGACAAATTATCTTTTCTGTAATGCTTAATGCTTTTCGGCTGTCCAGTTCGTCTTTGAATTCGCAGCAGTTTTGTTTAAAGTGGTTTTCGTGTCGATTTTCGTAATCCAGGACGATTTTCGTTGCATGTCTAGCCCGATATGGATTGAGGTTTTCCTATTATTTTGCATTTTCGTCTTTTAAAAAGCTAGTTTTGGGAGCATAACTTCACACTAGTACTTTCTCTCGCCTCTTGTTCCATGCCGATTCGTACGCAGAGCAAACACGGCCAACTTCACAAGCGAATATGATTGACATTTTACAATGTATGGAGAATTTCGCGTTTGACATTTCCGAAAAAGTTTTTAAAAATCGTTTCGCGATCGATCTTGCATCTATTTTATAAAAGAAATAGAAAACGTTTACCGTGTTTACATAGCCTGATGCAAACACTCGGGTTTACACAACAACTTGAGAATTCTCCCAAACTTCCCCTCGTGTTTGCATCAGGCTATGTAAACACGGTAAACGTTTTCTATTTCTTAAATGTTATTCTTTTTCATCTTAGAGCTCTACTGTACTTGTGGAGAAGGGGAATATGGCACTATGATAGCATGTGATAGTCCAAACTGTCAACTACTATGGTTCCACATGGAGTGTGTTGGTCTGGCTAGTGCTCCTGAGGGAAATGGATTTGTCCTCTATGTAAAGTTCGCAAGTTTGATATTATCTGTTTGTTAGAAATGGACAAGCTTTAGTTGAACCATGTATTTTTTTACACAGGTCATTTCCATGCAGAGGTGTCACCTCAATGTTGTTGATTTCACAGTTGAAAGAGATATTGATGAACAACAACAATAATTTATTGTTATAAGCTCTTGCCACAATAAAAGATACTGTATTTGATTGAAGTATTTTTTTGTTTTTTCAGGTTAACCACCAGTCCTTTCACAGTTTAGAGTGCAGGTGTGCAAAATATAAATGCTTAGACAGCTATATCGTACCTCATTCAGTTAATTTATTTTCATTGTTATTGCTCCCTCCCCCTGGGGTGGGGGTATTTGCAGATTTTGTAGAGGTAATCCTGCCCCAGGTAGTGGGAAATTGGTCTTTATTTGGTCAAGGGTAAAAACAAATCCCCACCATATCCCGGGGTGGGGAGGAGGGGGTTTATATTGACTCAAGCATTATCGGAATGTGGAATCGATGTTGTAAATGTTTTTGACACATGCTCTTAACAACATCCTTCAACAAATGTTCAACCAATATCGAAACCGTTTCACCGAGACGTTAAGCTTTCTAATCAACTGCTATTATTCTAGATGTTTCATTTCAGGCCATGTCAAACAGTTTCAACCTCGGTTTCAACATATGTTGCACCAATGTTTAGGAGATGTTGAGACCGTTTCACCAGGGCTTAAGACCGGATACACCATGACCTAACACAATACGCGAGTATTTACGGTTGTTTAAAGTCCTAAGTACACTTAAGGATGCTAACAAATTGGTAGCAGTCAAAAATGATTGGTATGTCAGTTATACACTTTACCTAATATCCAGCTATTTTATTCTCTCTTCCTTTTAACTGTTCTCTTTTTCAACAGGGCCATCAGGTTTGACTGATTGACAATTTCGTCATTCTCTTTTCTCTTCATGCTCTGTCTCCTGTGTTCTTTTTGCTGTTGTGCATATGGGGAGTTGATTAACTCTGAGGGCAGCGTTACACTCAGTGGGTGCAGGTTTTCTATTATGTCTAAAAATAAGTTCTTGTTATTGTTGTTAATGAACGTAATAGCAAATCCACTGGTACCAAGTCTTCCAGCACGACCAACCTGATGAACATATTCCTCAAACGTAGAGGGCATGTCGAAATTAATGACCTGGTGAACAAAAAAGATCAACAGTTTAAACCTTATGAGCATATGTCATGTTTAACGACCTAATGACCCACAACATAAAACAATTTAAACCCTATGACTGTGTTAGATTAACTATCTGATGAACAAAATATCATTATACCAATTATTAGATAGAAGGCACTAAAAATCCCTTCACAAACTCATGCATAAGTAATGACCTTATCATTTTGTCCAATCAGATGAAGTAAATCACTCGCATGCATGCTCCTTTATATTAATAATAATATGCACGTTCCAGGAGCATTCTACAGGTCTCAATGTTCTTACGATACTAATCAAACAAGAGGCCCAGAGTGGCCTTAACTCGGGTCACCCAGGAATATGTCACCGGTTATGACTATGAAGTTAGATCTAAGGATATTCTTACAGAGCTAGGTTGGAAAAACCTTAATGAAAGACGTCAAAACCAGCTGGCTGGTCTCATGTTCAAAACGTTAAATGGCCATACTCCGGCCTATCTCTTTGATCTTAAAAAAAAACGAGTGATGTACATGCATATAACCTGCGTCGCTCTGATCATAGTCTTTTTCTCCCTATAGAGGGGCTTACCTGTGGAACAACCTTTCAAATAACCAATGCTCAATCACAAATTTTAGAAATTTTATTGATCATTTATAAGATATATTGTATTTAATTCATATTATAATATTTTGTAATTAGTTTTAATATAGGCTCACAGCTCTCTGGAAGAGCATTATGTATGAAGAGATTTTCCGTGATTAAATAAAGTTTAATAATAAAATAATAATACATTTAGTTTATGGAGTTCTAGCTTTTTTGACAGTGTTATACATGGTTTGTGCTTGCCTGTTTGTTGCCCCATTTCAGACCACGTGATAGTTCTCCAGAGGATTCAGTGCTTTGTTTTCCAATTTAGAAATTGGTACATTTCCTCTTGGGTTATTTCAGCATTACCCAAGGGACAAGAAACAGGATAAATTAAGATGCTCAAAAACTCAAAATGCTGCTGAAATAATATCTTAGCAAACATATTGTTCACTCCTGTCATAGCTTTGTATACAATATCGAACATCTTTTCAACAATGGAAACTCAGTAAAACCATTTCAAAATCTTGGCACTTTTATATAGCCGCCTACATGTAGGCACTTGAAGTGCAATTGCATCGAACAACAAAGCCAGTACCAATGTGAGATCTGACAGCACATTAGACACAAGCTCCTGTGCATGTAACCAATGTGAGCTTTTACCCCTGACCGACGGGCAACAAACATCTGACAAACGACCCCTGGGGTAGGCCACAGATACATGCAATATTTAGTATGTATGCTACCATCTACTAGATTTAGCCTGCATATTAATATAATATATATACATTGTAGCAGCACCAAGGGAGGAGAGGAAAAGAAAGACGACCACTAGGTATTGCTAATTGGGGAGGGAGACTGTGTTAATAAACTCTCTCTATGTAAGACTATATCCACTCGAGGGTGGTCACTGCCAGATATTTGTTTGCGCTCTGTGTCGGCCTACGATTTAACATCCTGATCCAAGAAAAAACAAAGGTCAAATCCATCTATTAACCATTTGCAGATGTCAGCTAGAGCATTTAGGCAGTACCTTCTCCCAGCTCTTTTAAGGTCCCATCAGGGGAACGTGGGGAAGGGAGGGCCAACACTAAGAGTGGATGCAATGGTGGCTACACCAGGATTTGAACCCACTACCTCTGCACAACAGACCAACACTTAAACCACTGAGCTTTAATACCACAATGTAGTTAGCAAACTGGAGCCAGTGAATCTGTGGGCCAAACTTAGTTCAGATAAAAATGAATGAGTGAAATTATACATAAAATGATACACATATAACTGAAATGTAAAGTAAATTATTAGTTCTCAAATAAATAATAGACTAACTGATCCCAAATGATGTTTCGTATTTCAGAAATAAACATGCGATTTCCACTCGGTTTTTAGATAATCGACATTGGAGTAGTCTGTCTTCACACCAAATTGTGGGAATGTTTAAAACTAAAAGTACTCCTAACCCGGAGAATTTAAGTGCTGGCCTCCTGTAAGTTCCAAGAACTGAGAAATCAGGCCAGTTTCTACTCTATTTGAAGCCATTAACCTAATAAATGACAATACTGCAAGCTTGTATTAAAGTTCGTGTTTATACTTACAAGTCGGTTATAGTGTTTTACCCGGCCACACTAGCTAACTGTGCGTCCTTTCGTAAATGTGAGAATTTTCCATCGAAAGTCTCTAAAAGTACTGTCAGCCCTAGAATAACTGAACATCTTGTTATTTCAGTCGAAGAAACCTTTGGCTTTGGCAAAATAATGGTTAAGAATGGCTCAAATCTTAGCTCCCGTTCCTTGGAATATCGGATCGATATCGGATATTGGAATATCAGAGGTCAAATGAGTTTAGCCTTTAGAGTCTGAGTGATTTTGATTGTCTTACCGATTTATTTACCGAGCAAACACTGTCGCCCTGAAAAATGTGGGAAAACGTCAACTTGAACTACCCCAAAAATATTGAATTAGATTCAGATTGTCAAGGAGGAAAACGTAGGCCTGTCAAAAGAAGAAAACGAAAAAAGAAAATCGAATTAGAGCTGACTCGAAAAACCGGAATGACTAGGAAAACATACGCAAAACATTGGTATGACGTCATCAGAAAATTGTAAAATACTGTCTGAGAATACCGAATAGGACAAAAACACGAAACACGAATAAAAATCCCAAAACACAATTCAAATTCCAAAGCACGTGCCCTGAGATCCTGAGATCAGCTGCTACGTGTTTGAGACAGAGATCAGTGGTTGATGACGCAAATGCAATGTGTCAGTGCTAACTGGGAGTAAACATGTATTGCCTAATTGTGGTACTGTTATAAAGGAAATATTTAATTTCTGTCTAAAGTGTGGAAATTCTGCTAAAGAACGAGAGTCTGGGAGAACAAATGATTCAGCGGCCACTGGAAAATCCAAGTCAATTCTAACTTTGGAGGCATTTATGAGTAAGAAAGGAAGTGACAGGACTTCTCAGTTCAATTTAAATAAATCGAAGAAGGCCAAGCCAAGGGTAGAGGAAGGAGTCACTATTAACATTGGAATAATGACATATGTTGAAGTGGGCCTACAAGCTCGAAGAAAAAAAAAGCTGTGATTGAAAGTTTGCAGGTCGGCAGACAGTGACAAAGTCTTGAAGTTAGCAGTGGCCAAGCATTCCGTACACAACTCCAATGATACTGTAATGGCCTCTCCCCCACTTGCTTCAAATTGTTATACTCTTGCAAAATACAAAGGTGAACTAGGAAAACGTATTAACCAGTTATTCTTTTGTTCAAGTTCAAGTGCCAAAGGCGTTTTAGGCTGGGCATTGGGTGATACATTGAAGGCCATTTTTGGACACTTATCCGACAGGAAAATCTTAAATGCCTTGCACCATAGTTCAGATGTTGAAGCTGCTGCAATATGCATCTGTTATTGCAAAAGATGATCAAGAATGGGATTCAGATGAGTTAGAGATGCAAAGTGATGAAAACATTGGCAAGGAAGCCATTTGTGCTAAATTGAAGGAACTATCTAAGCGAATATTACATTCAGGTTAGTTGAAACTTAAGATAAGAAGATGTGTGTGGGAAGATACACTGGTAAAACGTAGAAGACTGGTGGTAAATGTTCATTTCATTTGAGAACCAGCAGTTGATGAAGGAGGGCCAAGGAAAGAGTTTTCCTTTCTTGTTCACAAACATATGCAAATTTCTTGCCTTTTTACTGGTCCACCAAAGAGTCGTAGTTTTGCACACAACACCATTGCCTTACAGAAGGAAGAATACTTTTATTATGGGGCGGTGTCAGCATTGTCAGTTCTTCAGGGATCACCTGGTTCTACATTGTTTTTTTCCCCTTTGTAGACTATACTGTGTATGGCAACTTCCAATGGGTAAAGTAAGGGCAAGACTAGAAGAGTTCATGCAATGGATCCAGAGAAGTTCAAACAAGAGGCTTCGTTGAACAACCTCTGCGATTTAAGGCAGGGTACTTAATAGTCGGGGAGCTGAGGTCGAAAAATAGAGGTTTCGTTCAACCCAGACCACAGTAAAGGTTTGACACCGGATTCTGGTAGAATAGAACCTACTGAACAATGCTAGGTACTTCGTAGAGTTGAATTGTGGTATCAGTTTCGAGTTAAGGCCATGTTTTGTTACGTAATCTACGTTTTAGCATGGAAACGAGGCTAATCAAATAATCCGCTTTAACCTGGCTAATTCTTGGTAGAAATAGACAAAAACACCAGGAAAGGTAACTTGTCAATATTATGCTTGATTATCGCTATTGATATACATCAAAAGGTGTCACGTGACTTGTCACGTGATTTGCTGGAAGCCAGAAACCTGGTCGAAATCGGGAAAAAAGTGATACATTAAAGATTCTGTCACAGAACAGCCCAATGAAACGGCTTATACTTTGAATTTTGGAATAACATTGCTTTCTACATATTGCTACGTATTAGTTAGGTATTTTAAAACTCTCAAACGGTTATATTACGTTTTTATAGGCAAATGCACATCAAAACGAGGCTAATTGTTCAATCGGCTATAAATTGCATTGCCTATGTGTATGAAGCTAAAATAATACTGAGAAAGTGAGTACCTGTTGTAATTATAATGATAAAGTGTGTCAGCGAACTTTAAGGGAGTCACGTGACCAGAGATGTCTATTTGCTAGCATCAAAAGAAAACCTAATCTGATATTCGCCTGCCTCGTTATTGGGTTGATCCAGATCGAGGCTCTAGATATCCAACATGGCGGCCTCCATGGTCACTTCTCTACGTCGTCTGTAAGTATGGCAAATTCATATTCAATAAGTTCGCTTTTCAATGATTTCTTATTAATACAGGGAGGCTTTATTATAGATAGGTTGTACTACAGTTAGGCCTGAATAGATTGTGCTAGCAAATCCAGCCAAAGTTGCTCCAAAAAAAGGCTAAAAGTTGCTCAAAAGTTGCCAAAAATTGAAAAAGTTGCCACCAAAATTTGAAAAAGTTGCTCACTTTGGCGAGCCATTTTATTCTAGATAACAACTTAAAACATGGAATGTTGGATGTGTAATTCAATATAATCTTAAAGTTCAACATAACTACTAATAGTAGTACTTTCTAATGAAGTAAAGTAGTTTCTAATGAGTAAATCTCATGATATTGACCATAGACACCACATACGGTGATAAAGTTTACAGCCTCTTTGCGTTGTTGTATCTAATCATGACTGAAGCCTCAAGGTAATCCTCAAGGGCAGTGTCTTGCTGGTCATTCTTCAGAAGGCTGAAGGCTCTCTCAGCAGATGCTGAACTTGGCTGGATGACCAACATCTTCTTTACCACCCCTGCAGGATAATTCGCGGGCGATATTAAATAGATAGCTGCTGTCCAGTTCGTGGGCGCACATCAATTCATGCACGGAAAGTAGAAAACAAAGGAATGTTAATCATTTGCGGGGTCAATACTATTCAATACACGTCTACAGCATTCTTAGTGTCGACCAGTTTCAATTAACAGAAACATATGGGATAATTTGGGTGTTTTATCATTATTTGTTGCTCAAAAGTTGCCAAGGAAGGCAAAAGTTGCTCTAGGTTGCTTGCAGTACAAAAAGTTGCTCAAAACTCCAGAAGTTGCTCAAAAGATGCCGAGCACAATCTATTCAGGCCTAACTACAGTATATATATAGAGGATATTACACGGTGGTGAGAAGATATGAAGTTTATCCTCGAGAGTCGAAAACATTTCGTGAAAACATTTCGTGAAATAGCAGTCCGAAAAATTCACTGACAGGATATCTCAGTAAAATGTAAAGCGCCATGAGACTGTGGTGATATGGCGCTATATAAATATGTCAGTTTGATCGTATTAATGAAACATTAAGAAAGGCAAAGGAGTCATCAGTTGCAAATCTCATATCCGCCCTAACATTACGGCAGGATGAGGTTTACAGTAGGCTATCTCCATATATAATAGACCTGAGCAGTAATGATATATTCTGGCACTCTTCTTGCTACTCGATATACACAAGCCAACAAAATGTTAGATATGCCACAAGCTCTAAAGAATTTGAATCTTATGTGGCTGCAGATAGAAGCGGCGAGAATGTAGAGGAAACGAGTTCGTCAATCAGCCGGATGTCTCGATCTATATTCACACCTACTGATTGGGCAAAATGCTTATTTTGCAACAATAAGACTCATAAAAAGATCAAGGAAATGCAAAATGTGTGCACGTTTGAGGCTTGTAAAACGATAAAGCAGGCTGCAGAAGCTAAATGTGATGAAGTAATGCTCCATGTACTCCGAGGCGTGAATAATGATCTCGTGGCAGCAGAAGCGAAATACCATAAGAACTGTTTTGCCTCATATGTGAGCAAATCAAATCTAAAGTACAAGAGCCTTAGAGAAAAGGAAGGAGAGTCAATGTACGACCAGGTGTTTAAAGAAATGGCCGATCATATCATAGGAGGCATAGAGGAGGGTAAAGCTTATGATATGATGTCACTTCTGTCGATGTACAGAGGATTCTTACAAAAGAAAGGTATTAATGCGGACAGCTACACCAAGCAGCGCCTAAAGCAAAAATTACAACATTACTTCACTGATAGTATTGTTTTTCACCAGCCATTCGACAAAAGCAAGTCCGAACTAGTTTATTCCAGTCAGATATCAGTACAAGATATCATTAACGCAGCTGTAAACTTACATCCACCGAAGGTGACATCAACATCGCCAGAGAAAACAAAGGGCGTAGATCAAACCCAGCAGATTGCCCATGCTGCCAACATTATCAAGGACGAAATCAGGAAATGCGATGGTATCTCCATACGGCCCCTTGATGTCAACGACATCAATCTAGAGTCTGCAAAAGGCATAGTACCTCGAAGTTTGTACTGGTTATTACGCTGGATCATTACTGGTGATGACGATGCCTCAACAAGCTCTTGCAGTAATATGGCCGATGAGAGACGCGTTCTAAGCATTGCTCAAGACGTTATTCACTCTGCCCAAACACGTTAGCCTCGCAATGTCTGTCCATCATCTAACAGCCTCCAAACTACTGATTACGCTGTTGAATCGAATGGGTCATTGCTCTTCGTATGAGGAAATACAAGGTGTTGACACGAGCCTTGCAATGGAGGTCCTTGCCAAATCTGAGGAATATGGCACGGTTATACCCTCAAATATATCCCCAGGTTCATTTGTGCAGGTTGCTGCTGATAACAACGACATTAACGAGGAGACCTTAGACGGCAAGAACACAACCCATGCAACTACCATGGTTATTTACCAACGAAAGCCTTTTGGCCCAGCGCCCCAACCAACTGTGCTTGCACATCATGCAGAGAGAAGAAGATCGCTGCAAACACGAGGAAACGTTTACGAAGTACAAGAATGTTATGCGCATGGGAGGCGGCCCGCCGTTACAACATTTCTCGGTGCAATAGGTGATGAGTGGTATAAAGGAGAGAGCAACAACTACACATCAGCAAGCAACATGGACGTAGTTTGGGCATTACTGCGACTTAATCCCTCTAGATTAAACCAGCTGGTGCTCGCAGAAGTCCAAGAAAATCAACCTGTTCCAAGCTGGAGTGGATTTAATTCCATTTTATTTCCAGACATCCCACTGTCAACTACCATTGGTTACTGCCCAATGATACATGGGTCATCTACCGAATTCAGTACTGTGTATACAGTGATGAAGCACGTCCAGAAGATCAGTTCAAGCATTGGTCAAGTGGATTCCGTAGTTACGTTTGATCTCGCCATTTATGTTAAGGCCAAACAAATTAAATGGCGGTATCCAGATGAATTCTCCGATACAGTGATACGGATGGGGGGATTCCACATTGCATTGAACTTTCTTTCACTGATTGGAAAGAAGTACATCAATTCAGGACTTGATGATCTGTTCATAGAGTCAGGCATATATGGTGCTGGATCAACATCTGCTTTAATGAAAGGCAAATCCTACAATCGAGGAGTCCGAGCGCATAAGTTGTCCATGGAAGCGTTGTTTCGTCTCATGTGAAAAGCATTTTCCCAGTGGTTTAGCGACAGCCGAGAAGATAAGGGATGCGTTGATGAGGAGGCCCTGCTGAAAAAGATCAAAGCATGTAGATTTGCAGTCAAACACACAACTAGTGTACCAGAGAGAGTAGAGGAATTGGCTTCTGACATGCAGGAATTAGCATCGATGTTCGAAACGTTCAAGAGAGAGGCTCGAACCAAGTCCAATATGTTCGCATTCTGGGAGGAATATGGTTCTATGGTGAACGCGCTTCTGCAGTTCATTAAGGCAGAAAGAACCGGGAACTGGCATCTGCACCTTTCCGCTACAGCGACTATGGTACCATATTTCTTTGCAATGGATAGACCAAACTACTCCCGTTGGTTGCCAGTGTATCTCGCAGACATGAATCAGCTGGAAGTTAAACATCCACAAGTTCATCAGCAATTTCTCAACGGAAACCATGCTGTAAGCCGTTCCAACCAGCCATTTTCTCAAGTGTGGACTGACATGGCACTTGAACAGTCGATCAACGCGGATTCCAAATCAAAGGGTGGAATCATCGGTATCACACAGAGCCCAGCCGCACTTGAGAGGTGGTTCCTTACAAGTCATGAGCGTGCGTCAGTTACAACATCACTCAAGGAAATGTACGCCATTCGGGAGTGTGATAGATTAGGAACGCACAAAGAAGCGGCACCAAAAAGGGTACAACGGGATGAAGATGATATACAGAAACTTGTCACATGTTTTACATCTGGCCTGATGACAGACCCTTTTGCACAAGCCACAGAATCCCATGTCAACTTTGCTACAGGCGTGGTTCTGCCTACTGAAGTAGCAGAACATCTAGTCAACTGCACGGAGAAGGTCCAGGAACAGATGAAGACATTCGTCCACAAGCGACTCGATACTAACGAAGTCAGTTTCTGGGATCCCGTACAAAATCTCAAGATCAAGACATTTAACACGCTAACAAAGAAGGTTCACGTTAAAGCGGCAGATGAGAAATATGTCACAGTCGGTGCCGATAGAGACTTGTTTGGACGGCTTCTAATCGCTGCTAATGTTAGACAAATCAATGTCAAGGACCTACCATTTGCACTTGCACATCCAGATGGTAGCCTAAGAAAGACGAACAAGAGCAACCTCTTCTCGATCATGGAGGGAAATGTCTGTGTCCTTCCAACGCTCCCAGCGCTACCTCCGGAAACTTCTTCAGTCTACATAATCGATGGTATGGCTTTGGTACAGATGACAAGGTCTGGTGGTGCAAACAATTTTGCTGAACTGGTAGCTAAATACTACTCCATCATCACAACTCCACTACATCATAATAACTGCAATCAAGTAGACATTGTCTTCGATCGATACTGGGATAGGTCAATCAAAGATGGAGAGCGCATAAGACGGGGAGCAACAAGTGCTCTGGAGGTCAAGATCAACGGTCCATCTACACCAGTTCCGAAGCAATGGGGGAAGTATATAGCGAACCCACAGAACAAAGTAAATCTATGTCACTGTTTGACAGAGTCGTTCTGCAAGTTGGGTCAAGAGAAGATGCCACACAACAAGAAACTCGTGATTGGAGAGGGTTTCAAGGATGGAGAAATAGCAGTGTCCATCACAAAAGGTCATTGGGAAACTCTCACACCACTGAAATCTGATCACGAGGAAGCGGACACAAGATTACTGTTCCACGCCAAACATGCTGCACACGTTGGAATGAGAGTTGTCATCCAGTCACCTGATACTGATGTCTTTGTGTTATGTGCTACCCATTATAGAGATCTGGGCTGTGGGGAATTGTGGTTTTGTACCGGTGTCAAAGATCGACTTCGATACATTCCAGTCCATGACGTATCCCGAACCTTAGGCGAAAAGATGTGCAAAGCTCTTCCAGCCTTCCATGCTCTCACAGGTTGCGACTCCAACAGTGCTATTGCCGGGATCGGGACGAAGAAGGCATGGGGCATTCTCAGTCATAGCCAAGTGCACCAGGAAAGCCTTGCCCTATTAGGAGAACGTCATGCCCTGGATCAAGAAATCGCAACAAAGTGCGCTGCCTTCATCTGCAATTTGTATCCGTCACCAAAGAGGAGTACGAGTACAGTTGATGAGTTAAGATACCTGATGTTCTGCCAGAAGAAGCAGAAAAGTGAGATGCTTCTCCCAACTTCAGACAGCCTGAATCTACATTTGAAAAGGGCAAATTACCAAGCCTTTGTTTGGAGGAGTTCCCTTGTCGCCATGCAAGAGTTACCATCTCCGGCTTGTCACGGATGGGCAGTAGAAGACAACTGCTTACAACCAATTCTCATGACAAAGGAGCCGGCACCAAGAAGCATTTTGGAGTTGACTACATGCCAATGTAAGAAGTCAGAATGCAGAAGTAACTGTTCCTGTAACAATATTGGACTATCTTGTACAGAGGCTTGTTTTTGTATGGCTGATGAGACGTGCAAAAATCCTCACGGAACGTTACTGCAATACTCTAGTGATTCTGATGAATCTGATTCGGATTGAACAGTTTTCAGTGAGATTAAAAACATTCAGTATACCAGAACTCACAGACAAGCATCCGATTATAAGTAATAAGGGAATTCGGTGGCGTTTAGCATGCATTGTTTGTATGATACGTCCTGGAATTACGTGGGACTGCATACCACATTCAGAAAGTCATATTCCACTAGAATATGCAATAAATTTAAATAAATATCCTTGCGCTTCCGATGATTGTCTTTCTTTTAGCATCTTTCTATTCAGAAATCATGTCTGATTTGATCATGTGTTTTGCCATATCCCTGGTCATGTGACTCCCTTGAAGTTCGCTGACACACTTTATCATTATAATTACAACAGGTACTCACTTTCTCAGTACTATTTTAGTTTCATACACATACATGTAGGCAACGCAATTTATAGCCGATTGAACAATTAGCCTCGTTTTCATGTTGATGTGCATTTGCCTATAAAAACGTAATATAACCGTTTGAGAGTTTTAAAATACCTAACTAATACGTAGCAATATGTAGAAAGCAATGTTATTCCAAAATTCAAAGTATAAGCCGTTTCATTGGGCTGTTCTGTGACAGAATCTTTAATGTATCACTTTTTCCCCGATTTCGACCAGGTTTCTGGCTTCCAGCAAATCACGTGACAAGTCACGTGACACCTTTTGATGTATATCAATAGCGATAATCAAGCATAATATTGACAAGTTACCTTTCCTGGTGTTTTTGTCTATTTCTACCAAGAATTAGCCAGGTTAAAGCGGATTATTTGATTAGCCTCGTTTCCATGCTAGAGCGTAGATTACGTAACAAAACATGGCCTTAACTCGAAACTGATACCACAATTCAACTCTACGAAGTACCTAGCATTGTTCAGTAGGTTCTATTCTACCATAATCCGGTGTCAAACCTTTACTGTGGTCTGGGTTGAACGAAACCTCTATTTTTCGACCTCAGCTCCCCGACTATAAAGCCAATTGTAACCTTTGAAGACAAAGAATAATTCACTAGGTCTATTTGCTTGCATCACCTTATTCTGTCAACACTGCCAGAAATCGAGAATTTATTGACGGATTTAAGACAAATGAGGTCTTAGAACTCGTGAGGAACAACCCTTGCAAATCACACACACTCTTGCAGTTCTCTGAAATGGAAAAGCTCACAGCTGATAAGGTTGATGACCTATTCACATGTATATACACTATACAGACGCATATTTTGTACAAATAAACCTAGTGTATTGCCACAACTCACCTGTTTAACATTCAGCAGATCCACTCCTCTCCCCAGCACCCCAGTAGTTACTATGACAGGGAATACGCCAGACAGGAATGACTGTAGAATGTGTGTTCTCTCACTCTGTTGTTTGTCACCATGCATTGCCATGCAAGAGATGTGACACACCTGCAGTGGAATGCATTTACAATGAACTTGGGTCACAGGTTCAATGAACATGGGACTCGCTTATTCTGTACCTTGATTGGTAAAGCTGAAAGGTCTAATTCATCTTTTCCATTTTCAAAAATACCATGTTTGAGGTATTCTACAATAGCAATTCTTAGAATTTCTTGCCGTAAAAACGACACTTATAATAACTTTTAGTAAAGTATGAACAATCTCCAAGATTGGACATGTAAGTTCTAAAATGCGTCCCATGCCCGTGGACTTCCCTTTTTTTCCTGGGGAAAAATAGAAATGGGTCACAGTCTGATTATATTTACTTGCCTCACTCCGTCCACATTACATTATCTTCACATTATAATAATAATAGTATCAAAATACAACACCACCCTCTCAATTCCTCTTAGAAAAAGAAATGTTATAGTTTCCTGCAATGCAAGGTTTCCTGTCAGGTAGCAAGCATGCTAAAGACATCCAAATCATGAAAAACTTAAGATTAAAATTTAAAAGAAAAACAGTGTTTTAAATGAGATTCATTGACACTCTAGTTTTTATTTTCCATATAACGGGAACAAGAAGCTTTTAAACTTTTTCTTTCAGACTTTTCTCCAACTAAAAGTTGTTTTCTGTTGTAATATTTTTCCAAACAGAAGATTGGATTGTAATAAGTCGGTTTATCTTGACAAATACATAACATATACTTGGATACATAACACACACTTTACATGTAGGTCAAACACAGTTTTGTGTTTTTACTGTTCACACATTTGCGAATTCATCCATGTCAAACTCTAAAAGCTTCAAAGGGGCCATTCACATGGTACTTGGACATTATATATATATATTTGTAATAACTAAACTTATTTTTTATGAATCACAAACAAAATAAAAAACTTTTTTTCAGAATTATTAATATAACTATTATTCCTAGGTAAAAATAAAATAGGAAAAAATATATACTAATTCCTTAAATCACATCCCCAAGAAAATGTGTTGTTGTTTTTAGCCTTTTTGTTCCTCCCCTATTCATTTTATCCTGAATTAAAACCCTCTCACCTTGGTAACAGCTTCTGCAAGCAAGTCAGCCCCCATCTTGGAATCCACAAATATCACAATTGGAGGGTTATAGTGTTTGGTATCCATCAAAATAGAAAAGAGATGCTTTTTCTTGGACTTTTCCTCCACCCATAACACAACTTGTTTGACTGCCTGTGTCGGCGTGCTGGGTGTGCCAACTGATATGTATACAGGATTATGTAAAAGTCGACCTGCCATCCTCTCTATGGTGGCAGGTATAGTGGCAGAGAACATCATAGTCTGTTTGGCATCACCGAGTTGTTCAATTATTTGCTGCACCTGAAATACAATACATAATCCTATCCCTCAGTTACAAATGTAAGGTCAAACTTAATTTTACCTTAATACTGTATTCTAAAGAACTTCATGAATGTTTGCTTTGTAGTGAGGAATCACTCCCCTAACTTTAAGTGATCTATATTTTTTGGTCCTTCAATTATAATTTACGGTAGATATAGATGTATCTTGTAACAGACCATCAGAGATTCTGCTAGACCAGCATATACTTTAACGGTAAAAATTAGAACTGTACCACACAAAAAATGATGCTGGTTTTTCCATGTGGCTCTGTACCAAATAAAATAATTTTGTACCGGTACAGAGTACATGTACGTCTGATAGAAGAGGGTAGCAGAATCTCTAACAATGAATGTAGAAGATCAATTGTGTAAATTTCTCTCTGTATTTTAAAGAGAAACAAGAGCCAATCTAGGCTTTCACTCGAGCCACATGAGATTGAAGATGAAATACACTTTCATTTGAAATCTTCTTAGTAATAACCAAAGGGAAGAAGTATTAGCTGAATTTAGCAGTGGCTGGTAGTGCGGTGACTTTCATTCTCTGCTGCCCTAGTATATATGTAATTTAATATTTTTTGTTTTTCTCGTATGTAAATTAAAGATATGATAGGCAACTAGTTCCTGTAAAAACTAGTTTTGGTCTGAGTCGGCGGGGAAGATAAACAATGGTATGTAATCAACTAAAGTCGATTGAGGTATGCTAACTGCCGTGGAAAGCGAGTAGCAGCTGACGTTTCGAGCGCTAGCCCTTCGTCAGAGCAAAAGAGGGAATTGTGGGTGGGGAAATGGTTTATAAGTGTCGAGTGCATGCTTACCGCTGAGGAAACATGTGCTCGGATCAATTGTGATCAAAGAAAAGTGCGCCAACAATAGAAATGCTAATAGTTGTAACAGCAAGTGTTGATGAGTAAACCAAGGAAACATGCTGATCTAAGTGTGAGTGAATACATGAATTCTGAAATTAAATGAACGAAAAGCGTTCATTAATACCGTGAGGTGACAAAGTTCCTAATTTGAAAATAAAGTTCTGTTCTTTGCGTTTACGAGTGTCGGTAGTACCTTGATGCAGAGAAAAAAGCCGCATACAGTGATGTGATCAATGCAATGATCAGAGTGTGACATCGACAGAAGCACGGCTCTGCTACCGTCCAAACCTAAGACTGAAGATAGGATTCCGTTTCCATTAACTTAACATCCGTCTAATCTGTCTATCAAGAAAATTATCCAGAGGAACTTTAAGATTTTACAGAGTGATCCAGAGATCGCCTCTATTTTCCCGCAGCCTCCTCTCATTTCTTTCAAACGTGACAAGAATCTCCGTGATTCCCTAGTCAAAGGATCACTACAACCTGATCTTCAACCAGGCACTTTTTAATGTTCTAGGACACGATGCAATACCTGTGCTTACACTAAACCTACGACATCTATTTCAGGACCAAAAAGCTCTCTTAAAGTCAGTGATCATTTTGATTGTACTTCCAGTAATGTCATTTATTGCATCACCTGCACACTTTGTAACAAACTCTACATCGGAGAAACAGGGCGAAGATTAGGAGATCGATTCCGCGAACACTTGCTAGATGTTAGAACTAACAGCAAGGATCTCGCCAAACCTGTAGCTCGTCACTTTAACCTTCCTGGTCATTGCATTGATCACATCACTGTATGCGGCATTTCTCTGCATCAAGGTACTACCGACACTCGTAAACGCAAAGAACAGAACTTTATTTTCAAATTAGGAACTTTGTCACCTCACGGTATTAATGAACGCTTTTCGTTCATTTGATTTCAGAATTCATGTATTCACTCACACTTAGATCAGCATGTTTCCTTAGTTTACTCATCAACACTTGCTGTTACAACTATTAGCATTTCTATTGTTGGCACACTTTTCTTTGATCACAATTGATCCGAGCACATGTTTCCTTAGCGGTAATCATGCATTGGCGCAATTTCCTTTGATCCCAATTGATCCGAGTACGTGTTTCCTCAGCGGTAAGCATGTACTCGACACTTATAAACCATTTCCCCACCCACAATTCCCTCTTTTGCTCTGACGAAGGGCTAGCGCTCGAAACGTCAGCTGCTACTCGCTTTCCACGGCGGTTAGCATACCTCAATCGACTTTAGTTGATTACATACCATTGTAAATTAAAGAAGTTGACCTTTTAATTTAAACACTACTTATTCATGTAACACACGTTTACAATTTAGTATGCTGTTCTGTTATACTGCAGGTTCCGAGTATTAATAGACGATTGTCTCAAAGGTATGTTTATATTTGTACCATATTATAAGTTGCATCCTGTCCATCCTGTGATGGAGCTAGCTATGTCAATTTGTGTGCCTCTATGTAACTTTATCTGTTGTTCTTGCTATACATAATGAGCCATTACGAGTCCATCTTGGTATTTGTTGGATTAAAGATTATTAACTGAAATGCCTGTTGGTTCTCTCTAATTAAAAACTTTACCCTCATTCCCAAAACTTCAGTCTGCTCATTATATTACAGAACTATAAAGGGAATATTGTTGGAAGCCTTTAATTACTCGAACCAAAACCTCGGGCGTGAGAGGTTTCTTGTTTAAGTTTACCTCGAGAGTTGAATATTGCTTGGCGAGTGACAGTGTTGCTCTCACAGTTCAGGAGTTCAGATGTCTTCAGACTTCGATAGAGGATAGTAACCCATAACTGCTCAACCACAGTATATGTATTTGCTAGTAAATCGCTCAGTATTCGGTAAACCAGCCAAAAATACGGTCGAAAATATTTTAGTGTTGGCCTACCGATCACAGTGTTTACGTTGGTATGTATTATGACCGAGAGTAACACGAAATGTGATGAAATGTGGCATAAAACCTACGAAACGTACCTCAAAGTTCAGGAGTTCAGAATAGCGTCCGCAGAATCTAGCGACTGGACTGGAGAGAAATCTATTAGCACCAACAATTAATGCATAATTTAACGCATGCGCAGAAATTTAGCTGCACGGAACAAAAAAAAACTCGGGCCATATGGAATTTCAACAAGGAATAGTTGGTACAACTTTGCAGGTTCGATTAAAAAAAGTCTTTTACACTTGCAATATTTTTAGCCTTTGAGAGAAGAATAAATTACTTTAGATACTTTTTACAAGAGTTACATATATAAATTCTTTTGAAGAAGAATTGTGATTCTTTGTCTCCAGAGAAGCCATATACATGTAATAAGAAAATTGCAGCCATGTTTGTAACATTAACAGTAGCTACATGTACATGTGTTTCAGAAAATATACATGTGGCAACACAAGACCAGTCATAAATAGTGAACACCAATGATTAATTTAATGCAGTTTATACACATCTTAGAGTTGTACGTTCAGGCTTAGCTGCTGCATAGACCAAAATAGCAACTTATTTTAGGTATAACAAGGGATCTAAACAGATAATCTACTTCTTCTTGGGTGTAGCCTTCTTTTCTTAATCCCCTTATTACAAACAAGCACTTGTTGGCACTAGCTAACATCTATTTAAAGTGCACCTAACCCCTTTTGCAATTTTTATACATATGAATCTTTGAAAAGTTTTGAGTACTTCTGCAAAGAAATTTGTTGCTTACATAGAATACTCTATGTTCTACGCTTGTTTGAAATGGTGAAAATTTGACCTTTCCTGACCCATGACCGCATAAGAAAAAGCCGGGGTCGATTCTTGATCTTACGTCATATAATTCATTCCACTTTGCAATAATTTGAATAAATATTTAGCATTTTGTGCTAAAACGTACCGTCAAGCATCATGGCTCGTGGATGGAGCATGTATTGTCCAAACACCAAAGGCACAAAAAAGTATTGACATTATAAACAAGTTACGTCAATATTTACTATATTTACTTTACTATACACTCACGTATCCGTATTTACATTATGGAAATGTTATCTGCGCAAGTACATATCCTTCGAAACTATCAAGAATTGTTATGCTTCAAAAGAAGGTCATCAGAATTATCTCTTAAGCTGAATATAGAGATCACACAACTCAATTATTCAAGGAGAAAAGGCTCCTTAAAATACGTGAAATCAATTCAATGGAAATAGCCATCCTCATGTTCAAATTTCATAAAAAGCAACTTCCAGAGGTGCTACAGAACCTATTTCAAGCAAATTGCAACACGCATCATTCCGAAAACTGTCCCCTTCCAGTCAAAAATACACGGCTCAGGGTAATTTGCATTTAGAGGATCAAAGACTTGGAATCAACTTAATAAGAACATGCTTACAATCATTATACTCAATCAAAAGAACAATCCAGGAACACATAATTAATGATGTCCACTAAAACAACGGTAGTCGCACATTATTGAGTGATGAAACAATATGGCTGCCGTCAGCACGCCTCCGCATAAGCTCCCCCTAACAAATCAAATGAAAAGAATATATCCCGAAAGCCCCAACCCATCCAACCTGAACAAGACAAATAAGACCAAAAAGAAGAAACCTACAGACCAAGAAATTGATTACGACAAGGAAATAACCCCTAGGGACGTATTTAACATTGTAATCGAGCTGAAAGCCAACATCTAGATGAAACATGAAATGTTAGAACAGAAGGTTACAGCCTTGGAAAGCCGCATCGAAAATATGATCAAGACAATGATAACAAATCTAGCTGAAAACATTCATTGCCAATGAAATCAGAAAAGAAAAAGAGGGAATGGATGATGACATAAACAAACTTTCAACTTCTAGAGAACGACCTAAAATCAAAGCTTGGTCAGATCAACCAGATAAGTAAGGCACACAACGACCTGGAGCAACACACGAGAAATAATAGTATCAGGCTGTTTGGATGCAAGGAATCGTCGGTACATGTAAATTCAAAGCAGAAGGGGAACAAGATCCCAAGAAAGCATGTGCAAAGGTAATACAATTCCTCTCACACAAGTCAAAAGAAAATGTCATGAGGAGAAAGAAGGAGTTAAAGGGCAGCACATTCTGGATGAATGAAGATCTCACGCGAGAAAATATGGAAAAAATAAAAATCCTCAATGTCACCTACGAAGAGAAGGAAAGCTGCAAAGCGTTTGGTCTATTGATGGAAATATTCGCGTGCTGGCTTAGATAACTCAATCATCAACATCTACATACATGTACGTACAACATCGAAGACATCTCGTAACTAGCATGAAACACAATTAGAAGACTAAGTAACTACAAACACTACCACTAATCCAATGATTCAAAAATCAACTTGCAAAACATGCAGAAATATAATCGATAATGAAAAGAATCCTGAAACTACGATATTCTGCCGTATTTGTAACCAACCATATCATCTTCGCTGCATAAACAAACAAAGAACTCGAAAGGACAGTACCATGGCCAGTCAGTTTAACTCATGGTATTGTACAAACTGCCTTACAACAAACTCTATAAATTATATGACGAATGTATTCCAGTGAAAAAACTAAAACACAAAAGCAAAAAAAGCATGTTAACAAAACGAATCTTAAAATCATATAAAACAAACTCTATAAAAAATCATTACATAAACCATCAATCGATAACAAATTAAAATATAAACAATATAGAAACAAAACCAATCACCTCAAACTGAAGAATTTCCAAAAATGGCACTACAAAGAAAAGTTCGAACAAGCACAAAAAACCTTAAACATGGAACTTTATAAACGAAGTAATCAATAAGAAAACAAGAAGCTGTACGCAGCTTGAATTCCGGCGTATATTTTTCCCAACGCGGATGCTCTCATATGTGTTTGGCACATTACGAACGCACAATTAGATGCAAAAGTACTCAGAGACAGTCTATCTGGTCTAAAGCTCCACAAGATTTAGAACACGAGTAAACACAAGTACAACATGAACACAAGTAGAACATGAGTGAACACGAGCGAGGTTAGGTAAGCCAGGATACTCTTGAATAACATGCACAGATACTAGGATACAAATGCTGACTGATCTAAAACTCCACACGAGTCAAAACCAGAGTGCACTAGCGATTCATAATTTAATTAACAAAAAATATAATAAAAACATCAATAATACAAATTATGATATTTTTCTCTTTGTTACGTGTTGAATACATGCTTTTGCATTATCCCTTTGGGATCAATTAGAAGTTCTAAAAATACCACTCCTTCACGCGTTCATACCACTTGACGTCGCATTTCAGCATCGTTCTCTGGAGTTATGGGTGATGAAGCGATTACCACACAGGATCTTGTTGATTTTAAAGATTTCTTTATCGAGAAACTTGAAACTCATAAGTCAGACATAGAAGCTAACTACATGTATATTCGTACCAAGCAAGTTGCTGAAGAAGCGTTGGCCGTTTCAAAATGTTTTAAAGACGGCTCCGAGCTCAAATTCACACACCGTGGAAACGAGCGTAATTTTAAATTCAATCTAGAACTTGTTGCCTCCCTTGAGAAGACTCAAGCGTTACTCGAAGCTGGCGACTCTGTGAAGGCACTCGTTTCTGTTCAAGAAGCTATTAAGTTATTGACTGCGAAGTTCAAAACAAAATGCTGAAGGCTCTGCAAGCATATATTGAGGCTCTTTTCAGCCGTATGCTGGTTTCAGACAACGCTGTTGGCAGTCGGCACAACCAGGAGGACGTTCCAACTATTAAGATGGCGACAGAGCAAGAAGTGCCTGCCGGTTCTGCGGTGCCCTTGGTCATTGGTGGAAAGTTTGCCCCATGCTCCTCTCGCGAAGTCTCTCCGCTCCCGTTGGAAATACGCCCTTCATGGCAACACACGCCTTTTATCAGCCAGGGTCCGGTCAGCGTTTCTAGTTCTACAGCTTCTATGTCATCCTACCTGGATTCAGGTGACCTCTGTGTGTCACACGAATTTGAGGAGTTACTAACAGATAAGTCTGACATTGACACAACTATGTTATATAAGGTTAATTCGTCGTGTTACTCGTGTTTCGTTGCTAATATATTTATACTGGACCCAGTGAAGCTCTAGTGTGGCTATGTATTTGTCACCATATGGCATAATGTGGCTCTCGTGTGGCCCTGTGATCCATAGTATTTTATTACACCGAGGCTTACGTGTGGCCCCGTAGTTTTTGTCTAACCTAATTTTATTATTGGGCTCTCCTGTGGCTTATTGTTATCGGTGAGATATGTGGTGTACATGAAGTAGCTCCTGTGTGGCTATGTGACTATCATGCGGTATGTCGTGAGGCTCTTGTGAGGCCCTGTACTCTATAGTAACTCAATTCCATGTGTGGCCCGGAAGGTTGCTAGCTTTCGTATAGCTTATATAGGCATACAAGGTCCCTTTCCTAGGTGCAGGTACTTTTACGTACTTATTTTGAATACATTTTCTTTTCTTTCCCCAGCGGTTAACAACGAGCTTCCTGACCGACTAATTAAAAAGTATGGTGGTTGGAAAACTGAGTGTAAAAGATCACTATCGTAGGGAAGACCTTAAACAACAGCTCTTGGTCTCTTTGCATATTGACATCTAGATTCATAATTTATTCCCACACTTTGTTGCTTGAGGTCAGCCATGCAGCTCCCTCCAAACGTTGTTATCATTATTCATATGTGGAAAATAGAAATACTTTCTATTTGGCTGAGAGTAGCGAAAGAAAATAGAATTATCATCTTAGTTGTTTCGGGTTACCTGTTCTTAGCTCACCCATCCACCTGTGTGTTTCGCACTTTACGAATGCACAATCAGATGCACAGCTGTCGATCTGACCTAAAACTCCACGTGTCAGAACACGAGTAAAAACAAGTGAAGATGAGCGACTTCAAGTAAGCTAGGGTACCCTAGTATTAGACTTTTCGGAGTTGCGCGAGAAACCGGTAACTAGTAAAACGTGCGTTGCATTATGGGACTGTTTTAAGGGACGCTTCATTTTCAACATGGCGTCTGTCGTGATTCAGTATTGAAGAAGAATGGAGATTTTAGTTTTAAGTTAGAAGAAAAAGACGTACCGGGTGCAGAACTTCCAAAACCTGCAGGGGAATGTACCGTTGCTATTCTAAAGCGCTGGCTTGTATGCAGAGGGAGTAAAACATCAGGGAAACACGACCAGCTGATAAGAAGGTTTGTTTACATGGCGTTATATAATTACTTTGCTTATCACACTATTACATCAAAACTCACTGTGTATAAAATCCTACTATTTTCTTGTTTAGGGTAAATGATTATATCGATAATGACCTTGCATGTGACATCATTGATCCTGATGGAGGTATAAACATTTTGAAGAAGAAATTCGACCTTGGACATGGTGCGGAAGCTAGCGACAACGGTGTTGATAAGACCTTCCCAAAAGATGGTTTTAAGGTTGGAGTGTCCATAGTACCCAAAATTGGCTACCCTCATATCTGGAAGTATCTTATCGAAGATGTTGAACTGAAAAAACAACTGCCTATTGAAAAGCCAAACGTTAAAGGCTACAACTTTTTTAAATCCGGAAATGTTTTGGGCATGTACAGCAAAGAGGAGAGGAATACATTTTATGTTAAAAGCAGCGTTATGCCTTCATATGCAATGACTGGGCCCCCTTACCCAGTGAAGATAGTAATAAATGCAAACTCTGACATTGAAAAGGCCTATTGCGCATGTCCTGCTGGTGTTGACGGCCGTTGTAATGATCTGGCAGCAACATTGTTTGCCATTGAAAATATCTTTCAGAGTCAGTCCACTGATGATCTACCATGCACCTCCAAGCCCTGTGCATGGAGTGTTCCACCAAAAAGGCATGCTGAGCCAACAACCATCCAGGCAGTCAAGTTTCAAAAGCATGTTTTGGGGAAAAAGTGTGCAACAAGAGTGAATGAGCACGAGCATGATGTCAGGGCTCCCCATCAAAGAAATCAAGGTCATGATATTGGGGAAATGTATGAGAGGGTGAAGCAGATAGAGGAAAAGACAAGGGGGAAAATTGGACTCAGTAATATTATTCCGCATAATATACCTAGAGACATAAAGGAACCTGAAGCAAACACCTCAGGAAACCCTGAACAGATAAAGTGGAGACTGTTGTCCCCCATTAAGAACCAACTACTCTCACTCACTGAAATAGCTGAGAGGGGATCGAAAGTGAAACAACGGCTTTTTGACTCAGTGAAAGATCGGGATGCTATCGCAGATGCAACTTTGGACCAACAAAGTAGTAGGACTTGGTATAAGTACGCAAGCCAAGAATAACTGAATCACAGTGCAAACGATGCGTCCAAAAACCAACAACAAGTCCAACAAAGGCTATACATGTAGAAGAGGTATTAATGTATGGTACCAACATTCAGACCAAGGCAATGAAAGAGGATATTGAATGGTAGCCAAGGATCATTGAAATATTTTCAAGTGATACTGGACACAACGTTAGCAAGTCAGGTTATATTATATCTGAAAGTCATCCTTTCCTTGGAGCATTACCAGATGGTATTACAGAGGAAGGGTATCTCGTGGAGGCAAAGAAAGTGACCCCCAAGGAAGGGGACAACCTACAAGCTACCATGTGTAGATTAACAATTTATAAGAACAATGGGACTGGAATTGCTATAAACAAGAAACACAAATATTATTATCACATTCAGCAGCAGCTCTTTTGTAGCAATAGCAAAGCTTGCCATTTTCTTATCTCCGTAATGGTGATGAAATGTACTCTGAACTTGTGCAATTTGATTCTCGATTTTGGTCAGAGACATTACCTAAGCTGGAACAGTTCTACCACAGTCACATTTTACCTGAACTGGTTTATCCTAGAATTCAGTATGGGGCAAGTAGATGGAACAAAGATTTGCCATTCCCAAGATCTGAATGACATGTTTAAAGTACATTACGTAAACTGAGAACTCTTCAAAGTGAATACCCATCCGGTGCACAATTTTACTTAACCTGTGAAACAATATCTCATAGTCTATCTAATAGTCTAGTATCTAATAGGTAAACAGAAACACAAGAAAACAACAGAATTACAGTGTAAGAGTGACTGTTAGTCTAATAACTTTTTTCATGGGTTTCATGAAATCATTATTATGGAGTGAATGCACTAAACATGCAAAATAGATTTTGGATAAACACTAATAAATTTCATTGTCTCCTTGTGCACCCTCTATTACTAGATTCTAAATATGAGATTTTGTTTCACAGGCTTATTCTTCTAACAATTTAAATAAATTACTTGTTGCAGATAATTTGAGAAAAATGTACTAGTTAATGTTATTTTATCTTATTTTATTAAGATACACATGTAATAACTTACTTTTTAAAGGTACATTTTTTGTGTGGAGTGATTACTGCAAACCTGTGAAATATAATTCTAACAATCAGACTGCCACACTATCACACTCTCATTCCATTGTTAATTTTTTTTAGCATGTTCATCTAATATTAGATTTTCTTGCACAGGTTTATTGCAGTCACTGTAAATTAATTACTAATTGAAGGGATGTGTGCAACAAGGGCGTAAGCGACTCCTGGTCAAACTCTCCTTCCATTTCTTTGTTTTCTAGGGAGAATTTAGAATGTGATCAGGAGTCACTTACGCCATTGTTGCACACAGCCCTTCAATTGTAGAAAATGATATATACTAGTACATCTACGTGGAAAGACTAGTTTTTTTAAATAATTGGCTTCTCATCTATTTAACAAAGATACAGTTTGTTTATTTGTCATAGTGACTCGTTTTATCATTTTGCATTGCTAAATGAAAATATAGAAGTAAATTCAGCACCAATGCTAAAATAATCTTGTATGAGTTTATTATAGATAATCGAGTTTGCCAAAACAGTGATTATCAATTTCAAATAAAGAAAATGTGCTTATTTCATATGTTGTAATACTGAATCAGTTAGCTTATGATTGGTGGAAGGAAGTTTGATAAACATGTCACTACAACCCAAATGTCTGATGCCATATCAGCTAAAGTTATAGCGACTGGGTGGTCAAAAAAATGCGAGTTTGTTAGTCTTTCCATATAGCGTTGCATGTGGATCCTAAGACTAGCTATCTTTTTATTGTGCTCTGCTTCTTCCTGTGAGAACTGTCCTTTATCCCTTAAAAAGTGAGGCAAAGCCAGGCGTGCACCAACAGCAGCTAAATGTAGTTCATATCTTATTGTAAACCCTTTGTCGGCCATTACAAGGTCCCCTCTTTCTAGGTCAGGATCACTAATAGAACCGCAGTACAGCTCACTACAGAATGAGGCAACTCCATTAGGTGTGATGCCTATCAAAGATTTCATCGTTGTTCTTGACTTGTAGCTTGGATCTCTTGTCTAGGTTGGAAGGCGATTCGATTTGAATTTCTGTGCAATCAATGATTGAAACCAAATTTGGGTAGAATTTCTTGAATACAGGGGGCATGTAATTCATAATTTGTTATTTGGATGGCCATTGAATACATACATGTAATGGTTCTAACTCCAACCTCATTCATGTTCTGCAGATAACTGATACAGTTGAAACTGCAACTCAAAATCGTTCTGACAGTCGCACTGCCATTCCTACTACCATCTGAAATAGAGCCCATGTTCATATGGAAGTTTTTGAAAAACCGTACCTGTACTCCGGTACACATAACATGTCTTTTGATCCTTGATAATCGAAGAGTGGCAGCGTGCAAGAAGTTTATTAGTACAATCAAGCCGGGAAACCCTATTTAGCACACAAACTCAAATGCTGTGCAAGATGGCGGCCGGATGCAATCTACTGAGCTCGAAAAGATTTGTGGCTTTCTTGCTCATGACTGGCCTGCTCGCTTCCAGCAAAGTGGACAACCCATCTACTAACCGAGGGCTAACCATTTCAGTACGAAGGGAGGTCAAAGTATCGACTCTAGCTGCTATAAATTTATCTTATCCTGCCAATTGTCACTATAAAATCCTACGAAGCCGGGGCCGTGGAAAAAGTTATTTGGCTTCGAGAGTTTTACATACTGAAAACGGCACAAGTAGCTTCCAACTTTCCCGAATTATCTTAGGAGGCGATATCCACACAAATCCTGGACCTGTTGGAAAGAGAACTCCGAAATATCCCTGCAAGGAGTGTGGAAAGAACGTTCGCTCTAATCAAGACGCCCTATTATGTATCAAGTGTAACTCCTGGTCGCATGCTAAATGTTTGGAGCTAACCAAAGCTATGTTCAAGTACTACTTGGACAATCCAAATATCGAATGGACATGTTTACTGTGCTCCCTCCCGTTTAGGATTGAGGATTATTCCTTTGAAGTGGAGTCTGCTTGTGATCTAAATAAAACAGCAAACTCACCGATAAATAGAAGTGAAACTCATGGTGGATATGCTAATGAGAACCTACCGAACTCCCAGCGGAGCTCAATCCTTGAAGAAAGGAAAAACAACTCAAGCGGTGCATTTATTATGCACTTAAAGTGCCTATCACCCTTTTGCAATTTTGATAGCCTATGAACCTCCGAAACGTTTTGAGTACTTCTGTGAAGAAATTTTTGGTTTAAAGTGAATACTTTATGTTCTACGCTTGTTTGAAATCGTGTAAATGTGACCTTTCCTGACCCATGACCGCGTAAGTAAAAGCCTGGGTCGAAACCTGGGGTAGACGTCATCTCATTAATGCATTATTCTCCATGGCGCCTTTTTATCACAACAACAGCGATGCATAGAAAATATACACAGTTTTTGAGTTGTTAGTAAAGAAAAAAGTCATTTTAGTCAACACGTTGAGTATTTCTTCACATGATTGCAAAGCCGAATTAATTATATGACGTCAAGATGACGTCTACCCAGGTTTCGACCCAGGCTTTTACTTACGCGGTCATGGGTCAGGAAAGGTCACATTTACACGATTTCAAACAAGCGTAGAACATAAAGTATTCACTTCACAAAAGTACTCAAAACGTTTCGGAGGTTCATAAGCTATCAAAATTGCAAAAGGGTGATAGGCACTTTAAATATAAACAGTATACAGAATAAATTCGAAGAGCTCAAGTTACTAAATGACTCTTTAAAAGCGCATATCCTTGTAATATCAGAGACTAAGATTGACAGTTCATATCCTAATAGCCAATTTAGCCTCCAAGGGTATCACATGTACCGGAAAGATAGGGCGAAAGGGGGAGGCGGACTGATAGCATATTTCTCCTCATCTATCCCCTCAAAGAAGGTGGCACTACCAAAGGCCTATAAAACGCTCGAAGCCATCGCTGTGGAGTCTAAGATAGGGAGGAACGACATACTATTTCTGGCAATTTATAGGCCACCTAAACAGTCTGGAAAAGAAAACAATTCGAGTTTAAAATATCTTCAAAGAGTGGAGGAGGAAATCAATGACATCTGCCAATGGGCGTGCTTTCAAAAACAGTCCGTCATAATCGTAGGAGATCTAAATATGGACAGGTTAAGACCAGAACGTGGCGAAGGGAAGATCCTAAAAGATCTAGAGGAAGTAAACAACCTCCAGTGTCTGATTACAGAACCTACAAGAATCACTAGTCATTCTCAAACACTCTTGGATGTAGTGCTTACCAACACTCCTGAGTTGTTTAAGAGATGCGGTACTTATAACCCAGAAATTAGTGATCACTGTATGGTGTATGGCGAAATGATTGAGAAGGTACAAAAGCATAGGCCGAAAACCATAACATTCAGACAGATGAAAAACACTGATTTTAAACAACTTAATCAGGATTTGCTTCATGCCCCATGGCATGTAGGAGATATATTTAGCAATACTGATGACAAGTACGGTTATTGGAATGGCCTTTTTAAGAGTATTGTTAACGAACACGCTCCGATCAAAAGGAAACGAGTCCGTGATAAGGATATACCTTACACGACTCCTGAATGGAAAAAGGCCATAATGAACAAGAGGAGGCATGCTATTCAGTTTGCTAAGAACCGCACTACTGAGAATTTTGAACAGAAAAGGAAGTACAGAAACATTGCAACGCGGGAACGTAGAAAGGCTATTAAGGCATACTGGTACACTAAATCGGAAGAGCTAAAATCCAGGCCTAGTGAGTTCTACAATACTTTCAGGCCCTTCATTAGCAGTAAGGCCAAGGACTCCACTTCGATATGCTTAAGAACTGATGGAGATAAAGTTGAGAAAGATCAAACGGAAGTGGTTGAGCGATTAGTTAACTACTTCTCTACAGCAGCTGCAAATATTGGAGGACCATGTTAATAGCCTCACTGAGGACGACCATGTTAACCACAGTAGTGTCAAGGCTATACAAGACGCTTACGAAGGGACTCAGTTTGATTTCAAAACGTTAACAAGGCTGAAGTACAGTATGCTTATGAAAATATTAATCCCAGAAAGTCTTGTGGGTGGGATCCAGGAGCGCCACCGAAACTTCTTAAGAATGTGGTTAGCGGAATAGCGCCATCGCTAACCAGCCTCTATAATAACTGCATCGAGCTGAGTCAATGGTCTAGTGAATGGAAAATGGGTGAATGGACTCCTGCATTCAAGAAGGGTGATAGGCAGGAGGATAAGAACTACCGCCCCATTACATCCCTCATCACTGTGGACAAGATATTCGAACACTTGCTTAGTAAGCAGATTACTGGCAACTATGACGCAACTCTGTTTCACAGGATGACAGCTTATAGAAGAATGCACAGCTGTGAGAATACTTTATTAAGGTTAGTCGAAGACTGGAAACTGGCTGTGGACAGGAAAGATCTTGTGTCAATTCTGTCCACTGACATGAGTAAAGCTTTCGACTCCTTAAGTCATTCCCTCACCATAAAGAAACTGGACGCATATGGCTTTTGGCAGTAGATCACTTAATCTCATGCGATCATTCTTTGACAACAGAATGAATAGGGTAAAGCTAAATGATGTTACAAGCGAGTGGATAAAGATGGAACGAGGCTGTCCACAGGGCTCGTCATTTGGAGCCCTCCTATGGAACATGTTCCAAAATGACATGCCTTTTCATGTCAAAAATGCTAACCTCACAATGTATGCTGACGACCATCAATTGTACATAATGGGAAAGGATCATGACACAGTGGGATTAAGTCTGAAGACGCAAGGCCAGTTAGCCTCGGTTTGGTATAAGAACAATTACTTGCTAGCCAACCCAGACAAATTCCAGTCATTAATAATTAATCCTTGGGACGTAGATGCTGAAAATAATAAGAATGAAACTATGCGTATAGACGACCATGAAATCACGAGAACAGGGCAGATTAAGCTATTAGGTGTATACATTAACGAACGTTTGAATTTTACTAGTCACATAAGTGAATTATGCACCAAGGCTAGTCGGAAAGTAGGAGTACTTATGCGATTACGTAATCTTATACCTTGTACAGCTAAGCTATCACTATATATGTCGTCAATTCTGCCCCACTTAACAACTGTCATTTAGTTTGCCATTTTTGTAAGTCATCAGACTGCAGGAAGCTTGAACGTGTTCAGGAGCGAGCGTTGAGGGCAATCTACAGGTCTAAGTCAGAGTCATACCTGGAACTCCTGAACCGTGCCAAGCTACCAACATTGTATAATAGACGTTTACAGGATATTGCTACACTGATGTACAAGGTTAAATACGGACTTGTACCGAGTAGTGTCTCAGGCTTGTTCAAAAGTAAAAGTACGCGTTACTCGCTCAGAAACAGTGAATTCGATATACCTAGGTTTGAAACAGTTAGTTATGGAAAGCATTCAATTAGATACTTGGGACCATTTATATGGACAAAGCTTAGGCCTAGTCTTAGGACTGTGTCCAGTCTAAATTCGTTTAAACATAATATACGAAAGTTAGATATATCAAGCTTAATAGATAACAATTCTTACTGCTGCATATTATGCAGCTCATGATATAATTAGCTCTGCATATAAATTTTTAGATTTTATAATATATTTAAGTATAGTTATAGTAGATTTTAAAATTGTACATAACTCTAGGTTACTTTTTATCTTATTTTACTCTATCTTTTGTTAAAGTGTCCCCCATTAGCTGAATAGCTAAATACATTGACACTGTAATAAAGTTATTATTATTATTAAGAGAATGAGAGCTGGAGCGACAACAGCCACCCTGCAAAACCTTGTGGCCTATGTTTCCAAGACATGGATTCATGGCACAACATGGCCCCCATCCAGCTGGAGTGTGTACCAGAAGGTGATACGAACCAACAATGACGTGGAAGGATGGCACAATGCCCTAAAGAGAGGAGCATCAGGGAGATGCCAGCTTCTTCTGTATCTCCTGATTAACTTACTTCACCGAGAGCCATCATTGACATCCCTGAACATTAGGTTAGTTTCGGGGAAAAAGCTGAAGTGTATTCAGCGAAAGAAATATAGAAAGGTGCAAGCAAAGCTGTTCGAACTTTGGTCCGCGTTCGAAAAGAACAAGAAGACTGTAAGGCAGCTGTTGAGGGCATGTGCCCACCTATGCTCAGGACCAGTACATTAATGGTATTCAGTTCCACTTTTACAAGTGAACATTCCTTTATTTTCTCTTGATTTCTACCTTTGTAAAAAAATTATATGTATATATGAAGATAAAAGATGTATAGAATAAATATATCTTACACTTATCCTTCTAGACAATATTAGAAAGGTACAAAAAAGGGTAGTTAGAATAATTACCTTCTCAAAATACAGGGAACACATAGCACCATTATTCCAAAACTTGTCAATTATGCCTTTAGACAATATCAATACACAAATGACGGCTTTATTCATGTTTAAATACTCTAATAACATGCTTCCAGAATCATTCAGTGACTATTTGAAGCTTAATAATGCACACTCACTATACAAGATCATCGTCAAATATAAATGTACCCTATATACATACTAACTATAGTAGGTATTCAATAAAATATAGAGGAAACCATGTATGGAATAGCCTTCCAAGCACAACCAAAGCGCCAAATCACACAATGTTTTTAAAAGAAAACGAAAAAATATATCTTCTTTCTACTGAATAATTATAAATATATTACTGTACATGTATATACATAATACTCTCGGCAATGCCCAAAAGCACCATGAGTTTCTGCTCGATGAACAGGAACAATACTCAAGGCGAGGATGAATAGAAGTGAAAGGGATACCAAACGAGAGAGATGAATCGACAAACGATATTATTTGTCAAGTGGCGGAGCTAATGGATGTTGAACTTGGAGAAGACGACATCTCCATCAGCCACCGATTACCATCTAGTGAAAGAACATGGACTGATAAAAATGGAAACATTCGACAACCCGACCCGCCATTCATAGTGGCTAAATTTGTACAAAGAGATGTCGCTGAGAAGTTTTATAGGGCTCGTTTTAAGCTTAAAGGAAAAACTACGAAGGACATTGACTGTGTTAACCCTACGGCGAAAGCAAACAACATCTACTTATCAGAAAGCCTCACCCAATCAAGGAAAAAACTCTTTAAATCCTGCTTGAAGGTCAAGAAAGAATTGGAGTTCAAATATATCTCTACTACAAACGGCCGCATTTATCTCAAGAAAGACAAAGGATGTCCATCTGTGTGCATCAATAATCTTAGCGACCTTGCGAAGCTCAAGGCCTCTAACGAGCGAGATGAAGGGGAATAAACTGATCTACAGGTTCATATCTAGGCAAGAAATTGAGATAAGTATAGATGCTATTATACTTTTTACCATTTAGTCTCAGTATAAACTATAATGGCATCTACTAGATGTACATGTAATTTTTGTGTGAAGCCTGTTAGAGATAATTGTAGAGCCATCCAATGCGATGTTTGTTTCCTATGATTTCATCTGAAATGCACAGTTCTTTCCATTAAGGAATACAACTATATTTCCAGGTCAAATGACCTTTGGATATGTTTGAACTGCCATTCTGATATTTTTCCTTTTCATTATTTGAAAAAGAATGACTTAATTGAATTATCTTTCAACTCAAATGAAGAATGCCTCTGTTCAAGTAATATTTCCAAGCTTAGGTTAGACAGCCTGCCCTGTCTAGATATAATGTCATCAATTGACAAAAATCCTAACTTATCAAATGTAGATGCAGACTTACAGCTGCCTATAGGAGTAAATTTTGATTATTATTCTTCACATGATTTTCATTCAAGTGAAAACATTGAAACATCTTTTACTAGCAAATCCTTCTCAGCCTTCCATCATACTATAAGAAGCCTTGCAAAAAAAATTGATTCTCTTTGTCACCTTCTAAGTGACTTAAATAAATCATTTTCAGTAATTGGCCTTTCTGAAACTAAAATAAGGCATGAAAAGGACCCAATTCTAAATACTAGTATCCCAGGTTATCAATTTCTATCACAACCCACTCTTTTTGAGGCTGGGGGTGTTGGCCTGTTTTTAAAGAATAATTTATCTTATACTAAACGAAGTGAGCTATGTTGCTCCGAGCAGGAGTTTGAATCATTATTTGTTGAGGTTGAAGTTGCTCATCGGCATAATATTGTTTGTGGCGTAATCTACAGGCATCCTAATGTTAAATTGGAGAAAACATTAGATTTTCTGTATAAAGCGATTGATAAAATTAACAAAGAGAACAAATATTGTTTGCTTATGGGCGATTTTAACATCGACCTCCTTAGCTGCAATCTTCATGCAGACACAGAAGATTTTATAAATACCTTGGGATCATACTCATTCCATCCACATAGTTTGAAACCAACAAGAATTACACATCACTCGGCAACCTTAATAGATAATATTTTCTTTAATTCCTTAGAACATCAGTCTATAAGTGGTAACATATTAAGTGGTATTACTGATCATCTACCTAATTTTCTTATCATTAATAAACTTTCTGCCCTTCCAAAAAACATAAAACTATATAAGAGAGATTATTCTACCCTAGACAAAGAAGCACTTATAGCTGAATTCAGAGGTATTGATTGGAATGATGTGTTTCCTACAGGAAGTAATGCTGCTAATGTAAATGAATATTTTCAGCCATTTTATGCTTGTATCACTGAAGTTATTGATAAGCATGTCCCAGTTCGAAAACTTACCCGAAAAGAAATCAAATCATTATCTAAACCTTGGGTGACTAATGGCATCAAGACTTCCATTGAGGTTAAGGAAAAACTTTATGAAAAATATCTCATGTCTGGCAACTCATACTATCACAGTAAATATAAACATTATCGCAACAAATTAAGCTATCTTATTAAACACAGTAGCAGGAATATTATCACAATTATTTTAAAACAAATAGCAAAAATAAAACAATATCAAATAGCAAAGATAAAACAATTGATTACCCTCAAGCCTAAAGGAGTAAATCAAGTTTCAAAGATTGTTCACAACAATCAAACCATCACAGACCCTAAAGCTATAGCTACTGCTTTAAACAATCATTTTTCTAGTATTGGGAGTACATTGGCAGCAGACATACCACCTATAGGGCTTGACCCTAAGGCTTACCTAGGTCCACCACAGCCAAATAGTTTCTACCTGTATCCTGTAACCAATATAGAAATAGAGGAGGAAATTTCTAGCCTAAATTCATCTAAGGCAGTAGGACCTTCTAGTATTCCAGTGTGCTTATTGAAAATTCTAAAGAATTATTTATCGACTCCTCTTGAAATTATCTATAATTTGTCCTTCAGTAGTGGTTCGGTACCAGATCGTTTTAAGATAGCCAATGTTATTCCAGTACATAAGAATCAGTTACATGCGTAAATAATTATCGACCCATCTCCCAACTATCAATTTTCAATAGAATACTGGAAAAACTAATGTTTAAGCGCCTAAGCTCTTTTATTGACAAGCACAATATTATCTATGACAAACAACTCGGCTTTCGAGAAAAGCATTCTACCACGTATGCGACTTTGTTGATTGCAGATAGAATTCAGTGGGCAATAGAAGATGGGAAGTACTCATGTGGGATATTTTTGGATTTTGCAAAAGCTTTTGACATGGTCAATCATAGTATATTGATATCTAAACTGAGTCATTATGGAGTTCGTGGAGTAGCCAAAGACTGGTTTATCTCTTATTTACATAATAGAAAGCAACATGTTACAGTAAGTTCTTTTAAATCAGATGACCTCATTATTTCTCATGGTGTCCCACACCGTTCAGTACTAGGTCCTCTTCTATTTCTCCTATATATAAATTATTTTAGCAATTGCTGTTCTTTTTTTGATTTCCACATCTTTGCTGACGACACTAATCTGTTTTGCAGCAATAATAGTATGATTGCACTAGAGACCCTTATAAATGAAAACCTAGCTTATGTCACGCAGTGGCTTATTGTAAACAAGCTTTCCCTAAATATTGATAAAAAATTTTTTTATCATATTTCAACCTCGCCAAAAACCTGTAAACTATGCAATCAGATTGGTTATTGATGGGAAACAGATAAAGCAAGTAGAGTGCATTAGGTATCTCGGGGTCTTTATTGATTGTCACCTCAGCTGGAAATACCATGTTCAGCATATTTCCAAAAAAATCAAACGCAGTGTTGGCATGCTATCAAAGATTCGGCATTTTGTCCCTGTAGCTACTCTAATTCAATTGTAATATACATTAGTTTACCCATACCTGTCCTATGCAGTGACAACCTGGGGAAATACATATGTAACTACACTTAGACCTCTGATTCTTCTTCAAAAGAAAGCAATTAGAATAATTACTTTTTCTGAATATTCAGCCCACTCAAGTCCACTTTTCCATAGCTTAGGGATACTCAAATTTACTGATATAATATATCTTAACAATGCTTTGTTTATGCACGATTTTCATGCAAATGCTTTGCCAACTATATTTCATGACTTTTTTACACCTATAAATAGGATACATCGCCATAATACTCGACTAGCTGCTAAAGATTCATATTACATTTCCAAAGTCAGAACTAACTACGGCAAATTCAACATTCGTTTTCTAGGCGCTAAATTATGAAACTCAATCCAAGAGGATCTAAAATAAAAAATACGGAATCAAGTTAAGAAGCTCTTAATGAGTTCCATCCTGAGTAGCTATATAGATACCTGATGCACTCTGCTTTGACATATGCCCTATATTGTCACTTTGTAAGTTTTTTTTGTGTGTCATGTCTTTATTTATTTTTATAATATAAATTATGGGATCATCCTAAGAACGTGCGATTTGATTGGATGCTCAGCGTGCTTGATTTTGTTATAAATGCACGCTCAAGAAAAAAATCAAGCACGCTGAGAATCCAATCAAAACAAAACGTATCGGTGATTGTTTTTCGCAAGTTTATATAGCTATCGGAGATAATTTCATAGACTGGGAAGAAAACAGGTCCGACTTTGAGTTGTTAAGGTGTGTTGAAGAAGAGGAAAATAAAAGTCGCTTCCCAAAACTAAAAGAAAATGATCGGCGAGAGAATTTAGCATCGGCTTCGTACACTAAAGCGACCACAAAATGGGATGCTAAAACGTTTGAAGTTGAGAAAAGCAATGTCCACATTCTAATACAGTGTTACTCATTGACAGTTTGATATAAAAAATGATTGAATTTATGAAAAATGTGGTTTTTCTAACAGCCTGGTGTATTATTAAAACGAGAGGAAAGTGACAACACAACAACAAGACATGACTCACCAATAACTCGACGATAACTGTAATAAGCCTGCTTTATGCTGAAACCTGAACAGTGAATTGTGAAGAATACAATGGGATTTCTCTGGTTACATGTAGAATTTCGTTCGAGAGGTGCCTGAATGTTCCTGAATGAATAACGGGCGATAAAACGTGCAGAGTACCCAGAACTGGCAGAATTTCAAAACAGTAGATTGCCGGCCATGCCAACGAAGAGAGCCTCAAAAGCTACGCAACAAGGCCATCAGAGCAGCAGTTACAACACTGTTCCTTGGGATAAAGAAAATATCCTTCTTCAGACCACAGAATCAGTAATCAGTGTCAACTATGCAGTTGTTGTAGAAAATAGTCGGCAATCCTCAACTCACGTGTCCAACTCTACTGCCGCTAAGTCGCTAACGCTTTCTCTGTGAATACGTTTCCATCAAGCATTTTCAACGCCTTGCACTATCACAATGTGCAGATAAATCTCTCCTGTGCTGACCAGAAATTGTAAAAAGAAAGTAGTTTGTTTCCTGCAACAGTTTTGACCATATGACAATATTACAACTCATTTCATTTGCCGGCTCTTGCAATTTCTGTCTTTCACTTTTATCGATTCACACGTTCTATTCTTAGCAGATTACTTGATCCAATAAGAAACGAGCTTTCAGATCGTCAATGTCAAGCTGTCACAATTGAACCAATCAGTGACGAAAAAAGTTGTAAACAAGTCAAGTACATTAAAATGGGGTTTTCGCTGTCGTCAGTTTGCTTTTAGATTTTTACGCGGGTTCTAAAGATAGCTTTATTTCCTTCGTCTACATTGAAGTTTATATTATAAAACAAATAAAAGATGGTTCTCCTTGCTATATAACAAAATAATGCACTTTCGAGGTCTTGAAAAACTGCGGATGCACGAGCGGAACGCGAACGTGCATTATTTTGTTATATAACAAGGAGAACCATCTTTTATTTGTTAAATATATATATATTTTTTCTTTTCTATTTTGTATTGTAGTATTGTTGTCCTCTCTGTCAAAATAACAAAATTATAAACCGCTTGATCTCAGCTACTTAACTCGATTAGCTCTGCTATTTTTAAGTAGGTGTGTTCCTCAATCTTTTTCATGTTTATTTATCAATACTAGAACTAACATGTATATTTAAGAGGACACAAATAAATTGTTGTTGTTGTTGTTGTTGTTTAAAGATATATACCCATGTAAAAGTTTAATAATGGGGCAAATAAATGATTGATTGATTGATTCTCCCTTCAGTTCTTATCAACTTCATCATTTAGTCACATATTAATCCACATTAGACCAACCACTACATAATATTATTTAGTTTATGGGATCAATCAAATTATTTCAAAATCAACATATACATTTATGATCAGTATCAGAGTATTAAAAATATAAAGGGGTCTGTTTATAATAAGCATATTTGCTTTTCATAGGCTCCTCATCACTTTTACTAATGTAAACTAAAGAATATAGAAGAAAACTATTTTAAAGTGATGAAATGAATAAAGTTGAAGTTGAAAATAGCTTTAGTACAAAAATAATGTACATAAATAACAGTAAATGGAAAAAGACAATAATGAAAACAAAACAGAAAACCACAACTGTATGATTGTTTGATATCAATCTATTGATGATGCAGTAGTTATAGTGCACATACATGTATCATGTAAGATATGATTGTTTTCAAAACAAACACCAGCCTCCAACTTCCAGTCTTGATCCTGGTTTAACCTATAAGTCTCACTGACATTTATTCACAGATACAGAACAAAACATATAAGTGCTGTGCAACATACCTGATGTTCAAAACCCAGTTGCAGCATACTGTCCACCTCGTCAATCACGCAACAAATGATATGTGTAAGGTCAAGGTCATACTTGGTTAATATCTCCACTAGTCTCCCTGGAGTTGCTACAATAATCTGTACTCCCATCTATGAATATAATTAGATTGAAAGATGCATTAGCAAGTACAGGATTGTAGTACATACAATGTACAGTACATGTAGAGGTTATTAGTCAGCTAAGCATCTACATGTAATACAGCGGAGTATTTTTACGAATGACAAGTACATAAATATACACAGCCATATCAGATATTTACATAAATAATAAGTTGCTTATTTTAAAATAATGTATATAAAAACTTTCCATGCTCACTCAAGAAATGGGATGTACCATGTATAACCAAATGGCTTCCCATCACCACAGTAAGGTCCTAGCTGATCGGAAGGGGATTTGTGGTTTGTTTGGTTAGGGTAAGTCATATTGTTTGGTAAGCCATTGTTGAATTGTTTGGTAAAGCCATGTTCTTTGTTGTGCTTGTCTACCGTTGTTCATTCACCAATGGTGTGGCTCATTCAGAGCACTAGACAGGTACTGATCCCATCACCATGTACATGTACATTACAGTCTCACGTTTGGTGCAATCTTGGCAGAATTGGCATAAGCTTTTCCAGTTTCTATTAGGCTTCCTCGCCATTACTAGATTTCAATAATAAATTTAGATTTACATGTACCTGTACTTTTTCGAACATTTATATTGTTAATCAAACACTTCTAATGTAAGAATGTACTCTTATTTTATTTTGATCTCATCAAAGATATACAATTTTAGAGAAATTATATATGGTGGCAATAAAACATATAACAATTATATAATAATACACTATTCAAAGACATTTGAATTGGTAATTAATGCCCTAGGGATATCTCATTATGCAAATGAGTTATATATAACGGAAAACGTGGTCCCTCTGTGATACTCCACATAAATTGACTGGAAGAATAGAGGTTGGCCGACCTACCCACCCACCATCTGAGCAAGCGGGGTTGAGTCCAGCAATACTCCACTCTGTTCGCCTCGGCCTTGTCCCAGGCCAGAGTGGATACCCCCATACCTCATTAATGACATTACCGAGGGCAGAATATTACACTGTACCACATGTACATGTATGATGCAGACACATATTATAATGACGATGACAACAACAACAATAATTATAATAATAATAATTCCTAACGATAATCATAGAAATACATGTAATACAATCATTAATTAATTAATTAATTAATTAATGTTTGGTATCTAGCGCATAGTTGAAGTGCCTATGAAGCTTATTTTTTAATTTTAGATATCAATTCTACATCAAGCGAATAGTAGAATGGTAAAATAGATTTTGCTTTGAATGCTGTGCCGCTGAGTTAAGGAGGTTTTAATATCCAAAATGCTAATTGCATGACGTCAGGGGAGGCATCTGGAATCACTTCTTAGTGGTTGTGAATGGGCGTTTCTACTGATTAAGAAAACAAATTTCTAACATCATTTTATTTCAACCATGGGTATAACACTGATAACTTAAAAAAATTGTTTAATTGTAACTGACGTCATGTAATTAGCATTTTGGATATTAAAACGTCCTTAACTCAGCGGCATTGAAAGCAAGATATATTTTACCATTCTACTATTCACTTGATGTAGAATTGATATCTAAAATAAAAAAATAAGCTTCATTGGCACTTTAAAGACCCTTTAGCATGCCCTGTGATGCTTTGCGCGAAACAAGTATTTTCGTGGATCACGAAATTCAGTTCTGTGACCGGCAATGTCTACATGTAAAGAATCTGCTTGCATCATCGTTGTTACCGCTGATAGTTACTATTATATACGCACATACGATGAATACTCTTCTTAAGAACTTATTTAGGGCATTCTTTTAAATATTGAAGCAAAATTTGCTGACATTTTGTGTGACATCCAACGGCCTAGCAAATCCGAGATGGCCCCACTCTGTTTGTGTTTTAAATTATAAGGGTTTGTATGAGATTGGTTGTATACCGTTAGGCCAGAAATACTGAAATAAAATCAATGAAAACTTACCTGAAGTCTTTATCTGTTCTTCATTGGGCTCTGTATGCAATTTCAGCGAATTCTGTTGAAATTTTATCCCTCAACCTCTCCAACGTGGAGGTGTGTTCAAAATAAAATATATACCTAAGAAAGAAGGCAACTTGCCTGAAATTGCATACAGAGCCCAATGAAGAACAGATAAAGACTTCAGGTAAGTTTTCATTGGTTTTGTTTCAGTATTTCTGGCCTAACGGTATACAACCAAATACTCGTTAAAAATCTCATACAAACCCTTATAATTTAAAACACAAACAGAGCTTGGGTTTCCTGTGATGGTGACAGCGAAGAACAACCGCCGAGAACATAATTTGTCACGGTCTGTCTTCCTTCCTAAAACGAAGGTAAGAAGATCATTCGCCGATAATTCTCCGATCTTCCAGTTAGGGAAACACAAGCAACCGCGGTGAGTTTGGAGAGTACTCTGCATTCTTGCATTTCTGAGTACATTTGTAAACAGCCGGCGGCTTAGCGGATGCCGAGCGGATGACTCTGGCTGTTCATAGGACTGTCGATTCTCCAACGGTATGATATTTGTGGTTCAGTTTTCTAGTTGCGTGTATATCAGTGGATAAACTCAATAAATACCTTGCCATTCCTCCGGCGTTGTATCCGTGCTCACTAATTTCGATATTTAGTAGCTTGTAAGTGTTCAAACCGAAGTCAAGTCAACGGAAATACTTTGTAGCGATCGGTCAGTACACACTATTATAATATTCTCCTCAGCGAACAAATAAAGTTATTGCTGCTACTGATTTTCTATTGCTGTATGTTGTTGCTTGACTTATTCCTCATCTAGATTATTAGCTACATGTAGATGTGTATTTGATCAATAATCGAACTGTTTGTGCTCTATAATCTGATATGAATGAAATGCATGTAAGTGGGCTTACTGTATTTTGCAAAACGAAACGGCTTTGCGAAATTGCGAAACTGCGAAATAATAAAATATAAAATATAAAAGAGATAAAGATAGTCTTAGAGCCAGGAGAATTGAACAGCCGTAAACTCGAGGAGTGTGTACATTCTATTGACTCATGTACTGGAAAATATTGTGTACACCTTGAAACATATGGATTGATAACCTGCTATGGTGTATTGTTCAACAGAAATTTTCAAACGGGAGATTTCATGCAGTTTGGACACCGCAATGTAGCTTGGTTTGACGGTGTATAGTAGCGCGGTCATATGAGTTTGCTCTTCGCGCTCATATGAGTTTGCTCTACGCGCTCTTTTGCATTTGATAATTACTTCTAGAGCTTCATATGAATGGCACTTGGTCACAAGACTATCCTCTTTCGGATCCCCCGGTTGTTTTCGACATTAGGGATTTATTCTTGGAGCCGTTCGTACAGTTTAGCGAAGATGTGTCGAAAGTAGAAACGTTCACTACGTCTTGTCACCAAAGTGCGTCATAGTAGTTCGATGTATTGACTCTTATGTAGTCGATAATAACTTCTATAGCTTCATACAGTATGTATGTCATTTGGTCACAAGGCTATCGTGTTGGAGTTCGTGAGATTATTTTGCCAGAAAATAAAGGTTTTATCTAACTTTTCGTAAAGTCTTTGCACTCGGTTCACAGAATTTTAGCCTCGTTTCCATGCCGTAGATATGTATTTCTTAGTTATGCCCTTTGGACATGAAATAATTTTCCAAATGGCACCTGATGTTTTTATTTCTACATGTTTAATAACACAGTTCCCTGCTGTAAAAAAAATAGAACATTCTGTGAAATGTTTCCTGTCTTAAAGTCTTAAAGTTTGGGAACGTAACACAAGCACACACATGCACACGCATGCACACTTTTCCGGTCTGAATCTGTATATAATTATCCTGTACCTCACAGATTTGAAAAGCCAATATCTTCCCTGTTGTTTTGATGGATGGTTTCGATGCACAGAAACGACGCGGAATACCCGAGTTCACTTTCTGTGCAATATCAAGACAAATGAGCAATTATTGAGTGTGCTTAAATTATAAACAAACTGGCATTATATGGATCATCACAGTTTTGCCTTAAAATCAATTTCCAAGAAGTCTTACTATGCTTCTCAGGAACGACAATCTTCACGAAAATTTCATCAGAATGTACATGTATGTTGCATGTCTAGTTCATGCGTCCAGAATATCTAGGCCATAGCTGTAATATTTCCATTAAGATTACTTCAGATTCGGAGTGACATTGGTGAATTATGGAATCCATAAATGTAAAATAATCCTTTACCTCATGACTTTACTGTCACTCCGAATCTAAAATAATAATAAAATTAAAGTAAAAGAGAAAAAGAGAGCGAAAGGCCTTTGCAACTTTTCTTTTATTGTTATTATTTTATACTTATTGTACAATATATTATTATATTATACCGTCCCATAGTAGCTAGAATTAACAGGCGAAGAGCCACCAAGTTAAGAAACTATTTTATATAGATGCATGCGTGACCTTTGTCGGTAGCCGAACTTTGTTTCCTGAAGATAACCCCACGAATTGACAGAGTCATGTGTTGGAATAATTTGGCCACGCATGTGACAATTAATTTAATTACTTCATTTATAGAGATAATGTTTTCTTCAGCGAAGGTGGGCGAAAAAACAAGCAAGCCCACCGTAAGCATGATTACATAATATAAACCAGATAAACTGAAGGCGGGATGACCGGGGAAGGAGGCGGGAAAATTGTGTGAAGCTCACATATCAAACTGTTACGAAGGAATGAGGCCGGTCTCCCTGGCCGCCGCACCTTTTATAAACAGGGAATCTGTTATTCGCTAATGGAATTTTATCCTGAGGTATCAAAACTATTTACTGTTATCGCTTATCATTGAAAACAACACCTAGGATGAACAGTCAGATTTGATATGAATCAGATCCATTTCCTGCCTTTTAGATCACCTATGATCACTGCCAGGACTTGGTAAACATAATTGAAGTTATGCCTCTACACAAAGGACATTATTGTTTTGCCCATAATCTTGTGGTTATGTTTTGATTTTTTAATCTCTTAATTTTACCTTGGACTTTTTGTTTCGTTTATGTTAGCCAAAATGTTTTCCAAGCAACGAATTTGTAAACGGACGGCATTTTTAACTCGAAGTCGAACAACTCGACTGAACTCGAGGATTCTTGCTATGTTTTACAAAGAGATGATCTTGGTAAGTACTGTCAACACTTATCTGCTAATCCGCTTTATCGATGGTTGAGCTATGAGAGCGCTCTTGGTATTTAGCCGGGTTTTAACTTAAAAGTGTTAACAGATGCTGCTAAACGTTATTTATTATCTAGATAATTATCAGCCTTTTCTCATATTAAGGACACGGTATACCTTCGCGTACGACTATCGCGAGAATACGTTCAGAAAGTCTTGAAGTGCGCAGAGCTCGCATGCGAACAGGAGGACAAGGTGGTTATCAAGAAATTGTCTGTAACGATTCCCGAATCAGCGATTACAGGTGTTTCTGCTGGTTTGCTAAATCAAATATGGCACCAGGTAGAGGTAATTATCTCCCACCACTGTGTCCTTGATGTTGGTGAAGGCGTTCACTGTGTCAGTGAGTTTGGCGGAAGCACAAACGTTGTTGTTACGGGCGGGAGCATTAAATGTAAATGTCGTACATTTATGAGCACTGCGGGACTTTGCTCCCATACTCTTGTTGTGGCTGAGAAGATGGGAAGTCTGTGTGTATATATAACCAGATTTAACTCAAAGAAAGGAAAATTGGATAACATTGTTTTTGCTAACATTCACAAAAGAGCAGGCGAGAAGCCAAAGGAGAAGAGAAAAGGGAAAAACAATGTGGAACTAAGGCCAATATTGAACGAAGTGCAAAGGAAGGATGACGACATCGACGTAGCCAAGCCATTAGCATTCACAGAGATCGGGCACAACAAAAATAACTTCGAAGTCATTTTTACAAAAGATCACAATAAAGCAAGTACATGTAGGTGCGAATCGTGTAAGGTCGAGTTTGCTAGAGGTGGTGTCATTTGTATTCCTCAAGATATTGCTATCCTTCACATGGAACGATACTTCTACCCCAAAAAAGATGCAAAGGGTAACCTTGTCAAAATGGAGTCGACATGGAAGAAGGAGACGACGAAGTTCTACTGTGGAAAGAAGCAATGTATCCTACAACGTCACCCCTACTTTTGGAAGGGACTCCTTCAGATTGAGGGCAGTGTGGCTAGTAGATTAAAGGAAGGGCATCTCAAACATTTAAAAGAGATGTTTCATCTATCATTGTAAATACTGTAATAACAATGAATGTGGGATTAATCCTCGATCGGGGAGTACACTGAGTACCCTAGCTCTAGTGTTATTTACTAAATAAGTATTTTACAAATTTGATCTACTTATCAGTAAAACTACGAGGATGATGGCCTAACAAATGATCTTTTTTCATCGTTAGTGCATGCGTGTGCATGTGTGTGCTTGTGTTACGTTCCCAAACTTTAAGACTTTAAGACAGGAAACATTTCACAGAATGTTCTATTTGTTTTACAGCAGAGAACTGTGTTATTAAACATGTAGAAATAAAAACATGGTGCCATTTGGAAAATTATTTCATGTCCAAAGGGCATAACTAAGAAATACATATCTACGGCATGGAAACAAGGCTAAAATTCTGTGAACCGAGTGCAAAGACTGTACGAAAAGTTAGATAAAACCTTTATTTTCTGGCAAAATAATCTCACGAACTCCAACACGATAGCCTTGTGACCAAATGACATACATATGAAGCTATAGAAGTTATTATCGACTACATAAGAGTCAATACATCGAACTACTATGACGCACTTTGGTGACAAGACGTAGTGAACGTTTCTACTTTCGACACATCTTCGCTAAACTGTACGAACGGCTCCAAGAATAAATCCCTAATGTCGAAAATAACCGGGGGATCCGAAAGAGGATAGTCTTGTGACCAAGTGCCATTCATATGAAGCTCTAGAAGTAATCATCAAATGCAAAAGAGCACGTAGAGCGCGTAGAGCAAACTCATATGAGCGCGAAGAGCAAACTGATATGACCGCGCTACTATACACCGTCAAACCAAGCTACACTACGTTGTCCAAACTGCATGAAATCTCCCGTTTGAAAATTTCTGTTGAACAATACACCATAGCAGGTTATCAATCCATATGTTTCAAGGTGTACACAATATTTTCCAGTACATGAGTCAATAGAATGTACGCACTCCTCGAGTTTACGGCTGTTCGATTCTCCTGGCTCTAACTGAATAGACTCTCTTTATCTCTTTTATATTTTATTTATGATTTCGCAATTTCGCAATTTCGCAAAGCCGTTTCGTTTCGCAAAATACAGTAAGCCCCTTCGTGCATCAGTTTTAAAATCCTAGAAGTTCAAGTTCAAGTTCAATTTATTCACACTTGTTTATGTTACAATTATTGGTTGGATATAACAAGTCATGAGAAAAATAAAAATAAATAGGAGATAGTAATTACAATCTTTAGATAATAGTGTGTAGTGGTCAAAGGAGCGAAAGCTTTCGAGTTAACCACTACCATTTTGAAAGTTAATGAGGGGAGGAATAAACAAACGAATAGGCTTGATTGTATCTTTACAGGGTTTTAAAAAGTATGACTATTGGTTATAATGAGAAAAGAGGAAGAAAATAAAATAAAATAAAATAAAGGCTGCTTACATGTACAAACTAGGTTTGGATATATGGTAATTTTACAATACAGAATAATGTAGACATTTACAGTAAGTATTTATAAATAATAATTGATATATACATATATCATAAATGCAGCTAACATTTTATATCTGGCTTTCAAGGAGGAAGAGCTTATATTGTTTTTTAAAATTGTTATGAGGCAAACATTTTATCTCGATTGGTACTGTTTCCCATATTTTTGATGACATTACTTTAAATCTTGTAAGTCCATAATTTGTTCTCGAGGCTGGTCTGTAGAGGTTTTGGTTACAGGAGTACCTAGTGTTATAATTGTGAATTTCAGAGGCATACAGAACCAAGTTAGAAAAAGTAGTAGGGATTTCCATTGACACATACTTAATTTTATGTACGAGGGAAGATATTTTAAGATTAAAAACATTATCAAGTTTAAGAATTTCTAGAAGTTTGAAGTAAGGAGCAGCACTCTCTCTGTTATGTGCAAAGAAGATACAACGGAGGCATTTATTTTGTTTTACTTTAATTTTTTCCAGTCTAGATTGGCAGGCAGTTCCCCAACTCATTAGACCATAATTTAAATAGGGATACACAAGAGTGTAGTAGAGCTGTTTTAATGTGTTTATTGAAACAAAATGTCGTAACTTATAAAGAATTCCTGTATTTTTTGCCAATTTATCACTGACATGTTTAAGCTGTGCATCCCACTGTAGATGCTGATCAATAAAAGAACGCGCTGAATAATTAAATAACGTCCCGCATCAAGTTCTCTTCCAAGTTATACCTTTGTGGACGTTTGATTAATGAATAAGTCTCAGCTTTGAACGCTGAATCGATTTTAGGGCTTTCTTAAACTAGGCATTATTTCCGTTTATATAAAGTTTCCTAGAGGTCCATAGAATGTTGAGTTACTTGTTGAGTTAGGCGCTCGTCACAGTCAGTGAATACGAAATCAAAACAAAAAACACGGGTTTTGCGAAAAGTATCACGGGGCGTGGTAAAGGGTCTTTAAGGGAATGAATACCAGGCTATCCTATGTAGTTTTGTCCAACTAGAACAAATTTTTGATGTATTACTCGCGCAAATGAAGTGCAGGGGGTTAAGGGTTACCGGATATCTTCAGGGTGCGTTTCCAGTCTAAATTATGTAGCGCCTCGAGAAAACATCGTAGATAAATCATTCATGTATCATTTTAAAGCTTATAAAATTGGCTACAAGAATACATAAAAAGTTTTGAGTTCTTTGAAAATCTCGAATTTTCCACCATCCCGTTTCTCCGATCTAGTGAGATGGCTTTCAGAAGCTCCGACTGAGAAAATATTTTAAAGTTTAAGAATCTGTTTGCTTTGTCGCATTTCAGAGGAATCGAAACTGTGTCGGGGAATTTCAAAATTCGATTTAGTTCAAAAGTTATCATGCTTTCCGTGAAAAGGCAAAAAATAATCCGAGTAGATATGCGGGAAACGTCGTCAAGAGCTCTCTTTTTATAATTTCCCAATACCCCGACACGGTTTTGCAGCTGAGATATCAATTAACATTTTGTGAAAATTTCGCACAAATCGAATAAATTCCTCTTGAGTGGGAGCTTTTTTTAAACTCTATTTTGATTGAAAATCGAAAGCGAGAAAATTGCACTTCAAAAAATCTAGCCGTCTGTCGTGCGTGAATCTGAAGCCTCACCTCTCCAACAATTAACGAGCTCTTGGCCAATCATTTCTCATCACAGTTCAACTATCTGTGAATGTTGATTTCCGATCAAAGCTACGCGCCACATCGAGAAAATGTTTGTTCTTTTTGTGTGACTTCAAAAATGGTTGCGGAAGAGTCGGCTGGTTTCCCAGGCTAGAAAAACGGGAAAGACAAAAAGACCTCGAGAGGCAAAGCCAAGCTGAACACCTATAGAGACGCCTTGAATGCCAGCATAGTTAGTAGAGGAGACAGCGATTTGCAGGCGTCTGAAACACCACGGCGAGATCGTGGTTCAACCGATTCAGGGTCACCGTCAGCTAAGCTTTGTTGGAAACAAATATTCTCTCGGCTGGCTCTTATCAATTCTTCTTTAAAGACCCTGTGTCCAAGCCCATGGTGCTTTGCGCGCGCAAATCATTTTCGCAGGCTACGAAAATCAGAAAGATCGTTGTTGTTGTTATGTGACTCCCGAATCTTTCGAAATCCATCCCTAGTTTGGGCCATCGTGTAATTATTCATAGGTATATATGCTTAACTGACTTTCTTTTATCTTAACATCTGTATATATACTTTTTTTAATGAAACTTTAGTTCGAATATTTCTTCGAACCCGGTCTAGAGTGGCGAGTAGAGGAATGCCGAAGAAAGGACCGAGACAGCGAGGCGACTCGACAAATAATCCTTCAGCAGTCCACATTTTACTTTCTCTAGGTCTATAAGAGAACAGTTGTGGTTCAAAAGGACTACTACGTGAGTTTCCCGGGGATTTGCTGCACTAAGGGACCGGCGGGCTTCGTTGAAAATACAAAACACAAAGCAACCAAGTGACTTCTGGTATCAAGAACATTCGTAATTATAATTTCGCACGGCTAAGCTCCACTGAGGTGTTACGACTTATCTGTATCTGTATATGTTTTGCATTTTTATTAGCAGAGAAAGCAATGTCCTTAACCTTTTTTTTCATCCTCCAGTATGTCCAGAAAGCCTTGCTACCAAAACTACGATCGCGGGTCAAACTCCAATCTGCCGAGTTCAGCTGTTACTTCGCTGTGAGTTTGACTCGAGTGCGAGTACGACATTTCATTTTGCACTCAAAATATATCATTCGCAAGGAAAGTAGAGATCTTCAAATACAGCTAAGCAATACTGGAGACATGAAAACAAGGTAACAAGAGTATGTGTTTGCTTGTAGAGTTGTGAAAAGTCGCACTCGTAAACCTAATTAGAATCTAAAGACAGAACAACTGGCTTCCTGCCGAGTACTGTTCAAATCATATTCGAAGCATCCGGGGGAAATTCGTGGGCTCGATTGGGTTTTTAATCCGGTAGGAATTATGAAATTCGTTATCCAAAGTGTATGTGTACTTCTTTTTATGCGGCGGTTGATAAACAAACTAATCATAACATTGGCGCAAAGCACCATGGGCTCGGACACAGGGTCTTTAAGTTCAGATGTGGACCACTCGGCACTCCGTCTGAAAGTGAAAATACGAACGCTTGTCGGGTTTAGCGTGGACTCCTATTGGGCCATTCCATTTAAAAACAGCTCCCCCCCTATTGAGGGGTGTGGATATCCAGTGGGGACGGGGGGGTAAAATAGCACAATAAATCCAAGGGGGTGTGCAACACACTTGCCTATTGAGGGTTATGGATATCCTGAAGGGAGGGGAGGGGGTGGGGGGGGGGGCAGCCGGTTAAAAAACACGAAATCCAAGGGGGTTCAGCAATATCCGGAGGGCCTTCCATGCTCTTTTCCAAGGGGGGACTAAATATGACAGTATCCAAGAGGGTATTCCCACCAATCTATCACAGGGGGCCCAGAAGTGAACCCCTCAATAGAGGGGAAGCAGATTTTAAATGGAATGGCCCATTTGGCTTTGTAGTCGTATGCATTGTTTGGCCTTGTTTTGCTTTGCTTTTTTCTTTGTTTTTCAAGCTAAGGGCATCCTGCTTGCTTTTTGTAAGATATAAGGCCAACAACCGATGGAATTGTGGAATCGTGTGGAAAAACTTTTCTCAATAAACGTAAACATTGGTATATGAAATGAATTTAATATGTGCTATAGATCCTTTGCATGTGACGTCATAAAAATTCTAAAATCTAAACTATGAGATATATGAAACTTTTCTTTTAATATGATTTAGATATCGGTATTCTCAGTATTCTTCGAAAAAATTACGTCGATACGATGATTTGTTTTTGAATTACATACTTTGAATTTTTTGGTCAGCGTGTTTCGTAAATGTCAAAGAAATCCATATATTTCGACCAATTTCACATTTTAGACTTGATAAACCTTTAAAAGTGATATCTAAAGTGTTTTGAAGTGAATGCTAATCATATTGATGGGAAAAACGGCTTTATTTGTTGAGTACGTTTTTGGCCGCCATCTTGGTGTACTAAAGCTGTACACCAACATGGCCGCCGCATACTAATTACACTAAATTGTTCGAATATTATTTGTCCGACAGCTCGGTTACGAAGTACTCTATTGCTCCAACATTTCGGTTATTTCTATATTTTTACCGGCTCTATGCACAGCATTAAAAATATTATACTAATATAAGTTTTTTCCTGAGGCAATTTTTTTTGTGACGTCAATGCAAACGATCAATTCCACTCACGGTCGTTACGGGCGAGTGAGCACTTGTCGTGTTTATTGATCTGCTGTCAATCAAAAAAAAAAAATTCCGGTTAAAAACTTCCTTTTGGTAGTGGTTCTCAATTCATGAATAATTAATGAGTAGTAGAAATAATGTTTCAGATATAATGACAGCACTCATTTCATTAATCTTTGGTGACAGTTTTGAAGAACCAAAACATGTTTGTAGTTATAGTCGTCAGCTGGGGAACTATCTACTGATAAATTACCCACAATCTTCATAACCTCAAAACATAGAGTTTATCTTCTTCAGTAGCCTAGCTAGTCTGAACTGTACTGAGGTCGGACTTTTACATAGTTACTTCTGGTGTTTAATTTTGACAAATAACTGCCGGTGATTTATATTATTCTATTATTCATCCACACTTCCTCTAAAAAGATAACTTCCGGTATCCTTATCATGAGCTGACAACCTGACTTGTCTGAGTTTGTGCATACATGGAATCATGGGCTCAGACTTAGAGTCAAGATTTAGACAGACTGTCGACCATTACGCTTTGCATGACTCAAGCAAATTGTAAAGGAAATTCTGAGCTCGAAGTTGTAAAAACAACAGCAATTAATATAATATAATTATAACTAGTGTTAAAGAGATACCCGAGTGAAAAACACATTGGGGCTCAAAAGAATCTTCAACATGTTCTTTGTTCAGAAAATGTATTAAAATTTGTTCAAACGTTTTTAGTATTAAGAACGAGCACCTCAAAGTTGGCCCCGCGAAGACATGGGCGCCGCCATCTTTGTTTGCATTTACGGAAGTGACGTCACTTCGTCCCACCAGCGTATCGCGGCTACTTGTCTTTGTATGATTTTCACACGCTCGGAATTAAAGACCCATGACGGACCATTACGCTTTGCGCGCCTGTTTTTGTTTTGATTTTCATGAAACCGAGGCTTCTATTGTTTTAGCCTCGCGCGCGATTCCCTCGGTTCGCGTGAAGTAGAAAATCGTCCTTCTACTCACCTTTGTCATTTGTTTGTATGTTAGCAAAACAAGGAAATGACTCTCTTCGTTATCAATCGAATGTTGATGGAAGTTTATCAACATAGGTAGAGTGCTTATGGCTCCATTGTTGCAGGCGAAGTAAATATCTGCGAGCATCAGGATTCAGGCCGGAGAAAATGAAAATTTACTCTCTTCGACTTCATTCGTAAAATGGTCGCTGTCGGTGTTTCCTTTTTCCTTTTACTAACCAAGAACCCGTAATAACAAAGCCAAGTGCAGTACCAAGGTCAGTGTGCCATGAATGGAAACCTTCCAGCTTATGACAGAAGCAAATGTAAAAATAAGGTAAGCGAAGACAACTTGTTTATTAGCACAATCTGTCCATTTGTACGTTGCCCTAATAGAAATATCCTTTATGGGAATTTGCAGTTCGAACATGGCGTACATGTTGTCCAGAATGGAATAAAGTGCTCAGGTTGTTGTTGGGACAATGAGCAGCACACTTTCTCAACATTGCATTACATCAATATTCCAGTACAGTTTACCCACCTTTGATAAGAAATATTCTTCTATTTGTTTCAGGAAAAGGGCATGCATTGTTTTCTTCAATCTGTTATTAAAGTATGGGAAGAGGAAGTATGGACTTTCCCAAGAAATTTACAATAATAGTCCCCACCTTCAGATTCACCACTGTGGTTTATGCAGATAAATGGGAATTGTCTGCTAAAAGAGGGATGACATGCATCACCTCCTACACAATTTTTTACTAAGATTATTTTGTGTAGATTGGGACAGTTTGAAGGTCGACTTTTATTATGAAGACTGCAAGGCTGATCGGATGGCTGAAAGTCCAATGCCATGCATACCCATATGTTTGAAAGATAAAATTATGGTATGCAGGTATCCCCTTACAGCACAGAAGCTAATGGTTTCTGGACAATTTAAGACATTAGTGACAATATCATCTATATTGTTGTTTTCACTTTGAATACAAAACAGTGATTACCAAGTTTGTGTTCAACATTTTTAGGGAGTGTTCATTATTTATGGCTTGGGGGGTCTGCATTTCCCCCATGAGTGAAATTAAAACTTAGACGACCCCCCTATAAAATTGCTCAACTTTATTGACCCCCCCCCCCCCCCCCCCAACACACAAAACATAATAATGCATGGATGTGCAAGAAAGAATGCAAACATCATATACATGTAACCTTTTAAATTTATTTGTTTAGTAGAAAACATATATATAAATATACATGTATTCTTCTGGAAATCTCTACCTCCTTCCCAGATGGATACTCGAAATTGTACTTGTTAGTTCATGCATCATATTGCATTCTAGTGCATTGTTCTGTAGTCTCAAATAAATAAATAAACAAAAGAGTTCATCATTGGCATATATAACTAATCTACTGGACATGAATGCATTATCTGTCCTATGGGGATGTGCCTTTGATCATGAGCTTAGAGAATACCATCCTGCATATACAGGGAAAAAAGCAAACTGTCTTTAAATTAATGTTGTGAGGACTGAAGGCCCAAGCTGAAATATTTGAGATTTGACTGCTCTCTTAAACACTGGTTTCCTGTGTTCTGGAGACTAAACATTGGCTTGGGATTACAACAACAACTTTGTTACATTTTCATTTAAATTTTATTTTACACGACAGGTATGTCAACTTTGATGACCCCCCCACCCAGGAGTAGGTAAAATCTTTAATGCCCCCCCTATAAAAGCACTTAAATTTGTTTTGCCCCCCCCACCCCCTTATGATTTAGCCAACCCCCCCAAAGCCATAAATAATAAACACTCCCTTAGCTTGTTACAGACACACACAGAATATTACATACTATAATCATGAAACGCTGGTAACTTGATTTTTCAGTATACACAGAAGCCCTTAGGCATGTGGAAACAAAGAAAAATAGTCACGAGTGGAATATTCATGGCATACTATGAGAAAACATTGCATATTAACTATTTTATCCCATGCCAATCTAAAAAAAGGAACTCTGACCTCACCTGGCACACATGCTGCATAGGGATTCCAGTTTTCCTTCCAAAATATTGTGCTGAGTGCACGTACAGCACATGGTGGTGTAAAAAACATCTATTCAACCTGTGGGATACCACCGAATGTGCAACAGATTTCCAGTCTTCTGACTGGCTGTATTTTTCATGGCATGGCCAGTAAACAACTATATCCCTTCTGCCAGATAAATCAGAAATATACAAAGAAGAGCCTCCTAATTTGAGGCTAAACTTGGGCCTGTGGACAGGACGTGGTCAGGCTGGGTACAATGTTTGGATGCTTAATGCAAAGTAGAGGTAAAATGACAGCATATGTCAAAGAAATAATATTGGCCCTAAGATAGCCAATTGGTTGCCAGTGAAAAATTGGACCATGAAAAAGCATTTGTGGGGGCCGGAAGATAACATCAATTATAGTATTTTTTTAACCAGGCAACATTTACATGTATTTGCCAATATTCTACAGTCTGGAGTTACCTTCATAGCATATATGTTGAAGATATGACTAATGGTTGAAATGGTGGCAGTAAAAAGGGTGTATGAAACTTTAGTTAAAGTTTTGATTTCAGCACTTTTACCAAAACCTTAATGAACTGCCATGTTTAGTTATCTTACTTATGATTGTTATAAATATTGTTCTCCAATTTATTTTTTGATTGGAACTACTGAAATACCAAAACAAATTGCATACACCATTCTTGCTGCGCATCCCTCCTATCAATAGGTTGCTGGGGTCTTGGACTACAAGGCCAGAAATGAAGAGGAAAGGATAACATTAATATGACTGAAGTTTTGTGGATAAGGTCAACATGTCATATTGTTTTAATCTCACTCCAGTATTTTATCCCTTTTTCCTAAAACTTGAAATTAACTAAAGAGCAGAGCCCCTGAGGATTATGGTTCTTTTGGTAAAACATGTCATTCTGCACTAGTACTCAAATATTACAAGTTAGAAATGCACTACTCAATCCTCATTAAACCACAATTAGTTTTTTTTCTAAAATCTACATGTTCATCCTTATAGTTCAAAATTTATAGTGCTTTGTTTATAAAAACATGCTAGTATAATTGCCACCCATCATGCAAAAAATATTCCCTGACTTTTCACTGACCAGAAAACAATTTTCACTGACCAAAATAAGACTGTTCGACATTCTCTCGTCCAAAACAAAAGTCATTATCAAAACCTGTAGCCTCCCTTCGCAGATGTTTAGAGGCGTGATGAGGAGCCCGTGTGGCAACTGGAAAATAAAATTCCCTGACTTTGACAAGAAATTTAGAATTTCCCTGACCATATGCAAAATTCCTTGACTTTTCCCTGACCTGTGGCAACTTCTGTATGCCTCTGAAGTTCACAATTGAAGGTCTGTGTGCAAAAAGGGCATAAGTGATTCTTGATCACATTGTAAATTCTTCCTTGGAAAACAAAGAAATCGAAGGAGAATTTAGAATGCGATCAAGAGTCACTTATGCCCTTTTTGCACACAGCCCTTTAATTATAACACTAGGTACTCCTCTAACCAAAACCCATACAGACCAGCCTCAAGAACAAATTATGGACTTACAATATTTAAAGTAATGTCATCAAAAATATGGGAAACAGTACCAATCGAGATAAAATGTTTGCCTCATAACAGTTTTAAAAAACAATATAAGCTCTTCCTCCTTGGAAGCCAGATATAAAATGTTAGCTGCATCTATAATATATGTATATATCAACTATTATTTATAAATATTTACTGTAAATGTCTACATTATTCTGTATTGTAAAATTACCATATATCCAAACTTAGTTTGTACATGTAAACAGCCTTTATTTTCTTCCTCTTAATTCTCTCATTATAACCAACAGTCGTACTTTTTAAAACCCTGTAAAGATACAATCAAGCCTATTCGTTTATTTATTCCTCCCCTCATTAACTTCAACATGGTAGTGGTTAACTCGAAAGCTTTGCTCCTTTGACCACTACACACTATCATCTAAAGATTGTAATTATTATGTACTATTTATTTTTCTCTTTCTTATGGCTCGTTATTATACAATTCAACCAATAATATTGTAAACTACAAACAAGTGTAAATAAATTGAACTTGAACCCTGAAATTGTTCCAATTTCTTTGCCACTCCATAGTTAGAATCAACATTTTTATAAAAATACTAATGTGAAGTTTCTAATATTGTCAATTCCAACAGTCACTGAAATGCATGTCTCAAAATGTTTGGGCTATATTCTTGCAGGGAGGTGGAAGGATTCTTGGCTTTCTCATCAACAATATTTATATTATAAAATTCATTCTCATGTTTCAGCTATAATAATTAACTTAGTTGTGAATTTAGAAAAGTCTCTGGTAAATATTTGTTGTAAATTTATGAACGTAACAGTATTCTGACTTTCTGTCATTTTACCATTTACTGTTTGTTGTTGTTGCTTCAGTTCAGTCCGCGAAGGCGACGGTTCACATACATGTAATTCACAGACAAACGCCCAATCATGCCCATCGGCTCGTCAAAAATACGCTTAGAAAATCCACTGCACTTCTCCAGCATTGACTTGCAACGTATTAGGATATAGTGCCAGTGGCGAATCACTCGATCAGTTTATAAGATCACTGAAGACTGCTTACCGTTGATGACGACAGTGGCACAGCACAACGCAAAAAAACAGATACTTTTCCCTGAAAAACCCAGATGTGGCTTCCTCTCGTTCCGACGGTCAAATACAGAAGAATAGAGTCATATTTGCCGAACAGAGCCTTCCTACCGACAGTCCGCCATGATGCCCTCTTCATATAAAACATACATCACATTCTTTGTAACAAAAAATTCGCCTACTTTGTGGCCTAAATGTCTTTAAAATGCTACAGAAATGATGCCTTACAATTTGGCAACATGTGAAAATAAATATACTGAAAGTCAGATTGGAAAAACGGCCGATGGAAGTGGATTGCGTAGAGCGATTGAAACTTGTGCATTTTTCAACACCGACAAAAGATGGCGGCCAGCGTCTAAGCGCGCAAAGCGTAATGGTCCGTCGTGGGTCTTTAAAGTGGATATATTTTCATCGAGATTGCAGAGGAATTCTTACAGAAACCGGAATTATGATGAAGACGACATTATGAGAAAAGTTCAGAAGACTGGGAGGAGGAAGAAAAGCATTGGGAAGGCGAGAAATTATCAGACGAACAACAAGGTCTCGTAACTGCCATTTAATAACAGCAAAACAACATGGCTTAAAAGACTCGAGTGACTTCTGAATAAGTATAAGAACTACAATGTATGTGAGGTACAGTTAAGGCGTTTATCATCCTAAAAACGCCTAATAAGTGAGAGAGTGAGAACGCTGGTGGGACGAAGTGACGTCACTTCCGTAAATGCAAACAAAGATGGCGGCGCCCATGTCTTCGTGGGGCCAACTTTGAGGTGCTCGTTCTTAATACTAAAAACCTTTGATCAAATTTTAATACATTTTCTGAACAAAGAACATGTTGAAGATTCTTTTGAGCCCCAATGTGTTTTTCACTCGGGTATCCCTCATTAATATAAACCAACTAGTGGACTATTACAAATCCTGCATTCTGATTGGCTACCCTACTATAGGTCTATTTTGATAGCCCATGGTAGAGAAAAAACGCATGCATTTTTACGAAATAATAACAGTTTTTTCAACTTCAATTGGTTAATTTTTATTATTTCTACCATCCGACTAGTTAGTTTATATTAAAACAATTAGACCTCTCGCCCTCATGGGCTACGAGTTAAATAGCCCATGAGGCACAGCCTCATGGGCTATCGACTCTTAGCCCATTCAGGCTGCAGGTCTAATTGTTAAACAGTCTTTAATTACGAACTTTACTACAGGTTATTGTAATTTATACAACATTCAAAGCACCTGTATTTGCACCCATGTTGGGTTAGTTGCCATTTATTTAACATGATTCTAAATCTTATTGAACTACATCAACAATTAAGTTGTTACCAAACAAATACTGTCACTACAACTATGCTATAATAACACAACTGGTTAGAATATTGTTAGCATTGGTCTTAAATGTGGAAATTTAAGACCAATGGTAGAGATCTCTACTGAAATTCTCTTTCGCTAAACTCTCTAAGTAGAAAACTTTTCCCGAAAAAACACTGTACAACACTCCAAAACTACTAATCTTTATTTCTTGAGTAAATTTAGAGCACAGTTGCTAAATTTTCATTCCAGGAGTGAAAATGTAACTCTGTATCATTTCTTGGTAATCTTTCAACTCTTAGCCACAGGGAACCCAAACCCAATTTTGAGGTACAAACCTGGAGGATGGTAAGCCTGTGTATAATTCAAAGCTTTCTTTAGGATAAATTAAGGTAGATTTATTGAACGGTAATTTCAAGGTATTCTGAGCAGTTCAGCAAAATAAGACAGTAGCCCTTCACCTCTCAAAACCTTGCATTTTATTGGACCCCATTTGGACTGCACTGACAAAGAATTGCATTGTTTTAGGGTTAGGCATTGTTTCAGGGTTAGGCATTGTTTTGATAGCCAGTACTATTCCACGTTCCGAGGAGGTGAAGGCCGCCCCAAATAAGAAGGAGACAAAGCAGGAGTTTGAAGCCCTTATAAATTGTTGGCAAACAAAAAACTGCGCAATGACATAAATAACGGCTGCAAAGGATACGGTACTGTGGGTTCTTGCAGAACCAGCGAGGATCGCCAAAAAGTCATGCCCATAAATTTATTTCATTTATCAACCGAAAACCGTCAACCTGCACTTTGTGGCCTCCATGCTCACTAGCTACAATGTATAACGCTAGCTAACGTGCTCACTTTCTCACATGACTTGACTCATAAATAATCCTGGCATACAGAGAAACAGACAGACATAATCATACTTTCAAACTTGCAGCGATTATATGCTGGCGTCTATATCCTAAGCAGATTCTTTGAATTTTGTATTACCACCCGAACAATCTAATACTGGGTCTAGCGTAACATTTCGGTCGCCCCCTAACAACAGCTTTTGTTCTTTATCATTTCCCTTTACTTTGAATATTTCAGGCAATTATTAAGTTCAAAAGGTGGAAAATGTGATGTCATTGATATTTTCACAAGTGAAGATATGGAAAATATGCCACGCTCAAACTGGGGTGTAGTTTTGTATTTGTGCTAGGAGTGGTCTATTTCTTATTATAATATAACCCAGATAGTACGAGCACTCTGATTGGCTTACAGACTCAAAAATCTATGCTCTATTGTGCCGGAAAACACAGAAATTGGCACACCTGCTTGTGTTGTGTCATAGTTGTATCATAAAAGCAATAGACCACACATTTCAATGTGTTTACTGGCGAAATAAAGCACTTGGGATGTTGGGAGAACACTTGAAATGCTTGAAAATCATGTGCCTTCGGCTTGTGATTTTCAAGCATTTCTTGTGTTCTCACATCCCACGTGCTTTATTTCGCCCATAAACACATTGAAATGTGTGGTCTATAGTAAACCACCCGTCCATATAATAAATGTATACCAGTAATAGGTTCAGGCTTGCCACCTGGAATAACTAATTTATTGCTAATCTGCTGTGGTAGTTGATACATGTATGTACATGTACCATACACTAATACAACCTAAGCTGGGGCAACAGGCCTCATTTTGGATATAAAGTCGAACCTCCACTAATGGATACCATTACATGGTCCCAACCATTTCTCTAATAAAGCACTACATTTGCCACCTGTAAGCATACACCTTGTAAGCGGATGCGGACACCTATCTCTAGGTCCGCATGGACAAAAATAACCAAAGTTAACCTCTCTTAAGTTAATTATTTCAAATGTATGCAGTTTTATCTTTGAATTCTAGCTAAATCAAGGTCAGCTTAGTAAAAAGACAACATATTTGAGGTATGACCCTTAGATTGAACCTACATATAGCTGTTTAAAGCATGTGGTTTTGCCTCCCACTTCACACCCCTTACTGTCAACCTCCCGTAGGCAGACACCTCCCATAAGCAGACAGCTACATTAGGTACCAAGGATGTCCGCTTATGGGAGGTTCGATTGTATATATTTTTATACGGCTTGCCTATATTTTGCCCCGAGGGTAGTTACCACCATTTTCACTGCTACGCAATGGTGCGAGACCAAAGTCGAGATGTGAAGTTGGCAATAGACTTCTGTCAATCATATACATGTAAAGTGTGAGGGGCTAGCCCCAAACATCTAGGGTGACAGCATAAAGACAACAGAGTTAATTACAAAATACAATAACTGCATTTCTCAAACTCATTAATAATTCATAAGATAGTCAACCAATGGAGGAACTGCATTTGGTCACATGCATGGGTCTTGATACCAGGTGAAACCCTTGTTCGAAGCTTCGTTAGGTGGATGCATCTTGACATCCAATGAAACACCAGTTCCAAACGCACTAGTGTTTGATCATATTTCCAACCCTAGTGATCAATATTTCTTAATCATCATATTCATGAACCACTAACTAATTACATACTGATAAACTACAAGTAAGGAGCGAAGAAATAAAGAAAGACATAGAAAGAAAACGTCTGCCTCCACTGGAGTTCGAACCACGACCCTTCTGACTGCTTGTACTAACTCTTGTCCACTACTCTACTAGTACATGTATGCTAGTTGAAATCACTGCCATCAAAAAAGAATAATAAGCCATCTATTGAATAATTAGATACAACAGTCAAACGGTAAACAATACTTGCTAATGAAGTTTGAAAAGAAGCGTATGTAAATGTTTGGTTTAGCCATTCGCATGAGAAGTAATTTCAAACACTCATTGTTAGTCTTTCATCAGGGGATTCCAAATATCTCGAAAACAATTGTTTTCTCAATATTTGGAATCCCTGATGAAACACTACAATTCGTGTTTGAAATAGTACGTGAAAATGCATGCACTCATGACACATTTTGTGCATTGTCTGAGAAACTACACAACATGAAAACTCAATGTTTTTCATGAGAAAGTAAATCTCTGTTCTTCGTTCTGTATTTATCCTACTTTTTTAGAAAACTGAATAAGAAAATAAGGAGAATAATAAAAGAAACAATAAACACACGATTTGATGAGAGAATACATTTTCACATCCCACCATCACTGTTAATTACCCCTCCCACTGTATGATTGACAGAAGTCTATTGCCAACTTCACGTTGCGACTTTGGTGATGCACCATCACTTAGTAATGGAAATAGTAGTTTACAAGCAATGTTAATTTTGGGCCACAAACAAAAGTTGTTAGTGAACTGATTGCTATGGATACCAGTTTCAGGAACACCATATTGTTATCGTTGATAGCAAAGCTGGTCAATACAGACCATAACTTAACTGCCTCAAATTTGCGCAGTGTTTATCATCATCAACTGGTATGCTATTAAACAATTTTACATAGCTACATGTACTGGATACTTAAAGTTTTAAATTTTATGTAATTTCACCCAACTAGATGAAACCTTTGGGTTATTACTCGTGCAAATGAAGTTCAGGGGGGTTAAGTCGCATTTCTCCATGTGAATGTGGATTTCAACCAAACTAAGAGGACCCCCTGCGGTTTGGTATGGGTTATAACATTTTAGTGAAAACCCCATGTCGCTACAGCATTCCTTTCTACCCATAAAAATACATTGCCTTTTGTCTTGGCCGAGCAGGGCCTGGGTAAACAATTAACTTTAATTTTGTTGTTCCTTTGAGAACTTGAAATCTTAGAAATCGGTCAGTTTTGTCATGAATCACATTCCAAAGACGTTTGCTTTCACAAATGAGGTATACCATTTCAAGGGGGTGGGGTAGAGAATATTTGTAATTCACAGATTGGAGGTTTAATGTTTGGTATGTAGCAAATAGTTAAAGGAATAAAACCCATCCTATCTTACATGTATGTAATTTCACCCAACTACAATGTACATGTAATCTTTGCATTATTACATGCACAAATGAAGTCCAGGGGGTGTTACACCATTCACCGATATCACAAGGCGGCCATCTTGTTTTCAGGTCACGTTTTTTTTACACGGGAACGAGGCCACACGTGTCACTTTTCCGATGTTATTAAAATGCCAAACAGAGATCACTGTTGTGTTCCAAAGTGATCTACAATCGCAGGAAAAACTATCCTGGAATTAGTTTCCTCCAGTTTCCTACAGAAAAAGTAATTAAAAAGCAATGGATTCTAAAAGTTCGAAGCGATGTCGGGAAATATTTCAAGGTAAATCTCGTATTTTGCTTCTTAGAATCTTTGCAAGTCAGACATTTTCTCACCTTAAATATAAATACGCCGTTTCAGATTTGAAGCAGCACCAAGGTTTGCTCGCCTCATTTTCGCCCTCAGACCTCAAGAAAACTGTTGCAGGAAAGACAGTATTATCAAAATATACAGTGCCAAGTTTTTCCGCCTGGACCACGACTCATAAGCAGAGAAAACTACATTGTACCTACAAGGATCACTACTCATTGTAAACAATGAGCTAGACATACATGTAGTAATTGCAACCTATAGCTACAGTGTAGTAGAAATGTAGATTAATTTACACAAATATAATATGACAAATCTTTGAGTTTGTGACTCAGTTCGTTCGTTGTCGACGAGGTTGAACCACTCATTGTAAACAATGACCCAGTCATAGTTACAGGTAATTGAAATAATCAGTGTAATAAAAATATAATTTGACAAATCTTTGGGCAATTATTCTTTCACGCATGCACCGTTGGCAATAACCAATACTTCACAATTCAAAGGATCACGATGAGACATATGCTTATTTAGTTATAAGCTTAAACATCAACAAACCGCTTAGAACAGTTGAAAAGACGTACCGGTACCTTCAATGTCATGAATATAAGATTCATGAAAAAAAAATAGATAGGTACTGTAGGTAATCTATCAGCGGCAAAATTTTCAATAAGGCTGCCAGTAATAGGAGGTAATTTGTTGATATTCTTGTGATAGAATTCCTTCGCTTTCGCCGCCGCCATGTTCAAAAACTCACATCTGACACGTGTGGCCTCGTTCCCGTGTAAAAAACTGTGACGTCAAAACAAGATGGCCGCCGTGTGATATCGGTGAATTCTGAAATTTTATTTTGGCTCCCATATCTCCTCCTGAACTTGAATTTCAATCAAACCAAGAGGAACCCCTGAAGTTTTCTATGGGTAACATTTCGGTGAAAACCCCATGTCTTTCTACCGGTAAAAATCCATTGCCCTTTTGGGTTTGGCTGCAAAGCATTTTGGGACAGTTTCAATTTCTATTTCCCAGTTCAGAACTGAATTAAATAAAGTTGCAGCATTAAAATAATGGTTTTGGTAATAAACACGACGATGTAAGTTTGGGTTAAGACCTGTGAACCTTGCAAAACTGAGGGGGGAGGGGTGATAAATCATATGCATTTCCTTTTAATAACAGTATCCTCCCCATTTAGAAGTGGGTTGAATGAAGTTTCATGTTAAATATCATAGTTTTGGTACTAAACATGATGAAAACAACATATTGTTTGCCAATTTGGGTTAAGATCTGTGAACCTTGCAAAACTGAGGGGGGAGGGGTGGACAATCATATGCATTTCCTGTGAATGGTGCCATCCCCATTAAAAGTGTCTTGTATGAAGCTGTGGCTTTAAAATTGTAGTTTTGCTACTAAACACGACAAAAACAACATATTGGTTATGCAACCAGAGTTTACCTTTTTGGGGTTCAAAATTATAATGTTATGGTTATTTTACAGTGTATACTTAACACTTTATAGCTCAAGGGTTTTAACTGATTTTTAGCTATTTCTACACTAAAACGAACCCTCCCCCCTAAAAAAGATATAGTCATTGTTACCGTATTATTTTCATCTGACCCATAATACTGAGAGCCCAACTTATTTAACAAAGTTTGTTTGAGGAAGCACTCAGAAGTGAATGCTTTTTAATGCTTTTTTCCATTTATAGAGTACTGAAGGACATTATTTCTTGAATCAGCACTTTCTCAAAGAACGGAGTCTGTGCAATGTTATTGTGATGGGCCTTGTGCACGGAGTTGGTGTACACAAGCGTAACATAAAATTCTAATGCTACGTTTTATTATTTTTCTCAAAATCTAAACATCCTATAACCCTAGGACTTCAGAAAATAAAACTTCAGTCTAGGTGCACAGAAAAACGAGCAAAATACTTTCGAAAATGGTTTTATTTGAAAAAACAAACGAATTTGTTCGAATTCTGTCTGAAAAAGTTCGTCATTTTCCACCCGATTTTTAATCCACATCACAATGATTTTTTATCGTTTAAGAAATATCGGAGAAGAACATTTGCATATGTACTTCTAGGTGAAGTGCACTTGAAATTCGCCACAAAACGTTGTGGTTTTCTTGTACTTTATGCTTTCTTCAAAGGAAATATCAGTCAAAAACTAGCGTTAGAAAAAAATCAATGTCGGAAAAAAACTCTCGTTCCAAGCTTTCATCGTGCCTTTTTTGCCTTTGATCGCGCAAATCACGCATTTCGCGCCAATCGCGCCCTTATTCCATCGCGCCAATCGCGCCCTTTTTCTATCGCGCCAATCGAGTTAGTAGATTGTAATCGTAGGCTGACATGTTTGTAAAATACAAACAGTAAATACAAAATGTGCACCTTAAAACATAGCGGCTTTTTTGCTTGTATTTTATAAACTCCCAAGTACAGCTCTTGCGAAATAAAGCGGGTGAAATAAACCCTCGTTTTGTATCAAAGATTTCTCATTTGTGGTGTGCACGATGCTTCCAAAACTTAACGTCTTTGTTTCCAAAGAAAAACACACTTCCTCTGTTTAGCTTGGGAAAAAAGAAAAGAAACTAAGCTCAGTTTACATAAAGACTACGAGCCCATTCAACCCCCGTGGGAATTCTTCAAAGTTGGAAGTTGTAAACAACTCAATTAGTATTGTGACATCACAGACAATTTAGATTGGCACGTTCAAAAGATCAACTCACTGAAAGTGAAAGGTCTTTCTTGGAGTTACTACATAATATTTCTTGGATTCTAGTGTGCTGGAGTTTAACTTGAATGAACTTCATCGCATTGTGAATTAAGACGGTCGATCTGTGCACATTTTAAGGCTGATTTCCATCGGATCATAAAGATAGCAAAATTTGCATAAAGCAATAATAAAATTTCTGACAAAGCCGAAAGCGACTAGCCATTAAAAAACATTCATTTGTTGGATATACATTTAAGTCATAATCTTGTCATTCAACGTTAACACTCAAATTTAAGTGATAAAATGAATAGTTTCACATTGATGTAAATATATTTATTGGCAAAGTGATAGCAAAAAGTGCAAAAAAGGCAAAAAGTGCGCGATGGAAAAAGTGCAAAAAATGCGCGATTTGCGCGATTTGCGCGATTTGCAAAATAGAAATTGAGCGTGCCGGAAGGCACGATTGGCGCGATTTGCGCGATAAAAATTCACTCTGAAATTGAGAGGTTTTGTTACGCGGCTTTCACGTTTTTTCTGTTGAGAACGGTTGATATTTTTATTCTCAGCGCCACGTTATTCCCTCTTTCGAAGATAAAAATTCACATTCGAGAAACTACGAGTGGTTGGAATTTAATAACATTCAATTAAATAACGACAAAGTTACAACAATTCTAAAACAAATTTTGTCTAAATTTTCTCCATTTTCGTCGTGTACACCAACTTCGTGCGCGAGGCCGATGGAGAACAAGCTTCATTCACACTCATAGAATGGGCTAGGAGTTCTTCTGTCACTTTAGCGTGGGCTTTATAAATAGAGGTCTGGAGCCATCTATCAGCCTTTAATATTTATAGATGTGTACATGTACAGTATGTTGTTTTTCATTATTTTTAGTTTTAAAAATTACCTACATGTAGGTTATTTTTACATTTTAGGGTCTTAAATGTTGGATAGCATTACCTTTGTCTGGTGTTTAGTGGCTTAGCTCTAAACACCCAAAATTATTGACTTTTCATGTACAATGTACATGTAGCTCTAAACACCTAAACTTAGTGAGCACCACTTGTTGACGGTTAGGGTGTTTTAAATGTACATGTAGGGTTAGGTTTTGGATTAATTTGTTCACAGGACCATTGAAGAAGCATTATTATTGTCTGTTGTTCACATGACTTACATGTAGCTCTAAACACCAAAAAATTAGTGAGGAATTGGCTTTACTGAGGTTATTGAAAGGGTTATTTAAATGTCATTTGGATTAGTTCACAGGTCCACTAAATCGATTTATAATAGTGCATGGGAATGAGTTTGCTTGGAGTGGAGTGTTAACTGGCTTTAATAAATCTGCTTGTTAATTTGGCACTTGTTAAACATGGAAATGGCAAAGTGAAAACATAACTGTTGATAACGTTTTGAGTTATTTCTGTGTAAGTTCTCAATCATTTATCCATTTTTGTATTTTTTTCACATCCTCTGGGCAAATTCTTTGATGAAATAACAATATAACATAATACAGCATTTCTTTGAACCACTTCCATTTTGTTCTATTCATAGTGGATCAGTGTTTTATTCCATTTGAAAAGCTGAGTCTAACGAGTATGAGCCAGTTACTCCAAGATCCTCTGCATTTGTTACTTTACTGAGATACTATTTACGTACATGTAGCTCTTGAATCGTAGAACTCTTTTTCTAGATATGCGTGTAATTCGATTTTCTTATTCCTTTATTTTAGCTCATTGATTACTATGTAAAAGTCAGTTCCCTTGACACAGTTTGTTTTGAAGTATGAGTGGAGCCGTAATAAAGTCCAAAACCATGTATTTTTCTGGATGTAGCTTTCTTACTTCCCTTGAGTTGCTGCAGTTTTCATAAAAGAATGCAGAGTCAACACAAACTTCATCTGTGTTACAGTTTTGTCCATGTTATATTTTCGAAAGAAGTTTTCAAGTCCAATTTTGTCAGCAGTACCCATGCATGAAAACGAGAGGGACCAGGTCTGACGATTAGTCACTTATATCATAAACTGTGGTGTTGAAATCAACAAGCGCTTCTGTGGTGCATTGCATTAAGTGACGAGCTAAGTAAAGTGGATGGGTGACAGCATAAGTGGAATAGCAAGATACATCAGGGGGGACAAGGAAGAAAAGGGAGATTGGAATGGGAAAGGAGGGGGAGAAATTAGAGGGGAAGGGTGGGTAGTCAAAAATATATTTTGTAGCAGAGGGGTGGGTGAATTCTTTTTAAACCCTCCCCCCCCCCCAAAAAAAAATATATACCAAAAAATAAAAAAAATCCTTTTTTAGAATAATTGATATTCCAACTTAAAAAAACTTACATGTACATGTACAATACACCAGTTACCTGTAGACGGTGAAGTTGTGGAGGCACAGGGAGCCCACCAACTAGAAGTGCAGTCCTCATGTTCACCATGCCTTGCATTAACTCTTTTGCCTGATCTTCTATCTGCATACACAGTTCTCGTGTAGGAGCAAGAATGAGTCCATGACTGTAATGCAGCCGATCACTCTTTGGTGACAAGTTACCTAAAAAGAAATAATTAATTAACAAAAAGAATATAATTATGTAGAGTCATGCAAAATGTCTACATTATTCAAACAACACGGTTATTGCTAATAAAATGTCAAATTGTTTGGATTTTTATAAAAAGTATATACTTTCTGTTTCTTTTTTTCTTGGGGGAGGGGGGCTACATCAGTCATAATTCTATTGTATGTACATACATGCAATAATATTAATGTGCAATAAGTCAATGTTGTCAATGTTATACATGTACATGTAACTTTCCACGCTATATTTTTATTATACAGATGTGTACATGTACAGTCAAACCTCTTGTAAGCAACCACCCTTGTCTATAGTACATGTATGTCAACATAATGGTCACTACTTGTAATAAATATATTGTTACATTATTTTTTGTTGACAACTGACTAAAATGTAATCTAATTGGTCTCTGGGATGGTCACTTACCAGAGGTCAAAAACAAAAGAAAAATCCAAATCTAAATCCACAAAGGTGGTCATGGTTGTTTATACGAGAGATAATAACTACAGTGTTTGACTGATAAATTAAACAGGAATTTACCAAGTGGTTGCTTAGAAGAGGTGGTCGCCTATGAGGTGGTCGTTCAGAGAGGTTAGACTGTTCAGTAATAAATATTGTAAATCCAGTGCAATTTTCATGTTTTTATTATTATTTAGTGTCAACTTGCTGCCATAACCTTTGAGGCAGTTTAAATGTTTATCAGAGTCAACATTCAGGAGCTCGAGAAGAAAATTTAATTGGAAATGATATTTCTCTTTGGATGAAAGGAAAAGAGAAATGAGTTCCTTATCAGAAATACTGTGTTGGTATCCCTGTGGATACATTCCAAATATAGAGAGTGCAGTTTTGGCGGGAACTTGAGTACATAAGGACATGTCAGTTGTAATTAGGTATTCGTGGTCCTGACTGCAATAGTTATAGACATTTCTTTCCACCACAGACCATGTTACAGAGTTCTGGTAGTTTTCAGACGTTCACCTCCCAGAAGTCATTACTCCTACATTGGGCTGGGGTATACATTTCCTCTTTTTACCACATATATATGGTTTTTCGTATCTGGCAGAGTACACTAGCACAGTGTGTGATTACATGTACATCTTATGTTACATAAAGTGTGTATATTTACATACAGCATAGCTACATGTACAATAAATCATGTGTGCGGTTAACAGTCAAGACCGCCTCTCGCATATGTGTCTGTTGTCAGTTAATTGAGGAGAAGGAATATTATTTTCTTTGGCTGCATGCTATATTGTACATGGTTTGTTTGCACTTTGTATTTGATGACAAAAAAAACAGATGTACATGTATGTGTTTGTGGCTGATAAAAGTAAACAATCAACACAAACTTGTATCAACTCTCATAAGAACTGTTTGTTATACATACATGTAGTTGAGGGGGGTGGCACAGTGACTATTTATCAACCCAAGCACATATAAAAGTCACTGTATTCACTCACATACATGTATAAGCCACAATTTTTACCAAAATCTTCATTTAAAATTACCCTATATCATTATGACGTCACTGCTTGTTTATGAGGGGGACAGAATCGACTATGTTGTTTTGACTTTGTTTAGTGAAAACAAAAGTTTTAGTGTCCAGTTTTATCTCTTCGGACAGGTGCCTGGTTACAAAGCTATGGCTGAACGTGAACACATTGTTGGTTTGGTTGACATGTAAAATTCAATCTAAAAAGTGACCTGAATGAACAGATCCTGGTAAACAAATACTATTGAAAGATAGGTCATGTATCTAAGTATGTAGACATGAAGTTTATACTATTTCAGAGCTGAAATTACAGGTACAACATTGGAGTTTTCTCCAGTTTGAAAGTCTGATGAAGGTACAAATTATGTACCAAAAAAAAGTTTTTCCTAAACTCAAGCTTCTAAATTTGGGGTGTGGCTTATCTGTGTTTACTGCTCCCCTATCTCCTATATTGAATATATCAAAAGCATACATGTACCCCCCCCTCAATAATGTCTGCTTCACTTCATATTTCCCCACTTTATCAGTGTTTTTTAAAAATCCCCCTCCCCCACCTACAATTACAAACTGATTTTTAAAATACCTTAATTACTGCTCTTGGCTAGGTCACACTGTCACATACATGTACATGTATACAGCTATTTCAAAAAAGGTTGTCTTGTGCATGTGTTACTGAATACTCATCAGTTTACTATTAATAGTAAATAAAACACTATTCCTGGTTCTTTACAGACACTGTACAAGTTTCAGGTCATTTTTGTCAACCTAGGTATTTTTTTCAAACCTGGGATTTTTTTTACCTAAGGGTAAAAATGAGGGTTCAATAATATGTTGGTTAATTAACACGGTACACTGTGTACAAGATCTTTATAGCACACCTATCATTGGTACCTTTTTATCTCGTTCACAACTCACTCATTGGGTGTTTAACAGTGGAACCACAAAAATTGGAGACATGAATACAAACCATTGTCTTGCATACTTCACATAATTCAGAGCTGACATATCTGTGTACTGAATAGCAACACTTTGTTTATAGTACAACCTACATGTACTTCCAAACCTTTTGGCAGAATCAATATCAAAATCTTTGTTGTACTTTGGTCAATCATTGACATACATGTACATGTACCATACATGTACATTTGAATACTCTGCCTTCTACATTTTGGCATGTATACAAGAAGTGAGAATAGTACTAGCACTGGAAAGTCTTGCGATGCTTCGTCTAGAGAGGAAATCACCAGCGAACTTATGAATTCAGAAATCCGTATGGCTTCAATGGTGTCAAGCATGACATTGGAAAATGACTGGAAACCCTTCTACAGGGCACATTTCTACAAGGTAACAAAATGATGGGGGGGTCAAATTCAAGAGTGCTGATTAGCGTGGGGGACCAATTTCGAAATCTGTGTAGATGACACAAAACTGCCAGCCCCCCCCCTCACAGATAATAAATGACCAATCCCCTAGGTTGCAAAAAAAATAACCTACATGCAGGTTGCAAAAAAATAACCTACATGTACATGCAGGTTGCAAAAAATAACCTACCTGTACATGTAGGCTGCAAAACATACATGTAAGCTACCAGTACATGTAGGTTGCAAAACATAACCTACAATTTTCAAAATCTGAGTAGATGACACAAAACTACCAGCTCCCCCTCACAGATAATAAACGACCAGTCCCCTTGGTTGCAAACAATAACTTACATGCAGGTTGCAAAAATAACCCACATGTAGGTTGCAAGAAAATAAACTACATGTGGGTTGCAAAAAATAACCTACATGCTGCAGGTTGCAAAAATAACCCACATGTAGGTTGCAAAAAAAAGGATATAAATTATGTACATGTGGGTTGCAAAAAAACAAAAACCTATATGCAGCTTGCAAAAAATAACCTGTACATGTACCAGTAGTTTGCAAAAAAAAAACTACTGGTAGGTTGCAAAACAATAACCTACATCTACATGTAGGTTGCAAAACATTAGCTTCCAGTAGGTTGCAAAACATAACCTACCAGTAGGTTGCAAAACATACTGTATTTTATCATGTACATGTACAAGCCACACCTCACATATAAGCCACACCCCTAACTTCAGCCTGATAAACAGAAGCTTGTTTTTCCCGAAAGGTTTAAGGAAAAACCTTGTTTATAAGCTGCACCACAAAATTCAGTAAGAGTATAGTCTTGTGTTCGAGTTCATAAATGCCTGTAATTGAATCAAACTTCTTAATAAGAGATCGTCATATCACAACAATGAATTGGTTACAACTTTCCTTGTCCTTTCTTGTGTATATTTTAACCTGCTGTCTTTAAATCACTTCAGAATTCATTGTTCCCCCATTAACCAACAACACATTTAAGGAACTTCATTCCTTTAAGCGCACAAGAAAGTAAGATTTTTTGGCAAAACTATATGAGCATGTGTCTGAGTCCGTGGTCCGCCATCTTGGATTTTCAAGGAGGCCTAGGGCGAGAGTTTTCTCGAACGTGCGATCAAGCGTGAGCTCCGAAGTTGAATGTAACTCAATGAGAATTATACTTTATTTGAAAATTTGAAGGCTTCCAAGACCAATTATGGCATTTAACAACACCAGGAACTATTCAAGGAGATGATGACAGGCAACTGGACAGCTAGTTTTCTTTGGAAAGCAAGGAGAGGATTTTGAGCAGAAATCTTGCTGACACTCATGTTTTGTGAATTGAATGTGCCATTTCTATTGTTCATATGGCTTTGTTTACAGTCATTGCAAAAAGAAAAATTATTAAAACACTCACATACATGTATAAGCCGCACCCCCAACTTTGTGGCAATTTTTTGTTACTTTCAAAATCTTAAAGTAAAAAAAGGTGTGGCTTATACGTGATAAAATACGGTAACCTACCATTTTCAAAATCTGAGTAGATGACACAAAACTACCAGCTCCCCCTCACAGATAATAAATGACCAATCCCCTAGGTTGCAAAAAAATAACCTACATGCAGGTTGCAAAAATAACCCACATGTACATGTAGGTTGCCAAAAAATAACTTACATGTACATGTAGGTACTTGCAAAAGATAACCTACATGTGGGTTGCAAAAGATAACCTACCGGTAGGTTGCAAAAAATAACCCACATGTACATGTACATGTAGGTTGCAAAAAATAACCTACAGTAGGTTTAAATAAAATTGACCTGTAACATTTAAAACTTATTAGTCAGCTAACCAGCTAATATGGCTAACATGTACATTTTGGCAAGCCTTTAGGCAAGTCAACATGCCTACAGCTGTATTACATGTACATGTATGTTGAGTAAAATACACAGCCATAATAACTGGTTACATGTAGATGACTAATAAATTGTTTGATATAATTATACTGTAAATATGCAGAGCACTGCACTATACAGTCCCTGTCAAAGTTTTTCACACCATACAAATCACGTGCTAGAATGTGGCAAATGTGCCACATGTGTTTAACACTTTTGGTAAAATGAATTTGGTAAAATGAATTCGGCAAAATGCAGCAAAGTAAAATTGGCAACTCTACCACTTTCAGTAAAACGAAATCGGTCACTGTACCACCTTTGGTAAAATTAATTTGGTGTTAAATGTATGGAGATCACCGAATGAAAATTAGCATGTGGTTACTGAATATTTGTTTTAATACAAACCACCATTTGGTACCACATATGGTTGAAAAACATTTGACAGGGACTACAGTCCCGCTCAAAAAGTTTGCAACCACCACTAAACGCCAAACGGCGCTAACAAGCGCCGGTTTTTAGCGGCGCTAGTGCCACTAACTTTTACCGTTAGTGCCACCAAACCACTAAACGTCTAGCGCCGTCGACGGCTAGCCGCCAAACGTCTAGCGCCGTCGACGGCTAGCCCCCAAAAGTTCTGAGCCACCAACGGCAAGCCACCAAAACCTCTGAGCCACCAATGGCTAGCCACTAAATCGTTGAGCCGCCGACGTTTCAAGAAGTTTATTTTGAAGCCTTTTATGCGCTGACTTGAAGTATTTTGCATTTTGAGAAGTTTAATGATTTTGAAATGTTCGTCAAGGCAGAGTTTTGAGAAATTTCTTTTGAAACGTTTGTTTTATTAGTCAGTTCATCGGTTTCCGTGGCAGTATGCTGAAGGAATAAGTATTCAACTAAAATAAATTTACCATCTAGTGTCAGCAGCCGAGTTTTGAGTAGTTAATTTTGAAACGGTTAACGTCTACTAGTCAGCCGTATAAGTTCGATTCATCGACTCTCACGAGTCACAGCGCATGGCCCACTGAATGTAGAAGTCCACTGAACTTCAACTTACTTTACCGTCCCATTACAGATTGCCGAAAAAAAATATTTTTACAGGTGGGGTATTTTATTAACTCATCACAAAGTGATGAAGTTAAAAACTCCAGAAGATTTGATAGAGTGTGATCTCACGGCAATTAACATTCATTTGACAACAAATTGGAAAACAGCCAAAACTTCTCACTGTTAGGCATGCAGAGATTGACTCAAAGCATTTCCCGCATCAGGTGAAACTGTTCAGACATGAAACCAAAATGAAATAAAAACTTACAAAACTTTTTATTCTGAAGGTAGAAAATGTCTGGTGCGATCCAGGCGATTTTAAAGCCAAACACCGACGGCCTATAAATACGATGATTATTCAAATCAGTTCATGGAAAATGTCACGCTTCACGGCCGTGTCGTAGAATTCTTGAGACCTTTGAAAAACGCATCCACATTAATAAAAGAACTCCAGAATATTTTATTGGACATCTTTTTCATTTTCCATAAAGGTTGAGTCCATGTAGTTGTGTGGTGAATTAAACTACAGTCACACTTCCCGCGAAGTTCACGGCGTGACACTCCAGTGTTGTGTCAAAAACCAGACAATGTCTGCGCAGCAAAGCGGTTTTAATAAAGCAACACGTGAAGAATGAAACAGGAAGTTAGCTGTTCGAGTTTTACTGAACGGTTTTGAAGTGATTTTCTAGTTATTCCAGGGAAAATCTGTGAAGTTCCCAAAAAAATGTCTTCGATTCTGTCAGACACGATGCGACTACAATTATTGTTAATATGCCAATTTTCGACTTCAGTTTGTTTACATTCACTCACACCGCAGCACAGTGCAGTGAAAACTTTTTCAATCGTGCACTGCTAACGGCTAGCCGCCAAATGTCTTGAGCCGTTGACGGCTAGCCACCAAACGTCTAGCGCCGTCGACGGCTAGCCACCAAACGTCTGGTGGCGTCGACGGCTAGCCACCAGTTTTTACCGTTAGTGCCACCAAACCACTAACGCCCAGCCGCTAAAAAATTAGCGCCGCTGGTGGCGCTGACGGTTGCAAAGTTTTTGAGCGGGACTGTAGCTGTAGCAGCTGGTTTCAAGTTCAATTTTTTAAAATTTGTTACACTGTTTACAATGCTGTTGTTGTTATTTTAAAGTGCCTATAACCCTTTTTGCAATTTTTATAGCTACAGTTGTATGAACCTCCTTAAAGTTTTCAGTACTTCTGTGAAGAAAGTTTTGGTTTACAGTGTATCGATCATAACTTTACTGTACATGTATGTTCTACGCTTGTTTGAAAACATGTACATGTAAATTTGACCTTTCCTGACCATGACTGCCTAAGTAAAAGCCTGGGTAGATTCCTGGGTAGACGTCATATAATTAATTCGACTTTGCAATCATTTGAAGAAATAATTATGACTAAAATGACTTTTGTCTTTACTAACAACTCACAAACTGTAAATTTTCTATGCATCGATGTTATTGTGATAGAAAGGAGCCATTGAGAATAATGCATTAGTGAGATGACGTCTACGCAGGCTTTTACTTACATGATCGTGGTTCAGGGAAAGTCATATTTACATGATTTCAAACAAGCATAGAACATTGAGTTAATTTTCTCTGTAAGCCAAAACAGTACTCAAAACTTTTTGAAGGTTTATGCATGTAGCTATAAAACTTGCAAGTAGGGTTACAGGCACTTTAAAGAAGCAACTGAGAATCCATTTTATTTTACTGCCACATGTGGTCTCATATTTCTTGCTATCTTGTGAATATTGTATGCCTTCTTTCTATAAATATCAACATACATTGTGGGTAACATGCAGAGATGTTGCAGATTTATGTAAATAAATGTACATACTGCAGTGTGCCAATTTGACCCATTTTGTGAACATTCATTAGGCTACGACCATTGCACATAATTACTAGATAATGCCTTTGTACAATAACAGTTTACATTACCTGTGATGTGATGAATTCTTGTAATCATAGGTAACAAGAATGCAGCAGTCTTTCCAGATCCAGTTTGAGCACACACCATAACATCACATCCACTAAGGGCCACAGGTAACGCTTGCATTTGTACAGGAGTTGGTGAGTGGTAACCACTACTAGATAGGTTTATAGCCAGTCTCTCATCAAATGGGCAATGAAAAAATTCGAGTATCGGAGAAACAATTTGTTCACCTTTCACCTCAATTTCAACCTTCATCCTGAGTTGTTGTATTTGTGTTTTAGTCAAGTTAGAAATGGTAGCGTGTTCTCTGTATACAAACTCAATGCTCTCATGGTTGTGTTGTACTTGATTCGCTTTCGATCTCACTTGTTCGCTGGGGTCAGTACTTGACGCCAATGCATTTATACTTATAGTACGTCGATCCGTCAAAGTCTGGAGGTGCATTTTTTTACATTCCAAGCTGCAGACATCTTGTTCAGTTTCATTGCAAACGTACGCGCCGTATCGTCTGCACACAACACAGACAGGCTCGCCGTGTTCCGGCCATCTTTGATTCTTACTAAAAGAAACAACGTGATCATCGTCGACTCCATCTGTACAACTTCCACTTCGCTCCCCGTTGATGTCTGCTAACTTATCTGTAGGCACTAGAGATTCACTTCTTAAATCAAAAACACGTATATCATTCCCTTTTCTGTTTGTTTGTGAGGTAATAATATGTTTTGGTTCTGATTTCTTGTTCTTTCTGTCCCCTTTTCGTTGAACAACTCGTGGAACAAACGACGCCATTTTTAAAACAACGCCAGGTTACTTAGCGTGGCCACAGGGAGCCCATGCACATTGTTTTAACACGAGAATGCTGGGAGGGTTGGGAGGGGAGAGACGGGTGGTCGTAAAGGGGACGGGGATGCGGGATTACAGTATTTTCGACCGCTAAAATATAAAACAAGGCAGACGTGGAGTGTGAACAACATGCCAGCGAGCCAGGAAAAAAGCCCTCACATACAAAAAATAAATAAAATACTCCTACAATTGCTGCGAATTCCTATCCAAGCTGCATGGAGCTGCATCTAGTTAGGCCTTGGCAGATTAATTAGAATTTTTTCGCACTTTTTGAAGCATTAAAGTCAATAACACTTTTATTCTTGCTTTTTAAGTGCTTTTGCTACACAGAATAAGAATAATTGCAAGCTACGGTGTGTGCGTGCATGTTTTACTGCATCGGGCTTACTGCACACAACACAGACAGGCTCGCCGTGTTCCGGCCATCTTTGATTCTTACTAAAAGAAACAACGTGATCATCGTCGACTCCATCTGTACAACTTCCACTTCGCTCCCCGTTGATGTCTGCTAACTTATCTGTAGGCACTAGAGATTCACTTCTTAAATCAAAAACACGTATATCATTCCCTTTTCTGTTTGTTTGTGAGGTAATAATATGTTTTGGTTCTGATTTCTTGTTCTTTCTGTCCCCTTTTCGTTGAACAACTCGTGGAACAAACGACGTATATCATTCCCTGCATTCAGTGGATCTGGGACTGGGAACTACCGGAAGTATTTTGACTTGCCTAGTTACTGGACTAGTTATTATAAAAACGTGCTAAACATTGTTATTATTTGCTTTTGATTTTTTTTTTTTTGCTGTTATATGCACAGACACGTTGTAATTTCGTAAGCACAATTTTGAAAACTGGAGGAATAATTTGTGAACTTGAGCATAATTTTTGGCAAAATTTGACAAAATTAGTAGTAGTTGATGAAATTTGTGGTGGACTGGCTGGCGGAAACCGAGCGAGGTAGAGCTGAGTGCCGGGGATGTTCTCATTCCCAGTCTCTTTAAAAAAATGAATTTTCTCGCGTTTTGTCAAATAAGCGAGAAAATATGCTCTCGTTGATTGGTAGGGGGTATGCAGCTTCGAGGCGCTTTTCATCGATGTCACCTCACTCGCCGCCGAAATTCGACAAGAAATTCAAATCGATTTCGCCTCTGCTTTCGGCACACAAATCCAGAGATGTGTAAGCACTTCTCATCCACGTTTCAGGCCAAATGACGTGAAAACGGCCTGGAAAATAAATCCCGAATTCAAAATATATCCATCGCTATATGATCTGCAGATTGATCGGTCCACAAATCAGCGGTAGACATCGCAGGCGGTGCTTTATTTCAAGATGCGTAGGCATGGCAACTGCATCTTGAAAGCACCACATAAATACAGCAAGTGATAAATATCACGTACAAATCATGCTATTTTTGTTTATAATGACCTAAGAAATATACTGAAAAAGACAATCACATGTTCTCATGGGTAGAGTTTGTTTACTTTGAGTTTGAGCTCATGCGTGGGCATGGCAACTGCATCTTGAAAGCACCGCCTGCGATGTCTACCGCTGATTTGTGGCCTGTGGTATTTCCCAGGAGATTGGAGCCCTTCTCAGAGATTCCATCTTGGCTGCCGTCAACCCAACCTCGTTCCCAGGGTCTTTCTAGAGAGGAGAGGGAGAGAGCAAGAGAGAGAGAGAAAGACCCTGGTCACGTGCCTCCCAGAATATGGGAGGTGAGAATTAAGTGAGGGAGGTACTTAGTGTGAAATTTGACTCTACTGATCCTAGGGGGGAACGGAATAGTTGCCATACTTATTGTACAATATATTATTATATTATACCGTCCCATAGTAGCTAGAATTAACAGGCGAAGAGCCACCAAGTTAAGAAAGGGAGTCATTCTAAACTTTCTCAAGTACAAAATAACTTTAAAGTTGAGATAAACAATATTCCGCTAAAAAGGGAGGTAGTCTATAAATCCCTTGGACTCCTTATAGATGAAAACCTAATCTGAGACTCGCATATTGATGCAGTTTCAAAGAAAATATCTGCGGGTCTCGCAGTTTTAAAGCGTATAGGTCCTACTATACCTTTTGAAACTCGATTAAGCATGTACAAGGCATTGATTTTACCATACTTTGATCATTGTAGCTCTGTTTGGGGAAATATTGGCAAAGGACTATCTAATAGACTCCAACAACTACATAACAGAGCAGCAAGGATTATTACGCTCTCAAATTACGAAACACGATCTAGTGACTTATTGGATGAGCTAGGCTGGGAAAAACTGGAACATAGGAGAACTAGACAACTTGCTATATTAATGTATAAAATCCACAACAATCTTTCTCCATTATATCTGAGAAAGATTTTTAATAATACTTCTAATGTCCACTCCTACAATCTGAGAAATTCTGAAATTAACTTGCATATTCCAAGACCTAAGTCAGAAGCAGCAAAATGTGGCCTTCACTACAGGGGGTCTGTCCTCTGGAATAAAATCCCTGTGGAAGCAAGAGATCAAACTAGTCTAAATGGTTTTAAATCACGCCTATTAAATAAGACAATATTTGATAATTACTGTAAATTAAGTTATTGTAGGAAATTTATTGTAGGACTAATAGTAGTAGGTTTTGAATGTATACATAGTAATAATTATAATGATTCTTATGTAAATTTTACTTTTTATTTCATTTAGTATTGTAATTAAGCTTAACTCACGGCTCTCTGGAAGACCATATTTGTGAAGTGACTCCGTGTTAAAATAAAGATGATGATGATATGATGAAGAAACTATTTTATATAGATGCATGCGTGACCTTTGTCGGTAGCCGAACTTTGTTTCCTGAAGATAACCCCACGAATTGACAGAGTAATGTGTTGGAATAATTTGGCCACGCATGTGGCAATTTATTTAATTACTTCATTTATAGAGATAATGTTTTCTTCAGCGAAGGTGGGCGAAAAAACAAGCAAGCCCACCGTAAGCATGATTACATAATATAAACCAGATAAACTGAAGGCGGGATGACCGGGGAAGGAGGCGGGAAAATTGTGTGAAGTTCACCTATCAAACTGTTACGAAGGATAAAATAATAACAATAAAAGAAAAGTTGCAAAGGCCTTTCGCTCTCTTTTTCTCTTTTACTTTAATTTTATTATTATTTTAGATTCGGAGTGACAGTAAAGTCACGAGGTAAAGGATTATTTTACATTTTTGGATTCCATAATTGACCAATGTCACTCCGAATCTGAAGTAATCTTTATGGAAATATCACAGCTATGGCCTCGATATTCTGGACGCATGAACTAGACATACAACATACATTCTGATGAAATTTTCGTGAAGATTGTCGTTCCAGAAGCAAAGTAGGACTTCTTGGAAATTGATTTTAAGGCAAAAATGGCCCCCAAAACTGTGATGATCCATATAATGCCAGTTTTACGGTGGCCCAGAAGGGTCAACGCAAAAAAAAGCACAACACTAACACAAAAAAGCACAACACTGCTATTCCTGAGGACCATTTTTTGTCCCGCTGTTTCGTGGACGTTTTTTAGTGCAGTGCTGTACGAAGCCTTATCCGCTTCAGCTGTTATTCACATATGACAAGGTGGTGGATCTTACCTATAATGTGTCCAAGTTTCATTTTATCAAAGTGACGGAAAGTAGTATTTTTGTAGGAAAATGTCTTTCTCGAGGGACAAATTTCCAATTGTACGCTAAAATACGAAACCTAAAGTTGACGCTATCAGAATTTGTCCGTAGTTGCGGCTCTCAATACTACGCTGTTCCACATTGCACAAGCCCTAACACTTTGGATTTGGGCCGTGGGACAACGATTTTGCGATTTGTTGGAATCAAATCCTGATTAACTCCATAAATCTCAACAAGACTTGCGGTCAAACAGACAATTTCAAAACATGTAAAACTTGTAAACTTTAAATTAAAACCGTCATAACTTTTTCATCTTTTAATGAATCCTATCCATTTAAGCAGGCGTTTGTAAGTTGTTATATCACTGATATGTTGTCAAAACTATATCGCCTTACAGCTTTTATGAAAAAAGATACAACAATTTTCGTGAGACCGTCTGGTTTTTGTATCGATAAGGGAATTGTCCCTCTAGACGGTTTAAAACAAAATTTTGAAATATCTTTGCCAAATCTTTGATGATTATCACCAAATCACATGAAAATATTGGTTGCCATATGCTAAAGTGTAAACAGTTTGAGAAATAAAGTTAGGGCAGATAGTACGAATTTTAGGGGGGTCCCTTATTTTGATAAAGGGACAAATCCCACAAAGTTAAATCTCTCCTATAAAATCGAAATAATCACAGAATCACATCGTGCCTTGTCATATGTTAGCTACTTATATGCTGCACCTTTTGTGAGTTTTCCAAATTATGTTATGTTTATGTTGCGATGGAAACTAGATGCGAACTTCGGGACTTTCGGTTGCCATGGCAACAAACCAAAAAGCTACATATGGTGACCAAAACAGTTTTTGATTTCTTGAGACCAATTCAGGTCCATATATGACTTTTAAAAGGAATTGAGGCAATTTTGAATGAACTATGATGTTTTAAATTTAATAAAATGTGATCGTTCGTAATTGATAAGGGTGCACTTATTCCTTACTTAAAATATCAAAATGTTACTAATCGGACTGAAAATGTGATCAAAGACACTTTGGTAAATTGCAATTTTAGTAAACTATTCTATTTTATAAATTCAGTGTTGTTACCATAGCTACACTGAGTTAAATATCAGAATTTTCGGCTGCTATGGCAACCGCAAAGACCACCCCAGGAAAATAAAAATATATTTTTTCATTAGTTTGGACCAAGGAAAAGCCGACTGTCATAACAAAAAGTGGGTTACGCAGTTGTTGTGCATGCTGTGATTTTTTTGAATTTTAAATATTTAGTTTCCAGTTTCTTCATAATTCTACCAAAGCCGTGGTCCACTGCACCAATCCTGATTTTCCATTCTTTGCTGCCTCGTGCGTATGGAGGTAAGTCACGCTCCTTTTAAATTCCCAAATAATACTGCTTAAGATCCTTGTCAGTAGGTTGGAGCTACCTAAAGGGTTATCAGAATTGATGCTGTTGATCACTCTGTTTAGTACTGATTGGCGACTGTTTTCTATTGATAGCGATCTTGACTGATTTGTTGTTGTTTTTCTCCGGGTTCTTCGAATTTCTTCCCCCCACAAAAACACGCTAAATTCCAATTCGATCTGTGATTTAACCAGATCCTGGCTAAGATCGGTCCCTGTGGTTGTTTCAGGTAAAATTCCGGTAAAATTCCGGTCCCGGGGGTAACAGGCGAATCATTTTTTTACGGGCAGACTGTCGCGTATAAATTTTCCAATTCGCAGACTTTCTAGGTCGTTTCAAAAATAATGCGAGTTTAGATCGCTTAAATATTACTGCTGGAAGGTTATTCCGATTCAATAGGTTGGAATCGTCTAAAGTTTCATAAGATTTTGAGTAGTTTATCTCTGTTTAGGTATTTGGTGAGCTTGCTGAATGTTATTGACATCGACCATTCGAGTCAACGATTACTGACAGACCTTCTAGATCAACCGCGTAGAACATTTCCCATTCACAGACTTTCTAACGGGTTTCAGATGTGATTTTGAATCGCCTAATATTACTGACTGCTCGAAGTTCTTTGCAGCAGGTTGAAATTATCTAAATTAGTCTATAAGAATTTAGGCAGTTGATCTCTCTGTTTAGGTACGTGTAGTAAACTTGCTGAATGTTATTGACATCGACACTCGAGTCAAAGTTAACTGACAGACCTTCTAGATCAACCGCGTAGAACATTTCCCATTCACAGACTTTCTAACGGGTTTCAGATGTGATTTTGAATCGCCTAATATTACTGACTGCTCGAAGTTCTTTGCAGCAGGTTGAAATTATCTAAATTAGTCTATAAGAATTTAGGCAGTTGATCTCTCTGTTTAGGTACGTGTAGTAAACTTGCTGAATGTTATTGACATCGACACTCGAGTCAAAGTTAACTGACAGACCTTCTAGATCAGCCGCCTAGAACATTTCCCATTCACAGACTTTTTAGGATGTTTCAGATGTGATTCTTTAAATTCAAAGTAGTGATGAATTTTTGCCTTTAACACTTGAATAATAAATTAGGTGGTTTGTCTTTTTACTTAGTACTGTGCGCCAAAAACGGCCTTTTTCGATGATTCTTGTGCTCATGAGATCGAAATCGGGAATGGACTTTGTGGAAACGGAATTTATAAATTGCAACTGTTATTTTACATGCTATCTTTTTGTTTTGTATTTTCACGACACGAATTGTATACATACGTATATACCTGTTGAGAAACCATTTGCTGATATATATATTTCTCGTTTTTCAGTTTAACGTTTTTACAGCAGGAATCGGCTGGGAAGATTAAATTTAACATGAATTCTGCACCGCGTACTACACTGCCAGTAAAAGATGAATATCCATTGTTATTATGGCAGTGCCGTGAACTGATGAAACAGGTCAAAGAGGTAAAATGAATTTCCAGATCTTTATTACTGGAATCAGTAACAGCAGTAATTCATGCTTTAGATATTAACAGTGGCAAGTTTTAATATACATAAAATATATCTCCTAGGCCAATTGTTCTAGAGTAATACAAGATTTTCTCGGCAAGGCAACTGCTGTGATAAAGGAGAATTACCGCATAAACTACGGAGACGATATCATGGAGATTACTGATCACGACATGGTGAGGAATCTGCTCTTTCTGCTCGTCGATGTCGTATTTCAACTAAAACCCAAAAATTGAACACACACACATATTTGTGTCTTTGGCGTAGTATTAGGTACTTATTGGCCGAGTGAGAGGGCCGTACAGGATAATATTTGTCTCGTGGTCGTGCCGTACAGACCGAGCGGGTTAAAAAATGACCGAAAGCCAAATATGTTCCTGTCCGGCCAGAACTCAGTCAATATTTTTTATCACATGACCACTTAGTTTGTCCGCGCAAGGAGGGGGAGGGGGAGAGAGGGAAGTTAGGGTCATATGATAATTCTATTTATTTTGATGAATGACCGATTCGATTATTATTTATATTTTTGCCTTTTCTTAGAATAAACATGATTTTATTAGTCACGTGACAATTCTTTTTGTATTCTAGCATATTTGTGTACGACAATGTTTTTGTTAGTGACCGTACCTATTTGTCTGCCTGTCTACATCTATCTATCTATCTCTCTGTCTGTCTGTCTGGCGCCTTTATATTGTAGGTTAGAAATAAAACAAGAAAATAAGTTGTCATTCATTTTATTCATAATATTTCATTTTTTTTCTTTCTATCGCAAAAACTACAATGCTTTATTCTCTGCCTAATGGTTATTTAATTTTGTTCTTTATATTCTGAGTGAAGTTTAATTTGATAACAAACCATTTAAATAATCACGGCACGTCTAAAAGGCGGGTAACGGGTAGTCACAGGAAATAAAATAAAATCCGAGAACATATATAACAGCTAATGAACATCAAACTTGTCTGGTAGAAATTTACTGTTTGGTCACGGGGTGCTTTGGCGAGAAATTGGAAATGAGTCACAATCCGTTTAATCTGAACTCACTAATAGTTTTCATTACATTTGATGCAAGAAAAGTTCTACTTTGAAACAGGGTTCTCTGCAACCCTGAAAACGGTAACAAGTTGGTTTGTAGAAAGGCACGGCTAGACCGAAAAATATAAGTGAATTTTCGGTTTATAATATACCGCCGAAGGGCATATGCTTTGTGGATGAATACAATTAATCGAACTGTAAGTTTTGGGAAAGCCTTTTTTATTAGGACTCACTCAACCGTTACCCAAATTTTAGACACGCCCTACAAAATCGTTCATTTCAAAAGAGGAAGTACGTATTGTTTTAGTGAATTTCCACCACCGTAGTCTTGTTATGGGATCATGTAGAAAATTACTGACCACTACACATTTCTTAAATTCTATATTTTAATAATATGTAATCTCTTCAGGTAGAAGAGATGGAAGACATTATAACAAGAGAACTGATAAATATAGGAGAATACCAGAAAGGACATGACAAAGGAAATGAAAGTTCGACTAGCTCAAGTTCCGCTGAGGAAAGCTGGAAAGCAGATAAAAAGTTAAAGCTGACTTCTCCAAAAAGCAGAGTCGGATTTCACATGAAAGAATACCAAAATCGACATGATGAGGAAAATGAAAATTCAAACAGCCCAATGTCCGCCAAGGAAAGCTTAGAACATGGTCAAAAATTAAAGGTGACTTCTCCGAAATCAAGAGTGAAATCGTACAAGAAAGATTCTGCTCATATGTCGCCTAGTTCATGCAAAAGAAAACTCCACGAGTGTCCTCTTTGCAAAAAGGCTGTGAAAGATGTTAACCGACACCTAGTCCTTGTCCACAGTATCAAAGATAGAGAGGCAGCCAAGAAGATAAGGATTGAAAAGGGAGAGAGTAAGAAAGACAAAAGACCAGAAAAGGAATGCCCGGCTTGCAAAAAACGAGTTTCCCGTTTAGACAAACACCTGATGTCTGCGCATGCGAAGGAATATCCAAATAATTCAATTGCTTTTAAGCTAGCTAAACGGCGAGCTAGAGAGAAACTGTTTTCCAACAAGTCCAAATCTGTCAAAGAAAGTAAAACCACGTGCACCACAACCCGTGCTGCGAATACGGTTTCAACTTCTTCACCGTCCGATAGTACAAGTTTAACACCCATGGTTACTACATCCACTTCAACCACTGTCACGCATTCTGGTACAGCGCCATGCTCAATATCTGGCGTGCCATCCTTAGTTCCAACAAGCATAGTGACCCGGAAAACAGTTTCACTTTCCACAAATCCTTGTGTCACACCTGTAGCTGCAACAGCCACACAGTCAAGTGCAACACCATTATCTCAAAGATGTGCCCAAGTAGATAACAGCTCGCCGCATGAAAATATCGACGGCGATGACAGTTTCGAAGATCCAACATTCTCCCCTTCCGGATCTGAGGAGGAAGAAACATCTCCTGACGAGATATCAGAAGATATAATAAAAGGGACTGAGAAAAAGCGAGCCATGATATGGGAAGATATGCTTAATAGCAAGAATCCCTTAGAAAATCAACTGGCAATGTTTTGGAAACATCTTCAAAGACCTGAGGGAGGTATGAAACGTAATACACGTGATGCAGATGCCGTAGCGAACAGAATTTACAGGATGATTCAGACTCTTGCGGAAAAAACAGCAGGTCAGGCCCATTTGGACGTTTTCAAGGATCGAGATGCTGTTTGGGACAACTTCATGCCTGACAAGTGCTGTGTAAATGGGAGGGTACTTACAATGCAGACAAAATACACATATATTTTGGCTCTCGAGAAGCTTCTCCATTTTCTCCTTAATTCAGGCAAGGCTGATCTAACAGATGAATTAAAGAAAGACCTTTCAATTACCTTGGCGGCTATACCTGGATGGAAGACAGCTATTAAGCCAAACCTGACTGAAGAAAGGACGGCGAAGAGGGTTGACAAGTTTGAGACGGCACTGACGTTGGAGGAAATACAGTCAATGAAGTTGTCTGACGCTGCTAGAGAGGACAAAGCGATGTTGTTAGAGGCTAAGAGTGGCTCTGCAGCCCTTGGTATAGCCGAGCACAACCAGGCCCGTGATTACCTCGTTTTCACAATGGTTCATACAAATGCACAAAGAGCAGGGGTTGCAAGTGGTATTCTAGTTACTGAGTTTGAAGTGGCTAAATGGCGCGAAACCGACCAGCGTTTTGTTATCCTCGTAAAGAATCACAAAACAGGTTTGCATGGTCCCGCTCCCATAGTTCTGACAAAGGAAGACCATGGAAATATGACGAAATATTACAAATTATTTCGTCCAATTGCTGTCCAAGAAAATGGAGGAGTAGAGTGTGACAGATTTTTCTTGACTAATAGCGGTAAACAGATGACAAGTAGCCTTGTTTCCAATATATTTCATAAATTAGGGCAACGGTACGGCCGTACAGGAAAAGGTCGACTCTATCCGACAAAATTCAGACAAGTAGCGGTGACCTCAGTCAGGAAAGAGCCCCAGGAAAAGCGAGAGAGCCTTGCAAGATTGATGTGCCACAAAGAAACAACGGCAAGAATGTCCTACTTAATCGAAGATACAATCGAGCGTTCAGTTGAAGCACATAGCGAGTTATCAAAGAAGTTTTCAGTAGGCGAAGGGAGTCAGTCATCTTCATGCGGGAGACCAACAACTTTTGGCAAAGACGTAGAGGAGGAAATCGAGAAATTGTTTGCAAATGATGTTAAACTTCAACTCTATCTCAACAAAGAAGAAGTAGAGAAGAGGATCAAAGAAAATAGTGTTCTACAACAACAGGACGCAACAGCAATTCTCAAAAGAGTGCACTATTTGTCAAGCCTCTCTGAAACTCCCCCATTGCCGGAAACAACAGAAACAGCCTCTGAACGGGTAGAAAAGTGGGATGCCATGGCAGAAGTGTCTTCCATCAGCTCCAACACAATCCCACCGAGTGTTCCGTCAAGGAGATCTAAAACAGGTCATACCCGTTTATGTTGGAACGAAAAGGATGAGGCCATTTTGACGAAACACTTCGCTTATCTTTTGAAGCCAGGGAAGCCAATGGCTAGAATGCGCGATGTACAAGAAGGTCTTAGTAATGTGGAGAGTGACGATATGAAAGATCTACTTCGTCGTATCGAAGGACCTGGTCGTGCTGCGAGAATCCTGAATAAGCTTAAGACTGAATATAGAAGGCGTTTCGGTGACAAATCCCATAATAATAGGCTGTAAGTTTTTTCAGTTGTTAAAGATGTTGTTAAGTTGGTGAAATCATTTATGACTACTAAGAACTACATATTTGGAACCTCTGTTTCACATTAGTTTTCATATTATGCACCATTTATGAGTTTCATCAATTATTGAGTGATTCGCTACAGAAAGCATTTCGTTAATCACATTAGAAAATTGTAACACTTCGTAAAAGCATGTCGTTAGCTAGATTATGACTACGGACAAATAGCATTCCGATTCCAAGTACGTAACAAGAGTAACGTTTTAGTGCCCAATTTGTGCCACGAAGTCAAGTTAAACGTTAGGGTCTTATTGTTTAGTTATCTGAGAAATCAAACCAACCAATGTTACTTGAATGAATAAACAGTTTGGTGTTCCCACTTTTATGGAGAACAAATGTTTATCTCGATATAGGGTTAAACTGGAAAGATAAATGCAAAATAGCTTATCTTTTCACAGTTACTCGGAAATGTTGTAAACAGAAAATAAAAAGCTGAACTCTGTAAAGTGTTAAATAAACTTTAACTTTGATGTCAGAACTTTAAAAAAGGAAAATAGTGTGTCCTTATATGAATATTTTACACGATAGTGGATGTGGGTCATTTCTCTATTTCGTGGGACATTTCCCTGTCCCACGGGACATTTCCCTGTCCCACGGGACATTTCCCTGTCCCATGGGACATTTCCCTTGTCCCACGGGACGTTTCCCACTTGCAAAGGGACATTTCCCATTTTTGACACAAGTTGCGGGACAAATCCCGCAGGAAGAACGCAACACTAGGATAAAAAAGCACAACACTAACACAAAAAAGCACAACACTAACACAAAAAAGCACAACACAACGCGCACAAAAAAGTCACAACACAACGACAAGGGAGACTGGGTACTAGGGTGAACAGAGACTGGGTACTAGGGTGAAGCACATGGTCTCGGTCTCTCCCACCCTCACTGACACGCCGCCATGTTTTGTTCCAATTGCGGTTCAGAGACACCGTCTTCTTCACAATTTTGTACCAAGTGTGGCCATTCCTTAACTGATAAACCCTCAAGCTCTAGTTGGATAGGGTTTGAACAATTCAAGAGGCAGCGAGAAGAAGATCGGAGATCAAGGTTTGAGTCCAAGGGGAAGTCAAGAAAGACCGGACCTTCGGCTTCGGCAACTGGGACTTCTAAGACTAAAGCCAAAGGCAAAGATGTTATAATAAATATAGGGTATATGAGGTACTGTACTGAGAACGGTAATCTCAAAAAATGCCGAGGGAAAACCTTGCCAATTCAGGTCCCTCCCTCGGCAAATGCCGACGTAGTGAAGTCGAAGGCTGTGAAGAAGCACACAGACCACGACAAGAATTTACATGATGGCTTTGAGTATGTCGTTTTATACCCGGACGGCAGCCAAGTAGAATGTTTGCCGGGTACAAACGAGCCATTTGTGCTAGAAAAGTACCGACAGGACATCGGGAAAAACTTCAACAGGGTGACTTTGTTTTTGAGTTTGAAGTCGGATTACTTGTTTGCGGAAATGTCAAGTTTGAATGTAGAGGATGATACTGTGACTACTGAAAGTGAAGAAAGCTCTGACGATGAAAAGCGCATGAGTGCCGGCTTCCTTGAAATAATACAGGCGGGACGGACGAAAGCCACTGAAGAAGTCATTGCGATCGAGGTACTGTAAGTTTTGTGCTGAGTCAACAATTTAAGTCAATGACAGATTTTGAAATTTTAGCTTCAGGTGCAAAATGCTAATTTTCTGTTACATGATTCCTACACTGGTTTTGCAGCATAAAAATTGAAGGGATAACTTTGTGAATTTGGGAAAATCATTCCAAATATCTCAGCGAAAGTTAGTGGTTCAAAGTATGATAGGAAGATTTTTATGATATATTTTCGATCCACATTATTATTATGGATACAATATTTTCAAGCTTTGTTGTTGTTGTTTGAACTTTTTTCTGAAACATCTGAAGACCGGATGGTAAATTACTTTTTTTAATATGCCGTTTTTCAGGAGAATAATCCAAGTGACTCAACTGAAGTTAGCACACAGGATGCAAGGGAGGACACAGCACCTGTAACACCGAGACCTACAAGGATTATAAATGTAGGGGTAAAATGCTGTACATGTATGTTTTCCTAGTCTGTGAAAAAGCTGCCACTCTTTGGGGAAATTGCCATTGGAAATTGTTTCCCAGAGTGAGACGTCTGTGATTTGACAAGAGCAATTCCATACTGATGACGTCACTCAAGCATGCTTTTAGAGCATTGCAAAGGAATTATGCAAATGCATTTAAAATTATTAACACTAAATGTGCTGTTCACAGGATTTGGTGAATTTGCAGAATTATATTGAAAGTGGGCAATTTGTGAGCTTGAACTGCGACCTCTTAATTAATTATATCACATGCATGAGCAACTACATGTAAGATGGCAGCACTTCAAGCCTGTCTAGAGTTTAGTGCCCAGTCCTCATCTAGAGCTCTGGTGTCCAGTCCTCATCTCAGCCTTGTTTTCATGGTTGTTGGATTACAACAAGTTTGTGTTCCATCTTTTATTTAAAACAATATAAACTGGTGCCACTCGTGTTACACTAATAATTATTGGTCCTGTGACTAGTGGCTCTAATTACTGCATCTTGGTCACTTGTTACTGTACAATTAAGCTACTGCTTTGGATAACATACTAAATAATATCTTTGCAGGCACCACTTAGATACACGCCATCAGATTATGATGACAGGTACAATTTACCCTCTACATCAGAGACTCGCAGGTAACCATCTGTTGTATGAGTTGAACCCTACTTTGCTCAGCAGTAGCCCACTTTTAATACACTGGTTTGAAGTACAACTGTACATTGTAAAATTATAATTTACAAAATCATGGTGCATTTGCAATTGTGAAAATGTCTTGTTTAATTGGACACTGCAACTGCAATTTTTCTATTGTTTCAATAAACCAGTATATCAAAAGTGGGCTGTTTCTATGCTGTATTTGGCCCTGCATTAACTATATGATGGTACCACCACCCCCACTCCCGGTACAGTACACATCTGCATATAAAAAGAACAAGTGGATTAAGAACCTGAGGAATGGCCAATTACAGTAAGCACCATCAGTTTACTTATTTTTGTTTTCTCAATACACCATATTATTTACTGAAACTAAACTGGGAAATTCTTGAAACATCCTGTCCAGTCCTGTGCATTATTTTTTCAGAAAAAATTAGAAGCATCTTCTTGGAAACCCAGGGGAATTTGTTGTCAAACATTTCCTATCTGCCCTGGGGGTCAGTACTGTAACGGTGTGCTCTTCCTATGCAGTTATCGATTAGTCACGTAATAAATTTGTGTTTTGTCACACCGGGCTCAGTTCTGATTGGTCAACCAATCACAGGCGAGTTAAGGCAATGACTAGAGAATATGCTTTTACAGTACTGACACCCAGGGGTAATTTTCCGTAGATACTGTTGGAAACGTTTGACGACAAATTCCCCTGGATTTCCGAGGATGTCACTAAGCACACAGTGTATAAGAATTACATAAAAATCAGAGGTTGTTTTATGTGGGTTTTTATTTTATATGAATTTTACTCACTTATTACTTACATTTTCCTTCAGCTCTCCTGAAGAAAAAGATGCTGTGGAAGAACCACCAAAAGAGAGAAAGAAGCTATTCTTGGAAATACATAGATCTAATGTGAGGCAGGAGCTAATCAAGGCTTTTTGTAATCCTGACATATTAGAGTATGATGTAGAAATTATAGTCATTGACCAAAGGGGGAAACAGGAGGAAGGAGTAGGAAGTGGTGTCTATAGGGACATTATAAGCAGTTTTTGGGTAAATGCTGTAGAGTCTTTAATGATTGGACAAGAAGAGCGGGTACCATGTATCAGGCATGATTTTCAGCGCCCAGACTGGCAAGCTGTAGCTCGGATTTTGGTGTTTGGATTCAGAAGTTGCCAGTATTTTCCAATGCTGCTGTCCAAAACCTTCATGGCACAGTGCCTTTATGGCGAAAGGGTACTCACCGGAGAGCTGCTGCTGACCTCATTCCGACGATATGTTTCCGTAAGTGAAAGGGGTCTCATTGACAGGTGTCTAACGGGTGATGTTAAAGTAGACGATTTAGAATTGACGGAATTCTTTAGTGACTTTGGATGCAAAGTTATACTAGACAAGTCCCAGTACAAGAGGATAATCGAGGAGTTAGCACACAAAGAACTTATTCAGAAACCACAGTATGTGGCAGAATGTTGGCGGGAAATTGTGGTCCAGTTGAGGGCTGATTTTCCATCACTGGAATACCTCAATGAACTGTATGAGCGCATTTGCCCAACAAACGTCAAAGTGGTCCAGGCATTGAGAACAGACCCAGCCCCCCCTTTTACAGATGGTGAACGAGAGTGCCTCAAGCATTTGAAGAGATATGTCAGAGGCCTAGACAAGACCATGCTGAACAACTTTCTAAAGTTCACGACAGGGTCGGATATGATGTTGTTTGACGAGCTACAAGTTACCTTCAATCAGAATGATGGTGCAGCCAGAAGGCCAATAGCTCACACATGCTCGTTCATTTTAGAAGTATCCTCCACCTATCAGTCATTCCCGGAGCTGAGGGAGGAGTTTAACAATGTTTTGAAAGCGAAAGACTGGGGACTTGACATTGTCTGAACAATGAAACCAGAGATCAGTTTGAGATCCAGAGTTCCTACTGTTAAATAAGTGTCCCAACATTGTCTTTTTAACATTTTTGATAGTCAAGCAAATTGCATTAGTAACCCGCAAAGCATTATGGATGTTACTAATAGAGCCACTCTGTGGAGAGTGTAGCCATGTTATCCTATTTAGAAGACTTTGGATAGAGATTTGTTTGCTTAAAATTGTATTTTAATTGTGCAAAATCCTTTAAAAAGGAAGCTTTTTGTGATAGACCATAATGCATTTTGGGTTACTAATGCCATATTCAACACAAGCAACCTTCATTGAATTAGGTATGTAGCCAATCAAAGAAATGTTATATAATGTGTGGTTCAAGAAAATATCCACAACCCCCCACGGGGTGATTGGAAATCCCTTACTTTCCAGATTGTTTCATACAAATCACTACATTTTCCTTTTGGAAATTCCAGAGTGGTGGGGGTCATTGTCTGTGTCCCCGGTGGTGGGTATTTTCTGGAATTGCACAATGACGATTGTTAATGTTGGGTTATGTTGGTTATGTAGTAATAGAATCACAGTTAAGGCAAATGCTGTGTAGCAGATTTTAAGTGAAAAGAAAATGTTTGGGTTTCCAGTTATAAAGCATTACAGTACACTGTATGTAACATTACATTATACATTTTGAAACCAACACAGTATTTTATTATTATTTGAAATCATATTGAAACTAAGTACAGTGTTTTGTTATTAATACAATATTTTATTATTTGAAATCGTTTTGAAACCAATATTGATATCTTAGCTAATATTAATTTAGAAATCATGGGGAAATATTGTATTTTTAGTCAGTTGATAAAATATCTGATTACAACATTGAATAGCATTAAAAGTTGATACACTTAACCTGTGAAACATTGGGCAGTCGCATTTTAAAACCAAACCCCACCTGCTGAGGAATTCCAGGGTGGGGGTCATTTGGCATTGCAGAATTCCAGGGTGGGCCCCTTTTGCAGGGGTAAAATTCCAGGGTGGTAATTGTGAAAATATAAAATTCCAGGGTGGGTAAACATAAATTCCAAGGTGGTCATGAAGAAATTCACTGGAATTCCAGGGTTTGTAGGTGCAACTGAAAATTTCCAGGGTGGGTAGCTGAAGTGAGGTCCTCAACAGAGGGGTATGTATTTTTTCTGTGACTGTCCAATGTACAGAACACCGCTGGTACAATATACCATAATATTTGTACTTGAATGAGTTTATTAAAGTTCTTTCCAAAATCGTTCCCTTCTTTCCAATATCTACTATCAGGTCTCGAAATATACCATATACTATCTCTGAAGAAAAATATAGTCGGCTAGTTCATTGTGCACTACTGGCCTGCAATATTAATTAACTTCTGAAAAAGGTGAAATTATTCTTCTGCAGTGTCTGGATAATAGTATTTTTCATTTTCCATGACATAATGAAAATATTCTTGATAGATATTAGCATCGTAATAGTCATCATGATCATCATCAACTTGTCCTTCCATTTCAATAATATTATCATTTGATACCTGCATCATGCAATCAAGAGCCCCTGTCCGCTGTGGAAGGAAGTAAAGTACATTTGGGATCCCACCTACTGTGTTGTGTCCTGATGGCCGAATTCTGTGGGTATTCCAATGAACTTTGACATCATCGAGATCTTTCTGAAGAACACCATGATAACAAAACCATAGGCACTCGGTTTGAAGCTCACTTCCCAGATCTAATAGTCCTGAATTGGCCATATCTTTAAACAAGTCAATCCACCATGATGACCTCCCTCTCCTGAAAAAGGACCACCAACCCTCAATTCGCTGGTTGCTTGGTGACGTTCCATATCTGTGAGCTTTTTCTCCAGCAAACTCATCTGTACCGTCCTGTCGTAGGTAGCACTGCATAGCAGCCATGGTGCCATTTTCTGTCCCACAGTCTGTTCTAAGGACAACAGGGCATCCCTTGTTCTCTTTGACAGACTGGAGATAGCAACGTGCTGGAACCTGGGGCTCATTATTGGTTCTCACCAATTCAAGCCATATTATCTTACGGCTATACCCATCTATTGCTCCATGTATGGGAAATCCAAATTGTTTGAGTTTGTCATACCCTGTAATAAAACAACATTTTACATATCATCAGCAAAATATAATTTTAATTGGCTGTTAAATATAGAGTGCAGACACTAAATCCGTGAAACATTACTAAAACATTTCTGCTTTCTAGGAGTTTTCGAGGAATAATCTGATAATTCCAGGACTTCACAGGGCAAGATTTCCTCACAGCTCCATACATTAATTATGCATACAGTATTTTGGTGTGTTGTGTATAGCAAGTAGAAACAATGTTTCATATGTTTACCATCTATGTGCCAGCAAAAGTTAGGACCATGGCTTGTGTACGTCCTTCTTTTCAACCTCCTGTTCCTCCTTTGACGCGTTCCATCAGGATTCAGCTCTTTAAGGATAGCAGCAACTCTGTGTCTTGGGACGTGAATCTGATTATTTAGCCTCAAAGAATGCCAAACAGCTCTATATCCACGCAATTCACCAGGGCCTGATATTTCGCGTTGTATTTGATCCCGAAGCATGGTATCATCAACATCTTTACCTCTTCTACGAAGACCATAATCGCGAAGTCTTCGTTTTAAAGTGGATAAACTTAAAACAATATCATGATTTCGATTCAAAAAATCCACTATAACTTCATTCTGATAGCCCTGGTGGAAGTAGCGTTCGATTAGCGATCTTATTCTTCTGGAATCTCCCATTATTCGTCATGGAGCATTCATGGTGTTGGAACCGAAGGAAGGAATGGAAACGTCCAGCGGTTTTTGCCAGTACCCAGTCTCTATTCACCCTCTTACCCAGTCTCCCTTGTCGTTGTGTTGTGACTTTTTTGTGCGCGTTGTGTTGTGACTTTTTTGTGCGCGTTGTGTTGTGACTTTTTTGTGCGCGTTGTGTTGTGCTTTTTTGTGTTAGTGTTGTGCTTTTTTGTGTTAGTGTTGTGCTTTTTTGTGTTAGTGTTGTGCTTTTTTATCCTAGTGTTGTGCTTTTTTGTGTTAGTGTTGTGCTTTTTTTTGCGTTGACCCTTCTGGGCCACCGTACAGTTTGTTTATAATTTAAGCACACTCAATAATTGCTCATTTGTCTTGATATTGCACAGAAAGTGAACTCAGGTATTCCGCGTCGTTTCTGTGCATCGAAACCATCCATCAAAACAACAGGGAAGATATTGGATTTTCAAATCTGAGAGGTACAGGATAATTATATACAGATTCAGACCGGAAAAGTGTGCATGCGTTTGCATGTGTGTGCTTGTGTTACGTTCCCAAACTTTAAGACTTTAAGACAAGAAACATTTCACAGAATGTTCAATTTTTTTTACAGCAGAGAACTGTATTATTAAACATGTAGAAATAAAAACATGGTGCCATTTGGAAAATTATTTCATGTCCAAAGGGCATAACTAAGAAATACATATCTACGGCATGGAAACGAGGCTAAAATTCTGTGAACCGAGTGCAAAGACTGTAACCTTTATTTTCTGGCAAAATAATCTCACGAACTCCAACACGATAGCCTTGTGACCAAATGACATACATATGAAGCTATAGAAGTTATTATCGACTACATAAGAGTCAATACATCGAACTACTATGACGCACTTTGGTGACAAGACGTAGTGAACGTTTCTACTTTCGACACATCTTCGCTAAACTGTACGAACGGCTCCAAGAATAAATCCCTAATGTCGAAAATAACCGGGGGATCCGAAAGAGGATAGTCTTGTGACCAAGTGCCATTCATATGAAGCTCTAGAAGTAATCATCAAATGCAAAAGAGCACGTAGAGCGCGTAGAGCAAACTCATATGAGCGCGAAGAGCAAACTGATATGACCGCGCTACTATACACCGTCAAACCAAGCTACACTACGGTGTCCAAACTGCATGAAATCTCCCGTTTGAAAATTTCTGTTGAACAATACACCATAGCAGGTTATCAATCCATATGTTTCAAGGTGTACACAATATTTTCCAGTACATGAGTCAATAGAATGTACGCACTCCTCGAGTTTACGGCTGTTCGATTCTCCTGGCTCTAACTGAATAGACTCTCTTTATCTCTTTTATATTTTATTTATGATTTCGCAATTTCGCAATTTCGCAAAGCCGTTTCGTTTCGCAAAATACAGTAAGCCAACGTGCCCAACCTTCCCAGGGGTCTTTATGCGCCTAATCCAAGATGGCGTAGACAAGAAGGCGCGTAAAGATACCTGGGAACGAGGTTGGGAGACGTTAGCCAAGAAATATGGAAGTTTTAACGGAGTCGCGTTTTTAAAATTTCATTTCAATAGCTGGATGTACAACGAACAGCTGCGCGTTTTGTACACCGGGATTTCTCCTAGACTGATGGCCTTTACTTTCAGTCCGGTGCATCGCGAATGTCCCTGTCAGTGAACTTTCGTGTATAAGGTAATAAGGCTTCTCACCAACTGCCTGCCACTATCAGATACAGACGGTCGGCTAAATGTAAGTGCCGTCTAAATTGAATTAGAACGCCTTTGAAAACTTTGCAATACATATATAGTGGCGACATTGAACAGTGGCATGAAGGAAATGAAACGACGACGAACGCCGTCTGAAAAGAAAGCGACCGAGAGAGAAATAAGCTAGACAACAAGAGATGAAATTCCGAAAGGGGCATGCCACCTTCCGAAATTGTTTTGAAATCAGACAGGAAATCCTCAAAAACGGAGAATTGAATGTAAGGACAGGACGGCGTTAAGTAGCCAAACAAAATCGAGTATGCTTAGAAAAAAACTACTGCGCGCTTGTGTACAAATAACGGCTGCGAAGGAGACTACGCTTGTGCAGGATCTCAGTAATAATTCTAGAGTTGAAATCTTTCGGAACTTTGTGTCAAAACAAAGTTTACTTCTGAGTGTAATCTTTATAGACAAACAAGCACCAATCAAGAACCAATCAACGTCAAGTTCGATTCCAACTTGGTTATATGAGCCTATCAGTGTCAATGTCAAATTGTAAGGTCATGTTCAGTCTCGTGTTACTGATGTATTTAGTTACGTTTTGTTTGTACAGAGAATCTGAGAACATTCAGTGATTTCACTTGATTTAATTGTATTAATAACCGGTTTGACCAGTAAGTTAGATAAAACCACGCTGTATAATATTTTTGATTATAAGTTACAAACCAACACGAATACGAACGAATAAACGATTATTACATGGCGCCCGATGTGGGGCAGGCAGTTTAATTCAAGCGACTAAACCCGATCATGGAACTTCCGAGACAAATGGTCGTACGATCAGCACACAGAGGTGTGGTAACAAAACTGATCCGCGAAGCAGACGAGATATGCGAAACGGTAGAGGAGCAGTCAACAGCACAAAGAAGTCGACTTGAAGTCATCAGTGCTCAACTCGAAACGAAACAGAAAATCCTGGCGGACATCGATAACGGCATCCTGGCTGTTTATGAACTAGAAGACATAGAGAGAAGTAGAAGACCCCGGGTAGAAGACTCAGAAGCAATCCTCGCGAGGATAGTAGAAGCTCGAAGACGAATCGACAACAAGACAATCAACAGGCCATCGACATCCACACAAATATGTCAATTACGCGGGAGTGGAACTCGAGCGACGTCACCACAAGCCTCATCGAAAACAAGATTGCCTAAACTTACCCTACCTAAGTTTAGAGGAGACGTAACGAAATGGAGCACATTCTGGGACTCCTTTCAGTCTGCGATCCATAACAACACAGACATTTCACCGGTAGACAAATTTAACTACCTGATATCTCTGCTAGAGGGGGTGGCGGCAAGATCCATTCAAGGGCTAACGCTGAATGCCGTTAACTACAACTCAGAGTAGATATTTTAAAGGAACGTTTTGGGAAAACCCAACAGATCATAACAGCACATATGGACGAACTTCTCAAGGTTCAAGCTTGCAACAATGACCGTCCAAGCACACTGAGATTTGTCTATGACAAAATAAGCGTGCACGTGAGAGGACTAGAGACACTTGGGGTTAACGCTGATCAGTACGGTAGCCTACTCATCCCCATCATCATGAGTAAGTTGCCCAGTGAAATTCGTTTACAAATATCGAGGATGGTAGTAGTAGTAAGTAGTAGTAGTAATTTATTTAACCACGTATCACAGGTTGAGCACAGAGGCTCTTTTAAACGTGAGCGTGCAATATTACAAGATTAAACTGTATACAAATGATGGTTGCAGTAAAAGCATAAAAAGACATACATGAGTGGAATAAGTTACAATGCTATAATACTAATAATGATCATACTACAGATAAGGTTTTAGTTAATATAATGATAATAGCAATAAATACTCTAAATTAAGACTTAATATATATATATATATGTATATGTGATATTGGATAATGCTATTTACATATGTGACAGTTGCAGTTAAATGAAGACGAAATGGGCATACTTTGAAGTTTACTTTTAAAGACTGGTAGAGATTCTATTCTTCTGACACTATCTGGTAGATTATTCCATAATTTAGAAGCTGTATAGGTAAAGGAGTGCTGCCTGTAAGATGAAGTTATTGTAGGAAGTTTAAGCTTCAAGTGACCTCTAAGATTATAGTTATCGAGTACACGTAATGAGAACATCTCAGTAATGTACAGAGGTGCTAGATTATAAATACATTTGTAGACTAGCACAAGTGCCTGTACACAACGGCGATGCTCTAGTGTATTAATTGACGCTAACTTTAATAGATCGTCATAGGACGTACTTTTGGGCATATTGAGTATTGTTCTGAGAGCATAGGCGTTAGTTAATTCTAGTTTCTGGGATAGGTTATTACTGATACCAATTAATAGCTGAGAACAGTATTCGAACTGGGATAGGATGAAGGCTTTGTAAACTTTTAGCATTAGGTCAGTAGGGATCATTTTACGGATACGTCTCAGGATAGAGACTTTCGCGTTAACTTTTCTACATATTTCTTTAACATGTTGCTTGAAAGAAAGGGATTTGTCAATTATGAAGCCAAGTAGCTTAATTTCGTTAACAGTTTCAAGTTTGTTGTTGTCCATCATAAGTTGAAGTGGCATACTAGATTTGCCTAGAATAATGGTCTGTGTCTTTGTATTATTCACTAATAGAAAGTTTTGATTAAACCACGCGACAAGTATATTAAGATCTGTTTGCAGGTATGCTTGTAATATATCAGGACTTGCGTGTGATGCATATTCGGTTGTGTCATCTGCATATAACCTCAGCGAGGTGTTGAGAGCTGCAAAGTTAAGATCATTAATAAATATGTTAAACAAGAGGGGGCCCAGGATGGAGCCTTGAGGTACTCCATGCTTAACGTTCATCCATTCTGAGTAATCGTTGCCAATTTTTACTCGTTGTCTTCTCTCAGATAGGTAGGAGCAAAGCAGTTGAACAGCGTCTTCGGAGAGGCCATAAGCCTCAAGTTTTGCCAGTAAAAGGCTATGACAGACAGAGTCAAATGCCTTTGACAGGTCTATGGTTATGGCCGCCGTGTTTTCCTTTAAATCAAGAGCACTTCGAAAGTCTTCAGACATCTTCAGAAGAGCAGTAGAGCATGAGTGGCCCCTCAGAAAACCTGATACGTTATCACTCAGGAAACCAAGGGAATATTCATATAGTTGGTCAAACTGGACCTTTTCAAAGACTTTGGAGAGGGCTGTGAGAACCGAGATTGGGCGGTAGTTACTTTTGATTGTTTCACTGTCTTTCTTGTAGATTGGTGAGATGTTAGACACTTTCCATTGTATGGGCCATGACTTGGTGGTGATACACGAGTTTATTAATTTGGTGAGAGGGCATATAATGGCAGGTGCTGAGAACTTCAGAAGTCGAGGAGAAATGAAGTCAGGGCCAGTGGCTTTGTTTGGTTTGATGTCGTTTAGGATAGATTTAATGTACGTCTCACTAACTGGCTTGAAAGAGAAGTGAAGGTGGTCACCGAATTTTTGTTTTATTGCCAGTATGCTGGGGTGAGTCTTGAATGCAGATTAGTGAAGGTCAGGTATGTGTGCAGATGCTAGATTAATGAAATATTCATTAAATGTGTTTGCAATGTCAATGTCATTAGTAAGGAGATGCCCATTTTCAATTAGTTGGATCCTGTTATTGGTTGCACCTTTGTTGGGGAGCAGAGGTTTAAATCTTTTCCAAAACTCACCAGGGTGCTTGGATTCTTCTGACGCTTGGTAGAAATAAGATCTGAGAGAAGAACGTTTAACAGCTGTTACAATGTTTCTTTGAATTCTGTAAGCTTCCCAGTTGTCTTCAGTTTTGGATTTACGAAATTTTCTATATAGTCTATTTCTCTTTGCAATGGCTTTAGAAATTTTAGGAGTAAACCATGGAACTTGGTCGCCACGGACAAGCGTTTTTTTGTTGGGAGCATGCTTGTCAAGGATTTCAATGAACAGTTTAAGCCAATGAGCAGAAATGTCATTTATATCTTCAAAAATGAAGGCTGAATCCCAGGCCACATTATTGAGGTCTGTCAAGAAGGATTCTTCATTGAAGAGTTTCATACTGCGGTATGTAATAAGCCTTGGGGGAGGTCTTGGTAGCTTTTGTTTGCGGATTGTATAAATTAAGTCATGATCACTTATACCAAGTTTAAGGATTCCAGTACGACAGAATCTATCTGGGTGGTTACAAAGTATAATGTCAAGTAGGGTACTTGAGGTAGCTGTTGTTCGAGTAGATTCAGTCACTGTGTTCATCAGACAGTACCGGTCACAAAAATCTGTCAGCTGGCTATCAGGTGTGTGGTTAGAGTCATCCAGCATGTTAAAGTTGAGGTCCCCTATAACCAGTATCTCATTTCTTTTGTTTAATATATTTTCAGTAGTAGTATAGAGTGAGGGTAGGAATTCTGAAGGCGACTGATGATGTATGGAAACTAGAAGATTTGCTAAAGACTATCAAGGCCGAAGTGGTTGCAAGAGAAACAAGCGAGGTAATCAATGCTAGTACTGAAATTTCCCGAAAGCCGTCGAGTTACATGTATACCGCACAGAGAAGCCCTGCTGCGACACCGACCACGCGCACTTTCGTTTCAAGAGAGAATGAAAGTTTTACTGTTAAGTGTGCTTACTGCAAGGAAGCTCATTATTCAGCATCGTGTGACAAGATTTTAGATCCCGAGAAACGCAAGGATATTCTACGTAAGGATCATCGATGTTTTAATTGCCTAAGGTCCGGCCACCGAGTCGCGGATTGTAAGAATCCAAAGAACTGTCGCCATTGTGATAGACGCCATCATCAATCAATCAATCATCAATCAATCAATCAATTAGCTCCTGCTAATACCGTGAATAACGCCTCTTCACCGCCGGCACCAGGAGCTGAAAATGAAACGATCACCACAACTACACTCAGAAAAAGGGGAACAGTGATCCTCCAAACCGCTAAAGCCTATAACCCCCCAAAAATTTTTTTTTTGAATTGAAACTTTAAACCATTATTTAGAACTTAAGGCAAAAATAGGAGGCTAAAACTCAACAGTATTTTTTTTACGGCGTTTCAAAGTTGAGAACCAGAACATGTGGCCGTCAGTTTTCAATTCCCTTTGGGAGCCTGGAGACCAGTGGCCTGTGACGTGTATGTAGTCAGGCGTTCGTTCAATCCCATACAAACGTCTCTTATTTCTGCGACTCTTGCAAGCTCACCACATGATAAATATCCAATGAAATATCACCAAACTTGGTAAATTTACCAATTTCGTTGTGCTCTTTCTTGTGATGGAGTTTATTTCCTATTGATTAGACTATAATAGGAGGTTTTTCCTTTTTGAATTCTTTTTCTTATTCAGATTTTCCAACTCCTTTGAGAATACCAAGACAATAGTCTAAATTATAGGAACAAAAGAAACCGTGCAAAGGATTCTGGTAGTTGTAGTAAAATGTGCCCGATTGACGTCATAATTCCAGGCCCTCACCAAGACTCGCGCTGACTTCCAACTGGAAACAGGAAGCCCAAAACGGATGTTTTCGCTAACTTTGACGCCAGTAAAATCGTCGAAGTTTAGTTTTTTCACTTTTATTTTTTCGAATTCTTTGTCAGGGCGCTATACAGAATAGACGTCAAAAATATTTTTTTGGGGGTTATTGGCACTTTAACCATCGATGGAACAAAATCAGCAAATGTGAGAATTTTGTTTGATAATGGGAGCCAACGCTCTTACATTACTAGTAACCTGAAGTCACGCCTAAGTCTTAAACCTGTCAAAGGTGAAACTTTGCATTTGAATACTTTCGGGGACAGCAAATTCAGAAAACAAAGCTGCGACTTGGTCAAGTTTCACCGAAAGAAAGCAGATGGTGATGAAATGGAAATTTCGGCTTTAACCTTTCCTGTCATATGCTCGTCGTTACCAAGTAAAGTTGATGTAAACAAGTTTCCTCATCTTGAAGGATTAGAGTTGGCCGACAATTTCGACGAACAGAATTACGGGTCAATAGACATTCTGATAGGGTCAGATTACTATTGGGACATTGTCAACGGAGAAACTGTACGCGGAGATTCTGGGCCAATCGCAGTTAACAGCAAGTTGGGATGGCTGTTATCGGGCCCACTAGACATGAATCATGTCAGAAGTGACGCCGCGGTGTATAATCTGATTATATCAGGAGATTGTGAAAGGGAATCTTTTGTCACACAAGAATCCGATCTGTACAGGTCCGCAAATGATCCCAGGCCCGCAAATGATCCCCAAAATGGACCGCAAATGATCCCGCTCCGCAAATGATCCCCAATGGGGACCGCAAATGATCCCGTGAAAAAACATGGAATGGCATGGATGTTTGCCACTGGACAGTGGATCTGTACAGGTACGCAAATGATCCCAAAAATGGACCGCAAGTGATCCCGGCTCGCAAATGGTCTCCATTGGGATTCCATGCCGTGTGGAATGGTATTATTGTTAATAATCCCGAGTTTTTATAGTTTTTCTGAATCGAGAGAATACTGACTCTAAGTTGAAATTAAAGAAATTAAAGTTAAGAATAAATAGCCAGTAGTATGGTGGCTTGTTTGGCCCATTCAAAAATAGTATTTTTAACCCGAGTAATGTTTTTTATTCAAACACAAAACAATGATTTTTTTGGGGGGAAAAAGGAAATTATTTGCTTTGGTAAGTAATTTACCAATTTGATATTTTGTGAGAATTGTTTTCTTAATCCCGAGTCCCTCAGTAATACAGAGTTCTTAATCCCGAGTCCTTCGTCGACCGTTCTTATTACCAGAAACCGGTTATCCTTTTTTTAATCATCGGGTCAATTATTCCGACTCAATTTTGTTTTCATTTCCAGATATCTCATCCTGCTTGTCAGTATCTCCTATTTACAACACACAAGGAAACAATTTCAAAGCAATAGCAAAAGTAATAACAAGCGTATTAGCCAGGAGCGAGCATAATCGCGCCTTGTTTACGAGTGTCAATTACAGACACTGCGAAGGCTGTCAAGATTGGACATGTCGCTGACGACACACGATTTTTATGGACAGGTGTGATCCGGGAGGAATGAGTTCGCCCTCTGATTGGTCGAAAGCGTGACGTCATGCCGGAGATTTTGATGGATAAGTTTCAAGGGGGTTCCCTGCCGGAGCGAATGGTTAGAAATCATTACATCATTATTAAAATCTGTTATTCATTTTTCTTTCATTCATACTTTAGATCCAGCGGCAAAAATCCATGCCATTCCATGTTTTTTCACGGGATCATTTGCGGTCCCCATTGGGGATCATTTGCGGAGCGGGATCATTTGCGGTCCATTTTGGGGATCATTTGCGGGCCTGGGATCATTTGCGGGCCGGGATCATTTGCGGACCTGTACAGATCGCCTAATCGACTCCCTTAAGAAATTCTGGGAAACAGAATCCCTAGGAATACTAGATTCAGAATATGGAAACGGAATCCCAAAATCAGCTAATGAAGAATTCATATTAGGCATACAACACGATGGGGAGCGTTACTCGGTTGGACTACCGTGGAAGGAAGATTGCTCGCCCATTCGAAGTGATTATCAATTGAGCTACAATCGACTAAGGTCTATACATCACAAATTAAAGAAATCACCAGAGCTGCTCAAAGAATATGACAACATTATTCAAGAACAGTTACAAAAGGGAGTTGTGGAAGAACTGCCGAAAGCCTCTGCTAAACCTGAAGAAAGGAACATTCATTATTTACCGCATCACGCTGTCATACGCGAAGAGAGAGAAACAACTAAAGTTAGGATAGTGTATGATGGTTCGGCGAAACCGCCCGGAGAAACTCTCTCATTGAATGATTGTTTGCAAACTGGGCCAAATTTCATACCGCATTTATTTGACGTAGTTCCGATGGAACACTGTTGCACTCTCAGCCGACATAGAAAAGGCGTTTCTGATGGTCGGAATCAACGAAGCAGATCGAGACATGTTACGCTTCCTTTGGTTTAAAGATCCAAACGAGGAAAAACCCGAAATAATCCAGATGAGATTCTGCCGACTGGTGTTCGGATTACGGCCGTCTCCAGGTATACTTGGAGCCACAATTTGTCACCATTTAGACAAATACAAAGAACGCAATCCGGAACTTGTGGCCCTGATTAAGAAATCGTTGTACGTGGACGACTTTGTGTCGGGAGCGAACAGCGAGAGCGATGCATTTCGCATCTATGAGGGATCAAAAAGAGTAATGAAGGAAGGGGGTTTCAACCTACGAAAGTGGAACTCCAACTCTAACTCACTCGTCCAGTCTATCAAGCGATCAGAAAACAACGAGTCCACTGTAGGAGACATGAAGGAAGTAATTACCGAAGAAGATGAGTCTTACGCTAAGACAACGATCGGACCACACAGCACAACTAGCACAACCGACAACAAAACGGTGAAAATACTCGGAGTAGATTGGAACACTAATTCAGATGAGTTGTTGTTTAACTTTTCTGAGTCAATAACGTATGCTAAAAGCCTGCCTGTCACAAAAAGATCAGTGTTAAAACTGACGGCAAAGATCTTTGACCCGCTTGGACTGCTAAGTCCATTCATCATTCAGTTCAAGGTTCTGTTTCAAGCATTGTGCAATGACAAAGTTGACTGGGATGAAGAGCTGTTTGGAGACTCACGCAAGAAATGGAAGTAATTTGCGTCGGAACTAGAAGCGTTGAATGGAGTCCGAGTTCCGAGATGTTATTACAACTTGAAATTGAAGCCGAACAATGTACAACTCCATGCATTTAGCGACGCTTCAGAACAATCATTTGCGGCTGTGTTGTATTTGAGGTCAACTTACGACGACGGACATGTAGAAGTCAATTTAGTAGCATCGAAAACCAAGGTTGCTCCTATCAAGAAACAAAGCATACTTGTTTCTACTGTACGTGAATCTTTGGGACTGCCTCAAGAACTTGAAACAGTCTACTGGGTCGATTCAATGACAACCCTGTGCTGGATAAAGAATGAGAAGCAGTGGAAGCAGTATGTGCAACACCGAGTTCAAGAAATTCGTCATTTAACCAACAAACAAGAGTGGAGATTTTGTCCGGGAACACAAAACCCCGCAGATTTACCGTCTCGGGGTTTGACCGGAAACGCTTTAGCTGACAACACAGTGTGGTGGAAAGGCCCCGAGTTTCTTTATCGACCAGAAAGTGAATGGCCTGTGAACCAGGCTACACAACACAGTGAAGAAACTGCGATGAACGAAATCGTAAACAATCCACCAGTCGTTACACACGCTCTCGTCAGCACAGAAGACAAGATTAATGTACTGGATCTCAACCAGATCATGGACTGTAATCGGTTCAGTAATTTAACACGATTATTGCGAGTGACCGCATATGTTTTACGATTTGTAAACAAACTCAAGTGTACACGAAGAGAGAAATTATCGAATGAGCTACAAGCTAAAGAATTGACCGCCTGTGAGATCGGTCAAGCTGAAGCTTTATGGATAAGAACTGTACAAACCTCGTCCTTTTCGAAGGAATATGACTTTCTTAAGTCTAATAGTCAATCTTCACGACCACTTTACGTTACGCAATTTGGTCTATTTCTAGATGATCACAACTTAATGAGATGCAAGGGGCGAATTAACAATTCTTCTTTGCCAGAGAATAGCAGGAACCCTATTCTTTTACCCGCGAAACATGATTTCGTACAGTTACTCGTCAAACATTCGCACAATTCTGTCAAGCATAGTGGAATTAAGGACACTCTTACGACGTTAAGAGAGCGTTTCTGGGTGTTACGCGGTCGCGAAACAGTGAAACGAATTATCCGGAAGTGTGTTGTTTGCCGTAGATACGAGGGAACTCCTTACGCGCCTCAATCGTCCACTGATTTGCCAAGCACACGAGTTTCAGAAGACCCTCCGTTCACGCATGTCGGTCTTGACTTTGCGGGTCCATTGTACTTTCAAGGGAAATATTCAGGAGACACTGTGAACGAATCTAACAAAGTGTGTTTATTTGCATGTGCCTCTACGCGAGCAGTGCACTTAGAGCTTACTCGAGGACTAAGCGTACAAGCTTTTTTATTAGCCTTTCGTAGATTCGCAAGTCGTAGAGGATTGCCAGCCACCTTGAATTCTGACAACGCAAAATCTTTCAAGTCGTCGAGTAAGGAAATACGCAAAATAACTCGAGCACCGGAAGTGTGGCGATATTTAGTGAACAGCCAAATCTCTTGGAGTTTCATAATCGAGAAGGCTCCCTGGTGGGGAGGCTATTGGGAGCGACTTGTACAGAGCGTCAAGAAACCACTCAAGAAGGTAATCGGACGATCGACATTGAGTTTTGAAGAGCTAAATACACTTCTAGTTGAAGTCGAAGGACCGATAAACGCACGACCCCTAACGTATGTGTACGATGATTAGGAATCGATTTCCTACTCTTTGTCTCCGTCAGATTTGATTTACGGTCGGATAATTACTACAAGCCTGAACGGTTCTCATCACGAAATCCTAAGTACCTATCAGTCTCTGACTGGAAGATTGAAACATCACAAGAATTTGCTTCAACAGTTGACACAACAATGGAGGAGAGAGTATTTGACCAGTTTACGAGAGCATTCTTTGGAACAATCAAGGAGAAACAATGCTCAACATATATCTACGGGAGATATTGTTGTCATCAAGAATGACTCAACTACACGAAGTTACTGGAAACTCGCCAAAGTAGAAGAGCAGATTTCTGGAAGGGATGGGAAAGTGCGTGCGGCTGTTGTGAAGGTTTCGAGTAAAGACCGACGTCCAATCTATCTCAGACGAGTAATACAGCATCTCATCCCCATCGAAGTAAAAGCGTGCACGGATGCTGCATGGTGACCACGGAGTCACACCACAAGCCGAAGATGTGCCGGCTTTAAGAAATGACAATGTGAGACCTCGACGCTCAGCTGCTTTAGTTGGCGAATTTGTTCGCAGAGAACTAAACATCTCAGTCTAATGGAGTGTTATCGACATTTGCAGAGAATTGAACAAACTGAACATCGGTTAAATCGCTAACAGATTACAATTACAGATTTAGCGCTAACCTAGGGTTAAAGTTAACCTTGGTCCTGGAAGCTAGTGGCCCCGGTCACAGAAGTCGCACAATATGCCAAGTCTTGTTGGGCTGCCTGTGTTTATGGCGGGCTTTTTCGTCACGTGATGTGAGAACGAAAGGAACCAGGTCCAGAATCCAGATCAGCTTGCTATGTAGAGGAGGATGGCGTGTTCGAAGCGAAAAAGTTATGCTATTGTCTTTTGGGATGACTTTACCTTATCTGTCATGAATACTTCGCAGTTAAACTTTGTTGATAAGCAAGGTTTAGTGGTTGAAAAGCACTGGCGTGGCTATGGAATTTGCCGTGGAACCATTCAAGAACAAAGTGGTAAGTTCGGGATTTTCACTGTCCGTATTTTTTATATCCGTACTTACTACTTACAAACTGAACAAATTTTACAGAAAGTAATCGGCCTTTATAATTAACCTCTGATTTTAATATAATATGAGTACAGACGACAAGAAAGAGCTGGAAAGGAAAGTGACCGTTCCACCTCAATCAAATAAAAAGACAAAGCCGCTGATGTTGGAACCGGCACCTTCACCAACAAAGTCAAAGAAGCCAAGGAAAGCCACATACGAACTGAAGGCCAACAAAAAGGAGAAACGCTCAATACTAAGTAGTAAGAGAACAACAACAGAAAATATTGTATGAGCTGTTTCCAGCATTTGATTTTCTTAAGGATGTTGTGCCCACACATTCACCTTGTCCTTATCAGGCAGAGATGAAATATCAGTCAGTTGTTGTTCCACTTCCTGTTCTCATGAAAGATGAGAGAAAGTATGCTGATCTGGTTGATGTCTTGGACCAGCTTGAGGTTTGGGTGCAAGAAATCTATGCTAAAGCTGGACTTTGTGTGCTCCCAGATCAAGACCATGTCCCGGCTGGTCCACCAATTGCTGGTCCATCAAGACCAGACCAACCAGCATCACATGTGCCACCTTTGTCACCTGTGTCACCTGCTGACGATCCTCTGGCAAATGTAACAGTTCCCTGTTCTGGGGACCAACTTACCAGATTGAGATTGGCATACTGCAAAAGACAGGCTGGATCACCTCTATCCATTCAGAATTGTGCATTGGCATACCAAGAGGAGCTTCCTTATGGTAATAAAATTGTTTCAATATATATAGACCGTATTGGAAAAAATGGGTGGGGTACAGTTTTAGCTTTGTGTTTTCGTGCAATAGGGTGACTTTTAATAATTTAAACTATTCAACAACACTAAACAGAACTTTAGATTTTTAAGAGAACTGTATTAAACTGTGTTTGAATGGAGCAGTGTTGGCAGCTATAATTAACAAACAGTCCCTTAAAGAATCTGGCCCACCCAGTTTGCATTGCGCGCTCACTAAGGTCATCCGCCATTTTCAGGATAGCCGAAAGTCAATGATTTAATGTTTGCAAAGCAATCTCATTCCATCCGTCTAATTTTACTTTAAAACCGTATTATTTTTTGCGGAAATGTTTCGTAGTTTATCAGGCTGTATACCTGGCTACGTATTTCAGAATTATTTTCATGTTATTTCAATTTTGGCGTGGGAATACTCGTCCACACAGTCGATGTTCATAGTAGTTGAATATGGCGATGGCCAAACCAACCATCGGTCGGCCTCGAAGGACAGAAGCTATTAAAACGATAAAGCTTCGAGCTTCTACATTTGATTTATGGAACGAAAGGAAGCACAGACTTGGAATTGATGGCATTACGAACAGTGAGTTTGCGGAGATCCTTCTCCATCAAGATCTGGAAGCTCTCCTTCGCGATCAGAGGCAACTACAGAGTGTAAGTGCGAGGCAAGAACGTCCGACAACAAGAAGTGGTAAGGGAAGAATGTAACGTGCTTTTGTATTTGTAGTTCCTGTTTATATACTCTAATGCTAATAACATGCGGACCAGTAAAGCATGAAAACAGCCGTACTCGGAAGACGGCGGCTGTATTCGGATTATAGGAAGTACAAGTCGCGTCTCCCGATCTGCGTTTATCACGTTTGTTTTTTTCCTGAAGGAAGAAGGCAGTTGTTTGTACAGTCTACTCCAGTAGGTAAAGGCCAGCTTGGAGAGATCGGAATATCCCCAGTCGTTGATACAGAGAGCAAGTGAGTATATTTATCTGTTTCTACTTTCTAGAAATGAAGCACAAAATAAATAATAGTTCTAGAATATTGTTTGTGTTGATGGAAAATGTGTTGGTATCAAGGTTACAATATCAAGGTTACATTATGTATGTCTTATGAATACGAGTTATGGTATATCTTGATTTCCACATTTCTGTATAATTATTACGCAGAAACCCAGTCGTAGTACAAATCAGTGATTGTTTTCTCATCTTTTCATGCAGCATTGAAGTGGACATTACTGGAGATTCAACAAAATACTCTCAAGAAACAAGTTGTGGCCATGTTACACTCGCAGAAAAGCTCCATTCATTGAATCCTGGGTTTTGTACCCTAGAAGGGAATCCCTTTCCAGAAGTGAAGAATCCTGAAAAGTAAGATCTGAGGTCTGTTGCTTATTGCAATATCAATATATTTATCTCTGTAATCCCTTTTTTGTAGAAAAGAAAGGAAACCAAAGAAAGAGATGTCTATCTTTAGTGGAAAAATATTAGCGAATATGCACCACACAAGTGAAAAGTTCTTTTTGCTTAGAAAAGAAGGCTCTGCAGCAATGGTTTTATCTTCTACCAGAATCATTGGTCACTTTGACTCAGTGATGTCACATTTGTCTGCTATTGTTGCAGTGGGCTCAGGTTAAACCCCCAATAATTGTGGATGCTGATAAACTGGCTTTAACAGGCTTGACAAGCCCAGGGTCTGGGGGAAAAAACAACACGAATGCTACAGAGCCTTCTTTTATTCTTGCTTTTCCTGGAGTTGAAGAAGGGTCTGCTCACAGGGTACCTGATTGGCTACTCAAACTCAGAATATTGTGCACTAGAAACCTCCAGTTATTATTAATACGCCTTTTGCAGAAAAAGTGACATGCTGATAATACCGTATTCACTCACGGATAAGCCGCACCTTTTTACCCGAAATCTTTGTTTAAAATCGGGGGTGCTGCTTATCTGCGAGAACATCTACCGTAGAAATACATGTACTAAGCTATACTAATAAATACTACACCTAACCAAAAGAAAGTAAGTACTGACCATTGTTGTTGGCTTCGTTGACATGTAAAATTCGATCTAAAAGGTGACCTGAATGAACAGATCCCGGTAAACAAATACTCTGGAAAGATAAATCATATATCTAAGTGTGTGGACATGAAGTTTATACTATTTCAGAGCTGGAGATCTCCTAAAGTTTCGGCAATACTGCGACCACATCTTTCCCAAGGTAAATCGCTTCCAAACACTTCACTGGTTTGGGCTTTAGGTTTATATTCCAGTAGCTGCTGTTTGTGATTGCGAAGTGCAAACTGCTGAAGGACATGGCGAAGCGGAGGTGTGAAGCGAAGCGGCCGGAACCCTAGCCTCGTTATGACTTTACAAAAACTTAGTGCGACAAAACTTTACATTCAAAGGACCCCACCCATAATCAAAAAAATTGTCAGGAGGCACGTGACCAGCCTCAACCAGGGTCTTCCTCTCTCTCTCCCTCTCCTCTCTCGAAAGACCCTGGGAACGAGGTTGCCGTCAACCATCAAATTCAGGGTCTTCAAAGTAATCTTTTACAAGCTCAATCAGAATTGGCTTCTCAGATAGCCTTAGAAGTTCAATTTCTGCCTTTCCAGAGACAAGCAAGTTCTTCTGGACCAAAATCTTAATCAGGTCGTAGATTCTTTTGAATTTGAACAAGGTTCTCAAACTTCGAGTTTTGTTCAGGGTACTTTACGTGCGAACATTTCATTCTGGCGTAATGTAGTGCAAGCTTCTCATTTTGTTCTTGACATCATAGAAAACGGCTACAAGTTATTTTTCTAGAATCGCCGTCTCCTTATTCCATTGAAAATAGGTCTTCTGCGCTTCGTCAAGAGAGTTTTGTTCAGGAAGCTATCCAGGAGTTACTTGATCGTGGTTGTATCAGAGAAGTGAATTCTTATCCCGAATTTTGCAACCCGTTACACGTTGTAGAACAGTCTTCGGAAAAAACTGCGACTCATCTTGGATTTATCGTATCTTAACAATCTGATTTCTAAGAAGTCTTAAGAACAGTTTTACAGATATTTATTTCCGGGGGCGTTTGCGGTCTCTTCCGATCTAAAGTCTGCTTTCCACCATATTGACATCTGCGAAGATCATAGGAAGTTTCTGTCTTTTAAGTGGCTCTCCACAGACGGAGTAATGAAATATTATGAGTTTAAAGTTTTGCCTTTTGGGCTTACTTCAGCACCATATGTGTTTACTAAAGTTATGCGTCAGCTGGTCAAGTTTTGGAGAGGAAATGGTCATTTGATTTTGCTTTATTTAGACGACGGTATTGCAGGAGCTCCATCATTTGACCGCGCCGTAACTCTCAGCTTGGTTATCCGCCAATATATTGCTTCTTCGGGATTTACAGCTAATGAACAGAAATCAGTTTGGGTGCCTAATCAGAAAATATTTTTCTTAGGTACTTTTCCAGATTTTGTATCGGGAATGATCCACATTCCTGATAGACGTATTCTAAAGTTAAAATCGTCCCTCAAGCTAGGTGTTCAATCGAGCAAGGTGAAGGCAAGAGAGCTAGCCTCTGTCTTGTGCTGTAGGCAATATATTACGATGTTATTGACAAGAGCTAGAAGTTGTTATTCGGCCATTGAACAAAGGTCCTCCTGGGAATACTTATGTATTTCCCCTGAGATTCGCCACGAACGGCTCTCATTTTGGTTAAACAATATTGATTCGATTAATGGCAAGACTATCTCCCCTAAAGTTCAGTGCTCTTGGCGTTGTTTACTCAGATGCAGGAGATACGGGGTTCGGTGTATGGTTAGTTTGTTCAGTGCGGTCAAGATTTAGTTTCTGGCAGTTGGTCTGACAAGGAAGTTGGTACGAGTTCTACTTTCAGAGAGATTTTGGCGGCAAAATTTGTCATTTTATCTTTGATAAATCGGTTATCAGGGTTTAACCATTAAGTGGTATACGGATAATCAGAACGTTCCGAGAATTATGTCATGTGGCAGTAGTAAGTGTCATCTACAGTCGGAAGCTTTGTCGGATTTTCTTAGTCGGATTTATGATCCTGACGATTGGGGTCTTTCGTATTCTACTTTTCGAACAATCGTTCTCAACTTTAGTCTCCCTCGCAACCGTTCTTAGTGTCGGGCTTCCTGTCCCCCCTCCCCACTAACGGCTGCTCGCTCGAGCAGTACATCCCATTCCTTGAATCGCGCTCCAATATTCTGGAAAGCTGACCTTCACCCTTGACATTACTTTCGCGGTAGCAAGATGGCGGAGTTTATAAGTTCTTTCGCGAACGTGTGCGATATGTTTGGAATCGCGTCATTAAATCCACATCAACAAACAGCAATTGTCCAAATGGTGACAAAAGAGAAAGACGTGCTAGTTAATCTACCTACAGGGTATGGTAAATCACTAATTTACCAAGCTTTGCCCATCGTATTTGACGAAGTGAAACAGAAAACAGGACATGTTGTCGTCGTTATTTCACCTCTCCCAACTCCAATAAAGGATCAAGTGGAGAATTTGCGAAAGATTGGCATTTCAGCGGTTAGCCTTAGTCACTTGGAAAATGAAAGGGAGATGGAAGAAGTTGAGAGAGGATCATTCTCGGTTGTATATGCTACCCCAGAAAGTTTACTAAAGAATGGACGCTGGCGACAGATGCTGTCGAGCACGCTATACCTGTCCAAACTATGCGCCATTGCTGTTGACGAAGCCCACATAATAAAGCAATGGTTGGTATTCGAAAAAATGCTTATACTGTACAACATTAAGTGCTTTTGTAATTAAAATATTATTGTTATTATTATGGGGGGACATCGAACAGTAACAAGATGGCGCCGTTTAGAGAATGTTACTCCAGGTTGCACGAGCTCAGATCCCTCATTCCAGCAATTAAAATTATAGCTTTGACTGCCACTGCAACAAGGCCAACTAAGGAAGCTATTATCGATATCCTTCAAATGAGAGCCCTAACAAGTTAAATGTGACATATGTAGTTGAATACATTAACAAAGAAGCAGATTTGGAGCATTATTTTGGCTGGTTAGCCACAGAGCTATGTGATAAAAGAGAGAAGGCTGAACGAACAATTATATATTGCCAAACAATAAAGCAGTGTGGCATGATTTATGCCAATATCAAGGCAATGCTTGGAAAACACTTTTATGTTGGTAGCACTGAAGACAGACAAAATTCCATTGCAGAGATGCTACATTCATGCACATCCACTGCCAACAAAGAACGAATACTAGAATCCTTCAGAGACCCTTGTGGTACTATTCAGGTTTTGGTGGCCACTACTGCATTTGGTATGGGGGTGGACTGTAAAGGTGTGCACCGAACCATCCACTTTGGACCATCTAAAAATGTTGAAGCATTTATCCAAGAGAGTGGTAGAGCAGGTAGAGATGGATTGCACAGCACTGCTTATGTTATTTACCAGGCGATGCTGCTGACACATGTAGACACAGATATCAAGGATTTTCTTAAATCAAAGACCTGTAGACGGGAAATGCTAATGAAGCAATTTGATGCCACAGCAGCAATTATGAGACCCACATTACTTCACCTCTGCTATGATAATTGCTCATTGGTGTGCAATTGTCGGTCTTCAGATTTGTGGGAAGCAAGCTAAATTTCCTGCCAATGTTGAACCAAAAATAATCACACCTACCAAAGAGCGGAAAGTGATGCAATTTCACATTGACTCACTTTCAGAAGAACTGAATTCATATCACAAAACATTAGTAATGGCACTGGTGAGCCAGTATGCACATGGGGATGTGAAGTCACTGACAAATCTTAATTTCCTAATTGGGTTTTCAGAGTTGCAAATTTCCCAAGTTCTTACACACTGCAACATGCTTTTTACATTGAAGGATATCTGTAATTTAGTAGAAATATGGGACACGAGGCAGGCTTTAAAGATCCAAACCATCATTGGTAACGCATTTGGAGACATTACAGAAGCAAAACAGGCTGGCAATCCTGCAATCAGTACATCTGATTCAATCAGTGAGGATGAAGATGATGAATTGGATTTGTTAGCATGTGAATGGAATTGTCTCATTGAGGATGATGACCTTCTTGAACTTATAGTTGAAAACTTGTCCATGTCACAGATTGAAAACTCTTTGGAAGTTACAAGTGAAAATTCTGCTGTTGTTGGCATGAGAGAAGCTGCCCTTCAGGTACTGGAGGATTTTAGTTTTCAAGATTCTTGAACTCAGCAATAGTATGATATACTACTAGCTAACATAGTGTATTGATGTTATGGGTGCCCACATGCATTGCAACAATAGGGATTTTTTTACAATATTGGACAAAATTTGTTGACACATCTAATTGGAACTTAAAAACGAAAGAAAATCACCTTTAATTTCTATACTCCCCTTCCCCTTGCCAAAAGGAGTGGTCAATAGTGCGCATGCGTAGACCGTTACCTGAATAATGTTGATGGTTTTGTTATGCACAGTAAACGGAACGAAAATTGTGCTTTTTCAACATCGAATCGGGAGGGGTGGGTATAAAATTGTCAAAAATTAACCAAAATGGATTAGATTTTACCGCGCCATTTCTTTCTTTCGACCGACCGACCCAACTTCAGCAAACCTCACCGATGAGAAACTGGGAAAAAATTACCAATTTCTATAATTGGAAACAAAGCACTCTGTAGGACTATCACGTGGTCTGAAGTGGGGCAACAAACAGGCGAGCTGAAGGAAAGTTCATTTAATAGAGATGTTCCGCACAAGAGCGTTAGAGATGCAAATATATACTATTAGACCTTAGACATGCAAATCACAGCGAAAACCGCACGCGCACTCTTCGTTAAGTCGCTTGATTGTTTTTAGTTAAATAGATTTAAACGAGCAATTATTTTCTAATGCTAACAGTGTAATTTCAACACTCGCATCGGACTACTGTATACACTTTGATATTTCATTTGCTCAAATAATGTGAGACGCCGCTCAGTTAGATACGTGCATAACTCTATGACACTCGCTAACAGCTCGTAACACTCGGATGGCGCTAAATTCCTGTAGTACATTTGAAATCATTCAGGTGTTTGAACATATGTTCAATTTTAACTCTCTTGCGAGACAGTTCTCGATTCAATCGCCTAGCTATTTGTCTATCTCTGTTGTTCATTATTCTTATTTGTGCCTGTCTAAATGGTATTAGCAGTGGTAGGTTATCCGGGTATCCCTTATCAGCCAGGAACACTACACCTGGAGGAATGTCTAGCGTCAGTCCAGGCCCTATTGTCTCCATTAGGCGATAACTCTGCGAATCACGGGTACTCCCTAAGAAACCGGCTTGTAGAAATCGAATGTGGCCCCTATTGTCACAGATCATTTGAGTGTTCAAAAGATGAAAATGTCTATGACCGCTGTAAAACTCGCGTTGTAGTTCGATCGACGGGATAAGTATTTTATGTGGTGTAACATCTATACACCCAACAGCGTTAGGAAAATGTTGTCAAGTATTACGCATTCCATTCCATTCTCTGTTAACTGAAATGGCGCCACAGAACACTTATTCCTTGGTACAGTAAAGCGCATACGGCTTCTGGACTGACATCAAACAACAGTGAAAGGGTGTGTATACATGCGGTTACTTTCGAAGCCAAATCAACACAAGCAGTATCCTGTTCACTATGCTCAGCTTAAACCTCCCCGCTCGCTGCCTAGGGTTGCCACGTCTTGTCAGCATAAAAAAGCGTGGAGCAGTATGTCGTGCAATTTCTGGGAACGACTCCGGCGTTTCCCCTGTATTCAGCCAAAACAGGTGCCGCTGTCGGCAGATGAGAGAAAACACATCTCGTCCATGGAACACTTGACCATGAAAGTCATAAAACAATCGGTCTCGAAGTGATAGTTGAAGTTGGAGTGGAGGAGCAATGAGGGTAAATAGTACGCTAACCAAGAGTGTGGTAATATTTTCTGTCTCCACGTAGGGTAATGGCGGTGGTATCTGAGTTAATGTGCCGAGTGTTTGAGCTAACAGGGAAACATACACGATTAATAAACGCATCTCGTCCGCTCGATCCATCTTCGTGAACTAGAGAAATAACAATTCAAAAGCTCAATTTCTTACAGAGGCTGCAATTATTTCTCTTGTTTCTTCCCTCTGTTTAGCTGCAAATTTTGTATTGAAGGTGATAATACCATCGATGAAAAATAGGCAGAAGGGCGTGCTACGTGTGCTGTGTGACTCGAAAGGTGTAAGGTATTTACGGGATAGTATCACGATTCGCTGATCATTTTGTTTACTTTTGAGACGCCAATATAACATGGTATTGGCGTCTCAGAATACCAGCCTCTGATTGGCTCTTGCGCGAGCCCTTGCAGTTACATGGGTTCCAGGTCAAGTTCAAAAGTCGTTTGTTCAACAGCAAGATTTCTACAATTTCACCTTCAAAACACTGTAAATTACAAGATACGAATTATTCAATCCTAAAGGTAAGGTTGGCATTGTAGTTTCGGTCAGAAATCTAACACTCTTATCCGCTAAAAGTACAATTTTCACAATTTTTGAAGAGATTTCAAAACACGTCGCGAAAGTTTTCGCCACTCAAGCCGTGAAACCGTTGCCATAGATATACTAAGGCGCTTTTGAGAATTGAAATTACGATCAGCATAAGTTTGGTGCTTCATTCTCTTCTTTCTTTTAACGATTCACGACTTAATTGTTGAATCGTGATACAAAACTAATTGAGATTTTGAGACGCCGATACCGAATTATATTGCCGGCCAGTTGGGAGAAAATATATTCCGTATTGGGCGGAGTCGTGTTCATTGTCGAAATTTCTCTCCCTCCTCGAACTTCGTAGCGGTTCGAATATTTGGAGACCATTCCATGAACCTAGAGAAGCTCGTCACAGACTGAACATAAAGGTTGGCGATAATGAAAGAAAGATTGTGATGAATGCCTATATCTACACTCGAGCAACCAGGGATGGAATGCGGTGCTAAAAAAGGTACAGGAAGATATCGAGCAAGAGCCGTAAAATTCAAGATTGGTCGATTATTACTTGGAGACTGCGGAGGCTACGTCTGTCAAAAGAATCCAACGAATTGTGCGGGAGCAGCTTAAAGACCAAGCAGCCTCGTTGACAAGCACCACTGCTTCTACCTCTACTACTACGTCTTCCGCTGCCAGCAAAGTTATCCAAAATCAGCTGTGCTATGCCAAGAAAAGAACGCCTGAAGAAAGACGACAGGCTAAAATGTCGTAGTTTGCTGAAAGTTCAGAGGACGAGGACGACGTTAAACCCTTCAAAACGTCGAGAACAACAATGCGAGAAGCAGCGCACACGGAGATGTGTAGAAAGGCGACAGCTGGCATAACGCTTATGGAAAGAATTCTGAATAAACTAGACAGAAAAATTGATGATATGTAACATCATATCGGAATAAATTTATTGATAAAATTCTGTGAGAGATGTGTTATCATTTGCATGCTTCGCTGTTTAAGCCTCCTAATAACTCGCATGCTTTGCTAGAACTCAAATGATTGCCCTTTTTGTATTTTCCATTCTACCGATTAAAGGTTAATTGCTGCATCAAGCGACTTAACGAAGAGTGCGCGTGCGGTTTTCGCTGTAATTTGCATGTCTAAGGTCTAATAGTGCATATTTGCATCTCTAACGCTCTTGTGGGGAACAACTCTAATACGTCCATTTAATCTAAAAGAGTGAGGGCCAGTAATTTCTTTTTTTAGCCAGTATCAAGCTAATTGATTTGAGGTTCCTGGTTATTGCATTTAATACTAAATAAATTTTGTTAAAGAAGCAAACAGAAAAACAAAACACAGTGACCAGATGATGCTTCATTTTATGCGGATTTTTTATTTTGTTTTATCACCAAATATGAAACGTAATGCTGCTTTGTAACGGCATGATAATGTGTTCTCTGACGATTATTGTCAGATACGCAATGAAGGAAAGAGTTCGAGTGGTGGGATGAATATGAATACAATCCTGGACCGACTCTATGGAAAGGCAAAGTACTAGTGCCGAGTGCAGAAAAAGTACTAGTGCCGAGTGCAGAAAAAGTACTAGTGCCGAGTGCAGAAAAAGTACTAGTGCCGAGTGCAGAAAAAGTACTAGTGCCGAGTGCAGAAAAAGTACTAGTGCCGAGTGCAGAAAAAGTACTAGTGCCGAGCTCAGACGAAGGCTCTGGAAACGACGTCGTTGAAATACAATTATCGGTCGGTTTGGTAAATATTCAGAGGGCTGAAACTTTTTTTAGTAAACAATGTTATAAACCCACATTTAATTCAAAATTAAGAAAACGTCAACCTGTCGAATTGAAGTTTTAGCTTAGCTTTCAGATCAAGTAATTTTATTATTCTTGACAACACATAGCAGACCTAAATCCAGGATTGATTGCCTCTGTTTTCTTTCAGCTTGCGCGGGAAACTGGGGTGCCGCTAGAATTTCTCTAAGTCCTTCTTAGCCCCCCACACGAAGGACGTTTCCCACTTGCAGCGCGCCAAATTTACCGGTTGATTTTTCAACCGGAGGCGTGGCTTATGACGTACTAAGATTTGCCCAATCACAAAGCGTTAATTCTTCAGGCATTGTATGTTGACGTGTCAAGTCAGTCGACCAATTTGAGTGTACTCAAACGCCTTGTTTGCGAAGTGTGTCATGACTCTACCCATGCTGGATGTTCTAACTCCGTTAACCTGAAATCGCTTTCCTCCTCGTCACCGTTAACATGGACCTGTTCAAGATGTGTCTTCAGCTCGCTGCCCTTCAATGATGTCAGCATATCCGATGCCATTAACTGCTCACTTACGCAAGCTGTTGACGATACTACCTACGATCCACACCTTCTAGCCTTAAAGGACAAGGGAACTCAGCCCATAGATTGGTTCGACCAACATATCAACGGCTACTATAAGAATAACATGAAGATCGGTCATATAAACGTAAACAGTATCTATGGAAAAGGGGATGAAGTAATTGGCCTACTCAACCGATGTCAATTGGATATTCTATTCATCGGGGAGAGCAAGATCGACAACACTGTGTCAAATGCACTATTTGCTCACCCTCAATATCGAATTATTCGGAGGGACAGGAAAAAGGGAGCTGGGGGTATGCTTGTATATATACGATCAACTGTGACAGCTTATCGTCGAGTCAAATTGGAGCCTGCAGGCACTGAGTCGCTTTGCTTCGATGTCAAAGGCAATGATAATATTTGGTTTCTGGTATGCGCTTGTTACCGTTCACCAGGGAAATGTAAAGTCTCGGACTTTATCCCATCCTGCGCCAATGCTGCCGAAAGAATGTACACTAAACGCAAGGAAATCTTATTCATAGGTGACTTTAATCTTGACATGTTGAAAGGAAGCAACTCCAAAGGCCCGAATCAGGAACTATCAGGTTTTTGTGACCAATTCTGTTTAAGTAATGTTATTCAGGAAGCTACGAGAGTGACCACAACCTGTCAAAGCTTGCTCAATGTTATTTTAGTGTCGCACCCTGAGAGATATGCAACCAGTGGTAATCTGCGCGTGGGTATCAGCGACCATGGCCTAATTTACATTATAAGAAAACAAAAACTTCCTAAGCCGAAGGCCAAGTTCATCCAATTTAGGTCTATGAAGAACTTTAATGAAGCTGCCTTTGAGTCAGATCTGGAGGAGACCCCTTGGGACACCGCTTACACATTCGACAATGCGGACGATGTGTGTTCTCATTGGGTGGGCTTGTATAAGCATGTACTGGATAGCCACGCGCCGGTACTTAAATTACGCTTACGGAACAATCAACTGCCGTGGATAACACCAAACATCCAACGAGAGATACGTAAACTGAATCGCCTATATAAAAAGTTTCGTCGAGTCTGCACTGACGCAAACTGGGCTAAGTACAGGGAACAGCGAAACAAAGTTTCCAGTTTAAAGAGAACAGCAGTCCGCAACTTTTGTTGGGAAGCAGCCAAAAGTCCTAGTCATTCAGCTGGACATTTCTGGAAAAAAATGAAACCACTTCTACCGAATACAAAATCTAACATTGACAGCGGTACAATTCAACTCATAGAAGGAGGGAAAGTAATCTCGAATGTTCCTGCCGCGTTAAATGGCTACTTCTCTACTCCTTGTGTTGAAGAGGTGGTCTTAAAACTTACAGAGGAGGAGCTTATGGACCACCCTAGTGTCAAAGCAATCAGTAATCTGTGTACTGACCTAGACTTCTCCTTTGAACCAGTCAGTCCTAATTACATTTCTTCCCTCATAAAAAACCTTGACATTAAGAAGTCCTGTGGTCCCGATGAAATTCCGCCAAAATTTCTGAAACTGTCTGTACCTACCATCACTGCCCCAGTGACGAAGCTGATTAACTACTGCATATCGACTAGTACATGGCCGCGTGATTGGAAACGCAGTAATGTGAGCCCTGTTCATAAGAAGGATGAGACTACTTTTAAGAAGAACTATCGACCTATTAGTGTACTATCTGTTATGGCGAAACTGTTTGAAAAAGTGAAATACGATCAGCTGTATGCAACGTTCTCTCCTATATTCTCTAGCAACATGTCGGGATTTCTTCGTGGCCACTCATGTTGTACAGCGCTAGTTAAGATGACAGACGACTGGCGCACATCACTTGATAAGAGTCATGAGGTCGGAGTTGTGGCCATAGATCTGTCCAAAGCTTTCGATTCTATCAGCCACAACCTTCTACTAGCTAAGCTAAGAGCATATGGTTTCAGGGAGTGTGCTTTATCGCTAATTCGGTCCTACCTACATGATCGTCAACAAAGAGTTAAATGTAACGGGCAGTTCTCTGACTGGCTCCCAGTTCGTTGCGGTGTCCCACAAGGAAGCCTGCTAGGCCCCCTCTTATTTAACATCTTCGTGAACGATGTTAATCAAGCTGTTGATATTTCATCACTGTATGCTGACGACACTACCCAGTATGCAGCTGACGTGAGTCCAGCTGCACTTGAGTTCACCATTAACCATGACATCAAGTCGCCGAAGAACTGGTTCTCTGATAACTTTCTTCAAGTAAACGCCGCTAAAACGCAGGCCATGACTTTAGGAAAATCAAAGTATACGTACGACCTAAGAGTCCATGAAGATACTATTATTGTGAAAGACACCTTGAAAATTCTAGGTGTGACTCTAGATAAGGACCTTACATTTAAACCACATATTAACGAAATGCTAAAGAAAGCTTACGCGAAAATAGCGGCACTGCGCCGGCTCAAGCGCCATGTGCCAACAGCTCACTTGATACGACTCTAAAAGGCGTACGTATTACCGCATTTAGAATATTGTAGTCCCATTATGTTAGGCATTGGTAAAGGTCTTAGCAACAAAATCGAATCTGCAAATAGCTATGCTATCAGAACACTACTTAATTTAGGTAATAACGCAAATCATCAAGAAACACTATTAGACATGGCCTCAATGCGGTCATTAAAACATAGACGCAACGTACAATCTCTAATGTTATTCTTTAAGGTCCTGTATACATATCAAATCTTTTTAAACCTAGAGTCACTAGCTATAACTTAAGAGGTAGCGGTAATAACGTAGTTCAGCCATCCTATAACAGCCTTTTCAAGCATAATTCTTTTTCATACACAGTATCTCACATTTGGAACCAGCTACCATCGGCAGCTAAAACTACAACTTCTGTAACACAGTTTCGGCAATATCTTAATAAGTCTGACTTTATTGGATGCCAGTGTAAAAACTGCCTCTAACTAGCTCCTGCACACATGCACCTATATAATTGATCTACTTAGTTTACGTTGATATCTTTAAATTTTGGCACCTTTAACTTAGAGTTTGTATATATATCGTATGGTATTAGTATAGCTAGACTTGCTTACTTATTATTGTATATATGTAAATAGTTTGAACTAGAGTTCTCTTAGCCTTTATCCATATTGTTATGTACTAACAATATTACTATATATATGTAAATAGTTGAAACTAGAGTTATCTTAGCTTCCATTCGTGTTATAATGTCATGCCCTAGCTTTATTGTCCTACTACAAATTTTATATTTTGTTACTATTAATTTGTCGAGCGCTTATATCATGAGCCCCTGGCTCGGGAGATTGGGCAACCACTTCCTGCGTTACCGACGGTAAATAAATTATTATTATTATTATTGTCAAAGGCCTTCGCTTTCCGCTTCTTGACCCAGTAATCGCTTACCCAGTGACTAAGCGAGTTCGACTTGGAGCAAGTCTAGGGTGCCGCGCGCAGTGTAGTCGGCAAGGCGCATGCGCCGAACGTTTTGCCGCAGTGTGCATGTAGAGATGCCTGTGCGTGCAGGAGTCTACTTCAGATAATCTCTTTAAGGCTACAGTACTAAATGTTATGTAATGTTTCAGGATGAGAAAGGGTTGCTATCCAATGTGGTGTATTTTGATAGTTGCCGCACAAATTACTTGACAGGTTATATTATTGAAAACATATTATTGACACTTGTACGCTAAAGCTAATTACTTTGCGGGTCACGCATGGGAATCGCGCTAACTTACATGCCGGGCCTATATTGTTACTGATTTAGGAACGTAAAGAGGATAACACCCAGAAAGTGGTCATATGAGGAAATGGATTTCTAGTGTCTAACTCGATAACCTCACGGTTTATTTAGACTCTAGGCATTTCCTTCTGTGTTACTATATTTAGTATATTTTTGTAATAATAATAATAAAAATAATAAAAATTCTAACTAAATATAGAAAATGTAACTGAAAACAAATCATTGTGAAATGTGAAATAAAGTATTGTATTGTATTGTATTGTCTCCATTTCAACCAACACCGAGACAACATGTGTTGAAGGTACTTAGTATTCGTTTCGTCAGTCAGCACTATAAAGTTCACAACGTCTCGCATAATACCGGCTATTAGGAAAGAAAAAGCGAAGAAACGCAGAAGGAGGCGAAGACTAACTGTAAGCATTTTCTACTGAGTTCATGAAGGAGACGGGGCTTGTGTGTGCCTTAGCTTTGTGGCAATAGGACTTTTGCAAGAGTTGGTCACGTGGTACAACGTGATACAGGCCTCTCTAAACCAACGTCCAAAACCTTTTCCATAAATTAAAAAGAACAGGTCGAAATTAGCCGATTTGTGAAGTTTCAGTGTGTCAGGGTACATATTTAGGAAAATGGAAGCAATTTCAAATCGCTAAATTTAACAGTTTGTATGGCTGGATGGTAAGCCTTGCAACCCAGCAACTAAAGATCTTAAAATTTGTGCAGATTGAAACTGCCATCAAATTGGTGTATTAATGTTAAACACACCAAACTTGCCAGTCTTACTTACATTTTTCTTTTCTTTCCATTTCGAGTATTCATAAAGTCCTAAGGTTGAGATTTTAGGGTAAGCAGGTCATGTGACCAACTGTTGCAAAAGGCATATTGTGCGTATAGAAGTGATTATTATACGATGCAGGTACGATTGTACGAAGCACAACTTCCAGGCTCGGTGATATGCTATTCCAACTCTAATTCTTACATCCCTGAGATAAAAGTTCTGGTCCTAGACCTAATACCATATTTCCTCGACTAAGTCGCGCGCTTAGCACTTATTTCAAATTTCGTGGCGAAGGGGGCGACTTAATCGAGGGGGGGGGGGGGGGGGGGGGACTTAATATAAAAACGTGATTTGAATTCGGAATTATTTTCAGTTTTGCGAGATAACTTTAAGTATGGTAGTAAGAGTGACTGGCTCACGAAAACTGGAAAATGTCCTTGTCATCCCCGGCTTTTTCACAGCATTTACTCAAAGCGCTGAAATGGGAAGAAGACTGCAAGCACATAGGGCTTAATAATCACGGACTGTGAGTTGAAAGAAAAGAAACTCATTTCCCTTATTCAGCCAAGAATATCTTTAATTATAGAACATGCATTAACTTCGTAATAAAACTCAAGTAATTCCATCTTCTTGCTGTAGCGTATTTTTGTTTAGGGGGAGAGGGGCACTTAATCGAGAAAATACGGTATGGAAAACGGAATGGGAAGGCAAATAATGGCTAACTTGGGGGGAGGTGGGGGGAGCCGGCTTCGGGTGTGTTTAGCATGACAAGTATATTGAATGACTTATTTCTGACCTTGTATTATTTATTTTGTAGGATGACAGCGTAGATGTTCTTGCCAAGACTTTAAGTGGGCTTAGTTCAGCTGAAAGTAGCCCAGCTAATAAGGTCTGCGTTTCAGAGTCTGCAGCTGACAATTAATCTGCTAAGAGGTCGCTCTTCAACTATAGGTGAGTAGTATTAGAGTTACAGTGCAAGGACATTTTCAATGTATACATCTGTTAAATCATAGTCGTCACAATGCCTTTCATCGCGAGGCCATAAGTAAGATAGCCAGTCGGATGCAGTTCATACAAGCGCGCGCTATATGTCAATTGCATGAATGTATGGTTGCTAGCGCAAAATATGCTCGCGCCATTTTCATTGATATATATATGTCATCTCGCGCGCGCGTGCTTTTATAAACTGCTTTACACTTTTAAAATAGTTTTTAATTGTCTCATCGCATGCGCGAATGTATTGTAGATCCCCTCTCTTATTTACGATCTCTTGCTGTCGTCTAACAATGATCGAGGCAGGCGAGTGTTATTCAGTTGGATTTCACGTTCTTTTTTTCAGTAATGGTGCTCTTATTAAAAGAGGCAGTCGAACTTACGTTAACCAGGATGATATTGAAAAGCTACAAGCCATTACTGTCAGTGCTGTCCCATCCGTCCCTATGGCTCCAGTGAAATATGCTGTGCACTTCCGTGACAAAGACCCACTCGCAGCAGTTTCAGACAACTGGAACTGGGGCCGTGTACAACCGTGTAGTAGGAAAGACAAAAAGGGAGGTCGACGCACATTTAAAAAATGCCGAGGTTCATTGGAATATCCAAACCCAAACTGTTCTTTTAAAAAAATCCACAAGTCCCCCCAATAAAGTAGATTTTAAAAGCAACAGGAAGTGTATGCACTGCAGCGCCACTACTATAGAAATAGAGTGTTCGGCACGAAAGTAGAGAACGATCGATGCCATAAGAAACTTACAGTTATATATATCGGTGGACATTGCTGTAGTCCAAGAAATACTGAAATAAAGCCAAAAAGAGTGGAAATAGAAAAGGTCCTTCGCATAAGACCCACAATAACAATAGGTCAATTGCAGATTGACACGGTGAGAGAGGCGTTACTGAGTGGCAGGAGTGCACAAGACGTACACGGCATAGCGATGCAGTATAGTAACCGAAGGCACATAAAACATCTTCAGACTATAATTTATAAGGGAAAAAAGGCCAGGGGGAGGGGGGGGGGGGAGATATCGAGGCTGTGCGTATTTTGAAGGGTAATTTTTTAAATCGTGACTTAAGACGAAAATTTGATCCTCGAAGTTGGATATGATTATGTCATCCTTTCATCAAAACAGAAACTACGTCTTGGGGCCCTGATAACGATTGGAATTGTCCAAGAGCCGGTGAGTCTGGACGGTTGCGAGAGTCATGCTAAGGACTATACTGAAATTTAAATGACTACCTACTACCCTCTTTTGCGCAGAAATGTCAAACTAGTAAGCATGTTCGCTCCGAAGCCCGGTGAAAACGGTGCAAAGATGGTAACAACATTTGATAAAGCTGTAAACGAAATCCTTCTGATGGTGGTAAGAGAAAACGGGCTTGATCCAGCTGACTTCTCTGGTCGAAGACTTAACCCTCACGCATATGTAGGCGACGAAGGTGGTGCCCTTTGGTGTGGACTCTGCAAGGCTAAATGAAACAACGACCCCGAGGCTCGAGCTAATGACTGCATTCATTACTTCTAGGCTTGCGCACACTATACACACATAATTCAAGATCAAGCCATCGAGTGTAACATTGTGGTCGGATTCCACTATTGTGCTTCGGTCCGAGTCCGCCACGTTAAAGACTTTCGTTGTAGCGGAAATCCAGACAACCTTGGATCCTAGCTGCTGGAAGCACGTCCCGACTGACCAGAACCCAGCCGATTATCTAAGTCGTGGTATCTCAGTCAAAGAGATGCAAGGGCGTTGGATGCAAGGGCGTTGGATGAACGGGCCGCCGTACCTCAGGAAGCCCAAATCAGAGTTGCCGTTCGAGGAGCTCACTAAAGTTAACGAAGATCCCGAGAAGAAGATCGTTGGCTCCATAGCTCCTGTCATTAAAGCGCCGTTAGTAGAGCCATCAGCGTACTCAAGCTGGGGCAAGTTAACAAGAGTTACTGCTTATTGTCTACGATCTGTTCATAACATCAAGTGTAGTGTCAAGGATCCAGCAGAGATCAAGAAAGGCTCGCTACAACCAGCTGAAATCGAAGCCTCAGAGAGATACTGGATCCTCGAGAGCCAGAGAGATTTGAGGATTGCAGATTTCTCAAATATGTCATTATTTCTCCAGGATGGCATCATAAGAGTTGGCAGTAGACTGAAGAGATCTCAGCTCCCTTACGATCAAGTCTATCCCATCCTACTGCTTGCCAAGCACCACATCTCGTTCCTTATCATGAGGTCCATGCATGAGAGAGTAAGCCACGCGGGACACGAGAGAACTCTCTGCGAATCCAGAGCCAAGTACTGGATTGTACGCGGGAGAAATCTTGCCAAGAAGATTTCACGAGACTGCGTCACATGCAGGAAAAGACGCCAGCCTCCTTAAACCACCTTGATGGGAGATCTTCCAGCAGATAGAACAAAGCCCCTGTCCCCTCCCTTCACAGTCACCGGTGTAGATCGCTTTGGGCCGTTCAGTCTAAAGTACGGAAGGAACACGTGCAGTAAAGCGTGCAACAACTAGAGCCATCCATCTCGAAATAGTCGAGAGCTCATCAAGTGAAGCCTTCCTTCAAGCGTTAAGGAGATTCGCACGATATCACGGATGGCCGAGTACGATCATTTCCGACAACGGAGGTTCGTTCGTTGGAGCAGAGAAGGAACTCGGAAGACTAGTTACCGAAACTGTTTTTGCAGCGGTGAAGTCAATGATCAATAGTCGACCCCTTGGACACGCCTCCGACGACCCCAACAATCTGCGACCCCTTACCCAGAATAACTTGATCATGGGTTGAGCTTCGCCAGATGTTCCGCATGGTCCATTCGAAGATTCGCGGAACCCCAGGAAGCGGTTTCAGTTCATCCAGACCATAGCCAACCAGCTCTGGAAACGATTCATCCGTAAGTACGTCCCAATTCTAATAAGTATGGGCAGATCAAAGTGGCAGCACGAAGGCCGCCAAGTGCGCATAGGCGACATGGTCCTCCTCGTTCAGTACGACGCTCTGCGAGGAAAGTGGCAACTTGGTCGGGTAACAGCAGTCTACCCTGGTGCAGATGCAGATGGTGCAGCTACTTTGGTAGCTCTGTAAGTGTTAGTTTAAAATGTCTACTACAAGTGCGAGAGGAGATATATGGAACGAAGATGAAACAAGAGCCATTATAAATGCCCGGGGCTACCATACGATATTAGATAAGCTTGAAGAATGCCACAGAAATTCTTCTATATACTCCGATATCGCGGAAGAATTGGAAAAGCAAGGGTTTCCAGGGAGGAGCTGAAAACAGTGCCGAACAAAGTGTAAACACTTGAAGACGCAGTACAAGAAGTTCTAAGACGGGCTGGGCAAATCAGGAAACTCTAGAAAAAAGGCACCGTCCGGAAGCAGTTGGTCTTGAGAATGGAATCGATACCGGTAAAAACGACTACACCTCGAAACAGCCTCGTGCTTTCATTGTTCCCGGTGTTTGGAACCCCTGATGAAAAAGTAGCTCTCGTTTTGGAAATAGTACATACCACATGGATAACTTATAATATTTCACAGTAATTACACCTTTTGTATTTACTTTATGGGGGTGTTTCCCCCCTCGGTGAGTATTGATCTGTTAATAAATTATTGTTAACACACATTCCAGCCATACAAAACTTGTAATTTGTTACAATAGTGCCAGTGGTATGAATAACATTGTTTAATTAATTATGACTTCATAAATTATGTTTTATGCTCATTCATATATTTTTTGTCAAGACAAATAAATGCTTTGACATGAAAGTCTGTTTCTAATTACAACCATGCAAAACAGGTATTTATATAGCTTGATCGTGAATGAATACATGATTTGAGGCAATTAATGTCCATTTGTGAATAGATTGAATCATTGGTTGATACCAAAGGAGGCGGTATTCATTAATGAGAACAATAATTACAGTATGATCAGGCCAACTTTACAATACAAATGACATAGGCCTTTTACTTTGTTGAAAAAAAAATCACTAGAGCATCTCGCACATCATGCTTTAGGGCTTGGTCATCTGCCTCAGCTGACCCATAACTTGCATCATCTGTGTGAATTGTAACAGCATTATTGATCCATTTATCAAGAAATGCTTCACTACGCAACTCGCAAAGTTTGTGCAATACACAACAAGAAACTACCTTGGTGGTAAGGTACTTTAATGTTGTGTCATTTCTCTTTAAAAGGCATGTAAATCTGCCTTTCAGCCTTCCGAATGCCCCCTCCACCACCATCCGTGTCTTGCCCAGGCAGTAGGTGAAGTGGATTCGATCAGGTGTCAAATGGCCAGTAACACTAAAACCCTTCAACCATGGTAGTAATGGGTAAGCAGAATCACCAATTATCAGAAGTGGAACACTAGCTAACCCCTGAAATTATTTATATTTTCTGAAAAAAATAAACATCATCTCAACTGCTATTTGTAGTATTTGTAGCATTGTCTATCTTCCCCTATCACCATGTATCAAGTTGTCGCACATGCGTACGAGGCAGAGAATAAATGTGGAGTGGAAAACATAGCGTTGTGTTAGACTTCTGGTTCAATCTGTATCTGGTTAAATCCGTATCTATTTTGAGAGTATACAACACTATTCAAGTAAATATACAAACACATCAAATTTGTCACTCTTGTACATGTAACTAAGGTCACACACACTATAAAGTGTAAACATTACACTTGACAAACTAGCTCAAACCATACACTTTTCTATAATACCCTGGACAATCGACTTTTTGTCACATAATTCCTATAAAATTTAGCCGAATTTATCGAAAAAAGAACAACATTAAACAGGAAATTCCACACATGGAATTTTTATTATTAAGCTTTAATTTTAGTATTGAGCTCCAAAAAAGGCGGGGAAAACGCGCGTGCCGAGGTTTTTGTTCATGTTTGTTTACAGGAGTTTTTGAGATTGAAACATTTTTAAAGATACATTTCCGCAGCGTATTTTAAATTTTAAACAAATGCCTTTCAGAAAGGGAGATTTGAACACTCCCTCTTTTTCACACAAAAACGCAATTCCAAGAAAACTGGACCGATAAATGGCGGGGGAAATAGAGGTAAGCCATTTTCGCCGTGACTGCAAAGGGCCGTGCTCGACAGAATTAAATTTGGCGTCGATACGTGGACTGCACTGGCGGATGCTGGTGCTTTCGACCAAAATGCCGCACAACGATGGAAAGAGTTTGTTATTGAGAGGGGAGATGTTACTCCATTAAAAAGAAGTGGTGGAAGGCGTAGGAAAATGCCGAAAAATTCACCAGAGGAGAGATTATTAGAGCGACTGGCCGACCAAGTCCCTTATGGCAGCACAGAAACGATCGCTTGCCGATTATTGAACAGAACTGGCATAGAAATAAGTTCACGAACTCTCCGTCGTCAACTCTATCAGCGAGCCGAGGATAAGTTCAGCTATAAAGTTCCAAACATGAAGTAAACTTAGAACGTATTCTAGACATGTAGATGGGCTATTTGGATGGGATGTTCCACGCCATCGACCAAGGAACTGTTCGCCAGTAGAGTTTTACTTTGCGGACGAGTGGCCAGTGTTGCCTAGAAAAGGTCCCTGCAGAAGAGGCCAAGAAAGTTAACCCTCTATTCAGCGATTGGCCGTCAAGGCTAATACAAGGTGTGGCTGTCCGAGAACAATGCGAGTGACAGAAGTCAAGCACTTTGTCCTTGGTTACATCGAGCCACCTCAGCATGCTCCAAAACTCGGGGGTCCACCACTGCCGATCACCATTCCTCCTCACAGTTTCTTTATCTGGGATCGCCTTGGTAGAGCTGAAAGATGTAATAATCCTTCCAAACAGCACAATAATCCACAGTTCCGTGATCGGTTTCGCTGGGTGAAGGTATCCGGTTGTGATGCTGCCACCGAAGGGCCATGAAGCTAATCCAACCCATAATCCAGGAGAATGTGACAAGATGGAGAGCTCCTGGTCAACGGGCCAACGAATGTGGCCCAAGAGATTTCTTTGAGGCACAGCAGGCGGTATCAGATGCCCTTAATGCCTTCCGTGGTTGGTACGCTGCACGAGCCACAGGCCGCCATCTTGTCAGTCGCTGGGAAAATGACTGCATAGCGAAACGAGTCGCTAGGCGGCAGGAAAACGAGGAATCAGACATTTTTATGTGGCCAGAAAAGCTATAAGGAACTTCTGTGCTTCTGTGCAGTTTTTCACTCCAAGAGTTGAGTAAATACGAGACAAAATGCGACCGAATCCGCTGTTTTGTATCGAACGTTGAATCTGCTTGTCGTGACATTTGATTACTGAAAGGCGTGGCTTTATATTTCTTATGGTGAGAGAACATTTAACGGTAAACCCTCACTCAGTTTAGCAAATGTTTTGAAAGCGTACCACTACGAAACTCGATTTTCCAGCGAATTTGAACCACCAATCCACCATTATATCCAATGGTCTTTTTGCCGCTTACCCGCCATTTTTACGAGTTTCCTGTGGTACTGGTGCGCGTGACTCCAAATATAGACATGCGCAGACGTTTTGACCACTGTGAACCCAGACAATCATTTCCGTTTTGCGGCATATGCCTCTTTATGTTTGGCTTGGGCTTGGCATTTTTCATCAACGTCAGACGATTTATAACTATTTAAAGTGCTGTCATGCGTAACAACCAGCTATGGACTGTCATGGCGGCCGGTCGCAAGACTGACTAGGTCACACTATTCTTTTTGGATTGAATAACTGAGCAACTAACTAATAACATCATGCCCGATGAAAATGGAAATCTAACGATTAAGTCTTTCAAAGACTTTTGGAGAAAGGAAATGCTGCCTGAGTTGAGGAAAGAAATCCGCGAAGAGATAAATGTGATAAGCCAACGGCTTCAACACGAGATCGACACAATGAACAAACGACTTTAGCAAGTTCAAACTTCCCAGTCCTTCGTAACAGACAAATATGATGGACTACTGAATATTACCCAGTCTACAAAGAAAGAAAGAAAAGCCATAGAAAACAAGATCAAAGCCCAAGAGCAGTCAATCTCAAACGCTCAAGACGAAATTTACAACAATACAGCCTCCTTGGACAGTACACAAGACGTGACTCCTTGGAAATTACTGGGATCCCAATCCTCCCCATCGACAACCCTACGAAGCTAGTAACCGAACTAAGCTCGCTGCTAAATGTCGATTTGCACGAAGAAGATATCTCGATAGCGCATAGACTCCCGCCGACCAGGAAAGTCAGAGATAGATTCATTGTCAAGTTCGTACGGCAAGTAAAAAGAGATGAAATATACAAGAACCGCTCGATGCTCGTAGGGAAAAGCACAACCTGGCTTCCGTCGGTAAATGAAGAGATCGGAAAGAGCATACCAAAAGGCACCAAGATCCACATAAATGAATCACTCACCGGATACAGAAAGAAGCTGTTCGGGAAAATACATGCATTCAAGAAAGACAACAACTTTAAATTTCTGTGGACGACTAACGGAATAATCCACCTACGTGAGACCGAAACGTCCAATATATTCCACTTCACAACTGAGGATGAGCACAACTGAGGATGAGTTCCAGGAATTTATTAATCCTTCAGAGCCGGTGGATGCATAACTGAGATAAGTAAAGAATCAATGACTGACCTGAATTTGAAATTGTACGATGTACTACAAAGCAAGGATGAGTGTATATAATCACAATGATCTTATGTGCTTACCCTTTTCAAACTTATCTGATGCAGAATTTAAAGATGTTACTGGAACTTGGTATTACAATTTGTCTAACACGGATATTGATCTCTATAATATAATGCCAAATCCTAATAAATTTGATGATTAGAATTCCGACTTTATGCTAACCTCTCCAAACTCTAATTATTACTCCATTACTAAACTTAACAATTCTTTAAGAATTATAAACCAAAAGAAAAGTCTCACTCTATTTCATTGCAATATACGGAGCCTACCAAAAAAAATAACTCTGCTTAACGATCTCTTATACTCCTTAGATGCTAGACCTGATGTTTTAGCCATATCTGAAACAAAATTAAATAACAAAACTGTAGTAAATACTGATATACACCACTATAATTTTTTTCACACTGATTCAGAAACTGCAGCTGGAGGTACATGTCTTTATATATCAGATAACCTTAAAGCCATATATAGACCAGATCTAACATTTACAATATCATTAGTAGAATCTTGCTGGTCTGAAATTATAACAGATAATGGAAAACCACACATTATTGTTGGATGTATCTATAGGCATCCTTCTGCTAATAATATATCAGAATTTACATTAGAACTAGAAAACATAATTAAACAATTAAATGAGCAGAAATATCAGGTCTATGTAATGGGTGATGTAAATATTGATTTTCTAAAGTATAATGAACATTCTAAAACTGAAGAATACTTAGCTATGCTATATTCTAACAATCTTATACCTCTAATAACTAAACCAACTAGGCTTACTGACCACTCATCTACTTTAATTGACCATATTTACACTAATACACCAATTAATGACATCACTTCCGGCATTGCCCTGATTGACATATCAGACCATCTACCGGTATTCTGCATCTGCAATACTCTACAATATATAGAAAAAAGATTAAAACATACCTTAGGGACTATAGTAAGTTTAATAAAGACCAATACCTGGAAGACTTACATTCAATTAACTGGACGGACATTTACAATAATTCCCAAGACCTCCATGAAATAACTACTGAGTGTATAAATAAAATTAGGCAAGCTGTAGACAAACATGCCCCCATGAAACAAGCTTCTCTAAATAAAATGAAACAATTAGCAAAACCATGGTTAACAAAAGGCTTATTAAAATCAATCAAACATAAACAAAGGATGTACCACTCATATCCCCAACAAACTAATAAAAATTGCTTGTAGATTATTAGCCATACCCTTTACTTTTATTTATGATCAATTAATCTCATCAGGTATAGTCCCAAATATACTTAAAGTCTCTAATAACTACAGACCAATAGTAATCTTGTCACCCTTCAGTAAAACACTAGAAAAGATTGTCTACAACCAATTAAACCTATTTTTAGAAAAACATAATATACTCTTCCAATATCAATTTGGATTTAGGAAAGGTCATTCCACTGAGCAAGCTATTTTAGAAATAACTGATAGTCTCAAAGCATCAGTAGACAAAAACCTCATAACTTGTGGCCTTTTCTTAGACTTTTCTAAATCATTTGACACTGTTAATCATAGTATATTGTTAAAGAAACTATATAAGTATGGGATACGTGGACAACCACTTGATTGGTTCAGGAGCTATCTTTCGAATAGAACCCAATATGTGAAAATTGAAAATACTGAATCCAACCCTTTAAGTTTTGTTTGTGGTATTCCTCATAGATCAACGCTTGGGCCATTATTATTCCTCCTATACATAAATGATATCTCTAATTCATCAACAAAATTATCTTTCCGAATTTTTGCTGATGATGCCAATATATTTTACTCTTGCAAAAATCCAAAGGAACTTGAAACAGTTATGAATACTGAATTAAAACATGTTTTCAGTTACTGTAATATTAACAAACTTTCTGTCAACATGAAAAAGACCAATTATATGTTAATTACTTCACCCAGAAAGACCCTCCCACAAATGAATATTCTAAATATTGAAAGGAAAAACAACATTAAATATTTAGGAATATACTTAGATGAATACCTCAATTGGAAAAGTCAAATCACCCATATCAATAACAAGATAGCCAAAAATGTAGGAATTTTCTACAAATTACGGAATTACCTCAGTCTTCAAATGCTAAAATGCTATTATACACTTATATATCCCTATTTAAACTATGGGTCCATCAGCTGGGGAAACACATACCCAACCAACTTAACAAAAATATGTACTAAACAAAATAAATGCATTCGAAGTATCTTTTTTGCCAACAACAGAGAAGCTGCTTCTCCTTATTACCAAATTCTGAGCATTTTAAAATTTGAAAATATTGTTAAGTTGAACATCTGTACCTTAACACATAAACTATACAATAATCCATCTGATATCCCCTCCGTGTTTCACGATTTCCTAATACCTGTAACAAATGTACATAATTACAATACCAGGTATGCAGCTAGGAAAAATTTCTACCCCCCTAAAATTAGAACCAATTTAGGTAAATTTACTTTTAAATACACTGCTACAAAAATTTGGGAACTATACCTACTAGCCTAAAGCACCTAACAAAAAACAAACAATTTCAAAAAACAATATAAAGTTTACCTCCTTAATCATCAAATTTAAGAGCACCATTTTACTTTGTTTATAAATCACGGTTTACGCTTGACGAATTATTGCAAGATCATTGCCTCACCATAGGCCAGCAAGCTATGCGAGTCACGTTTGTTCAGTGCGTCCTTGGATTGAATTGCGAGACGTAGTTTTGCATCGCGCAGAATGGCCTTTGTTCGAGGGACACTTTGAGATTTTGGACTACATTAAGGTCAACTAATTATAATATTAATGAGTTAGAGGATTGCCCTACGATTGGCTTAAATAAATGAGCTTTGGGAGTTACTTGTCCCAAGCCGATCTCAAATGGAACGAGCTTTGGGAACTGCTAGTCCCAAGCCGATCTCTCAAGTGTGAAAGTCAATTCAATAGAAGTTCGTAAAACCGGGTAATGGCATGAAAGAGCCAAACAATAGTTTATCCACAAAACGACAAAGCCCTTCGGCTTAAACCTCATGCTCTCAATTTTTTCACAGCATGTTCACAACGCATCGGAAATAAGTCTAAATACAGATTCTAGGAAGCTGTAGCTTTAAAATGTAATGTTATTCAAGCTTATCCGTGCCCTAGAAGTCAAACAAAATCACGAAATGAAACTGAACTGAGTATACTTTTGTTCAACTCGCGTCGAAGCGGTAAAAATAGCCGGTCCGCAATTCCAACTCATTCTCAATTTTCTCCCAATCGTGTTCAACTTGCATCGCAAATAAGTCTGAATACAGATTCTAGGAAGATGTAGCTTTAAAATGAGACATCATTCAAGCTTATTCTTGCCGGAAGAAATCAAACAAAATCGGATCCACAAAATCACCCACAAAGAAACTGAGCTAGTTGTGTTCATGCAACTCACGTAGAAGCGGGAAAAAAGCCGGTCGGCAAACAGTGTTCCAAACCGTTCTCAATAATCTCCCAGTCGTGTTCAAATCGCATCGCAAATAAGTCTGAATACAGATTCTCGAAATATGTAGCTTTAAAATGAGATGTTATTCAAGCGGTAACCGGTCGTTTTGATACCAGTCTCTTTCGATGCCAGCCATTTCGGTACCAACCCAAGACGTTTCAATACCAAGTCAGTTCGATACCAATTCCTATGATTTCATCTTCTGCCTTAACCTAACTACTCTAGTTCCGATGAAATCCTATCACGACAAGTAAACTTATGTTCTTACGTAGTTTGACGCCATTCGATTTCAATAGAGCATCTAAAACCAGAGAAGAATCTACTTCAACTCGTTAACTGGCATCCTCAGTTGTTATGACGCCGAAGCCGAACGCTTGATAAATTTTCTAAACCACAAAATACCCCGTTACTTATATCATTTAAAAGCTTTTAATGAACACTTTCACTTTTAAAACATTTTAGCCAATGCGTTTTCAAGAGAGTATCTAAAACCAAAGAAAAATCTACTTCGGCAAGTCGTAATGGCGTCCTCAGTTGTTCTGATACCGACGCCACGAAGCAACAACACCTCCCACGGGACTCAACACGCTGATCATTGCTCGACTTTGAAAATCCCGCTCGCTTCGCTCCGCTTGTTAAACACCCCCAAGGGACTCAACACTCTAATACTCAATTGAAGAGTTCAATTCATCTGGTAGACAGAAAAGCCGAATTATTTAACTTTTTCATTTTTTTAATCCAAGGTACAGGGTTTTTTGTGACCGTTTGGAGAGCTTGAGGTCTCATTTTAAAGTTAATTTTTAGGGCTACAAGAAGCCGCGTGTAAGCCATTTCTGCGTCTTATATTTCTAGTTGTAAATCGACCATGAATATTGTCCCGAGCAACTTTCCATACAAAATTCGCTCAAAACTCGCCAAGATTCAGAAGGCTAAGGTACAGGGGTTTTTGAAAGATACAACTAAAGTAAATAGCCCAGCTGTTTTGTGTGGCCATTAGCTATAATAAGCCGCGTGTAAGCCATTTTTCTGTCCAAAAACCATAATATTAGAGCGCTTCAAAGGTATGCTGGTGAAGCGGTTTTCGCCGTTTTCTCTGTATTCGAATCTCCCGCTGCCTCATTAACCAGCAATGGTTCAATGATTTTCGGGCCTCTAATGAGATTCAGGGATGAATATGTCCACTGATTCTGGGCGATGGGTTGATTGGATGAAATTATTAACAATTTACATCAGGCCCAGGCAAAAATATTGCAGAATATTCTGCCACTCGTACTTCGTCATACTGCCTTCTATAGGAAAAAGGTGCAAAATGCCTTTATTTTTCTTTTGTTTCTACGTGCAAATGAATCAAGTGGCGGGACGAGAGTCTCTTTGCCGGGTCTGCCTGAGTATCTGTTTTCCGCTTCACAATCTCTAAGACATTATTTGCAGTTTAGCCCTTTGCAAAAGCTCTGAAAGCGAGTCAGAGCTTCTTTCATTGATAAGCGATAACGGCTGGAGGTCGCTGGAATCCGTAGACCTCTGAACATACTTTAAACGTATCCAGGCATGTTCAAACGTGTTCAAAAGCTGGATAAGTTTATCCACTGGATAAATCACTATCCAGCAGATAAGTTACAAAGAAATGTTTTACATTTTATCCACTGGATAGCACTATCTAGATTTTGAACAACCAGGGCCAGGGCCAGGGCATGTAATAGGCCTGGTACGGCTTACGGCGACAATAGCGGAACAACGCGCTTGACAAGATAGCGCTAATGTTTGAAAGCTGGCACTAGTCTAAGTTTTCAATCGGTAGTGCTCCCTTCATGACAAAATAAAAATAGCTAGTGCCAACTTTCAATTGTTAGTGATAAGTTTCAATGACTGAAGCTTAGAACTAACGATTGAAAGTTAGCAGTAGCCATTTTAAAACGACGATGATGACCGTATCGCTTTTGGTTTATAGCTCTAAATTGCTAGCTCTATCATATTCCTCGTCACACTTTGTCGTTTTTCTTATGAAGTTTAACATGATACACTATTCGAAATCACCGAAAATGTCATAGTGGACCCCGCTTCACTGTGAACCCCACATCTTGATAGAGAGTAGATGAAAAAGGAGGACCATTCTTATAGGGGTACAGTGTGTTAGGAACATTACTACAAAGCCTATGTATGTGTGGTACATTAATAATATATTATCAAATATTATGATATATTACTACTAGTTATTACTGTAAGTATATTATATTGATTATCATATTCATTTTCTCTGAAATTCGCGAAATCTATCCTTTCCACTCTCATATGGCATATTATTTTAACGTAATATAATATATTACAACTAGTTATTACTGTAAGTATATTATATATCATTTTGAAATCCGTGAAATCTATCCTTCCCACTATCGTATATCATTATTTAATATACTATTATAATATATTATAATATATTACTGTTAGTTATTACTGTAAGTATATTATATATGATTATTATATTCAGTTTCATTGAAATACGTGAAATCTATCCTCTCATCCCATTATATGTTTGCAGGGGTAGTACTTCCAGAATCTCAAATAACTGTTTTCAACTCTCTCGTGAACAGGATGGAAATGATGGATTTCACAGATTTCTTGAATATAGAATATATTATAATATATTACTATTATTATATTCAGTTTCAATGAAATACGTGAAATGTATCCTTCCCACTCTCATTCCATTATATGTTTGCAGGGATTCCAGAATGAAATGATTGCCATCTCAAATAACTGTTCAAACTCTCAGGTGATAAGGATGGAAATGATGGATCTCACAGATTTCATTGAAACTGAATATAATAATCATACATAATAAACTTACAGTAATAACTAGTAGTAATATATTACAATATTTTAAAGAATAGGATATGTGAGAGTGGGAAGGAGAGCTTTTACGGATTTCTTGGATATAGATCATAATATTATAAACTAATTGAGATTTTGAGACGCGATACCGAATTATATTGCCGGCCAGTTGGGAGAAAATATATTCCGTATTGGGCGGAGTCGCGCAATATAATTCGGTATCGCGTCTCAAAATCTCAATTAGTTTTGTATCGCGATTCAACAGTTAAGTCGGGAATTGTTAAAAGAAAGAAGAGAATGAAGCACCAAACTTATTCTGATCGTAATTTCAATTCTCAAAAGGCGCCTAGTATATCTATGGCAACGGTTTCACGGCTTGAGTGGCGAAAACTTTCGCGACGTGTTTTGAAATCTCTTCAAAAATTATGAAAATTGTACTTTTAGCGAATAAGAGTGTTAGATTTCTGACGGAAACTACAATGCCAACCTTACCTTTAGGATTGAATGATGCTTATCTTGTAATTTACAGTGTTTTGAAGGTGAAATTATAGAAATCTTGCTGTTGAACAAACGACTTTTGACCTTGACCTGGAACCCATGTAACTGCAAGGGCTCGCGCAAGAGCCAATCAGAGGCTGGTATTCTGAGACGCAATACCATGTTATATTGGCGTCTCAAAAGTAAACAAAGTGATCAGTGAATCGTGATACTATAATATATTATAATATACTACTACTAGTTATTACTGTAAGTATATTATTTATAATTATATTCCGTTTCCATGAAATCTCCGATATCTCCGATTTTTGTAAGTTGGTACTGTAAATATTTCACATCATTACAATAGTCGGATATTGTTTATATTGCGCTATATCTATTCACTATAGATTTTCAAAGAATATATTAGTGACATTCTTTCTTGTGTTATAATACAAAGTGCATTAATATTTATTCATCTGCATAGCTCGATTTCCCTGACCACACCAACAAGACTTGTTCACTAAATTAGCTTTGCTAGCTTGAAGTGTCCTAATTGTCATTATAAGACAACATTAATGCTGGAATTTTACATTCTAGGGATAAAATGTGTGGCGTTCTTTTTTTAAGCGATATTACAACTCAAGGACGAAAGAAGGGATGCACAAAAAAACAGTGTCAACGGCGAAGACGATAAAAGCAGTGATGAAACAGTTACTTCGAGTCAAGTGGCCACTACAACAATCAAACGTAGATTGCTGAACATCAAACAGCAGTGGATAATAACTTATTCCCGGCAGTATCCTACTGGATTGCACTAACTACAGGGGGTGTTCTTCAAGGTAAAAATGGTAGGGATGACCATCGGAAAACCTCGAAAATACCCTAAAATATACCAAGCCGTGAAATATTGCCCAACCTAAAATATACCCCATGTTTGCTGTATTATGGTTTTTCTTAATTAATAAGGAAGCGCAATCAAAAGATCTGTAGCTTTCTTCCGAGTTTTTATACCCTAAAAATACCAGCTAAAATAAATGGATTTCGATTGGACAACCCCTAAGAAATACTAGATCGCCGATTCCAACCCTTAAACAATACCAGGCGAATATAGGAAGAGCTCCCCCATGTCAGAGCTCACGCCTGAAGATAGTGGTTAAAAGAGCAGTTTCTCATTCACAGTCGGGAAGGAAAGCTTTGCAAAGTCCATGACGCACCAACAAGAAAACTAATTCGATGGACTACTTTCGAAAGTGAAGTCACAAAAAACCTCGCTCTTTTGTATGTTTTGAGTATTTTTGATTAGTATATACCACACCAGTGAATAGTACTTTCCTCCGCGCTCTGATTGGCTAGTGCGTAGATCAATATCCTTTGCTAACAAAACAAATAACCAACACAAAGTGTTCTCAATGCATCCACGAACGCAATCGTGTGCAAATCTTTTATCTCTGCTATTCCACTGTTGCAGAAATTATTTTGTTACTCCTTCGTTTATGTAGTACTGATATAAACTATTTTTGTGAAGAACGAGCAGCATGAATCTTGGGAGCACGAGGAATACTGCCCAGGAATAAGCGTATGGAAAGGGAGCCCGATCATTATAGACTCTTCTACAGGCGATAAAACATTTCGTTCACAGGTATGACGCCCTTGGATCATACCGTCATTCTAGATGATCTGACTTTGAAACTACTAATGAAACTAAATCACAATCATAGCCGTTTGCCAGGGTTGTAGTATAGCAAGTTCTAAACCAAGTGACTTGATGCTAACTACGTATCACCTATGACGTGTATTACGTCAACTTGACGTCCTCAAATCACTATTTTTTTTCTGGTTTGCGTGTCCAAATATAAGTGAGAAATGTATGATGGATGTTTTGACTGAGCCAGTAAAGTGGAGAAATTCCTCAAATCCTCAAATAAGCGATTTTGTTTTGTTTTAAAATTCCATAGGCCGCAGTCACTGGTTTTTGGACAGATTACTGAAGTTTTTAGAGACTAAGAGAACATCTTTACTCTCATTCAGCATTCCCAGGTACTTTAAAGGTTATGAGTTGAGAGTATAGCGACGATTGGTCGGACACGTAGCGGGCGCTTATTCGAGGGGGCGATTTTGGAGAGGAGGGGGCGCTTATTTGAGGATTTATGGTAGATGGTTTGCTGTTGACATCGGACCATTGCTTACATCTCACTTCGACAGCATGACGTCATATTTTCGCGATTCTTGTACAAAGCAAAGTCTACATTTACAAATGCTCGATGTTCAAAGTTGTATACCCCTTTCAGCTATTTGTTTATTTTCTGTAAACATTCTACAACATGTGCATCTGCAAACAAATTCTCAAAGATACTACACTCCTTTGACTACGTCCAACACGTAAATTCACCAACGCACAAGGTAAATCATATATTAGATCTAATCATCACCAGGACAGGAGACGAAATTGTTTGCAACACGTCCGTGAGGGATCCGGTGTTATCTGATCACTCTGCTGTGAGCTGTAAGATCCTCTTGGCAAAGCACCCGTTAGAGAGGAATGAAATAACGTACAGAAAGTTATGTCAGATCGATTTCACACGCTTTCGTAGCGACATAAGGGACTCTGGTGTGCTGGATAATCACAGTCTACCGCTTTCACTGAACGAACTTACTGGACGTTATGAAAGCACTTTAACTTCAGTGCTGGATTCCCACGCCCCTGTTAAAGGGGCTGTGTCACGGTAATAGACATTACATTCGCGTTCCGGCCCGTAAACAGCTATTTCCACCGATTTTGATATGAACTAACGATCCTCTCGGCCATGTGGGATGCTTAAAATCGAAGCAAATATGCAAAAATGATTAACAAACAGTATAGATAAACAGTCTCGAGGGAAAATATTGAAAATCATTCCAATCAAGCATTGAGGGAGGGAAGTTTAACTGTTTGTATCGAATTAACAGCCACCAACTGAGCGATTACTCGATACATGCGCAGTACCGTGACATAGCCCTTTTAAGAAGAAAGTCGTAACTATGCGCCCTGATCATGCATGGTAAATTTGTAAACTTCACAAACAAATCACATCATCAAATTACATCAAGGAAAACAATCTGAATGAACTTTATCAGTCGGCCTATAAAGAGCTTTACAGTAAGGAAACAGCTCTTATTGTGGTCCAGGATGATATTCTGACAGTCACAAGTCTGTCATTCTTTTATTACTGGACTTGTCGGCTGCTTTCGATATCATGGACCATGCCACCCTGTTGACGCGACTCTTCTCAAGATATGGGATCGTAGACAAGGCGCATGATTGGTTTGTCTCGTACTTAAGTGACCGCACATTTACTGTCAACGTTTGCGGAAGCCAGTCATCAGAACTGTGGCGTCTTTCAGGATAGCATTTTGGGGCCTATGATGTCCTCTATGTATACTTCACCATTGGACGACCTGCTGACGCAGGATGATATTCAATATTGTTTCTATGCAGATGATACGCAGTTATATATATTGCCTTTAACTCCAATGATGTTAGCGACTGTGATGCGGCAATATCTAAGATAGAGGTTATGTGGGTTACCAAAGTATCTTATTGATCGTGTGCAAAGTGTACAGAACGCCACAGCTAGAGTCGTAACACTCTCTCGCAAACACGAACATATAACACCGATATTGCATGATCTGCGCTGGTTACCAATCGAGCAACGAATAGTGTATAAAATACTATTAACAACTTACAAAGCCCTACATGGCCATGGACCTATTTATATATCTAATCTAATTAAGCCCAAGCGTAATCTGAGGTCATCATCTGATTTAGAAGTTAGGTCATACAATTTGTGCACGTATGGCTATAGGGCGTTTTCTCGTGCAGCTCCATTATTGTGGAACGTACTACCTAAGAGTATCAGGCTATGCAACTCTCTCTCGAGTGTTATAAAAACCGACTTAAGACACACTTAAGATGCCTATTAGCTATAATACTTCGTATCTAGCCTATTTGGCCAAAGACCACATCTTATCTCGAATGTTCTTTTAAATAAAATAGCTTTGGACACATAGGACACGAGTTATAAGTTAGGCTACGAGTTGTAAGTTAGATTTGACCATTATATGATTTTATATACATGTAATTTGATACCGAAATATTAGGATATATCATAGGTGTAACTTAATTTTATCTATATTAATCGCACTTACTATTGTACTCTGAATATCTTGGGACACGAGTTATAAGTTTAGGGCACGAGTTAATAGTCAGGACACTAGTTACAAGTCAGATTTCTTTTCGATACCATTGTGTGATTTTATATACGTGTAACCATAGTTAATAGAGTGGAATGGTTAGGAAACCCAGGGACCTTCTTTGTTATAGGTCTTTGTTAGCTTTTTTCGACCTTGAACGTGCACAAAACACAATAGAAATTCCAACATGTTAGTCAATCAGCCAATAGAAACGTGTGAGTTCAGTCGTTCAGGGAACGCTAATGAACTATGATAGTGCACAATCTTTTGTCTTGCCCCCTTCCAACCTCAATCGCAGCGCCTTTGTAAGCCCTTTTGAAGTTTGCCGAGTTTCCTAACCATTCCACTCTATTAACTATGGTGTAACTAGATACTAAAATATTAGGATATATTATAGGTGTAATTTAATCATATCTACACTCATAATTATTAATTTGTATTTACTATTGTAGTTTAAATATTTATGTATCAATGCTTGTGAAGGGTTATTGGACAACTCTACATTGGAAATGGCGCTATATAAATAACGAAAATTATTATTAACATCCTAAAACATCATCTATTTATCTATTTTCTTATATAACACATGGCCCGCCTAGATTAGCCTTAAGCTACCTGCGGGCTAGTCAGATTGTAAATTGCATTATTTAAATAGAAAATGGCTAAAATAGTTTTATTAGGAAAGGGGCGACATGTAACATCATAAACACCACCACCAACTTTGGCCCTAGCTAAACTAGGCGACAATGTTGCGATAACAGTGTTTCTTGCCACGCTGCTCGGCTTGGCTAAATTGGGCCACTTAGCGTGTCGTAAAATGTTTCTGAACTTTTTCAGAAACCAATTTTATTGCCGGAACATAAAATTTATATCCACAACAAACGTTATGCGGTTGGCTAACCGGAGAAGCATCGAGGCAAAATGCATGAACAAGCTTAGCCAGGGCTTTTGATTCTGAGTCGGCAATCACACAATTTACTGATGACGATAATTGTCATAATTACTTTGAAATATTTAAGCGAGGCATACTAAAATGAGCTAAAACATTCAATACAACTCAATATTCGAAATAATCTTACAGTTATCAATGTTAGCCGAGCGGATTGCTACGAAGTCATCAGCATAATCATTAAACTTCCATCAAGAAATAATATGCTAATCATAGGTGTTTATCACCCACCTAAGCCAAAATATGTGGAACTGGACTTATGTGCTTACTTAACGGAATTAACTGACGACTTTTTGGATGCTAATCCAACTAGCACGATGGTATGTGGAGGAGATGTAAATAAACTTAATTTGGGAAGTCTGCAAACTTTGACTGATCTCACAGCTCTTGTTGACTTTCCGACAAGAAAAGACGCGGTTCTTGACAACTGCTTAACTAACAAACCTTCGCTGTTTAGTAAGTGTTACTCCATTGACGCTTTAATCAAGACAGATCATAAAGGTGTTGTCTTGCCACCAGGAATGAAACTCAAACCATTGCGTTTCAAATACACCTTTAGAGATTACAGGGAACATAGAAAAATAGCTTTTAATAATGCTCTCGTCGCCGTTGATGGACTCTAGTATTAAATGCAACAGATGCCGTTACCGCTGTCAACAATCTTCATGCTGTTATTCGGAACTTAATGAACCAATCCTTCCCTGCTAGAATGGTTAAAATATCTTCAAGAGACCCTGTTTGGATGAGCCCTCTTGTCAAGTACCTAATGGATTAAAGATCCAAGCTGAGTTACTGCACTGGAAATAAGGATAGGCTGATTGAGTTAAACAGGACAATTAATGAACTCATATCAGAGAACAGAAAAAAGCTTGGTACTGCTGGAAAAATCGGAACTTCAGCCTGGTGTTAGAAGGTTGACAACATACCTAGTAGGAAATCCACTAGTCATCCGGTTCTTGATAAGAATGCCGTTAATAGTTTAAATAACTATTTCAGTGACCTGTGCTTCGATAACGACTATACTAAACCTGTTGATGTGCCAATTGATAATGATGCAGAATCTCCTCAGCTTACGGAACTACAAGTGCTAAACTCTCTCCAACCTGCGCAGGACTGCCACTGGTCCTGACCAAATACCGTTTTGGGTCTGGAAAGACTTTTCTAATCTACTTACCTCAGCAGTTCTAATATATTGAAATCTCTCCCTTGAAACAAGTGTCTGGCCGGCGAAATGGAAAGAGGCTAATCTGAACCCATTGCCAAAGGTTGACATTCCTTTACAAAACTATCATTACAGAGGAATCAACGTTACTCCCATTATTGCTAGGGCTTTCGAAAAGGTAGTTTACCGTACATTTTGCAAAGACACCTTTGAAGAACATTTAAATAATACTCAGTTCGCTTATCGAGAAGGAGGGAGTTGTACTAACGCCCTCATTAAGTTCCAGCATCTTATTCTACGCGCATTAGACAACAATAACTGTAAAGCGGTCAGAGTTTTTAGTATGGATTTTTCAAAAGCATTTGATATGGTGAAGCATAGTATGCTTTCAGAGAAACTTAAATCACTACCACTTATTCCTCATATTGTTAATTGGTTTTATAGTTTTCTGAAGGACCGTAAACAACGTATTATTTCTAATGGATATATTAGCGAGTGGAAGGTTATTAATAGGGGTACTATCCAAGGCAGCGTAAGCGGACCTCATTTATTTAGTGTTTTTATTAATGATCTACAAATTAAAGATAACTTAGGACAGAATTCCGTTATAATTAAGTATGCTGATGACTCTACAATTATATCTCCTATGTGGAAAAATGGTAGTAATGCTATTGATAACTCCGATGCCTACGTCCGTAAATTTTTAGATTGGTCAACTGTAAATAGTATGTATAGTAATGCTTCTGTGTAATGAGATACTTTTTAGGAAAAAAAGGATGTAACGAAGATTTTGAACCTATTTTTAATATTCCTCAATGTAGTAAACTTAGGATATTAGGTGTATCAATCGGATAACAGATTTTGTGAACGTGTTAAAGAGATGTTGACTAGTGCCAACAAGTGCTTGTTTGTAATAAGGGGTTTAAGAAAAGAAGGCTACACCCAGGAAGAAGCAGATTATCTGTTTAGATCCCTTGTTATACCTAAAATAAGTTATGCTATTTCAGTCTATACAGCAGCTAAGCCTGAACTTTCAACTCTACAATGTTACTTAGACAGATGTTTTAAGAGAAGATACTTATCTAAGCCTTTTATCATTTTTGATTTACTGGAAACTAGCAATACTAGCCTTTTTAATCAAATTAAGTGTATCAAAGGGCATCCTTTGGAAGATGTCTTACCTGTAGCCAAGCCGGCATCCATTAGATTAAGAAGTAGAAATAATTATAGACCTAAGATTAATACAGATCGTTTTATGAATAGCTATGTCAATAGATTGATTTTTAAATATAAGTTAGTGGTTTGATTTTTAGTATGTGAATGTATTGAATTGTAGTTTTCCTAAATTTTGGAAGTATTTAATGTAATATTTGATATGTATTTGATCAAGTAAATAAATACATTATTATTATTAATATGGCTGCCGTATTAAAGCAACCCATATCCAAAAATGTTCGAAATATCAAACTACTTTATCATCAAGTGTAAAGTACATGTTTCAGGTCTCTTCCAGTGGTAACGAGAGAAAAAAACGATGGGAGGAATGCTGTTATCGACTTGACGTCCTAAACTCCTCCTAAAAAAACGTGTTACGAAAGTATACGTATTCATTCATGTTTTGACAACAACATTGCTGTTGTTGCTGGTGATACCATCATCAGGTTTTTAGGCTAGTATTTAAGCTCTAAGGTAGTAGGCCATATTGAAATTTGATAGGAAAATAAGTCGTTTAACTTGGAATCTGGTTATATTTAGCCAAAGAAACAGTGGTTTGTGTGTACTAGTCAAACAGAAACAAAAGAAGACTAAGGAATTGGATAAGACTATTACGCTAACTCTATCGCGTTTTTTAGATTTGATATGGGTACTACTTGGGTACAGCTTGTTATGCAATCTTCATACACATAATGAATGTTATGCAATCTTCATACACATAATGAATGTTAGCAGCTACAAGGGTATACCTTTTTTCAGGATTTCCAGTGACTCCGACTCTGACAAATCTTTACACCAATCAGTTTTTCAGGATCACAGGTAATTTTCGAAACTAAATGTTTCAGATATAGTGTGTGTACAACCTACTTTTTTCTTCGATTATTAATTATGAATCTGACGGAAAATCGATTTGCTGGTAAAATTTTAAGAGCTTGCAACGCGATGCTTAACAAATTCTGGGTTTCCCCATGGAGGGGTAGGATTAAGGAGACTGGAATTCTTCAGGGAGGCAACGTCAGTCAGATTTGGGTTTCTCCAGAGGGAAACGTTTTCTATTTATGGAACAGCCCTATACATATGAATATTTGGTTCTACAAGGGTACACTATTTCCTTCTTTATTTACAGGAATTCCAGTGACCGACTCTCGCAAATCTCTGCATCAATCGCCTTTCTAAGATAACAGGTAAAACTAAAATGTAGAAACAATTTGTTAAAGTCTTGCAAACTTATTTACACAATATTTCTGCAAGTAACCGAAAAAATATATTGTGTACAACAAAAGCGAAAAAACATATACAAGTTCCCAAGAAAGATATATTGCAGTTTGAACCAGAATAAGTGTCCACCATTTTGAATATCGCTATTTCTAGCCGTTTGTGTGATCCCCGTGAGGAGGAGGATCGTATGGTCGGACTTGCCACGCACTACTACCGCTGGGAAGCGAACCTATATGCTACGATAACAACTACAGTTAAGATTGACCATTCAGTCATTTTATTGTTTTCTGAAAAGTAGCAAAACATGTGGAACTTCATTTGGAGACTTTCTTTTACCCTCGACATTTTACCCTCGACATTTAGTTACACTCCATTTCAACCGTTTTCATTTAAGTGCGATCCTGGAAGTTTCAAGACGTGTTTCGAAAAGTGCATGTAGCTGAGCCGACCATCAATCGAACGCTGAGTCTCGTCTCAAACAGAGCTTTCAAAAGCGTAATGCCCAATCACCTAATTAAATGTTGACGGTCGGTTAAACGCAGTTCACCAAACGTGACTTGAAAACTTCCACAATCGCACTTCAATGAAAACGGTAATAAACTTACCAAAAACTATTTTCTCGTACTAAAAAACCTTTTGCAAACTCAAGTTTTGTGGAAATTGGGGGAGGGGGTCAAGGGTTTGCATCCCTGGGGTTTGTACTGCGGATGTAAGCACTGTTTGGATATTGTCCACTCTAGAATACATCAATTATAGCATATCTTGATTTTTTTTCTCCTCTTTTATTAGGCCATCCCAAAAAAAATATTCGTTTACCATCGCCCTCTGGCTTGTGATGGTGGGTTGGTAAAATAAAAAAGTTACCAAAAAATTAGGGGGTCGGTTTGACGTTAAGCGGAGCACTAGGAATATGTCGACAGCCCCTAATATATTTTGTGTATGTTTTAGAGATGATGTTCTTTTGAATTCCACAAGAACCGACCTCCATGATTTGTTTCCTGTTGATTTCCTTGCAAGTAAGGATCTGTGGTATCTCATAACTGATTTGGTAGGTTAATGAAATTCTGAAGAAAAAGTATCACTGACCTTATGGCTAACCTTACCTGTAACATAAGCGAATAAGATGAGTGACCATGGCAACCCAAGCACCTCAATGACAAGCATCCCAAAGCAGCACACCGAACGAAAATCCGTCTCAGCAACTTTTAGTCAGCATTCCACGAAGCGGTTTGCCTTCCTTTCTTCCGTTTGTTCCCCACAAGACCAAGCTACAGTTGGCCAACAGTGGAAGAAGTGGATAAGGTGGTTCGAAAATTTGGTAATAAGCCATAGGGTTTGATGCGACCGTCCGGCGTGCTTTACTTTACGTCGGCAAGGCAACTAACGCTATTTTTGACATCCTTCCCATCACTGGAACAACATACAAGTCCGCAGTCGAAAGTCTTACCCAACACTTCACCCCTCAAGGACGTCGCTATTTTTGACTTCAGGGAGCTCACACAAGAAATCGAGACCCTAAACTAGTATTATAGACGACTCAAAACTAAAGCGGTCGACTGCGAATTCGCCAACAAAGATACCGAGATTAAAACGCAGATAATCCACAAAACGCGGGATCCACGACTAAGAAAGAAAGCACTGAGAGAAGCAATGGACTTTGTTAGCTTTGTTAGCCTATGGAACTTCATTAGAAAGAACCGACCAACAAGTCCAACGACTACAATCAGCGAATACTACAGTCAATTACATCCAAAGGAATGTGACTCATAAACCTACACCACAGCGTACCAGAAACCTGTCCCAACAATCAGCGTGTGGAAAACATCGGAAATCACATTCCGCAAACACCAAAGGCCAACCACTCGGTCAGAACGATAACACAAAGAAAACATGCAGAAAAAGTGGCAGCACATTTCCCCACAAAAATGGAATGCAGGCTTCTTTCGGTAGAGGTAAAACATGCCACAAATGCAAAACGATAGGACATTTTGCCAAATGGTGCAGATCTGATGCCAAACCAGTTCATCACGTAATGCCTGACACGCCACGAGGTACGGAAGACTCAGATGACGATAATTGTTTTACACTCAGCTCTATGCCAAACAAACAGCCAGAAACACAGATTATCATCGGAGAAACCAAAGGCAAAGAGCTCATTGACTCCGGAGCCTCGGTAAATAACCTGAACAATGGGATATTGGAGCAAATCCAAGATCGTGATAACGAGAACCAGATTAAGTCTGGAAACAGAAACGCTAAAATACGCGCACATGAAGCTGCGGCCCCGATAGAACTCGCAGGAGAGTTCCACACAACCATCAAATCAGTACAAGGTCAAGCCACATAATCTACATTTTATGTCACCAAGGGTAAAGCCAAGCGTATCCTTGGTTACGAAAAATCAACCGCATTAGGCCTATTAACACTGAACATCAACACTATTGCACACCGGAAGCTACAGAAAATGCGTGAAGAGGGAATTATCGAATGAGTACAAGGTGCTACTCCATCTCCACTCGTAGCAGTCCAGAAGAATATGAAGAAGTACGGGCTAGTACTTGACATTCACGTTCCCAACACTTCACTGGTCAGACGGAGAGTTCAAATCCCCACAGTTGACGAAATGCTATGCCAAATGGAGGGAGTCAAAGTATTCACTGAAGTGGACTTATCACAATGATATCTACAGCTTACCCTTGCAGAAGAGTCGAGATGCATCACAGCCTTCGCGACCCCAGATGACGGGTGACATCGTTTTCAAGTGACTGATAATGAGAACGTCCCCATCAGGGGAACACTTCCACGAAATCATCAGCAATATTATCAAGCACATTCCCAGTGTGCCAACATCTCAGACAACATCTGGTTGTGGTCAGACAGCAAAGAGAGCCATTACAAACAGCTGTAACAGCCGTTGACAACGCTGAAAACAAGCGGGCTGATGCTCAAGCTGCCCAAGTGTTCTTTTCCTGACACCGCAAATTAATGTTTTTGGACACCTTGTCTCAGCGAACGGAATTCAACCGGACAATGGCAAGATTGAAGCCGTGCAGAATGCCCCACCTCCAAAGTCAGCGTCAGAGATATTTGCTAGGGCTTACCAACTACTGCTCAAGATACATACCCGACTACAGCACCATAACCCTCCCGCTGAGGTATGGAAAGCCATTTGGTGCAAAAGCCATTTGGTGCAGAATTCAAGGTGTTCAACTTCTACCACATTCAACAAATTTCGTTGAAGCTCAAGTATTATTTGCACTCAGATTCAGCAACACCGTTTTCAAGGTCAAGGATATCATAGCATCACATTCAACGTCCAAAACTCATTCAAGGTCAAGCTATTATGTTCAGCTCACATTCAATAAATTATTTTCACGCTCACAGGAAAATACGTTCAAGGTCAAACAAAAAAAAATGTCGCACATGTTCAAGGCAGGAAATCACGATCAACAACCTCAAAAATACTGTCAACAAACCGCGGGACGTTGTCAACAAAAACACGCTCGTTCCCAGGCTTTCTCCTAATTGCTTCGATCTGGTGTTGAGCACGCGGTTTTGTAAAAATGGCGGCCGAAGTTGGATCGAGTGTCGTCAAAGAAGCTTCTCAACCTCGTCCCCAGGGTCTTCTCGGTCAGATCCAAGATGGCGGCTACTCAGAGAGAAGACCCTGGTAAAGGCTGGATCGCGTGATCAAATACTCCCAGATTTTGGGAGTATTTTGTCACGTGATTTGGCGATCTAAGATGGCGGCCAAGCTAAATATGGGAAAAGTTCATGACGTGTACAAACCATAGGTATCCCAATCCGGAGTGAGCGAGAAGCGATTAACGGTATTTCCACGCGGCGAACGATGCAGTGAAAACAGGTCTACTAAATGGCTCGAAATGGAGTTTACTTGGATAAAGAACCAGTGGAAAGTTATCACAAAGCTACCAGGATGTATCTAAGCTAGAAGAGAATCTTAAAAAGCCGTTCATTTTCCTTTAGCGTTGAAGCGAAGCGATCGATAGCACATGTTCAGGTTTAACGGCTTCTCCTGGCTTTCCCACTGATGAACCTTACCAGAAAACTACCCAGTAATGCACTTCATCTATTGCTCTAGCTACACAACGTGTTTTAAGGTTATTTAAAATCGGTTTATTGATAAAATTTGAGCAATCTAAACGATATACAAGTTCAACTCTCTGGACTCCGTCCGTTTGGCCAATAAAAAGCATTGTTAGTACAACCCTTGCGTCATAATCGAAGAGCCAATCAGAATACGTGACAGTTAAGCGTTTACCAGGGTCTTCTCTCTGAGTAGCCGCCATCTTGGATCTGACCGAGAAGACCCTGGGGATGAGGTTGGAAGATTCTTTAGATGACAGAATTCGAAGATGCATCCGCGAAGAGTTCGAACTGTGGAGCTGCTCGAAACTCTTCACAGGCATTGGTTGGCCGAACAAGAGATTTAATCCGTTCGTCGGCTTCGTTTGCATCGCGACAACTCCAGGAATTTAGTATCCCAAACATACATACATACTTTATTATATGCTCCCAAAAGGGCTTTTCAACATATAATTACATGGTTTAATTAAGAATATATTTAAAAAGTAGTAAACAATATATAACTTATGTAAATGTAATAAAATGTAAATGCTATAAAATGTAAATGTTTAAGTATACTTACTGTTAAGACCTAAACACTGTAATTACTAAATAGATAATGGTCTAAGACGTACTGTACTGATAAAAATGCCTTGATCATCTGATATTTTAACTTGTTCTTAAAGGCACGAAGTGACGGTACCTGTTGTAAATCTGTGTCTAAGTTATTCCAGATCTTTACAGCTCTGTAATGAAACGACCGTTGTCCAGTAGCAGTTCTCAAAAGGGGGATTTGCAATATCCCACAGTTGCGTGTGGAGCGATTATGCACCTTCGTGCCGGCGCTAGATTGTTCATGCACTTATATCAGGACATGACTGTATCTATATACTAACAAGTCTCTAACCCGGGTAGCCGGTTAAGCTGGTGCAGGGCGGGCGCAGGGCTGGAGTGACATGATCGTATTTCCTAGTATTCGTTATTATCTTACAGGCAAAGTTCTGAATGGCTTGGAGTTTCTTTATGTTTGTTGCAGATCAGTGTGTTTGACCACACTGTTGAACAGTACATACGTTTGCTGATTACGAGGGCTGAAATAATTAATGCCTTTTAATGTTATATTATCGAAACTGTGCTTGACACGATTTATTTGGGAACGTTTAGCCATACACGAAGATACCAATTTACTGATATGGCAGTTATATGTCAAATGGGAGTCAACGATAACTCTCAAGTCCTTAGCTGATGGAACAGGTGTAATCGTTTTGCCCAGGAAGGACAATTCCAAATTTATGGGGGAGTCTTTGAAGCATTTGTCGAGTGCCTACGAGGAGGAACTTCGTTTTATTGGGATTTATTAAGAGTTGGTTGTCACAGCACCATTCTGCTACGCGGCGAATATCTTCTTCCAGATGTTTCTGGGCTGTATGCACATCTTTTATTGGAAAAGTCATGAAGACTTTAGAGTCATCCACGTAGGACTCTAAACGACATTCTAGGGGCACTGGTGGTACGCCATGAGTGATCATAAGAGGTGATCGTAAGGGTGTATCGAAAACGAAGAGCTAAGACCTAAGTCTAAGACTCCGAAAATGAAGACCCTGAAAATTATCAATAACAAAATTAAATCCGGACTATATTTCTCCTAGCATTCAGAATGAAATAAAAAAAAGGAAAAATTAAGGGAAGCTTGCATCGCATGTACAAACTGGCTTACAACGAACACAAAAATCAGACATCGCTCACGTTTCTAGACACAATTTGACGTGTTGCTATCGAAAATGTAGACGTTCCCATTTTACGGCGTGTTCTGTAGTGACGACTCTCGTAGGTATACCAGCTTTAAAATGTGATTTCCATTGCCGCTCTTTAAGGATCTCGCAGATTTGCTCGGTTGTTTACCTTTTGGATCACATCAAGAGAGAAAAATCCAAAGTGAGAGAAATACCCCATAACCGCCATTTAATAATGGCTTGATATATTTTCAAAAAGTGGTTACACCACAGGCTACCCAAGCGTAAGGTTCTTGATTAACCGTTTATTTTACAAGACTTGACTGGGAATTAACCTGCCGGAAATAAAAAAATCGCCCATATGCGCTGAAACTACACACAGACACAGGCCAATAACTGACAAACACACAGGTAAAGTCTTGTTTCTTTTATTTCAATATTTACAGAATTATTGCAATTTCTAAAAACTCTATATAAATTCCCAGTCAAGTCTTGTAAAATGAATCTTACGCTTGGGTAGCCTGTGGTCACACAGTGCAAAAAATACAGAGCTTGGGCTGCCTGTGCATCCACCTTCGGCCGTCATTTTGACAAAACCGCGTGCTCAACACGAGCGTGTTTTTGTTGACAACGTCCCGCGGTTTGTTGACAGTATTTTTGAGGTTGTTGATCGTGTTTTCCTGCCTTGAACATGTGCGACATTTTTTTTTGTTTGACCTTGAACGTATTTTTCTGTAAGCGTGAAAATATTGAATGTGAGCGGAACATACTAGCTTGACCTTGAATGAGTTTTGGACGTTGAATGTGATGCTATGATATCCTTGACCTTGAAAACGGTGTTGCTGAATCTGAGTTGGAAATAATACTTGAGCTTGAACGAAATTTGTTGAATGTGATAGAAGTTGAACACCTTGAATTTTGCACCAAATGGCTTTCCATACTGAGGAAGCTCACAAAAGCGATGCAAAGTTTCAATAGAACAGTGAGCAGGAAAAAGCGTTCACTAGACTGAAGCAAGCAATAACGTGTTCTCCAGTTCTGGCTCACTATAGCCTCGAATCCAGAACAAGGGTGATCATCGACGCGTCACCATGGGCAGTACGTGCAGTACTCCTGCAAGAGCAAGATGACAATTCATACCGTCCGGTAGCCTACTGCAGCAGATCTTTGACTGAAACGGAACAAAAGTATGTGCAGATCGAGAAGGAATCGCTAGCCATTGTCTTCGGCTGTGACCATTTCCATATGAACCTTTATGAATTCGAGCTGGAAACCAATCGACCATCAGAACACATCTACAAACCCAAGGTCAACAGCGCGAGCAAGCAAGCGGCAGCATGGATCGAGAGGTGGCGACTACAACTCCACGAATATGACTTAGGGACGGACCATTAGAAAAGCGATGGGGGGGGGGGGGGGGGGAGGGGGGGGGGGGGAGGGGGGGGGCAAAAGCAAAATTATTTCCAGAAAAAATGTGTTAAAAAAAAATATTCTTCCTGTTACCTAAAAAAAAAAATATTGCCAGCTGAAGATTGGTGTGTCATATTTGTTTTATTATCACAGTACAGCAGCATTCCTCCATAATTATCAGAGTAATATGCAAATATTAAATATATGCTTAATATCTTTGCTCAAATTGACCTGCATTAGCCATATTGCCTATTTGAGGCATGCAAGCAATACATTTTAATACTAAACAAAATACAGATCTTTAAACCAACCTTGCCAGCTGAAGATTGGTGTGTCATATTTTTTTGTATTATCACAGTACAGCAGCATTCATCATCATCATCATGCTCCATAATTATCAGAGTAATATGCAAATATTAAATATATGCTTAATATCTTTGCTCAAATTGACCTGCATTAGCCATATTGCCTATTTGAGGCATGCAATCAATACATTTTAATACTAAACAAAATACAGATCTTTAAACCAACCTTGAATATTAAACAGGCTTCAATGACGAGATCCTATCTATCAACTTTGAATAAATAAGGAATCTAACTTTTTGCTATCTTATGTATGTACATGTAGCATGTTATTGTAATGATGTTTTTTCTTCTTCTAAAAAATGCAACTTTAAAATCAGATAAATAAAGATAATATATATACAGTAGCATATATATGTTGCGGTTCAATTTTATCCTTGGTTCAATTTTCGTTCTCTTTCCTCATTACCATTCTTCCTGCTGACATGTTCCATATTCTCTTCCTTTTTTTCCACATCATCATTCTTGTTCTCTTCTTGTTCCTCTTCCTCCTCTTTGTTGTTCTCTTCTTGTTCCTCTCCCTCATCTTTGTTGTTCTCTTCTTGTTCCTCTCCCTCCTCTTTGTTGTTCTCTTCTTGTTCCTCTCCCTCATCTTTGTTGTTCTCTTCTTGTTCCTCTCCCTCATCTTTGTTGTTCTCTTCTTGTTCCTCTCCCTCATCTTTGTTGTTCTCTTCTTGTTTCTCTCCCTCATCTTTGTTGTTCTCTTCTTGTTCCTCTCCCTCCTCTTTGTTGTTCTCTTCTTGTTTCTCTCTCTCATCTTTCTTGTTCTCTTCTTGTGTCTCTCCCTCGTCTCCCTCGTCTTCATCCTTTTCTACATTCTCCTCTTCCTCAGATTCGTCTTTGTCCTCTACATTAATAACTATTTCTGCCTGCTTCTTTTGCCTCTTTCTACTCTCCTTCTGATGGTTTTTTCCCCTCTTTCTTGCGCAAACTTGGTCTGCAATCCGAGGACCATAGTGTGCTTTGCATTCTAGAAGTATGCTTTCGTAGGGAGCAAGAAAGTCTTTGGAGGTGGTGAGTGCTGTTTCAAGCATTGGCAGCAGTTCTGTGAAGAACCTGTTCTGTTCATGTAGACCTAAATAATACAATGGGCAGAAAAATATATATTGAATATATATTTAGTACACTTATACAAGTGTACTAAAACCTTGCCTGTGTATGCTAGGCTGCAATTTTGGAGCTATATAACTATTTATTAAAACAGAAAATGGAATTTAATCAGTCAATGACTTCATCGGCTTCCCATATTAATAAAAATATTCCAAATATGATTTATAGATTTAGAAGAAGAAAAGTTTAGAACTTATACTATTATTAAAATCAAGCATGCGAAAAAAAACCATTCTGTTGTGATGCACTTTTTAAACGGTTCGGCATGTGCCTGTGTAGAAATGAATAAAAAATACTACTACTGTACCTTCTATGATTCTGTTTCCATTTGTAGTCTTTTTTATTTCGTTTTCACAGATGTTTATGTTTTTGTGAGCAAGGCCAATAGCGTCTTGACACCCCTCCACAAATCGGCACAGATGGTCATAATGTTTCTTGCCTGGCAGTTTGTTTGTCTCTTTGAAGGTGACAATTTCCGGGTATCTATCTTTTGATACTTCTAACATTCCGTACACGCTTTGCATCTTTAAGTGCGGACTCCAGCTATTAAGCTGTGGGCTTTTTGTAACACATAACACATATAACAGCTTGATTCTTACGGGGCGCTGATTCCTACACCATGCCTCGCATTTCTTTTGGTCTTTGGAATACTGTAAGCGTTCTGCTGCCATTTCAAGTATGAAGGTGTTTGAAATCGTTTGGCGAGGGCAAACTGGCGATTCGTACCAGAGATTTCTGAACTTACGTTGCAGACTTTTCGCATTCACAATGATGTTTCCCATCCCATCTTTAGTCTGGAAAAAGTTCTTCATTACAGGCGGCAGCGAAACAACTTTTGACTTTTTCGAGGGCCTGTATAAAGCTGTACTCGACCCCGGTGCTGCATGATCTGTCTGTTTCGATTGTTGATGTTCAGAGAAACGTCTCTCTAGTCGGCGGAATTCGAACTTCGTTAACCTCTTGTTTGACATCAGCAAGATGCGATATTTCACTGATACCGTTTTCTAAAAGGACATTGAAGTGCTTTTCTAGAGAACCAGCTTTCAACCAAGAACACAATTCAGTACTATCCCCCGACGCCGCCATGTTTAAAAACAGAGTTCGCGGAGAAGTCTGGGGCCTAGGCTATCTCGTCCCCAGAGCCCTCAGAGCCCTGGGTAATTTCAAGATTGTCAGCGGTAATATTCATTAAAGTAGTATTCCGTTTCTAAAATGGCGGGCAACAATCCAGAAAATAATGGCAAAAATAAACGCCCATATCGAAACTTCAACCAACAGTTCGGTTTTAAACACATCTGTGTTTCTTTGTGCAATAAAACTGCTGTTGAAAGGCAAGCTGAATTACATAAAAATGCAAACGAGGAGAGTTGCGAAGATAAAAGGCAGACAATTGTGGCATTTTCAAGTTTACTGGATGAATTGATCGAGTTTTCCTGTATGAACTTTCAAGAAGCATTCAACGAATATATTGGCAAGGTACCTTCACTAGCATGTAAGGAAGATAAACACAGTGTTCGTCGCCAGTTTAAGGACAAAATATTGTCGAAGAATGGCTTGCCTGTTCTTTATTTAGACAACAATGGATGCAGTTTTATCGTGCTACAGGACCGTCCATTGAATAGTATAGCACTATGCCAGAGTCTTGACATGGTTCTAGATGCTTCCAGAGAGAGTAGCAGAGTCTATACAGTTCAGAAAGAGGAAGTTTTTAGCTTCATTCCATCGATCATGAAACTCTTGAGCACATCAAAGGACAGAGCCATTCTATCATTTGTGTTGTCAAGCATCTTTTCAACAACTGAACTCGCTCTAGCTCTTGGAATGCAACCCAAACGAACTCAGAATTTAAAAGAAATGGTTGACAAGTTCTTGAATCAAATGGATGAAGCAAATGAACAAGTAGAAGGAGAAGCAGAGAAGAGAATAGAAGCTCTGATATCACAATTACAGCTTGAAATAGCAAGGGATTCTGATTATTTGAATTTGAAAAAAGAAAGGCTATTCGAGGATGAAGTAGAAGAAAGAAGCTTTGAAATAGAAATCAAAAAAAGAAGGCTGGATGGAATGAAAGGGAAATCAAGAGTTGCTGCAACAAAAGAGTGTCCAAAAGGCTCTTTAACAACTGGAAACAGAGCCTCATGTCACAGAAGGGAAAAGGGAAGGGAAGCTTCAAAATTGATAGACGTGCAGAACAAGCCATATATGAAGTGCTTGAAGAACAGCTGAAAGCACATAGCCGAAGATGGGGTGAAGAAGGCACAGGGTATCTTGAGCATGAAAAACGTCTGCATTCAAGGGAAATGAGAAAAATAGCAAATACCTACCTCAGAAAACAAGGAAAGAAAATAATAAGAAGTATAAAGGAGACTGTTCGTTCATGGGGTAAATGTAGAAACAAGAGATCTGGCCAAGCCAAGCAACATAGAGGCAGGAATTTATGGGCCCATCTTCGACCTCAAAAAAAGTGGAAAGCAACACATATAAACATTCATTACAACCGTGCTCACATCAAGAACTACACTAGATTTGCATTTTCCAATGGAAACAAAGAGATGCATCAATATGTGATTCGACGTGCCATAGATGATAAGGCCTATGTAAGGTGTGGAACATCAGAGGGCTTCTCGAGGCCACTGCATACTCCAGTGCAGCTGTCAAGTGAAGAAAGGCAAATCAAGCTGCCTTCTGCTGACTACCCAGATCCAGTGGGCTATGTTGCTCCAGGAGTTGTGCTGCTGGTGAATGAAATGAAAGAGACGCAATACAAAGGACGGGATAAGTTTGTACCAACTAATGTAACTGTCAGTGTTACGTGTAAGCCCAAACACATTTATCCCAGCTCTGCAACCAACTGGGGAAATGATTTATTTGCTACACGCTATAATTTCAGAAGTGAACATGAGGTACCAGTATGTGATGAGGAGAAGTACTTCAAAAATGGGTCGCTTAAGGATATTGAGATATTTCTCATAGGATTGAGAGACAGTGTGTTCCAGTTCGAGTTAATGACCATCAAGGAGGACTATGAAAGAGTGCAAGAGGGAGGTGATCACTTGGCTAGGGAGAAAATGAGGGTTCAAGTTCTTCTAGAGAGACTTAAAGTAATATCAGTATCCTTAGAACCTCATGAAAAGGATGATCTTGTGCAACAAGTGAGAAGTGAATTGTCAATGCTGAATGACATGCTGAATGACATGCTGAAAACCATAGGTAAGTCTATAGTTTAGATTTAGCTTATTTATAATATCATTTATAATTTTCTTTTCTTCTTTCAATGTTGTTGTAACAAAACTTAAAGTTGCCAAGAATGTAATAATATGATGCAGAGATTACAATGTATCCCATTTTATTGTTTAAAGAGTCGGAGCTGAAGGCAGAGAACTGGAGAGAATGGGATGTGCAAAACGATTATGAAGGTGCAAGTGAGCTGTGCAGTGCAATTCGTCGCAGGCTAGAGAATAATGGTTTACCAAGGCACAGGTAAGGAAATTACTAGAAATGGGCAATTCCAGAAAATATATGTACCCCCACCACAACATTTGGAAATTCTGAAGGCAAGGGGGGGTTTTCGAATTTGGAATTCTGGTTGCATGGGGGGGTTTCAAGGTGTCTAATTTTATACAAAGAAAGTATAAGAAATCCCTATGCAAGGGGAGGTATTAAAGGCAGTTTGGACATTCTGGTCACATGGGGGGGGGGGGGGGGGGGGGGGGTAATGCCTACCGTGGTGGGGGTACAGATATTTTCTGGAATTGCCCAATGTATATTAGTTTATGAAAATTGTGAATAGCAAAGATAACATATTAAATATGGTATTGAAGACTGGGGCAAGCTTAATAGCCTGTCATATTTTATTAACCTTCTTTGATGTACCGGTAAATGGTATGTATTATTTAATGTTGGCTCTAAACAATGGAATATTTTAAATCTGTTTCAGGCCTCTTGATATCCAGACATCAGATGCTGGACCAGGAGTATCATCTCATGAGAAGATGGCTCAGATTCGAATGTCTGAGTATTTCATGCTCAACAACCTTGATCTTCAGTCTAGATTTCATTATGCTCCTGGAGATTCATCCTCTCACATAGCTGAAAAAGTAATGAGATCACTTAACGAATGCCTTGGTGATGGCAGGTCAGTCAAACTACCATCTGCTTCATTTCTTGATGAACATGACAAACTTAAATTAACACAGCTGAATCGTGATGAGTTACAGAGATTGCAAATTGAAGCCGAGGAAGAGAGTGCAAAACATTGTGCACTAGAAATTAAGAACCGCTTTGATGGTAACAGGTGCATGGGCACATCAATTCATGCCACTGTTCCCTTCTATGAGAGTGATAAAAAGTTCTTTTTTGATGAGGAGTTCATGTTGAAATGCACTAATGCAAATTCCTCAACCATTCTCGAAAAGTGTGCTGGCAGAGCTTACTTTCTTTTTGTTAGTCAGTTCTTCACCGATCATTATCTCCTCTATGACAATGGGTTCGAAGGTATACGAAATGGTTGTATCAATGGAGATGAATTGGCCTGCCCCTTTCACACATCCATGGAAAACAAGCAGATTCTACATGATGGCTGGAGTGGTGTACCAGTTACACGGGTTCATCCTCCTATTCCAGATTACTCTAGTCAACAGGAGTTCCACTATCTTACTCTGGATCAGATTTCTACGGGTGATATAACGGAGAAGTATGGCCTCAAAAAGGAGCTCATTGGTGAAACAAGGAGAAAGGATGACTTCTGCCCCGGCAAACAACTAGAAAATCTTGTGGCCTCTTGTGATTGTCTGGACCTTCAGATGGATGCTACTATTTTAGATGAGTCAACAGACAATAATCTAGTTCAAACTGTGACCGATAACAATGACACTCTAAACAAGATGTTGACTAAAGTTGATGACTTTGTCGAAAGGTTCACTGGAGAGGATTTAAGACACTCTGTAGTAAAGGAGATAAAAAGAAAATACAATTCTCAAATCAAAGCATTTGTCAGCAAAAAGACCAATGCTAGTGCTCGAGCCAGTGAAAAGGCAAAAACCTATGAGGACATTGACTGGGAGACGGTGATAAGAAATAATGATCTTCAAAAACTTTACGTCTCACAGCTTGACCTTTATCTCCTCACAAACATGGGTCTATCCAAGAAAGACTGTGATGAGAAAGGGTTTACCAAAGAAAAAAAATATTGAAGAAATCAAAAAAAAATTATATCGCACTACAGAAATGAAATCCTCACAAGCAAGCAAGCCACACAAACATCCAGCAGTAAATGTGGCCTTGATATCACACTCCATCAGCAGTCCCCTTAGTGTAATAAAATTGCAAGTGCCTCCTTGGGGAGGACAAGTTAACAGACCACTCATTGGACCTTTGACCTTAACCAACACTTGCCCAATTGATAATTTTCTCACCATATTCTACTCAGTGATAAATAATCACCCAAATGCATTGCAGCATATGCTTAATTCACCTGAACTATATGCAAGGACACTAGTAAAGATTTCAAATCTCTTTGATCAGTCACAGTTTGCAGAGGGGAAGTGTGAATGGCTCAAACAGTTCCCTGGCCAGTTCAACTTGACACAGTCATCGCAGCTAAATTTGTATGGAAACGAGGATGAGCTTTTTGTTTCTAGACTATTTCCAGTCCTGGGAACAAATTATACAAGTGTATGTGATTCCCCACACTGCCCAGCACAAGTGAAGCAGAACCATTCAAGGGGAATAGTCTTGAGGTATGAAGAAAGCTGTTCTTGTGTAACTTTAATAGTAATGATAAATACACAAGTTGATATTGAAAAAAATTGATATAGTTATAATTATTGGCTTTTTTTTATAATGCCTATTACATAGTGAACATCGATCATACAGTAACTGGGTATATAGTTGCTTTTTTATTTCTGCAATTAAGTTGACTGTTTCCAGTCATAGGTTATATTAAATATATTTATCTTTTGTATATCTGCAGTTGTGCTGTAGGGATTCCACCACCTCAATTTCTACAAGATTCACTGACGCAATGGATGAAAACAGAACTACATACAAGCACGTGTGGCATGAGAATGAATGCTGTTTCCCCTGGTGCCAAGCACTATAAAGGGAGTTGTATTGTTCAAGATCCTATCACAGGCCAGCTTGGGTAGGTATTTTAGTATTGCACTAGCTTTTTAATACACAGTTGAATATAATATTGTATTACAACTGACATCCAGTGGCATATTCATTTTAAAATTGCATCTTTTAAACAAATCAAGTACTGGTAAAATAAATATTGTTTGAGATCCATAATATTTTTCTTACAGGCAAACAATGCAGGCCTACTGTGCTGGGGTCCGCAGCAATTGCAGCAGAGTATTTGCTTCAGGAAGTCTACCACCTTATTTGATAATGTCATTGGATATATTTGCACAACAGGGCATATTGTCCCATCCCAGTGATCTGCCAAACAACTTGGTTCTCCTGAGTGAAAGGTGCATAATTTGCCTAACATGATATTTACATTTTGAAATATTTGGCATCAATAAATATATACACAAATAAAATTGCATTCAAACCATATCTACATGTGGATAGAGGTTCGGACAATAAACATATAGATGCAAATCCTAGTAAACCTGATATAATGACTAGAAACTTGTGTTTTTCATGTTTTGTTTTGTTTTGTTTGAATCTTACTACTGTAATTTAATGCTATTTCATTAAGTTTTTTGTATGTATAACTTTCGAACTCTGTACAAAGTATTAAAACAACCTAACAAATTTCTTATAATATTATATTTTTTTAAACAGGTACAGTCTGTTTGGCTTGACTTTTTGGAATGGTGGCCACTATAGAGCAGCCCTCACAATCAATCAAGCTTGGCATACATATGATGGGCTATTGGAGAGACAGACTAGAGGAAAGGGACTTCATGTGTGTGTTGGGATACCAAATACTCCTCAGGGATATGTGATGTCTCACTGCATCTACATCCAAGATCAGCTACTATCATACTTGGTATTTTAAATTTCAAATGCTATTCTTTTTGATACAGTTTGTTATATATGTTATGTTTTTTATATTGACTGTTCCTGTAATTCAGTTCTCAACTGCAAGAGGTCCAATATTAAAACACGTATTATTATTGTTACATTATTGTTTTTCATCACAAACAAAATTGATATGCTGCAAAAAAAAACACTTAAAGTGGCCAAAAAAAAAAAAAAGGATTTCATCTTCGAAAACCCCCCCCCCCCCCCCCCCCCCATCACTTTTCTTATGGTCCGTCCCTTATAAAATGCCCACACCAGACGAGAAGTAAAATGAAAGCATGCGTTGATAGGTACGTCCACTATCTCGTGCAACAACTAGCACCACGAGCTATGACAATAGAGGAAATACAGCAAGCGCCCCAAAAGATGAAGAGCTGATGTAGATACTTAATCACCTGAGGAGAAACGATTATCCAAGCCACTCCCTCAGATCATCCTGAGCGAGAGGAATTAAACATACAATAACAGTACAGCCTTTATTATACGACTGTGACGAAAATGTACCATATATGGTCAAATTTTAGGGCAAATATGGAGCCGTAATACCCACTAGACTTTCCATATTGCCCTGTAGAATACCTGTTTGATGGGTTTATGATGTTGCCATGTGCACTTAATTCTTACTTGTGCAAAGCCAAAATGGCCGAGGAGAACTGGACTTTACTTGACGATAACGAACTAACTTTTGACGAACGTTTTGGAGGGGAACTTTTATACAAAGAGCTACTGGTAAACGCTGTAGACTCTGTGTCTTAAGCTGAAACGAGCCGCGGAAACAACAACAGACCAGACCAAACATAAAAAAAACGCTGAACTTGACGATGGATACATTTCTAAATTTATAGACCAGACCAGAGACGAAAACACGGTAAAAAAGACGATAACTGACTTGAACATTTTTTACAGGTGGACTAAAACTATCAACGGGACAAGAACTATTAGGGACCTTAAGATCCAGCACGGCTGAGGTGGACGACGGCTGCCGGAAGTTATTTCTTCGACAGTCAAGCTATTACACATGCGCGAAAGTATGTATGACGGCGTCCAGGCGAGGTGGACAACGTGGGTGAACAGGTTTAACGTTTTGCGCAGAACGTGAAAGCCAAGACTCTACAACAAGCTCAAACTTTGCAGTATTGTCAAACTGTCATCTCTAAAGTTTAGTTTCATCCATTTTGATTTCCTTAGTCTCACTTTAATATGATTTACTTTGAGAAAATCACATACAAATGCGTATATTCTCAGCCGGACAGGTTGAACCTCCGACATGAGCGAAAAGCAGCTATCAAAGAACACGTAAGTAAATACCTGAAATAAATTGATTTCTGTATTCGCCTCTAAATAAATTCTTACATATTTTTCAATAATTTGTACCTTTCCTACAGAATGGAATGGAGCCCTGAACATGATGTGTTACTTTGCAGAGAAATTTTAGCAACGGAGCCTTTCAAAGCAAAACCGCGAACACTGCAGCGTGGTAATCTTTGGAATGTTGTTGTTGAAAACTTGAATGACTTAGATCATCCAGTCTTCAGAGTGACCAAACGAGGCATTAGGGATCGCTTTAATCTACTAAAAGATAAGTTCAAGAAACAGTGGTATAGAAGTAGAAGAAACCGAGCTCGACGTACTTCTCGAGGAAATCATTGAGAAAGAGCAGTTTTATGAAGGGGAAAACAACGAACAAGATGAAGAAAATGACAGAAAATCATTGGAAAGCAAAGCCACAGCAGCAGGAGAGCCTTGCCGAGAGTATGAAAAGAAAATCTGATTCAGAAGAAAGTCGAGAAGCCGAGAAGCCGAGAAAAAGAACAAGATCTAAATCCTCTGATGTTATAGAATACCTTAAGAGCAAAAGTGATCAGGAAAAGCAGCTCAGAGAGCAAGATCTTGAGCTAAAACGCAAAAAGATGGAAATAGATGAGAAAAGGCAAAATTTAGCTGAGCTGCAGCATAAAGACTTCATGACCTTGATGCAAACGATGCAAACAAGTTCCATGCAGCTGATGCAGTCAGTGGTTCAACAAATGGCTAAAAAGTAATTCAAATAATCACGAACCTGATCAATCGTTAACTCGTTGTTTGTGTTTTTTTAAGAGAAATCAATCCTCATTCAATGTTTAGAGGTTATGACATGGCATGTTTATTGATGCAGTCAATGGTTTGACAAATTTTTTTTTTTTAATTTTACTGACCTGGTTTACCAGATTTACCTGTTACCATCTTTCCTGTTTACTATGTCTAAGATTTTATTTAGCTTAATAATTAGTCCATAACATTAGTTGTCATTCAATGTGTTTGAAATATTAAACTAAAAACAGTTTTTCGATGAAGTATAAAATGCAAATTGTTCTTCCGTTTTTATGTAAATTTGCAAATTATTCGATACTTAAAATTAAAAATAATGTTGACACCTGTGAAAACGGAGTCATGGACTGTTGTTTAATTGTACCAGTGTTATTGTACGTACCGAAATGATCTTGCATCGATTTTGCAGTAATATTAGCAGATACTGCCAGAATACTTCTTTATGAAATGTGTGATATACATCCATTCCTAATTCTCTCATATGATTTTTTAACTTAATACTAATTATTGACAACTCCAACTGTAAACATTTTGATAATTCTACAGTACACCACCCATAACCAGTAATTATAGGCCTACCAGTCAAATCTTTTTCCAACTCTGGCTTAGCACATATCCCTCTTTAGGCCTACCAGTCAAATCTTTTTCCAACTCTGGCCTAACACATATCCCTCTTTAGGGGTTGTTAATAAAACATTATGTAAATCACTACCAACCTGATATCTCTCTAATATAACAGATAATTTGTATTTATAGTCAATAATAATATCTTTAACTAAACTACACGGTCCAACATACTCATAAAACGCACTCTTTAGATGTCGTTGATATTCTCGCTTATACCAGTCTAATGTATTAACAGACCAACCCAAACCTTTATCTGCTTCCCTTTAACTCACTCAAATTTTGAATTGTCAACAACTCCTTACTTACTACATGTATGCCACCAATATTAGCCTGCCTACCTCCCTTATCTCTCTTACACTCGTTTATATTACATTCCTGATCTATGGCTTCAAAAACCTTATAAACAAAACTCTTATCGACAGTAGATATATCAGGATGACGTAACAGTCGGAGTATCTCCTTTCGTTTATCACCCTTCATCCCCCTCCCACACATAGATAATTTATTGTTTCTCCTACGTCGTCTCATTTTAGCATAAATCTCCAATCTTCTTCCCCTCCCAGTACAACTCTTATATAAAGCAACCTTAAGATAATTCAATAACATATCATCACTTATTATTTTCAAATGTTCATTGCTACTTCCACTATCAGTAACATCTTCCGGCACATAACCAGGATGCTGATTTAATATTTTTGTCTCATAAGTATTAAACCTCTGATCAGTAAAATTATGATAACATTCGTCTCTGGAGTTCCTTTCTCTTTCAATCTCTTGCTGTAACTCTTGCTGTAATTGTTGTCTTCTAATCTCTCCTATCTTACTAGTCCAGTCATTTTATGCGAAAAATGAGGCCAACCCGGAACAAATTCCCACAGTAGAAATCTCAACGGATTTTAAATCTATAATCATCACTTAATAAGATATCAAAAGTCCCAAAAAGTCCCGACACGGGAACATCTCGAAAAAAAGGATTTATTCGGAGCATTTGGACACCGCATCTTTCGCGGCATGGAAACGAGGCTAACCTCAAAATGTTTAAATGTTGACTCTTACTGCCACTCTTACTGCCACAAAAATATTTAAGATCAAGAATATAAAAATATAATATATTCCCTTTGTCCTTTTTATTTGTAAATGGTAAAATATATAATTTTTTGTTGTTGTTGTTCAAAACGGTTCAGGCAAAATCGGAAATAAAAACGATTTTAAAATACACGGAGCCATAATTACTGACAGAAAAAATAGCGCGTTCGTTTGCAAGAATTCAAATCAGTTTTGAAAACAGCAAAACATTAACTGGATAGCAAGAATACGTGTACAATATATATTTTATTTGGCGGGAAAACAGCAAGGTCATGTGTTTAGTAAAATGGCCGGACGGCGAGCGCGAAATGTATCACACGGATATCAAGTTTCACTCTGCAGTACAGTAGCTGTCGTGTATGTTCTACATCAGATCTTCGCTAACAGAAATGAAACCTTGACTCATCGTTTTATTAACCAGGTGAGTAAAATATTTTAGATTCTAGTTGCATGTTTATTTGGGTACAAGTCTGCGCAACTCGGGGGACGGGGGATCGACAGACTTCAGCGAGATTGTCCGGGAGAACTTCGTTTCTTATTCAGATCTGTTCACTATCTGATCTTGGTTGCATTTTTCGCTTCTTAATTTTAGTTCTTTATTGTTTACATTCAATCAGTTAGGAGGATCGGGCATTGACTTTCATTCTTATTCGTACAGCAATGTAGCGCGAAAAGACGGCTGACGGCAATTCAGGCTAAAGCAATGGAAATACATCGTGTCTGAGTCGAATGAATTTTTTATTGCTACCATGAAACCTGGTTCTTTTCTTTAGCCGCGAGGGGACGCACCACGGGCGCGAGGAGGTTGAGGGGGTACTCCAGGAGTAGGGGTGTGCCGCCCTGACCTTAAAACCCTGACCCTATCCCAGACCTAAAAATGTACAAAATTGACACCCTATAAAAGACCTAGAGCGGAAAATCCATACCCTATCCCAGACCGGTAGCTCTCAAAGCTTTCCGCCGTTAGCAAACTTGAACTGTGCTGTTGTAGGAGTTGAATTGTTTACTCAATTTGACAAGATTTGCGCACTTTGGAAAAGTCGAAGTCTGTATATATCGTCGCTGTACCTCCAAAAACGTACCCTATCCCAGACATAATTAGATACCCTATCACAGACTTTTTGACAAAAATGATACCCTATCCCACACTTCAGAGCGCAAAAAAAACATACCCTATCGGGCGGCACATACCCGTATACCTTATATGAGGGAGACGCACAAATGTTCATTTGAATTATTTATGTATATTTTATAGATCCATGGTATGGATTCAAATTGTTGCGCAATTTGCACAGAACAAGTTGAAGCAGATGACGGGGTAACACTCACTAATAAAGGCAGCAATAGCATAAACCAGGCGAGCGTGGAACGAGGAGATGTGATTGTTGTTACAGCGGGTGATACGGTCCATAAGCAATGCCGACGAGATTTTTGTCGTCCGAGTAATATAAAAAAAGCTAACAGGAAGAGGTCACACGAAGAGGTTGGCCACACCCAACGGTTGCGCCGTTCGCAAGAGTTCGATTTCAAGACCGCCTGCTTTTACTGCGGGAAGTTAATCGTTGAGGAGGAAGAAAAGAGAAGATCTAGAGCGGTGTACAAGGTGACATTGTTAGATGTACAGCAAGCCGTGCTAAGAGCGTGTGATGCGAGGGCCGATGACTGGGCCGAGGTGGTGCGCGCTAGGGTATTGCACGTCCATGATCTGCCAGCGGCTGATGCAATCTACCATCGTGCATGCAGCACCAACTTCAGAACAATGATGCAAATACCCAATCAATTTTTATCAACTCAGCCATCCAGCAAGAAACGTAAAATCGGACGCCCTCAAGACGAGAACGCAGACGCAGCATTTCGCAGAGTTATGTGCTACCTACAAGATAACGAAGACGATCAATTAACAGTATCGGACTTAGTTGAAAAAATGCGGGAGTATTTGGGCGAGTCGGGCGATGCTGCGTATACCAACTGGTATATGAAGGTCAAGACTGAAGAGTATTTTGGCGAGAACATTATTATCACTAACATGCACGGAAGGGCCAATATAGTAACGCTGAGAAAGACCGCAGCATCCATTCTTCATGACTTTCACTTGAAGCAGAAGGTAAATCCTAATGATCCGGAGCAAGAGAAGCTTAATATTATCGAGACTGCAGCTAGGCTGATTTCGAGCGACATAAAACTTGTTTCATCATGCCGCGAGAGCTACTCCTGTATCGAGACAGACGTGCAGAACCATCTTGATTTCCTGCCTTCTATACTGAAATCGTTTATTCGAAGTATTATTGGTGAGGGCAACGACATCAAAGTGGCGTCTATAGGCCAGGCTATAGTTCAATCCGCGCGACCGCGTGCTATCCTTGCGCCGATGCAAGTGGGTTTAGCTGTTCAGCTTCATCACTGTTTTTCCTCGCGTTTCCTGATTGACACACTGCATCAGCTTGGCTTCTGCTCCTCGTACCAAGAAGTTCTAACCCATAATCAAAACGCGGCAGTATCCCAAGGCACCGATATACCAGAATACGGATGAGAGTTCATTCAGTACGTGGCCGATAATGTTGATCACAATCTCTGCACACTAGATGGGACTGGGACTTTTCATGGCATGGGCATAATTGCTACGGTGACGCCGGGCACCAAACATGTGAACAGAGTGCCGAGACAAAAGGTTAGTGGACAGGATATTGTAACAGCTGGAAATATCGAAATCCATCCGCCGTCGCAACCAAGACTGGGAAGTATTGACATACAGTATAACAGCATTCCTCTTTCAAGAATCGATGACCCAACAGGGAATCTCGACATATTATGGAAAACCTCTCTACTATTTGGAGCGAGTCGACCAGGATGGGCGGGGCTTATGCAAAGTGTTCACACGGGAGACCACAGGGGCCAATCTTCAATAACATTTCTACCAATGATTGACATGAATCCCAGTGACACTACTTGCGTCAATTCTACCTTGAAATTCGTTCTGAAGCACGCACAAGAACACCACATCGCCAACCCTATAATTACGTTCGACCAACCCCTCTGGTGGAAGGCCTATTGTCTGATCAACACAGAGGTAGCTAGCAGTGCGTTACGAAAGATCCTTGTGCGTCTTGGAGGATTCCACACAGAGATGAGCTTTCTGGGGAGCATTGGCCATCTTATGGCGGAGTCGGGCTTGAAGGAGTTGTTAGAGATTATCTACGCGCCTAATGCTGTGGAGCATATGTTGAGTGGAAAGGCGGTGTCACGTGCTGTTCGCGGTCATTTAATCGTTGATGCTGCTCTGAACGCGCTGCTGTACTCGGCCGCACTGGGCACTGCAATACCTCAGATAGATGCTAGAGGTAAGCCTTTGTCTTGTATTATTTTTATGAAGATTTCACGAATTAAAATACTAAATCAGTTGAATGTTTTTGTATAACAGGCGATGAATGTCTAGAGCCGACCGCAGCATCAGATATCACAGTGAACGAGAGTACGAGCCAACAAACGGATACTGAAAACACTATTGGGACAGTCTCTGAGGCCAAGCGTTTACTGACAGACCTTTTAGAGAAAACGAAGGCAGCAGAAGACGTTAGTAATTCAGAGGCCCTGAATACCATTAAAGATTGCGTACGCCGACAACGAGATATCGCGAAAGCGTCTAGTCGCACAGCGGCACTATGGCTACAGTATATGGACATGATAGATATACTACGCAAGTTTATCAAAGCAGAGCGTACTGCAAACTGGCAGATGCACCTGCAAGTAGTCTCACAAATGCTGCCGTACTTTGCGGCATCTGGACACAACCTTTACACCAAGTGCGCGCATTTGTACCTACAGTCCATGGAGAAATTGAAAGAAGACTGTCCTGCAGTTTACAATCAGCTGGCATCGGGTTACCATGTGGTAAGGAGAAGTGATCGACTGTGGGCAGGGCTTTCCACCGACCTTGTTATTGAGCAAGTCCTTATGAGAAGTCTGAAGACGACTGGTGGATTGACGCGGGGAAGCGGCATGACCGAACGTCAAAGACTAACGTGGTTGTTATCGATGCCTGCATGCGCAGAGACAAACTTCGCAATGCAAGAGTTGACGGGTATCAAGTACGAGTCAAGCGAGCAAAACAAGGACATGACGAACTCTAGACAGAAGCGTGATATGGATGATACAATGGAAATTCTGAAGACACTAGCCGATGGCAAAAACCCGTTCGCACAGGAACCAGGTCTGAAGAACATTATGAATGGAGTGAACGCCGAAGAACTGGTCGACGTTGACGAGACTCGCGTCAAAGGAGATAAGATATTGTCCTCGCTGGTAGGAAAGTCTATTATCACTTATTCATTCAAGAGAAAAGAACAAAGTGTTACACTTGCCACCAAATCTTCGATAAGAATTGATGATGAAAGAGTCCACGTAGATCCGCAACTCTTATTCCAACGCCTTGTGTTTGCTTGCATGAACATTAACGACCTAGAAGAGGTCTTTAAATACGAACTGTGCACCATTCCGGCTGCGCTTTTCGAAACCCCGGTAACTCTTCGCAAGCCCCAAAGAGCTACGCTTGCTGATACTCTGTGGGCTAAGCTTTCATCTGACGCCAAGACTGGCCCAGACCGCGACGTCCGGTATGTTCTTGATGGAGGCGCGCTTCTTCACCGAATCACGTGGCCACGGAAATGCACCTACCAAGAACTCTGCCGGCTTTACTGTCAGTACGTTCAGAGAAAGTATGGCAACCAAGCGATTGTGGTGTTTGATGGCTACAACAACAAGCCCTCCACCAAAAGTATGACACATCTTATGCGCTCAGCGGGAAAGGCGAGTACGACCGTCACCTTCACAGATGGCATGAAAGTCACGATGAAAAGAGATGCCTTCCTTTCTAACGCTGATATCAAGAAGCGCTTCATCGCCATGCTGCGACGCTACCTTTCTGAGGGTGGGTGTAGCACCTTACAAGCGGAGGGTGATGCAGACGTCCTTATCGTTAGAACAGCTGTTGACTCTGCCGCCAGCCACCCAACCGCACTTGTCGGGGACGACACAGACCTACTCGTCCTTCTATGCTACTACACGCTGGCAGACGGACACGACTTGTACTTCCGGCCTGAGCCGAAAATCAACTCCAGAGAAAGTCGAGTATGGAATATGAAGAAGGTTAAGTTTTGGGCTGCGATACGACATCTCGACCTTTCGGCATCGGAAAAGCCGCGTCGTTTAAGAAGTACGAATCTGTTCACTTTCAAAGCCAGGCAAAAGTGTTTGACAAGGACGTGTCATCACTGGTTGACGTGGCAATGGCGGGAGAGAAGGCGCTGGTGGCACTCTATGGAGGGAAAGAAGGAGAGAGCCTAGACAGTCTCCGCTACCGACGCTACTACGAAAAAGTGGCCACCAGAGGCCATCAAATACAGCCCCAGGACCTACCCCCGACATCTGCAGCGGCTAAATACCATAGTTTGAGAGTCTTTTTGCAGGTGAGAGCAGTTATACGCATTTGATTATTGTTGTGTAACTTTCTTTTTATTTATTATATTATTGTTATTATTTTATGGAATGCTGATCGAAGATTGGGGCTGGAAGCTCAACGGCGGCCAAGTGCTCCCCTTGACTACTGATCGACCACCGGCACCTCAGAATTTGCTCAAGATGATTCGCTGCAATTGTGGGAGTGACTGCTCGACCATGCGGTGCAGCTGCCGGAAGCATGGGTTGGACTGCTCCCCGGCTTGTGGCCAGTGCCGTGGTACCGCGTGTACCAACATCAGCGCACAGCTCGAGGACAGTAGTGACGAAGAAAATGGGTAAAGCAGGTGACAGCGGGTCCTGCGTTGTACTTTTTTACACAATGGCAGAAAGAACAGCAAAAAAAACAAAGCAATGTTTGTGGATAAACACGACTGGTCTTATGAAATATTTTGCAATTCGTCCGTTTACTCACGTGTTTTGGAGCTCACGTTAGAAACGATTAAAATCGCATATTTGCTGCCGTTAATGTGAACATTATAGCACTAAAACGAGTAAATAACGTGTATTGTATCATGATTTTATTGTATCATTAAAATAAAACTAATTTTCGCTGAAATAAAGCGAGAAAAACGGCACTTCCGGTTTTAGCCTCGTTTTCATGTTGCAGCAAAGAGGCTCCTCCACGTTCTCCTAAATTTCGGGATGTTCCCGTGCTCGGATTTTTTGGGACTTTTAGTATGTTCATTGGGACATTAAATCTAAAAGGTTTTTGAAGAGAAAGCTACTGTGGGAATTTGTTCCGGGTCAAACTGCAATATTACTGGACTATACACAAGAAGTCCTCCTTTAACAATGCCTGCCTCTCTTGTAACATAACATTGTAAACTCTTATCACATCTTTTAATTCAAGTAAATCAACACTTGGTCTTCCCTTTATTTTCCTGCTTCTTCTATGGTCTTGCACTTCCTCCACATCTTTCTTAAAATAATTGCTACGTCTCTGTATAATATCCTTGACATGTTTCTCCAAACCCATAATTTCATTCTCCAAACTAACTATGTGTTCCTTTCCTCCACTCCCATCTTTTCCTCCACTCCCACCTTTTCCTCCACTCCCATCCTTTGTTGTGAATCCTTTCTCCTCATCTAATATACTATTACTGTTTATCTGCTCCTCTTTTAGTATATTATCAATGTTTATCTGTCCGTCATTGTACGTAAACTGCTCACTTGTTTCCATATACAATCCATATAATATAATCTTCTTACTATTTATCTCTATTAGTCTTTTGTCTACATCTCTTAACTCCGACTTCAGTTTGTGTCCACCATGCCACTCATTCAATCTTTGTCGCCACATACATAATGCTCTCAAGTTTAACATAATGCTCTCAAGTTTAATATCCTCACCGGTTCTCTCATAAAATGATTTTTAACAATCTTTCTCACTACAACAGCTATAACTGTTACTTTCAATGTAAGCTTCAAAACATCGATCATCATCAATTATTTTCAAAACATGCATGCTCGCAGATTATTACATATGCTCGCGCACCTTATTTAAAATACAACCGTTTATACCTTCGTAATCAAAATAACGAATAATCAGTCGTTATCAAACACATTTTTTTCTGTACAAACGACGTTAAATTAAACCGTTCAAGTATCTCATCTCCTTTCCACAATATTGGCGGACTGACTTCTCCATAACACTGGCTCTCTACTCAACATTTTCACATAGATGAACTTTTCCATAATAAACACCACCAATTCAGGTAATTTTATAAATAATAATCCTCATAGTACTCTACATACTAAAATTAAAACCGTTAATATTATCTGATATAAGTTATACCATTTAAGACACAATACAAACTAAAATGTCATAGCACAGCTAGAGTAGACTAATTACTTTAATTTGTAAATAAACATTTTATGGGTGGCTTACCTACCTTATGAACCGCTCCAAAGATCCAAAGAGACGCAAAGTTCCAAAAGGCACAATTCTAATGCTTATCCTTGCCACATTACGGTCGATTTTTCAATCTCAACGTCGAAGCTCTCCCACATCTTGGACAAAATAAAAATGGCGAACTAATAGAATCGGCGTTGTGTATTTGCGTGTTGGGTTAGGCCTGGGCCCAAGGCAGAAACACGCGACTATCTCGGAGCCACTCTGAGTTATGTCCTAACAGATTTCCTAACCCCTGATGAAGGAATCTGTTATATATGAAATACACACTCTGACGATTCTATTAAACATTTTTATTAAACAATTTTATCATAACATAATCTTAATTAAAATAATTTACATATATATACAGTAATTTATAGATAATTTATATTCAATTTATGCAATTAATTAGATTAATAGTTGTTATATCTTAAATTAATAGTAACTATATTTTATCTTAATAACTATAGTAATTATAGTAACCATATTTTATCTTAATAATAATAATCCTTCTATCACCTTTCTCAATCACTTTTCTTATAGATCACTTTTCTTATAGATCATTTTTATATAGATCATTTTTATATAAAAAAAATTATCATTTCTCTCAATCACTTTTCTTATAAATTATGAAAAAAATATTAAATCTTCTTAGAAACCTTAGAAACAATGGAAACCGAAAACATCCAAAGTCAAGAGGACAAGATTGATGACAACCTCAATGCCACCCCAATCACTAGCCCTCACCCTAGCCCAAATCTTCATACCCCAGACGCAAAAATCGACGAAAAAATCAACACAACCCTAAGCAGTCCGACTAGAAAACGACCATGGATTAATATTGGATTAATAGAATGATGGCACTATGTGCACAGAATACGAATCTCGAAAGGGAAGAAAATTAACTAATAAAAAGAAGTAAAGAAATTAACCTAAGACTGGAACAAATCGAAGAACAAAAAACACACTTAAGCACAAGTATTAAAAATCACAGTGAAAATTGCCCTTTCTAATTTCTATTCCAAACAAGTTACTATAGTATTTTCTAATGTTTTTCAAAACATTTTTCAAAAACATTTTTCAAAAATACTTTTCAAATGTTATAAAACTACCACAATTATATAACAATGGATCTTAGGTTATGTACTGTGACTATATAAGATTTTCTTCAAATGGCAATAAAATGTATACAATATATATGTAGTAATAGTCTTTTATAACATATTACAATATCTAATTAAACCAAAAATACAGCTGAATGAAATTATTAAGACACACAAATGGTTATTACCACAGTTATTTTTACATAACCATATGAAAAAAGTTCATCTCCTTTATTAGTCCATCATTTAGTCGATCATCAACCGGTTGCATCTATGGGTATGCTTAAAGCTCCATGATTTTTTGTTCCTATATTGTATTTTGTAACCAATGCTGTTTTTGTTTTTGAACTCAACTCTAAGCTTAATACTAGCTCAGTAATATGCAATATATAATCAATACTGTTTTATTTCCATGCCCAAAAATCAGTTTTATTTCTATACTCATTCTTATGACAATTGTTGGAGCGCACCGTATTTATTCAAACACACCATATATAGTCACCTTGTTTATTTTATTTATTCAAGCACACCGTATATAGTCGCCTCGCTTATTTGTCATCAACTATACTAGTATCATCACTGGTATCCACATCTAATCACCATCCTCGTCTTCATCTAATCATATCATCTCATCTGGACATCTAATCTTCTAACCATGTCAGTACGATGCCTTCACGTCCTCATCTAATCGTGTCATATAATATTCTAACGATATCAATATGGTCTTGTCGCACCCATGTCATATATAAACAGTCTCTATTATGTTGTCTTACCACTCCTTTCTCTCTTCTCATCTTCAGCTTTGTTGTACTTCTCATCTTCAACTTTGTTGTACTTCCCATCCTTGAGCTTTGTTGTACCTCTTTAACCATATAATTTATCACACCTAACAAATTAATCAATCACCATATTAAAATAATCAATACACTACTTCACTGGCCATTATTAGCCATTATTATTATATAACATCATAACACATCTTTACATCTATCATCATATCACTATAATTTTATATCCATCATCTATCATCATATCACTATGATTTTATCATATCGCTATATTCGCTATATTTGTCATATTTATAATATCGATCATCATATCATATCATATCACCATGATTACATTACATCTTAATACACATATAATTACACATATAATTATACAATAAAATAACCTAACCAAACTAAACTATATTACAATCACTGTCACTATAATATACATATAATGTACATTTAATACACACTAATCTGACATATTTTGTACATTTAATACATTTAATATACACTAATCTGACATATAAATACAATAAAAAAATAAGTATCAATTGGCAATGCTTGTCTTATACAAGCACATATACACATATCAATGGCAAAAACGGAGGATATGTCTACTTTCAATTCCAAGTAAGCTTTATGAAACACCAACAATACTGTTTCATTGAATTGGTTTAAATAAGCCTGGGTACCAATATTTATGTTTGATGTTTATGAAATTTAACGACAAAAGGAAATGGAAACTGAGAAAAAACATGTCTTACGTTACAAACTGTACACAAAACTTACCCATTCTTACAAAACATTCTAGATCAATGGCTATCGATGTCAGTACAACAACCAGTAGCGTGATTGCAGTAAACCCAAGAAACAATTACTAGATTACTGCAGATGCTGCAGATAACTTTTGTCTTCAGTTAATATTTTTTGTTACTAGTTAATTTCATTTTGTAACTAGTAAATTACTTCAACTAGTTAATCATTTTGAAGTATTACTTATTTCAGATACTGTACATAGCAAACATAGGATGCTAGCAAACAATGAACATGGGAAAACAGAGAGGAGCTAAAAAATACTGGGGGAGGGCAGGATGGTATTTTAGTCATTTTTAAAATTACCTTGTTAGAAAAAAAAGCACTAGTTGGAAAAAAATTACTGAATACAAAATTAACTGCAACACACACTAGTAGACTAATGCACCAGTCGCTTGGAAAGATCACGAGAGAAGGCTAGAGATATCAATGCTGATGAACGTGCTTTTCGTTTTACCATGGAGATGGAGCCAATTCGCAGAAAAAAGAGAGCGCTTGAAGAAAAATTGGAACTTTTACTTCTGAAAGAAAGAAAGTCTTCAAGAGAAACAGAGATGAAAGGAAGGCAGTACACAGTTCAAATGAAAGTCATCCCAGCTCAACCAAGAAACTCAAATCAAGACCTTTGGATAAGTTTCTAAAGCATGTGGAAAGTGAAAATGATCAGTGTCAAGAGTATTTATTCTATTGCCAAATTAACAGAGTAGAAGGAAGAAGAAGCAGATATCAGTCATGTCAAAGACGGAGGAGCTGGCTGCCCCAATCAAAATGACAGAACCATCAACATCTGAGCTGAAGGCTGTACATGCATCACAGGAAGTTGCATGTGATTATATCTTTTTTAGGCTAAGTTCATGTGACTGTCCTCTATTACAGTTGTATTTGTCTTTAAAGAAGGAAGCTTTGTGTGATATTAATGTGTGTCGCACAGCTGAAGGGTTTATCAGTCACGCCTTTGTGGCATAATGTTGTCACAGTTCGTTGAAGCCAGAACTGCATACTGCAGTGAATTTCACGTTGTTGGTTGCAAAGAGGATAATCCATTAATACAGACAGCGAAAGACATTATGGAAGCTGGTCTTGTTGACGTTGCTGATGCATTTCGCAAGTACTATCCTTCTGTTAAGTACAAAAGTTACCTGGCAAAACGACGGTTTATGCAGTTACCTGTTGTAGTCTTCCAGGTCAGTCCAAAGGAGAAAGGCTCTCAGAAACTGGTTATGATTGAACAGCAGACTGGTGTGAACTATACTACATTTGTTTATTTGTTCCACAAATTAATTCTACCATCTAACAACACAGTAACAGGGTTGAGTAGAGAAACCCTCAAATGTCTTTGCCAGTTAGCTTCTTCAGTATGCAGCCTGTGCATCCAATAATCTGTCTAGTAAGGATGCAAACAGAAAGTACGGAATTTCGAACTACAATCAGCTCAAATCTGAAGTTGAAGACGCTTTACAAATAGCCTTTACAATCCGAAATGCTGCTCTTGAGGAGCATGCATTACTGAGGTCTTGGTATAGACATTTCTAGCAGTGAGTCAGAGTCTGATAAAGAATCTATTGGTAGTTCTTGTGAATGGATCAGTGACAATGAAACACTTGACACAGATGGTAAAGCTAATTACAAAGAAATATCCAATCAAATACAGGTCGACATCAGCCAGCTAAGAGACACAAGCCATAGCAACTTAGAAACAGCTACCACAAGACATGGTATACATCTGGATCCTGATGCTGGACTGCATAAAGAAAATTTTCCATCCAAAGTCTTCGCCCCCATAGATGGCATCTCCTACTCATGTTTCGAGAAAACAAGCTAAATTGGATAACATTTGTTGATGAACTGACATTACTTATGAGACAGTATAGTGCTGAAGTAATCAACCAGGTTCTACTCGACTTTTCTCATAACATAGCATTCATGGATCTCAGTAATGAGGAGGAGCAGTTGGTTGAGCAATCAAGACAGGCATACTTAGCACGAAGTAAACAACAAGTCTCGGCTAGTGAGGAAATCCCTGTTGTCAACTGACTCGGAAAGTGATGATCCTGAACAGTGGCTATCAGTTAACAATTTGAAGTCTCAGGAGGGATTGAAAATGATAAAGCAAAGACACATTATACGTTGCAGACAAAACGTAAGATATCAAAAGAACTGGCAAGCAGATGTTTATTAAAGAGAAAATTAACTAAGAGGGTTTCTGCTATTGTCAAGGAATTCCCCAACATTGGAAAATATATCGAAGAGTATGTGAGGAGTCGAAGATGTGGGGCAGATGCCTGGAGGAGAACTGGGATCACAACATTTGATGGAAATAGAAAGCGTGGACCCAAGGCGTCATACAGAAGAATAGAAGAGCATTTGAGGAAAAAGTACAATACAGACAAAATCAGCTATGGTACAGTAGTTCAACTTTGTGTAGTCAGACATACCAGAAAGCTGTCTGCCAAGAGGTACAAAGGATTAGCAAAGGTTACATGCCGGCGGTCACGCAAAGGTTTCAATGTCAAATTCAACCCTGATGCTCATTGGAGCTGTGCATTTTATAGAGGACTAGATGTAATTCAGTTACCAGATGGCCGAAACAAGGTTTTACTGAACAGAAATGACCAGGACGACTTCAGACTGGACACAACTTACACACACAAGGGCCGTGGAGTGATTTCAGAAGAGGCTGAAACAACAACAAGAGTAGATTATGTGAATAGTACAGTTCTGTACTTCAAACTACTTCATATCACATAATGGAATCTAACACCACCCCTCAAGCATGTGCAGGGGTTGTTAAAGCCCAGTTGCTTTTTCCCAAAAATCCATCACAGCATGCTTCTGACCTGAAAGTGTTGGAAAACAATGTGGAAATTTCGGAACAGCTGCTAAACAAGGAATTTGATTGCATTCGTGTGGATGGAGGCCATGATGAAAACCCATCGTTTTTAGAAGCCCAATTTCTATGGACTCAAAGACATCTTGTTCATGGTAAATGCTGTACAATAGTGACAACCCGTCACAGTGGTGTTGAACTGCAGAATGGGTGTCTTGCCCTTGCACATGATCATTTGTTCATACCATCAACACTTACTGGGTCAAATTACAATGAGAAAAGTTTAGATGCAGCCAAGTTACAACAGAATCTGGATGCTGCAACCAATGTATATATTAACAGAGTTGATAGCGCACCTTGTGGAAACACCCCTATTAGACTGCTAAAAGGAACAGACAATGAATATAGTAAGCACTTTCAAGAACGAAGACCACAATTACTAACCTCCTTGAATGGTTCGAAAAAAGCAAAGAAACAGCTGAAAGCGACAAGTCCTAAACAGTTCAACTACTTTTCTGAAGTCTGACAAGTCAGAGAGAACCACATGGTCCAAGATACTAAATGTTTCACAGAGAATTATGCATTTCATTTAATACCATGTTATAGCAACGATTGTATTCATCCTGTATGCAAGAAAGGGAAACCACAAATTCTACCAGTTTGGTTTGAGAACTGCAGTCTTCCCATCTCATTACTAACACTGCCTGTTCCAGACTATGGGGCGGGAATTGTACTTAATGCACTGGTTTCTGTTCAGGCCATTACATGCTACCAAAGCAATGCATTGACCACATCAAGCAATACGGAATAAATGACTGTGTGGTCCCTCCCTCATCCAAATTCAAGAAAGCTTTTCAAGATGCAGGATGAAACAAAGACGAACTCCAAAGATATGTACCAGAGCTAGCTAAACAAAATCGTCTGACAACTGAAGAAGTGAATATGTGGTTCCAGCACCTACAGTTGGTTGCTGACAGGAGAAAGGAAAGTGCACAGAAGGCAAAAACAACAAGAGCTCAGAAGAAAGGGAATAACGCATTTCTCAAACTTGTGCTGTTTGAATGTAAATGTCAACTTAAGAAAAGGGCCAGTGATGAGTGAGGATGATGAGGAATAGCCATACTGCCCATGTGGAGAATCAAACAATGAAGCAATGGTCTGGTGTGATGGAGATGAGAGATGTCCAAACAAATGGTACCACTATGAGTGTGTAGGCCTCACAGCAAGAACCGTTCCCCCAGGAAAATGGTTTTGCCCCACATGTAGTACATGTAAGTGACAATGTTGTTGTTAAAAGTTTATACATGCATATTTAATAGTAAAGGTTTATAACCTTGCAATAGGCTAAATCTAAATGTCCTAGGTCATATTCAGCAATAAATATATTGTTTTTTGTAACAATATGTTAATCTTTTTTTTCTTCGATTATATATAAATGTGTTTGTAAATATAAATAAATAATAAAATAATGATGTACTGTTGTTAATTAACCTGTTATAATTTCACATTTCTACAGTCTGAATACTGGTGCATAATTGCATTGTTTTCTTTTGTTTACTTTTGACTACTAGAGACTAGCTATATGATTTTCATTCATGGATTTATTGCAATCACTCTAGTTAAAGTACTCTTGTAGAGAAGGAGGATCAAGGTTGAAAAATTTGCTTGTGGTATTGCCATAGAGACATGTGTGAGCATTATAAAGCTAAGCTGAAACTATGTACATCTTACCAACAGAACTTAATGCTATCTTCAAATTCTTCTTAAAATCTACAAACTTAAAGTAGTTAACTATGTCCCCAAATAGCCACTCAACCGAAATTCTAACACTACCTATTGACCTGTTAAATTCTTCCATAAGAGGGATTTGGTGCCACTATTCGAGAGGAATATTTTTGAACCAGTACAATTTTTTTGAACCAGTACCATTTTTTTGAACTGGTTCATTTTTTCAACCCTTCCCTTCCCTCCCCTCCCCTCTACTTACTTTACCACTTACTTTACCACTTACCTTGAGGGCTTAACTTGAGACAGGATCACGAGGAACGCCTGGTAGATGTTGATCCAGTCGATTAACGCACTGCGCCACAGAAGCGCTTGTTGATTTTTACGCTACCGTTTATTCAATAAGTGACTAATCGTCGAACCCAGTCCCTCTCCTTATGATAATTTGTTTCCAGTCTCTTAATTTTATTCGCACATGTGCACTGCTAACAAAATCGAACTTGTACAACACGGACGAAACAGTGCTTGAAATTTGCATTGCCAGAAATCGGCAACATTGTATTAATTCATGGATTGCGTAGCGAAAGAAATATTTTACGCTAAAGTGAATGCTTTAAAAGCAAGAAAGAAAACCAGTGAGTCACTCGTTACGTTATTTATTAATGACAATTTCTTCGACAAGGCCAAAAGGTTCTTAAAAAGGCAAGCCGAACAAGAACTCGTAGCAGAAAATAACGATGCCGAAGCCGAAGGCGAAGACAACAAACTGAACTTGTCCAAAGAAGAAATTATGACAATAAAAAGAAAGAAATGGGCCTAAAGCAATTCAACGATTCTAACGGCAGACAAACAGAAAGTTGTCCCGAAACGGGAATTATTTGATGTCTTAACGCAAGCTCATCAGCACGTCGCTCATCGAGGACGCCAAATAACATCTAAATGGCTCAATGAAAACTATGCTGAAATTAACGTACGCGTTGTGAACATATTCGTCTCACTGTGTCGCCATCACGCCGAACAAAAGCCAATAACAAGTCGAGTTAAGTTAGTGGACAAACCTCTACAACCAAGTAGTTTTTTATCCATAATAGAAATGGATCTAATGGATTTCCGAAACTGCCCATGTGATTGTGATACACCACACACATGGGCACTAAATATCACAGATCATTTTACGAAGTTTGTGTTCGTTGCACCTATTCACAACAAGTCGGCAGACGAAGTGCTACACATATTCACCAACTACTGTTACTCCTATGGATTTCCCAGAAAATTAATAACAGATAATGGCCGGGAATTTGTAAATAAAAAGCTGGAGAATTTTTGTCAAATACATAACATTGAGATAGCACACGGATCTCCGCGCACACCTACCACCCAAGGACTAGTAGAACGATCTAATAAAAGCTGGAAGGAGGATATGAGGGCAACAATCTCCAGTGATCCCAACAAAAATATCCAAAACTGGTGTCAGTATACCCAAGAAGTGGCATACACAAGAAACATAAGTTTCCATCGGGCTATTAAAATTAGCCCATTTGAAGCCGTGTTTGGCATTAAGCCACACAGGGAACAACTTATAACACCAGAAAATGGAAAGCAAGGAGACCCTGCCCAGGAAATACATTGCACAGAAAAACAGCAACAACATACAAGATCACAAAATGAAATTGAGCAAAATCAACAAGAATACAACAAAGAAATGATATCTCAAACCAGAAAAAGAAATGAAAACAAAATAACTTTATATAAAGTGGGAGAAATGGTATCCATCAAAATTGATGAGTGGACAAAACAAGTCCTATGCATCCAAATATTCTACTCGGCAAAATATTATCGATTGAAAATGATTATGCCAGAATCGTAAATCCATATGGAAAAATTGGCACACTTATAGCTTCAACCAGACTATACCCATGCACAGCCACAAATGTCAATCTAGACTATACAAAGGAACTCTCTTTCTCTGCCGCTTGCAAAAAAGCCACCACTTCGATGGAATAAGAATTATTATTAAAATTAAGTAAGCAGGGTTTTCATTAAGATTTGAAGTAGGAGCCGAGGGAAATTGTTATTCACAGACAACAAGTTAAACAATTTAAGCCACTGAACAACACAGAAACATAATATTAATGCTTCGTAAATTTTCCTGTGAATTAATTCAAACCCTAACCCTGCATTTCAAAACACCCTAACCGTCAACAATGGGTGCTCACTAATTTAGGGTTTTTAGAGCTATAGTCACTAAATTTAGATCACTAAACAACACAGAAAAATGCTTCTTCGATGGTCATATGAGCTAATCCAAACCCTACATTGTGTACCTTTAAAACCACCCTAACCATCAACAACAAGTGCTCACTGATTTAGTGTGTTTAGAGCTAGTCACTAATTTAGGACTAAGTCACTTATAATACTTCTTCAATGGTTCTGAGAACTAATCCAAACCATAACCCTGCATTTAACAATACCCTAACCATCAACAATGGGTGGTCACTAATTTAGGGTGTTAGTTGCATAGTTTGCTGTTTATATTCCTCTTAAAAGTACATCACTCCACACAGTAACCGTGTTACCAGTACATTCTAGCTATAAAATAAAATAAAATGTTAACAACACAAACAAGGTGTAAAGGTATTTTTATTCAAAAGTACTTCAGTAGAATGTATTATACTATTTTCTTACATGGAAAGCCTATCATAAACTACAAGTTCACATTTGTAAATAAAATTTGAACTGGTTCAAAAAAAATGGTACTGGTTCAAAAAAATGGTACTGGTTCAAAAAAATGGTACTGGTTCAAACATTTTGAACCAAAGATCAAATTGAACCACAACACTTAATCCAAATTTCCCGCGTTTACGGCGCTGTCCTCTCTCCAGGCCTTTCTCGACCACGGCGTCCTAGACTCGCGTCGCCGTGCTGGATCTTTAGGTCGTTATTGACAATATTCCACCGACCGAGCTCAACAACCTACTTGCACACTTTGTTTTGAAAATACGTAAACGAAACGGCGACGAATTTGAACCAGACACAGTTACCGGTTTTTTCCGCAGTTGTGACCGCTTTCTACGAGAACAGGTAAACAGTACAGTATACTGACTGACAAGCAGTTCTTCAAGGCAAGGGAAGCTTTGGTTAGCAAGCGAAACAACTCCGCCGTTTTGGTAAAGGCCAGAAGTCAAACAAAGATTTTGGTCTTACTACAACACAAATCCAGCATCTGTGGGACGCGAAACAGTTGGGAGACTATTCACCACAATCGCTTTTGCGAACAGTTTGGTTCAATAACACCATCACTATAACAATCTCGCATCAAACGTCTAATCATTGAATGACAGAGAGCCTTCGCTAGTGGTGACGCGCACCTGTGGCGCTTTTACAGACAAGAGTTGCAGTCTACCATAGCCTCAAGGAAACGGAATTACTACTCTGAGAAAGTGAAAAATCTAAAGAAAAATGACACCAAGAAATAGTGGGAAATCGTCAACAAAATGTCAGGTACGTCTAAATCTGTCTCTACCCCTATTAAGCTTGATAAAAACGGAATTCCCTTGTCTGGTGCTAAACTTGCTGATTCAATTCATGATTTTTTCTTATCGGTTGATTCTGATATTCCTCCTTTTGATCTTAACAGTTTCCCTGCTTTTCTTCCCGCCGCTGATCAGTTATCTCTCATCCAACCGCATCACGTTTGTCGTAAATTACTTAATGTCAATTCTTTCAAAGCTCACGGGCCCGATGGTATACCTAATCGTATTCTCAAAGAATTCGCTTATGAACTTGCAGAACCTGTAACAGCCATTTTTAACTTATCTCTCTCCTTAGGCATCGTCCCAACCTCGTGGAAAGACTCTCACATAACTCCTATCCCGAAGACTGTTCCTGTTACTAGCGAAGACGAGCTCCGACCCATAGCCCTAACCAAAGTTCTCGAGGATTTTGTTGTTCGCTGGATGATTGATGATACCAGCGGCGATATTGACTGTCTGAAGGGATCCTCCACTACTTAATGTTTACTAGATATGCTACACAACTGGTTAATGGCACTTGACACTCCTGGGCAGTTTCTCCGGGTTTGCTTTCTCGATTTTTCTAAAGCGTTTGACCGCATTGATCACAATCTCTTGGTGCCTAAACTTCTTGATCTTGGGGTTAGAAGATCTGTGATCCCTTGGATATGCAACTTTCTGTCTAGTCACAGGCAGTCTGTCAAACTCGGCACCGTTGTGTAGCACTGGGCCCCTTCGTATGCTGGCGTTCCTCAAAGAACTAAGCTTGGGCCAATCCTTTTTTAGATTATGGTTAATGAGCTAGCTCTCACTTCTCCTTTACATTCCTCTCATTGGAAATATGTCAATGGCATATCGCTCTCTGAAATTGTGTCTGGACATGGTCCGTCACGTCTTCTACCTGACCTTGACAATATTTCAATCTGGGCTCACAATAACATGAAACTGAACCCGAAAAAAATGCAAGGAAATGGTTATCTTCTTTCTCCGTCAGCAGCCAATTCCCCATCCACTCATGATTGACAATCTACCGATCGAACGCGTATAGTATCTCATAAAGTTCTTGGTTTAACGACCCAACAAGACCTCAAGTGGAACTGCCATGTGGACTCCATGATAAAAAAGACGTCTAAGCGGCTTCACATCCTGCATGTTTTACGCCGTGGCGGAGTATGTCCTTCAGACCTCATTAATATATATTCCGCTCTAATTATGTCTATCCTTGAGTATGGTTTCCCTGTGTGGCATACCAATTTGCTTCCTGTGTTAACGGTTTTGGTACCACTTTGGCGAGTCACGGGCATAGATGGCTGCTTCTGGCGAGATTTTGGCGGACTCAATAGTGGATTGTAGCTCGGCAAATACAGATATCTTACTTTTGTTGGCACAGATAGACTGGAAATTTATCACTGCGTATGCTGATGGGGATAGAATGTAAAATCGATGCGATTTTCGTGAAAAAATCGACCCAAACGTGAGTGGCTTTGAACCCGAGATTTGAAGCTCGTTTCCTACCTTTCATTTCTTCTTTAGTATGAAGAGTAAGGGATTCACAATTCGCCCAAATTCGCTGAAACTACGTACAGACACAGCCAAGACACAGATCATAGACACCAGGTAAGTTTTATTCACTTTATTACAGTATATTTATCGAAAAACCAGATTAAAAAATTCCCATACAAACCCTTATAAATCAAATTTACATAAACAGAGCTTGACCTCCCTGTGGAATGATCTGAGATCGGGTACCGATGAAAGAAAGGAGGCCTCACTAGATGATCCCAGGTTCAATTTTCGGATGCAATGGTTTGGCTTTTTTCGAGCGCCATAAAACAACATTAACTTGTTTTGCTCCAAATTCTATTTCTAATATACTTTCGTTGTCTAAATTAGTTTTCTTCGAGAGACTGGAGCAGCAATTCAAATAGAATAAAAGTTACCCGAATAACGGGATTGATTCATCTTGTGATGTCACAATGAAAACCTACGGGATTCTGTTGTAGTTCTCTAGGGAGGGAGTTGATTCATCTTATGACGTCACAGGTTCCATGAAAACTAAGCAAAATTGGGGTTTAAATGCAGGAAATGTTACAAATCTGCAAGATAAATATTTTTTGTGAGAAACAAACACAATATTTAGTACAATATATATATTTTTTATTTTTTTGGCATGATACTTGCACTTTAACCACGAGTACAGTGGGAAAATGTGAAATTACCGAAACTATACTTGTATTTTTTTAATAATAATAATTGAATAAATCAATCAATATGAATGAACAAGAAGAGAGATCTGGAGAGAAAAGCGGACAGTCCAGTGCTGGTGTGTAATAAATTCAATCATGTATCTTTCTGTTTGTTACGTGTATGTGACAGCAATCTGGTAAGCTGGGGAACTTTAGTCTTTAGATATACATGTATTGTGTGTTTGTTACTTCATTAATAACGGCTTAAAAGCCACTTCATCTCCAGTTTAGCTAGGCACTAATAAGACCTGGGAGTTTCTCTGGTATTTTCTCGATAAAACAATACAACTAGCAGAATTGAAAGCTGTTCCAACGTGGGGAAAAACACGGTTGAAATTCAAGTAGATATGTAATGTTGCGTCCTGTGCATGCTGAAATGGACTACCTGCCAATCGCTTTGAAATGTGAACTTTTCTCATTTCCTTTTAGTTCACCACTCATACTCCATTGATATATGCGTATTTGACAACTGTCCCAGGTTGTGCAGGAGTCAGACCCTGGATTTCAATAATGTCCTTCATCACGCATGGTCGTGAAAATGTCCCACATGTTTTACTTATCATTGTATTATTATATGTTTCTGTCCCGAAATTCCCATTTTTCATTGCAGAGATAAACGACACAATATTTTCTTCAAATTCGATATTGTGTGCTGCAATTAAATTCCAAATTCTACTGCATATTGTTTGTGTTCTAAGGGAGAATTTAGAACTTGAACACAAGTTACCAATACACTGTTGTTGCACGGACCCTTTCAAATGATCCATTAGAGAAATACTGATAATATAAAAACAAATTCTAAAATACCTTGTTGCTAATAAATAAGATGAAACTAAATGGATGAATGGGACCATTGGTTTAAAACGTGTTTGTACTGACCAGGCTAGCGCTTCTTCCGAAAGACGAAAGAGAAAGCCAAGTGGAAAGAAAATTGACTCCTCCAAAGATGTAGGTGAAATTAGGTCAGCTAATATTTTTTATACTCCACCCTAAAAAAATAAAACAGAAAGAGGAATGTAGCCCCTAGACCTAAAGAAACTGGTAATACCAATGTTATTTCTGCTGCTCAAAACAATATGGTAACTGAGGTTCTTCAAAAGAGGGCTGCACACCTAGAGCCTCTATCAAGTGGAGCTGATGGTGCACCTAAGCAGCCAATTAACGTTACCATATGTAAAAACCCCAAAGTCAACACCAGTTCCACACACCACACTAACAACTGCAGCATGTCACACTCTGCCACAAGTTCTAGATCAGCCACAAAAGTCAAGGCATCGTATGTCATTTACTGATCAGCTTGCTACAGCTCCCTCAGCGTCATACATTGGCCAGTTTGGAACACCATCCCCCACTTCTGCTGATCTGCATGAGCTCCACCACTTGCAGAATCCATCTCATCCAGTGGTATCAAAACCTGTGCCACAAGCTACTTCATCTCCTGAGAGTTCCACAGTGCCTCTGCATTTTCTGCCATAACAGCTGAATTGCAGGAATGCTCCCATTTTGCATGCATGCTTGACGTTGAAATCATGCAGTTGGAGGGATCAGCAAACTACAAGCCTTATTCAAACACACAACCTTTCACATAGACCCTCCCAGCTATGATTTAATGCCTTCATCATGCACAGCATGCCTTCCAATTTTGCATGACTTAATAAAACATGTGCAGCAGCTTGAAAGTGAGAAAGCAAGAAGAGGAATGAGAAGGTGTGTACAGTATACAGTATATTCATGTGAACTCTTTACTGAGCTTGTAATATATATTTACATGCAATTGTGCACAATCTGTTGTTGCAGGGATTTTTCCCTCCCCCTGCATGCAATGGATTTCATACCTCAAATTATGTATACATTTCGTATGCATATATAATACATTAATACAGTATGTCAATTGGCTGTGAAAGTCATGCAGTCATATTATATTTTAGGAGATTGGTACAAGAACAATTTGCCAATGTGACTTAATTGATAAAATTAAGGCAGTCAGTTGTTTTATTCACTGGAGAATTTCGAACTTAATTGATCAAAGTTGATTACTTAAATACTGTGTTCTTGCATGGGCCCTTTCATTTGTGTAGGTACAGTGTATTATCGTGTATCAGTCATATTATTCATATTGATGACATACACTTTTCTAACTCCTTCAAATATATACACATGTAGATGAGGATCGATGAAAGTACTGCTGCAGGTGTAGATGCAGATGCAAGCACCAACACCCAGTTAGAAAAGGTTGAATTGTCCAATGGTTTGTGCAGATATTAAATGTATATGGGTCGCATCACGCTAAAAGGGCCCGTGAATTGTCCAATGGTTTGTGCAGATATTAAATGTATATGGGTCGCATCACGCTAAAATGGCCCGGACGACATAATGTGATTTCGAGTAATTTTAAAGACAACAGAAGGAAATGGCGGGCAGCCATGACTGGGTTTCTGAAGTTTATTTGAACACATGTGAAGAGCGATTTCAGTTTTATAACTTTGTCTGATGTTAACCAAATATCAAACTTTCCAAATAATATAAATTCGAAAAATATGTCATACGGGCCCTTTTTGCGTAACGCAGCACATATATATAATAATAATTATATGCATGGTATCCCAAATTACAGCAGTACAGTATAACAATTTCCTATATATAGCAATTTGCATACCTATATACTACTGCTTCATTATTATTATTTTAAAATTGGATCAATTATATTATAGGAACAACTCAACAGTATGGTGGCAAATCTTTGCGATGCCAAACTTGCCACAGAAAAACTTGGCAAGAAACTCTACAGTGAGGGTGAACTTGGGACATCCTCAGTGACAGGATTTAATCAAACCGTTTGAAAACAGACCTGGCCTAAGTCCCCAAAGACGTTCTGTTATTTAAGGTGATAACTGATATCTATAGATGTTGATGTTTTTAACCTGTGCTGCTAAATTAATGACAAGATACCAACTTGTCTAAAACTACACAAATCTCAACAACCTGCAAACCTGATGTTGTGACATTTAATATTTCAATGGATAGATAACTAATTACGCTGAGATACATGGTTAATATTGATCAATTGGCCCCGGTTGTTCGAAGCCCGATTAAGCTAATCCAGGATTAAATTTCCCTAACCCATGATTAAAATTTAACCCAAGATTAATTTCTGTTTCTCGAAGGCTGATTAGCGCTAATCCAGGATTAATCCATGGGTTAAATTTAATTCACTTAGCGAGGTGGATTGAATTGCTAATCGGCCGATTAAGTCAAACAAAATGGCGGATGACTTGCTGGGTTTGGGTTTTATTGGAGGTTTTCGTTTTATTGGAAGGACGGAGAGACGCTTTAGGCTACAAGAAGGGCTGCTAGAAAATTTTACAGAGGAGGAGATTATGGCTCGATACAGATTTGGGAGGGAATCGATAGAGTTTTTGACACATCTTCTATTGGAGGATCTCCAGCGACAAACTGCTCGTAACCATGCCTTGCAGCCGGTTGTTCAAGTCCTCATAGCTCTTCGTTTCTTTGCAAGCGGCAGTTGTCTGCAAGTCATTGGAGATACCTTTGGGCTTCATAGGTGCACTGTATTGCGAATAGTTTCCGATGCTTCGTCTGCACTTGCAAGAAAGCAAAACCAGTTTATTCTGTGGCCATCCACCGCTGTACAAATTCAGCAAATCAAGGAAGCATTTTACGAGAAAGGTGGCTTTCCCGGTAATATTGGATGTGTGGACGGTAGTCACATCAGGATACAGGGGCCAAGTGAGAACGAAAATGACTTCGTTAATTGGAAAGGCTTTCACTCCATCAATGTTCAAGTGACATGTGACCACAAAGGTAAGATTTGAAACATAATTTGTTGTCATCATTAAATGGACGTACACATATCGGAAACATAGGACTAGTTTATATTAATCGAGCTATCCTTTCTATAAAATTCGCATGGTACAGTCAATATTTATTTGAAACTTATATTGTGTGATTAGTTATATTCCTAAACTATTCAGCATTTTCTTACTCACTTTGTTTACATTTTGAAGCCATTACACTGTTCGCAGCGCGCGCGACACGGGTAGCGCGATGTGTTTTAGGTGGGAAAAAGTCGGTTTCTCTACAGGTAGTCCAAACATTGCAAACCAAATGGCAATATCATTAGACTGACGGCGAACAGTTTTTCTCCATCTTTATCAGTATCATTCTATTGGCGGAGGAAGAAACTAGAAAATCTCCATCATCATAATTTAGTTAGTGATAATTTCAAAGTAAATTTGGCAGTGTTGGTCATGTTGGTCAGCGGTCGCCAGCACCAATATATGTATTGGGCCCCCTGTGTTGTAGTTGTTGGGTCCGCCATATTGGAATCGAATAAACAAGTTGTTATCCCAAGTTCAGGCTCTAGACTGCAGCGGGTGCAAAACATAAACTATGTTCTAGACTGCAAGCTTTATAAGCACGTCTCTCTTTTTTTGTGTGAAATCAGAATGAAACCAGAGAAGGCCTACATGTTAACTGGTGCATGTGGAGTGCTTCATAACGTGGACGAGAAGATGGAAAGGCAATCAGGGATCACATTTGCAATACCTTTTTCTGAAGCTTCTCAGTGCTCGTAGAAATGTTGCATAGAATTAAGCATTACTGCATGACTACTCTAACAGAATGAAAACAAACGTGTGGTTATTTGATCCAATCAGTGTTCAGTAAATAGAATAGCATTTCAACTTGCTTGAGCTGTTGTTCCAGTAATTTGGTGGACTAGTTTTGAAACCAAACTTCTTGAATGAAGAAAATCACATGGCGGATATGGTGGCGGATTTGTAAAGTGGGAATGCTTTATTTTTCTTTTGCAATGTATTTAGTTATCGTTGTCTAAGTGGCCCTAGTTACGGTAGTCACACTGTACAGTTTCTTTTTACATCTAAAAATGTGGGGTATTAAAGTGCATAATATAATAGCTCCCATCTTTTTATCATTAGTATTGATTGTGTCTATGAGTTATAAAGGTGTGTAATTCTAGTGTTATATGTGCTAATTATGTGATGTCATGGGAGGCTTCTATCATTTATAATACAAAAACATGCTGGGGTTATAAATAACGTTTTATGCACATCCATGTTATATGGAGCTAATTAATACATTTGTATCTCAGTAATTTTACCAAACATTTTGTATGAATCAGAAAGTTTAATTAACAAGGAGAAAGAAATGACAGTGAAATGGCCTCTTATGACATCACATACATTTAATTACCTTATTCAAAATATAAACTCCTATAACTCATAGAGGCAACACTCAAATATATGTTTGAGTGTTGCAAATATTTATTTTTCCAGTCCATTCACCTATTCACTTCATGTAAAATCAATATTAATTATAAAGAAATGTGCAAAGGTAAGCTAATGTCTGATGGACTGATGGTAGATTCAACGTACATGCATACCAAGCTATTAAACGAATTAATGAAATAAATAACTGTTTTCCTGCTCTTTGCTAACCGGTGGTGCATGCGACTCAACATACCATCTTCTGGCGGGAAACAGTTGAATTATCTCCCATGCGGGAGACACTGTGTATTGTCCACTGTCACGTGACCCAGGATTAACCAATAGGAGAGTGCTTTGGGTCCTGAGAAATCCTTGCTATACAACGATGTGCATTATTACTTGCATCCACATGTAGCTATTACTGTTGTTATCCAGAAACTAAAATAATAAAGCATCATGCTATTTGGTTGACTCAGTCTCCAAAGGTAACCAAAATATATTGAGCAGTAATAAATAAGATCCAGCCAGTCTACACACTCAACTGTCTAATAAGATATATGTACAGTGTATAGCTGATGAGCCAAAAATATCACATACAAATCATGCTGTTAATTGTTTATAATATCACATAAGAAAATTCTGCACTTTTAATGAAGTTTTTAAAAGCATTAATATTTTAACCATAGATTTTGTGTTTTGCTTTTATCTACAGAAATTTCTGGAATTATTAAGCTGCACCGAAAAAACGTGGTCAGTAGGTGGTCGGCCAACCACCTGCCGACCATCTACCATCCACCTGCCGACCACCTACCAACCACTTTCTTTCGGTGCAGCTTGTTCAATAATTCCGAAATTTCCTCTGGCAAAATTTTCTCTGCCAATTTTGAACTATCACTCCTATCACGCCACTAACTTTGCTGAAACACCACTCCTATTAGTCAACCAAATTGCAGGATTTTCTTAGATCATATTACAAATGTAAATGTTTTGCTGTCATTATGGCTTGTTCAGTATTACGCAACAATGTAATATTAAGGAAAGTTAACACATGTAGCTCATACCAAAACAAGCGATCAAAACTTGCCACTGCATACTCCAGATAATACCGGTTGCTACCTTTCTTTAAACAAATACCATCTTTATTCACAGCACTGAATACACTGTAGTTTACGACTCTTATTTTACATACCTATTTGCTACTATGCAGACTTTTGAAAATTAATTGCTGCATTGAAGTAAAAATAGATACTGTTGCAAAGAGAAAGTCAGTGTTAGCTGTTTTTATTTTCATATATTTCTCCTGCCAAATTGAAGTAACATGAATAATTTAGCCTCAATATATAATTTACTCCCTTAAAGGCTCTTCCTGATTAAATTAGTTATATTTACAAGAAACTATGTTACCAGTAGTTGTTGAATGTTTCTTTCAATGGAAAGTCTTTGGCACATTTATCACTTGATAAATAGTATATAAATTAGCTATCGTTCCTTGAGATATTGCACAAGCCTGTTGTTAACCATGTCTGATGGATGTAAACACCACTAGAAATTCTGCTAAAGAAATGGTAAACAAGACAATGTAAGTCCAAATGAGATTTCTTAATACAGAGTTTGAGATAAAATGTTACTTAATTGAGGCATATGCTTGAAAACAAATAGGTAAGAATAGAAAAAGCTGACTTTTGCTGTGCTGGACAACATTTGGCTGTGTCGCAAGTTGTGTTTGCACTAAATAAAAGGTAACTTATTGACATTTTGTAGGCTCTTGCTGTTGAACATCCTTACTACTATAGTGACAGCCATGCCCCCCTTATAGTATGCACGAAACCTATGACCCCCCCAGTTGCCACGCCCAAGAATCTAAGCCCCTCAAATTGCCATGCCCAAAATATATGACCACACCCTTGTACGACTGATGTATTGTAATATGACGTACGTAAGATAATATATTCTTGTATTCTGTTTTCTATTTTCTATTGTTTGTTAAGTTTTATTAATATATTTATAATGCAAATCTCGTTCTCAGGCCATCCAACTATACCGAGTTTTTATTTCACTTTTTCACACAACCACAACCATCAGGAAATAAACATGAACCGTCTCACGATCATTAGGAAGTTCCATTCAACTCCCGTAGATCAACGTCCACTTTGGGAATTTGAGGTCCTGGAAACTGGAGAAACATTTGCGAGCCTTACTGCAGATATTTCATCAACCTTTGCAAACTACGTGCGAGAGAAAGACGTAGAAGAGGATGTACTTGCCGCTTTGGGAAGTTCCGAGTCTTTGAACATGAGTTTGCAGATACCTGAACCCTGTTCCAGCGCAACGGAGAACGAACCTCAACGTACATTCAGACAAGAGATTGGGAACATTTTCATCCAATCCTATGCTCGAGTTCTCGTTGACATTATATCATGATAAAGTGTCCGAAGACTACTGCAATGCTGATCAAATACAACGCTTGTCGAGGTTTATACGATATTTCGGCTGGCCAGTACCAACCTTCTTCAGGTTTATTTTACAGTGGAGGTCACAAATGGATACAAGATCTGATCAAGATCTGTTTTTTGATCCAACGTCTGGCAGGATTGATTGTACACGGTTTTTGCTGTGGTTTTCTAAATTATATAGACATTATATCGGTTGTGGTGAGGGACGACTGTGATGGCTGCCGTGTTGATCACCCCTCTCAAACCCGCCATGACTGTCTGATGTTGGATAATGACATCAGAGTATATCGTTACCTCACAGTTGCAACCCTGAAATTAAGAAATATTCTACAATTCAACTATTTCACTTGACGTACTATAGAACCAATATTAATGCTTTTATAGGCACTATATTATAACCAACACTTGATGAAATTAACACAGCACAAAAAAGGAATTAATTTATAAATTATTATAAAAATAGCTGCTAATGCTGACAGATGTTTGTTATATATGGGACATGTCGCAAGGGCCTGGACAGCATAAAGTACAATGTATAATTGCACTTTAGAACTGCATTACGACTACTGTCCCATTGTGTAACCAACATGAAATGCTAATTTAATCATAAAATTGACAAGTGAAATTGAAGACAAAATTAACCATATTTTTACACAGGGGTTGATCACGATTATAGCATTTTTTACAAAAAGTAATCATCGTTATCCCTTTGACGCCTGACTACAGCCATGAAGCATGTAACTGGCTTAAAAGGTCAGCAGTGCATAATGAACTAGCTATTGGCTAGCCAAATTTGAACTGAGGGGGGGGGGGGGGGGGGTTGAGCTAGCACTCAGGTTTTCATCAAATGTTATTCTTACATACAAAATGATAATTGACTTCATACATACATCGCAATCATCCCCTATGATAGGATTCCTAATTTTAGTGGTCATTTAGTAATCTGGCCTTTGCTTCAAAATCACATAAATTTCACACAAGTCGTGATTTTTGTTGTCAATTTTAAGAATGAAACGTAGCGCCCCATGTCAAGTTCATTTATAATACAGGGTGCTTGACTTTTAACCCATTCGATGATAAGAGTACGGAAGAATACTTGATCCTGATACTAATTTTGCATTCTCATCCTCCAAATGTGACTATTATATTGAAAATCAGTTGAGTGATGTCATATTTAAGAATGAAACAAATGCTGAGTTTTCACTCATGCATTTAAATGTCCCAAGTCTTTATGGAAATTTCGATCGGTTTACTCAGCGATTGGCGTCTCTGAAACTTGGCTACATGATAGTAATCCCGACTTGGTAGACATTTATATTTATAAGTTTATTTCAACCAATAGAACGTCAAGATCTGGAGGTGGAGTTGGACTTAACTTACGGGAAGATCTAAATTCTAAAATAAGAACCGACCTATGCTATTCTAACAATGTCCTAGAATCAGTTTTTGCTGAGATTGAAATTCCTAATGGGAAAAAACCTAATTATTGGCACAATTTATCGCCCCCCGACCCCAAATTTGAATGAATTCATGGAATGTGTTCAGCAATTACTAGCTTGTGTCTCTAAAGAAAACAAATTGTATTACGTAATAGGAGATTTTAATTTAGACCTTGTAAAGTATGATCAACACTCCGCTACAAGTACATTCATTGACATCATGTTCTCCCACATGCTTTTTCCCTTAATTACAAGGCCGGCGCGACTTACATCGCATAGCGCCACGCTTATTGACAATATATTTACGAACAATATTTCAGCTCGTTCTAACAACTGCCTCATCATTAACGATCTGTCGGATCACTTACCAGTCTTTTCACTCACTTACAATGACAGTATCCACAAGTCATCTAAAATCAAGGATCGTGTCCTTATTCGCGATTCTAACATTCAAAACATGGATGCCTTTAACAATCTTTTACGGAAATACAACTGCGATCATTTAACCTATACCAACGTTGATACAGCTTACGATGCATTTCGTTGTACATATACTGAGTTCTACAATAAGAGTTTTCCTATCAAAGTTCTCAAAGATAAAAAAAATAAACATTTCGGAATCCCTGGCTGAGTAAAGGCCTTACCAAATCAATTAACAAGAAAGCGAAACTTTATAAACAATATCTAAATAATCCAGACACAGATCGGGAAAGTAAATATAAAACATATAAGAATAAATTAAACTATGTGATCAGACTTGCAAAAAGAATTTATTATGACACTAAACTAGAAAAGGCTAAGACCAATTTGAAAGAAACCTGGGAAGTTTTAAATGAAGCAATCAATAAACGAAAAAGCAAATTGGCTTATCCAACTCAATTTATAAACAATGGTAGAACGATTACAAACCCTGCTGAGATTGCAAACTGTTTTTGTGATTATTTCACAAACATTGGTCCTAATCTCTCTAATAAAATCAAATACCTCTAATAAAAGCAAATACCTCGCATAAGGATGCGCTAACTGGTTCGTATCCCGAGACTCTTTGTCTGAAAGAAGTGACCTCTGAAGAACCCCAAGACATAATAAAAACACTTAATATTAATTAAGGCTTCAGGATATGACAATATACCTATCAAAATTATTAACCATTCCTTTAATTACATTTCGCAACCTCTTGTAAGTATAATCAACTTGTCACTAAAAACTGGTTCTTTCCCAAACTCTCTAAAAACAGCTAAAGTTATTCCAATATTCAAAGCGGACGATCCGGAATGTTTTTCCAACTATAGACCGATCTCCATTCTTCCGGCCTTTTCTAAATTATTTGAGAGAATCACGTATAATCGGCTGATTGAATTTTTAAATAATCACAATGTATTGTTCGAGAATCAGTTTGGATTCCGCAAAAATCATTCAACTGCGCTAGCCCTAGTCCGTTTGATAAAGCATATTGCAACGTCATTAGATCGAAATGAGATTACTGTGGGAATTTGTCTTGACCTATCTAAAGCGTTCGACACAATTAACCATCAAATATTATTTGATAAACTTAAGCATTATGGTATTCGCGGTGTGGCTTTTGACTGGCTTGTGAGCTACCTGACAAACCGAAAACAATTTGTCCAATTTGGTCAAGCCAGCTCTCACTATCAGTCTATTGTTTGCGGGGTTCGTCAGGGGTCTATATTCGGTCCACTATTGTTCATTATTTACATCAATGATCTTCCAAATGTGTCTACTCTGACTCAGTCGCTAGTCTTTGCCGATGACACAAGCATTTTTTGTTCCCAAAAAGACCCTAACCAGTTAATAAATATTATGAATAATGAACTTGTGAAAATTATGGACTGGTTTAAAGCAAATAAACTATCATTAAACGTATCTAAAACAAATTATATGATTTTTCACCCTATCTGTTATTACAAATACCACTATAAAAATGTCTTAACTTCAATGTAGTCCTGACTCGTTTTGTGGGATGTCACCATGTACCCACAGCCCGAATGGGCTACGAGTCAATAGCCCATGAGGAGGGCGACAGGTCTAATTGTTTTAGTATAAACTAACTTGTCGGACAGTAGAAAATAATAGAAAGAAACAAACTGGAGTTGAAAAACATTATTCGTGAAAATGCGTGCGTTTTTTCTCTACCATGGGCTATCACAAATAGACCTATAGTAGGGTATACGACGCCAATTCGTTATAGCCCACTAGTTGGTTTATACTAAATTAACATATAACATAACCACTTTATCTCTAAAGTCGCACCACATACAGGCTTGCAGTGCTGTTGGACCTGCAGAGTTGAATGCCTTTGCAAATCCTGGGTAGTGAAGAACAAAGTTCAACGAGGAAGCTTTGAAAGGAAAAGATTCCTTTCTGAAGGCATCATAAAAACTAGCTCCTGTAAGACTCAGAAGTTCATCTACAACAACCTCTAGATATGGGTCCAGGGACTTTGGTTCAACTCCACCATCTTGGGCTGGTATTATGCCTGCAAGCATAATATTACTAAACAAACTACGCACATGTTGAGGTAAATTTAGATTGCTTAGCATTATTGGCCACATTGAGTATGACACTTTATTGGAGCTAAAAGGGTTTACTCCATCTGTTGATAGTTGCATCAGGATACCTCTTGGATCACCACCACAAAACCCACTCTCAGAGAAGGCATGTGTCCACACACGACTACCATGTATGTCATTGACGACAGTACTGTTACTGTCTGGGACAATGTGGCTTTGAAGAACCTCGGAAATGGTTGCATTGCCATACATACGCTTCCAGCGAGGATCCAGGGGGTAATACACAAATTTCCTTACATGCTGTTTGTTAGTCGTGTATCGAGCAGCTCTACACACTGGACAATCTTTCCGCTTGGAGTAGTCGTATCTTTCCATCTTGTGATAAAGAATGCAGTCATTTCTACGTGCATGGTAAGTTATGAGGTCAAATAAAAACGGGTTAATAAAGCTATGGGCATCTTTATAAGATCCTGGAAGATTGTTAGGTGTTAGCAAAATATTCTTGTTAAATGCCAAAAGGCTGGACCAAGCACTTTTGCTAACCGCCGGGACCTCCGTAAACCATGAAAAATAGCCTGCAAGAGTTTGAAGAACGGTAACAGGACTTCCATCGTAAACGGTATAGGCTACTGTTAACTTCTTCATCTTCATCCATGTCACTACTCAATCCATTCAATGAAAAGGAATTCGAAGTGTCACTTATTAAAACACTGTCGTCTTTCAACACAATGCCTTCGTATATTAACGATCCTGTGTTGGAAGGTTTGGTTCTTCAGCTTCTGATTCTAAGTGATCGTCAATACTCTTGATTTCTTGATTGGTCTCCGACTCCGAATATAAATGGGAAACGTCGGCAATGCTTGGTATTTCATTCTCACTCTCGGATGAAGAACTGTTTATGTAAGAGCGTTGACGTTTCCCACCTAATGTAGAAGAAGCACGTTGTGGACTGTCTCCGTCGGACTCTTTGTGTGACTCATGGAACTCATGATCATAGTCCGAGGCTGATGAAGAACTGGTAATAATTTCCAATTCGCAACGGCCAAACATTTTCAAATGTCGACTTATAACTGCAGAAGACTGGGTAATTGTTCCTTTACATGTAGTGCAGGAGCAATATCGGTTAATTCTTCTTTTCTTCTTAGATAAACGATTCCTTTCAAGTAAATGCTGCCTTGAAAACCGCATCGGTTCACTTGTTCAACATGTACAGGATTATGTTTATGAGCCCGCAATACGCGCGCATGCTCGTGACAACACAACATGTACAAATAAATCGTGTGCAATTGCCATATATGGTCAGTAATATCTTTACAGATCAATATCTATAATATCTTTACATTGGACTTTCACATCAAATACGTTGATCGAAGTCCAATGTAATAGGATCCGTAAATTCAATAAACTTTGAAAAAAGGCGCGCAAAAGCAAGGTAGAAGGCTGCTATATTTTGTTTGCTTGATTATTAGATTCGTAATAGAAGGTTATTATATACTCTTTCGGGAATGGAAACGAGCAGGATGTTTTGACTTTCCTTCGGAAGAACCCTGAATTGATAAAAACCTTGTTGGCTTTACAAGAGAGCACTGCTACTAGTTCTAGTCCCGGTTCTAGTACATGTACGGGCGTTAGATGTACAAGTACCCAAATACAGTCTTCGTCGCCAACGACAGGTCTATCTACCATTACCAATGACGATATAGATGTTGCCTCCAACTCCAAGGAGCCCCCAAAAGCGAAGTACACAGCATATGAGCTTCTTTCGAAGAGATTGAGGAAAGGGAAAGCGACTGCAGCTCATCAAACATTAAGGGCAAAAACGTTAAAATGTCTACTTCTAGTAATAGAGCTTTGAATAACTTATTAATATAAAACGGACCCTTATGCCAAACGTTATGGCCTTAAATCAAGTTACCTTAATTTGAACTCAGAACTTCTACTTGAGTTTAGCTATTTTTAGGGTGGTCGATCTTTTCGATTTCACCAATAGTCAGTACATTGATGGTACGTACGGTGTTGCCAACTATGTATAAATAAAGAAGATATCGAAAGGGCGGGAAATATTAGATGGGTCTATGCATATATATGGATGTATATGATTGTTCATAAAAGCCAAAACGTTTCTTATATCTTTAAACTTTAGAAGACACTCAAAATAATTCGTGATTGAGCATTCGTTATTACAATATACATCGAAGTAGGATTACAAGGAATTAAAATAAATTTAGGCCATCCCAATAAAATGTTTCGTTTACCGATGGTCGGTGGGGAAAAAAACGGTAAAAAAACGTTAGGGGGTCTGGAACCAAGTCGGTTTGAAGACTTGGGTAAATAATGTTATGTATTCCTCAACCACTTTTCCTTTACTAGCACCTGAGTTGTGGATTGACAATTTGAACGAGAAGGCCAGAAACTAAAACGAGAGAACTCGTTAAAGAGGCGTCTTAAATTTTTATTTTATTTTAACTTTTTCAAAAAAATTGGGGTTGGTCTCTTTTGGCTTTTCCAAAAAAGAGTTAAGTTAAGTAAAATTTAACAGTGCACTCACTCAGTGGACATACTTCAAGTTGCATCGTATCCTTGCACCTAAATATATTTCACGTAAACTTATTAAGACTAGTATAATTATACCTAATTTCAATGAAGTTATTATTTTTGTATTTGGTCAAAGCAAAATATTTAATATGGCTTTGTTATTATATACAGTCCAACCTCATGACTAGCTAACGGACACCTCCAACAGCAAAATGGAAATAAAATTGCTTTATGAACATGCATGTATGGGCTTTCGATAGAATTTAGGAATATTTTACATGATATTGCTAACCCTGTATAACAATAATGAACTTGACACTGATCTGCGGTACACTAGCTAGGAGTGTAGATACCATTGCTTAATCACAAGACTTAGATAGTGCTGGTATACATGTAGATACATATATATAAGACATGCAAATCATCGTAAAATTATTACTGGAATATACAAAACTGAAGTTTACTGATTATTATATTTTAATATACACATTTGTTACCATATAAGAGCATTTACTAGGAGATAAGGGGTGTGGGAAAATCCTCCCATGATGAAAGCTATACCGGAAAAGAAGTCGGAGAAGATAATTGACAAGGTACATGTACTATAGCTATGTATAGTACTAATTAAGTAGCTAGTAACCCATTAAAGATAATTTTAAAGATATGCTACATTTCTACAAACCATGCAGGCATATATAAGTATATGTACTGTAGCTTATAGATAATTGCTTCAATTTTAACCTTCAGGTTACAACAGCACTTCCACACCTGGGATGTCATACTAAAGAAATACGTAAACTACTCTCACAGAGCTTGATATACAGAAGGAACCAGCTAAACAATACAAAGTACTGGAAGCGTGCAAAAACGGTAAAGTATTTTTCTTTAACATTGACTTAAAACTTCTATTACAGACTCTATACAAGTACATGTCAGGGTACAATTTGATGGCCTACAAATAACAAAAAGTAGGCCAAAAAAAGTAAGATTACATAGAAATACAACTAAAATGGGATTAGGAGCACTTTATAATTAAGTTCCCATATCAGGGCCTCTGACAGGATGCGGTGATGCGGTGATGCGGAACCGCATAATTCGGTAAAATCCGCATCTTCCGCACTTTCCGAGCATTTTCCGCATAAACAGGGAAAATTTGTTCAACATCAATAATAAAAGAGCTAAATACCTTCTTTACAAAAGTTAAAGCCGGAGATGTGCATATTTTTAGCGTTTTTTCTTCACATATTGACGATAACACATCTACTTCGTTCGCATTACGATTTCCCTCATGCAAAAGCCTCCAGGCGTTCCTTGTATCTTTTAGAGATAAGCCTGGATACGAGTTTGATTCTAACGCGGGTTTCTATTGGACAAAAAGATTTTTCATTTTAGCCAATCGTAGTTGCAGATAAAGAAAACTCTATTTTTTAAATGTTTTTTTTCGCGGAAAAACTCTGTCTTTTCTTGTTTTCATCGTTAAATATGGATAAATTTGTTATTAAGAAGAAAGATCCCCACCTAGCTGTTAATGTAACAGCAAAAGATAGCTATTAAATATCCTCCAGGAACCTTCCACGCGGATAAGAATCTGCTATTCTGTTCTTCGTGCAACATCGTTGTTGACCATGTCAGGAAATCTGTCATCGAAAGGCATCTCGAATCAGCCACACACAAGGAGAAGCTCAAACAAACCACGAGAAATGGTAAGCAGCAAACGATAAAAACTGCTTTTGAGTGTAAAACTGAACCCCAAGCCGAAAAAATCAAAATTTGCCACGAATGGATCAAAGTTTGTTCATCTGCTAACGTCCCACTTAACAAGTCGGACAATACAATCATGAGAAAATTCCTTCAAACTCGAGTGGTTAATGGAGGCGCAATTCCTAAGGCGTCGCAGCTCCGAGAATATTACCTTTTTGATGTTTATCAAGTTGGAAAAGCTGAGCTCAAAAAGATGGTCAGTGGCAAGGAAGTAGCGTTAATTGTTGACGAGCTTAGTGATGACGAGGGAAGGTATGTCCTTGACATTATGGCAGTTTTGATGGACTTTGACGAGCTCTCCCCTTCTGGAAATTCTGTGGCGTACTTATTGGATTCGCATTTTTTAAGTGCGACTAACAATAAAACGGTGTCCCAGGCTACCGTGAGAACTGTGCATGACTATGGTATTGACTACGACAGTGTGCGTGTATTCAATTCGGACAACGTAGGGTACATGAAAAAGGCATTCAATGACACCTTATCATGCCTGTTTCCCCTGTATGTCCACATTACATGCCACAGTCACGTTGTAAATCTGGTGGCCTCCGATTTCAAAAAATGTTTCAAAGAAGTGAATGAATTCGTCAAGTGTTTCAGGAATCTGTTCTTCAAACCAAGTGGCAGGAAGAGCAGATTTTTAAACTTCCTACAGGATGCACTTCAAAAACAAGATGGAGCTCGAGTACGAGTCACAATGCCACCTAATCCAACTACAAAAAGTTGGAGTGCATGGTTTGACTCTGTGCTTTATCATGCAGATCACTACTTCCTTTTTGAGGACTTTATCCAAGATGAACTTGAGCGAGGTAGAAACGTTGCTTGCAGTTCTCTTGTTCGACTTGAAGAAATGTATAGTGATCATAGCTTTATGAAGAAGCTTGGGGCTCATTTGGCGTTTTTAAAGGAGAAGGCCCCTACCCTTAGAGTGTACATTAATTACTTCCAGCAACAGCTACCACACGTCACTCAGGCACATGACAAGATGGAGAGTCTCATGTACTTTCTAGAGCAGAATACTCAGTTGACAGAAGACGACCTCGAATTTTGTTTTAAAGGAAATGACTTTCGTTGTGAAGAAAGAAAGGAACTGGTTCTTCTCGCGAATTCAGCCTTCACTGCTGCACAACAGAAGTTAAAAAAATATGTCGTAGAAGGTGCTCAGCCAGCCGTTGATTTTCTTGAGCAGATTCGAGTACTTGATCCAAGAAAAATTATTAATGCAGAAGGGAGATACGACGCAATTGATAGCATCCCAGGATTTGAGGCAGTCTCTAGAATCGAATGGGATCTCTACGTAAACCATATAGGTCCTGCAGCTGTCAAAAGGAGCAAAGATAGTGAACTAGATTTAGTCCTGTTTTGGAAGTCGAATGCAGCTGACCTTCCAGAGCTCTATAAGTTGGCTTCATGCTATTGCACGACCACGATAGGCTCCTACGACGTAGAACGAGCATTTTCTGCATACAGTGAGATTCTTGACAACAAGCGGCGATCTCTCGATCAAAGCACAATCAAGGCTCTGCACTTTTTGAACTGGAATCTTAGAGTTAAGTCCTCATTGGAACAGGAAATGGATCAACAAACAAAAGCATCATCGGCACCCGTTGTAAAAAAGCAAGCACTGCCTGTTACTCCAAAGCAAGCTACTGAAAAGCAGGTTCTAAAAAACATCCCCAAAGTACCAAAAGAACAGATGCAACAAACCAATGCAACCACGCTGAAACAGCGCAGCACTGAAGACGTGGAAGTAACAAACAGAAGGGATAATCAAAAGGGACCCAAACGTAAAACCTGTGATAACAGTAACATCTGTAATTCTGTGAAAAAAAGGAAGGAATCAAATGGAAAGGATTTTAGGGCCTCCCTAAACACTGCCTGTGCTAAATCATCCAGTGCTTTATCATCTAGTATTACAGTGGAATATGGATTGGATCACAAGATAACTACAGTGTTTGCGACAGAGGGTACTTGCATATTTCCGCAGTACAAAGAACCTCTCCTAGATGTTTTACTGGATGAGACAGTGAAGTTCATGGAAAATAATCAGTTAATCGACAAGAAAGACCTCCAAGGGCTTGTTGGCGGTAATGCTCAAGACCAAGACAATTACTTCAGTAACTTTATTATTGACGAGTATGTACAAGCTCTTGTGACTGAAGCTTCTTCAGAGGGTCTGAAAGCTGAACAAATAGGATGGGAGACTTTCGAGAAAGGGATTGGCAAGAAACCAGCCAATGATGTGTTAAAAGGTAAAGCACCATTGCTTGAGCAAGACATTGTCCTTGTACCTTGGAACAGAGGACAAAGTCAACACTGGTCACTTTTAGTTGTCAAGCCCAAAGAAAGGGAAATGTTTGTGCTGGATAGCAAAGCTGCTGCACATGTGAAAGCAAGCACAAAGAATAGTATTTCAAAGATGTGGGGTCTCTTACAAGAAATTGATGATACCCTGGATGCTGACGATTGGTGTTTTTCCACAAACACCCCACAGGACATTCCTCAACAACCAAATAGTTACGACTGTGGAGCTTTTGTTTGCGCTTATGCCAGATGTTTAGTTTTAAATTCTCCGCTGCCCGATGATTTCCCAAGCTTCCGAAAGCACATGGTTGTAGAGTTACACCATGGTGTAATTGAAGGCTTTCATGAATCTTCTTCTCCACAAGAGGGAAAATACTATGCAGTCGAATACGATAAGTCTTTTTATATCGGCCGTGCGCTGAAGTCATCTGATGTCTGTGATGTCGTACACACGGATTACAAGTTTCTCCACCAAACCGCAAAAGTGTTCCAGTGGCCAAAGTTCAGGGATGACATTGACAGATGCCATGATTCATGTGTGTTTTATGGGCCTGTGTGTATCGTTGGCAATGATCCATTTACGATCACACAGTTAACGGAAATTGAACTAGTCTTAAAATGGCTCAAGAAGATCAGGAAAGCAGGAAATTAAGGATACTGTCAACCTTTGAAGGCTTTATGAGTATGTAGAAGACGAACGACGAGTTTTTCATGGTGTTTGTAATTGACCATTACAGCTAATTGCAGCTGTAATACAGTATTACTGAAGTATTGTTTTTCATTCAGATATTCCGAATGGGAAGAAAACGAACTACATAAAGCGCATAGTTCTAGTTAGCGGCATGTACATATTTTCAGACGAGTCATGAGTCATACGCGAAGTTGTTATATCTCATAGTTTATTTGTTACAAATCAGAAAAGAGACATACTACAATTTCATTTATGATGATCAGATATTACTGTTTAGGAAGTGTCTAGTGAGGAGATATACTAGTTGTAGTCTTCTTTACCAGGATTAGGGAAGAATATACACTTTGTGCTGAAGTCTAAATGACGCATTAAATATTCATTTACGTTTCCAGTATAAACATTTTCATTTCCTATTCACCGTTCCCAGTACAATGTATGAATGTCCACCCTTAGTTCCAAGTCCCTTAGTCTAAGCACCACGTACACGGGAAACGGCAGACGGCAGAGAGGAATTATCATCAACAAACTGCCGTCAACAAACTGCCGTGACAGTAGACACATGCACTCATAGACAGGGCCTATTTTTTTGTCATGGGAACAAGTGTAAAAGCGGTGATTTGTGATTAAAAAACACTATCGCGTAAACCCAAACGCAATTGCATCGTGGGAAAAAACGTTTTGGCTGCACTGTACCATAATAAATTCACTGGAAAGACCCAATTAACGATTTTAAAGATCGTTTAAATTTCCGCATAATCGAGCACTTTTTCCGCATAATCAACATATTTTTCCGCATAATATACCCCCAAATTTCCGCATAATTCTTGATTTTTTTCCGCATCCTGTCAGAGGCCCAGCCATATATATACTTCTACCACTTAGCTATAGCCAGGTTAAATATTGTGTTACAAAGAATCACATAATTATACTTTACATCACTTGGATGAGTAGCACACAAATGGGCAAGCAGGCAGCATGTGTGTGGTGCAGTGTGATTTTTTTAGACTGGCATGCATGTGTTATCCTTTTCTATTATTTATTTTTATGTGCATGCATTTGTAGAAGAGCTCCACTACCACATATACAGTGCTCACAAATATTTAAGTGTCTAATTTGCTCCTGGACTTAACTGTCATGACTAAATACTCTTCTCAGATTATTTATTTCTTGTTTCTTCTACATGTATATGTGTAATCCTTTTTTTTGTTCAGACTGATTGTTAATATTATTGTTATAGTGGATATCAATATAATTTAAAAATACAGTACATAATTTTTTTTAATAAATTCTTTTTGGAATGAAGCTCAGGAAGTACAACCACGGTGCACTAGAACGAAGCAAGCAGATCTAGATGGTGAACCAACAGTAAGTGCCACAGTTTCACTTGTTGCAAAACATTTACTGTCTTACATGTATAAAGAATCCCATAAACGAAGATACTGATGATCAAGAGACAGGATTTACGTTTGATACCTCGTAAGCAAAAAAAATCAGTATAATTACATGTAATACATGTAGGTGTAAATGTTGTACACATCGGTATTTTCATTTCATTTTTTTACCTACATGTAGATAATTTTATATAATCGCCAGAAAAGTTGAATTAAATGAGGTGGGTCGACCCCGTAAAAAAAAAAACCACACAGCACTCAAATAATTATTCATCTTTATTTCTTGAGTATATTTAGAGCACAGGTTCATTCCAGGAGTGAAAAGCTAACTCCATATCAAAGTTTCAAGTAATCTTTCAATTTGTAGCCACAGGGAACCCAAAACATTTAGATCATAGATAAACAACAAAGAATGCCTGGTACATAATTTAACAAGATATTAAAAAAAAAATAGATGCGTTTGATGTAGCGATAGGGAAGAAAATGCTCTGTTTTTAGCAACTCTGTCGCTAGTTTGGAGGTCTTCTGGCAAATTCTTAATGAACCTTGATTTCTTACCCGTATTGCAGTTGTAAATTAAAGCAGAACTCGATCATTATAAATTATATGTATGAAAGAATGTCTTGAAACATAGCAAAATTACGAGGCCATATAGTACTGGATCTTTCGAATGTGAGTGAAGGAGTAGCTTGATTCATATAGCAGCTCAAGATGAATAATAATTAGTCAATTAGCTAGTGAGGTGACTTTCGTCTCATTACTACATTATCTTTTTAATGGCATCCTTGAAATTCACTTCACCAAAGAATAACATATTATGCTTTATATTTAAAGGTTTCATGCCATTTATAGGCCTCGATCAAGACAATGAGTGTCTTATTCTACACCGAGCGATTGTAGCTTGGGGATATTAGTGTGTGCAGGGATATTGAATTTTTAACAACTGTAAAGTTGTGAACTCCACTGAGAGGGCACAGATTTGTAAGTACCACACTACATCTGCGGATGTCCATTCAATTTTTGTGGCGATGTATACATTATAATCTATATCTCTATATATCCTATATATTTCTATATCTCTCTATATATCTCTCTCTATATGTCTATACAGCTAAAGCTGACGGAAATACATGTAAATAAAGCCGTGCTTTCCCACTTTATCATCCGAGAAGGTTCAAATGTTATTTCTGAAGTAAAAGTTTGTTTCCTAAGGTTTCATTAGTTATGAAAACGTCGACACTGCAAACGAAAACATTAGCATATTAGCGAAAATATGATAATTATAAAGCCTGTTATAACGATCAAATATCAAACCTTCCAATGAATCATGATTTTTAAAATTCACAAATGACTTCATTTTTCGCATTGGTTACTATTTTTGGACAAATATTGCCATTGGATTTAAAAAAATGATTTAGAAACAATTGCTTCCTAAGTCTAGAAATTCGTGCATGCCTTGAATTTACATTTCAGTAGCTCCTTTGTATGTTATTGTTTGTTGGACACGGCCCGATATTGAAGGTAAACGTTGGAAGGCTTTTCTTTGAAGGGCTTGAAATTGTCTGCACCTTAGATAATGAGGCTAATAATAGAAAAATATATTTTTATTTACTTCGTCTAGTACTCTGGGCTTAACGTTCCAAATAGCCAGCGTGCTAGTCACGAACCGCGACAATAATCTACGCGCTCATTATTGCCGGATTATGCTTTTAAAAACAAATACGACATTTAAAAGCTGTTTAGTACTGGAAAATTTCGTTTAGTTACTACATCCAAAACCCTTAGATGTACATTAACAGTACGTATACGTAGCCATTGTCGCATGTGTCTCTGTGCGGGACAGTAACGGGAAATCGTTCACACAATGCACCCGATATGTTGATGTGTTGGACACTCATAATTTTTGCAATTCGCTGTATATCTATATCTATATATAATAGTAAAATGAAATGAATTGACGAACTCCTCACTGGTCCATAAATTTAATATCAGACGTTTCGGCCTTTGGCCTTTTTCAATTGCTTACTACAAATTTAAAAAATACTTGGAACTTAAATTTGTACTAAGCATTGAAAAAGGCCGAAACGTCTGATATTAAATTTATGGACCAGTGAGGAGTTCGTCAAGTCACTTCATTTTACTATTTAATCTACTCTTCAAGTGTACAAGCGTCTTGTATCCAGTTGGATCCTGCTAGCTAGCAACATCATCGTTGGAAAGCCAAGTTTGCCTTATTCATTCATTCATATGTATATGTATATGTTGTTATATATATATATAACGACAATAGTGCCTTGGCAGTTTCTTGTGTTCTGATGGGCTGTTTGCCATTGCAAATAAGAGAACATACAATGTACCATGGTAACTAGATTACATGTACTTGATCCATGAGTCAGCGTATGACCGGATTGAGCTATTTTTAGAATATGTCTCCCCGGTAACTATCTTCTGACTCTGCTGCAGTCTGTACATGCTTGCAACCATCTTTGAGGTGATTTACAAACATTAAATATTATATGGTTTTATTGGGGGCATGAGAACTCCCATGAGATTTGTTCTAAATATAGTTCAATCTAGTCATACGCTGACTCACAGACGTAACTAGTATGGGAGATGGACACTGGTAAAATACATGTAATGTGCTCCTGGAAATATACACCTCTTGGAATTTTATGCTTCAATTCTGTAATAATTATTTGCTTTTTTATAAGTACAGTGGCAGAATGATAACATTATAAAAAGGGTTTCGTATATAAAAACCCGCGTATAAGAACCTAGTGATTTAAGAACCTACAGGCTGAAATTGGGCATTTTAATACCCAAATATATAAGAACCTATTTAGCCTGGCAAAGAAAAATAGGTTCTTATACAAAAAAACACTCTTATTTTATAGCCAAAATACTGGATTTTAATTGTTAGAAATTGTGAAATTTCTGAGAAATACCATGAAAATTATTTGTTTAATACAGTATAGTACAATGAAGAAACTTCAAAATTGAAGTAAATATGGTAGCCTATGGTACTGAATTTATTATTGTTTACAAAACAAGGCTTGGCATTTTTGCTGTTTAAAATACAAATGTTCAACCATTATGACATACTAGTACTACAGTAGTTCTCTGAATGGTATCACTATGACAACTCCTACAAATAAGAACCTACTAAGAACCTAATCAGCCTGACTTCGGAAAAACTACCCCAAAATATAAGAACCCATTCAGCCTGAACCCAAAAATTCTAGGTTCTTATACGCGGGTTTTTACTGTATTTGATACATTGTCGCATTATCAGATTAATTAATTACAATATTCCACAAAGCTACAAATTAAATTACAATGTTTAAATATTGCAAGAACTTCATAGGTTTAACTGTAACTTTAGAGACTGGGCCATATATTACATGACAACAGAATCACAATTGGGTGCCAATATGGCTGCCACGTTTTTTAGAGCTCTACTAATTTATCAATATTTTATCGGTTTTACTGGCATTCGCGCGGATAGTATCCACTTAAAAGGAAACATAACGGCAAAGGAAAGCTACCAGAAGAGTATAGACGGTACATATGTATTGCAGTTTCAAGATAAGAGTGATTTTAATGTGTCTCTCTGCTCGACTACCCGAGTATGGCTATCCATCACTTCGCGGTTAAGACTTCGAAGGGCTACTGTTGTATGGAACTCACATGGACTGACCTTCCTGGCTGCACCAGAAAGTCTACTACTGCTAGATATAACTGTTTCAATGGACGTACATCCAAATCCCGGACCAGAGCGGACGATTGTATTCAAGTCGGATACCCTTCATCTGAATCAAAATGCGACTCGGAACTCTGTCCAATTAAAGGAATTTTGTTCAGTTCGCGGTGACTTGCTAGCATTTCGTAAGTTAGCTTGTAAGCCCTCAAAAGCAGTCATATGCAAACTGAAAGTGCTGGGGATTTTCAGATACAGAAGCAGACGTAAAGGGAAAAGTCTTCACTCACGCAATGTGTTATTACCATCGCAGAACAACAGGTGTAGAAATGATCGAAAGAATATTGAAGTTGTTGAGAGTCGCCGCTCAATTGCAATTCAACGCCAACAAGAGCCTACAACTGAAAGATGTCTTACCCGTATACTTTGCGTATCAGAAAAAACACCATCATCTAGATCTGAGTTAGCTGTGCCCAAGTTCGTGTTTATTAACATGTGTAGCTTTGCCAAAACCAAGAATCGAGTCAGAGCGCCGGTTGCACTTGAATCCGATTTGCTTAGCAACGACATTGATGTTTGTGTTGTTTCAGAAACACACCTGAAACCTGGCATCCCGGATGCGATTGTGAACATTCCTAACCATACGATCTACAGACGGGATAGGAATTGGGAAGGCAGGGATATGAGGAACAAAGGTGGAATTGGTATATACGCTAGAAATAATCTCACTGTTGTTGATGTATACCGCTCCAGTTTATATGAACTAATCTGCATAACGCTTCTATTACCCTCGGGACACCGTGTGTTAGTTTGTGGTATTTATCACCCACCGAAGCACAACTATCTGGAATGTGACTTCATGAACTCTCTTATAAACATTGTTGATGACACCTTAGACAAACACCCGGACAATGTTGTTGTATGTGGCGGCGACCTGAATCGTTTGGATATAAATCGCTTACAATTATTATCTGGCTGGAATGTTCTGGTCAATTTCCCTACTAGAGGTGACGCGTGCCTTGACAACTGTCTTACTAATCGCTCAGACCTATTTGGAAAGTGCTACTCTATTCAAATGTTAATGAAGACTGACCATAAAGGAGTGATTTTACCGGCTGGAACAAAGCTAAATCCGATCAGGCGTAATGTTAAATTACGCAATCGTAGGGAGCATCGTAAAAATAACCTTTATTGTGCCCTGGCTTAGGAGAAATGGGACAATGTTTTAGCGGCTAAAGATATTGATCAGGCAGTAGAGCGATTGGAATTGACTATTCTAAAGCACATGGACACCTGTATGCCCTACAGGAGTGTCTCAATGTCGTCACGCGATCCGGCATGGATGAGTCCTCTTGTTAAATCCATGCTGCGAGATAAGTCAAGAATATCTAACCTTCACACAGATCGGATCCGCGATATAAATAAAAGGATCTCAGATGTTATTAGTGAGAACAGAAGACACTGCCTTTCTGCAACGGGTAGCCGGGAGTGGTGGAAAAGGGTTGATAACATCTCTCAGCGAAGACGTTTCTCCTACAGTATCTCATTAGATAACGGGTTCCTTAAAGAACTAAATGACTATTTTGGTAATCTCTGCACTGACACGAATTATACACAACCTACACTCATGTCGAATGGTAATGAGGAGATTCCTGAAATTACAGAGAGACAGGTGTGGAACTCTCTTAGAAGAATCAAGAGGACAGCGACAGGTCCAGACCTTATTCCTTACTGGATCTGGAAAGATGACAGTGAAATTTTTACTCCTGTCGTCACCAAGATCTGGAATTTGTCCCTCTCCACGCACACTTGGCCCACGTCCTGGAAAAGAGCGAACATTAATGCTCTTCCAAAGGTGGCAGCTGTACCGACGCGCTGTTATCCATTCAACACGAAGTGTATAGTTATCTCGATAATCCTGATTGCAAGGCCGTCCGTCTCTTCGCCATGGACTTTAGTAAGGCCTTTGACTCTGTCAATCATGATCTACTTTCAAATAAACTTAAACGACTACCTCTAAATCCTTACATCATAAATTGGTTTCTTAGCTTTCTTAGTGATAGGCAGCAAAGGGTTGTATATAACAACTTTTTAGGTGAGTGAATAGATGTAAATAAGGGTACTACCCAAGGTAGTGTTAGTGGCCCATATCTTTTTAACATTTTTCTTAATGATTTAGAAATTAGCCTAGGCACCGAAACAGCCCTGTACAAATATGCTGATGATTCTAATATTATAGTACCAGTCTGGAAAAACGGTGATAGCTCTAGATACCTAGTGAGCCAATTCCTAGATTGGTCCAGCCGTAATTCCATGGCTAGCAATCCCAGCAAATGTAAAGAGCTGACGTTTCGCAAGAAAGGATGTACAGAAGAATTTCCCACAGTAGCTAGCATACCACAATGCAAAGAACTCACTTTACTGGGAGTTACTTTCCAGGACGACTGTAGATTCACCTCACACGTACATAGCAAGCTAATTAAGGCCAATAAATGTCTATTTATTCTTAGATCTTTACGTAAAGAGGGTTACAACCAGTCAGAGGTAGATCACTTATTCTCCAGTATAGTTCTACCTAATATAACGTACGGATTGCCAGTGTATGGTGCATCTTGTGCGGAGCTCACTACAATTCAAGGCTTTCTAGATCGCTGCTTTAAGCGTAGATACGTATCAAAACCAAGTAAGATAAAGGAATTGCTAGAGAAGCAGGATTAGAAGGATTGTTAAGAAAGTAGCAAATTTAGATATGCATCCTCTCAATAATTTAATGCCTAAACAAAAAGCCACTCAATATAAACTACGATCCAAATCAAGCATATGACCCAAAGTGAATACAAACCGTTTTAAGAACTCTTATATAAATCGATTGATTTTTAACTATAACATAGTATATTTCAATTTTAACTGTAACGTAAGATATGTATTTTTATCTTATGATTGAAATAAAGACCTTTAAAAAAATACTTATCTTTACTATATTACGTAAAATTTATAATTCTAAATTCAATATAAACATTTAGAGTTGTTATTTAAAATGCAAATTCTATTCAAACTACGTTAACATTGTGGAAAAAATATATATCCTAGGTTAACGAAAGTGGTTCGATCACAGCTATTGCAAAGTTTATGAACATGCGTGCATTACCTGGTCTGAGGTAACAGCTGTGAGAGCCATGTGTATTAAGTAATTTAATTTGCTTTTTTGATTATTACACATGCAGAGATGTAGTGAATGTTATGGATGGGGCCGAAAAAGCTGCAAGAGCAACTTATATCCATCATAAATAACAAACAGTCAAAGGCTGGGTCCGACTCTCATGGCGGAAGGTTGTGATCACTAAAGCTCCGCTATAGAACGGCGCTATTAAGCCTTTGCCTAGTTTTTTTCCGGTCAGCCAATGTCTTTATTTAGAGGTAAGCGACAATTAAGCAGCTCGTCAAGCCCAGAGAGTGTTTTGGACAAAAAACGTGCTGTTGACAACGCAGATATGAGTGACAAAGATACAGCCACGCTGTTGGAACGAATCAGCCAACTTTCGACCAGCATGCATGAGGGATTCAACAAGGTCCACAGTGATATGGATTCGCTACGACATGAGCTTTTAGGTAGTGTCCAGGAGCTAAAAGCGACCGTCAACGATTTAGAAACCTCACTAAGCAGCGCTTGGAAGGAAATACAGGACTTGAAAGCTGAACAAGACGAGTGAAGAGAGCGTGCTGCAGCACTTGACAAGCGTACGGAAGACCTCGAGGAAGAGCTCGTTGAAGAAAAAGAGAAAAGAATCAAGTCAGAAGTTTACAGTAGACGAGAAAATTTGAACTTCAAGAATGTGCCAGAGTCCGAAGGGGAAGACTGTAAGCAGATTATAAAATATATATTGAGCAGGGACTTTGCACTCGACAATGTAGCTGGAATCGGATTCCATGCCGTGCACCGAGTAGGAAAGCCGCGTAACACTCCCTCAGCCAGGCCAAGACCAATAACTGTACGATTTATATCGACAGAGCACAGGGATCTAGTTTTCAAGCTCAAGCAACGCATGAATAAGTCCTCAAGATACAAGGATGCTTATATAACCCAAGATTATCCGAGAGAAGTACAGAAAGAGAGGTCAGTCTTGATAAAGGCCATGTTAAAAGTTCAAGAAGCCGGAGGAATGGCTAAAGTTCTAGGCCGGTCCGTGCGCATAGAAGGTCAGCTTTATAATGTCAATACCTTACCAACAGAATACCGGTAAGATGCACAATAAATACGTTTTAGTAAAGTGAATAAGGCTCTGTGCGAGATAGCGCCGTCCTTATAAAAAGAGCCTGAGGGACCTGGTATTAACTTAAATTAGAATCAATATTTTAATAATATTTCACGATTATGTTTAGTGTTCTTTTTTTTTCGTTCCATCCGTTGTGTCTTTATTTATTTTTCTTTCTGGCCTAAGATAATTATTCACAATTCTGAGAAGTATGGAAACGAATATTAATTTCAAACTACTTTCGCTTAATGTCAGGGGAATAAGGGACTACAAAAAGCGTAGGAAGCTTTTCAATGGGCTTAATACTCATGGATTAAAAGAAGGTGTTGCGTTTATTCAAGAAACTCACGGTTCACCTGACATTGAGCGAACGTGGCGCAACCAATTCCGAGGCGAAATATTTTATTCACATGGCTCAACAAATAGTCGGGGTGTTGCCGTTATGTTCGGCGATAAATTAGAATATAAAGTGATATCTGAGTACAATGACTCTGATGGCCGCTTTATCATCATAATGTGTATCATACAGGGAGAGCCTTTCTTATTAGTAAATAGTTACGCACCAAACAATGAAAAAGATCAAGTGACGCTAATAAGGAACATTTTGAAGCATATGTCTGAAGCAAATTAATCCAGAAGGCGTTGCGATAGTCTGGGGAGGCGATCATTTTTTTTATTTCGACGACAGGGTGGAAACCCTTATTTGAAAACTAAGACAATAGAAAACATGTTAGCTGTCATGTCTGACCTAGATTTGTGTGACATTTGGCGATTGCGAAATCCTGATGTCCGAAGATTTACATGGAGGGGCCAAGGGTCACGATTTTCTTTAGGGAAAACTAACACTATTCATCGACGGCTTGATTATTTCTTTGTTTCCGACTTTCTGCAGCCCGTAATTGAGAAGACTGATAGCATTACCGCCCCCTCTACTGATCACTCGGCTATTTCACTTTCCTTTAAATCATCATTTGCAAACGCTCAACATGGACCTGCCTTTTGGAGGTTTAACAACTCACTGATTAATGATAACAACTACTTAAAAAACATGCGGGATAAAATCAAATCTTTTAAATCTGACCTTGACACTCTAATTCAAATATGAAATTCGAAAGTCCACTATCCGGTTTTCAAAAGATAAGGCAAAACAGTTTAGATCACGATATAGTCGCATTGAGAGAGAACTTGAACTTATAGAGATGACCGTTGATAGGCCTTTTGCAACAGACGGTCACGTGACTTGTTGGCCCATAGTAACGCCATACTGGGTTGCAAGCTAACCAGCTCTCCCTTGACAACCAACAGAGATTGACTGAGCGGTGGTATCATAGCTGGACATCGAAGCATTTTTTCGTCTTACTTACTAAATTCATCTCGAAATAAGTCTTATACAGAACAAAAGTAAAGGTTTTACTTTACTTTTGATCCGGTATTTTGTCAAATATGCTGCGCAAAATAGAGTTTGGACGCTCAAACGAACTCACCTCGAATCTCAGGCATGGCAAACATGGCGGCCGCTAAACACAACTTAGTGAACTCTTTCGATTGCTTGTTTTAATGCTAGTGAATAATCGGTCAAACACAATAAGCTTTTGCTCAGGACTCAAAAGAATATTGGGATAAATACTGTTTACTCTAGGCGCTCGTTCATGTACTTAAAAAAAATCCTGTGTTTAACTTTAATTAAGCTACTAAAATATTCATAAATGTTGCATTATTTAAAATTAAATGTTCGTTTCCTTTGCCTTAACTTAGAAAAGGACAGGCTATGGCTAGCTACATGTACTTGAGGAGATGCAGAAATTATCTTAGAATATTATTTTAGTTTGATACTGAATCTGTGGGTGTTACATGTCCAGTTTTGAAGCAAAGAAAAATATCAGGACTTTGATAAGTTTTATATATCCCTACTTATAGTCATTGGAGAGAATGTTATATATTTTGTTTCTTATTTTGCTATTAGCTAGTAACAGGCATACATTATTAACCACTCGCTATAAAATTTTAATATTATTAAAGGAACACTGTCAATTAACCAAAAAAATGATAAACATTCTCATGACTAAAGACAAAAATATTACCCTGCAAGCAGAGGTTTCTCATCTCTCTGCCAGGCAGAGAGATGAGAAACCTCTGCTCGCAGGGTACAAAAATATCTACTCAGATTACCAGAGTATGCAGTGTACTAGCCGAGAAAATTTGAGACAATTTTGATAAAGGATGGCAAAGATTTGAGTGGATGAAAAATACTGCTTTTAAGAGAAATTTAGAGGTGGGGTGCTGTTATCCCTTATCCCTATATTTTTCAGGATAGTTAATCACTTATCCCTGAGATGCAGATGGCTGTTATCGATTATCCCGATGGACTTTTGTTATCCCTTATCCCAGTCATTATTTTGCTAGTTATCCCTTATCCCCAATACCCCTAACCAGGCCTCTTTATAGAATTAGCTTTTGTAATCCACTTTGTCATCCTTTATTGAACAATTTTGAAAACCATATCCGGGCATTTACATAGTATTACTCTGTGAATTCAGGGTGTTATTTTTGTAGTTTTGTTTTAAAGAAACTTGAAGATTCAATTCCAATGACAGTGCCCCTTTGACATCCACTAGACCATGTAAAAATATATATTAGATTAATAAACACTATCAGATATATTCCTTATTTTTTTGGTTTTATATGCCTTGCTTCTTCCTGGGGGTACTCCCATATATGGACTATACGGGGATGATCCACTGGACAGGGTATGGTTTTTCGAGTTTCTGGTCTTAGACGGGGTATCCATTTTCACATTGACAGATCTTGAACAGGGTATGGTATTTATCACTTTTGACATGACATTTATCTGATGTAAACATCATACTCATTACCAGATATCGATTTGTAATCAGTTTATCCCTGACCTCTAAATAAAACAGTTGACTTTATAGACACTTCTTGTGGATTCTTGTTGTATTTTCGTCTTATAGAAGGGTATAAAATTTTAACACTTTGTCTTGAACAAGGTATGGGAATTTGAGGTTTTTTGTCTTAAACAGGGTAAGGGTTTCAGAGCCCCAGCGGCACACCATTACCCAACTTTGGGTAGAGTACCCCCCCCCCCCCCCCCCCCTCCCCGGATCCTGACTGTATGAAGTATATATATAATGATTGATATCCAGATTTACGATGCCTAATTTTCACTTAAAGAAAAACACCAAGTCTAAGTATTCCAACCAGTTAAGCTTAATTAATTTAATAATTAGATTAAATTAAATAAATTAAATTCTTAAGTTCTTTATCATTTTCTAGCATGTCACTTTTTGAAACATTAGAGTTGATGTGTTTGCTGCAGGAAGCTTACAAGATGTTTAATAAGTTCTCAATATTTCATGTCACCACACCAAACAAAGGAAAAATATAGTTGAGAAAAACTGACTCCCTCTTTAATATTAAAAGAAAAAGAGCTGGCCAGAAAACATACCGATTTACAGGTGCCAGAGCACTAACTGATTGCTATATGGTTAATTATAGCCACATGATAACACAAGACCAGTTCTTCAAAGTTAAATATTATATTTATTTTTCAGTTTTTCTTCTAGAACTTTCACAGTGCAAATACAGAGCTTGGCCTTCCTATATGTGGTCATATCGGCCATTGCATTTTAATACTGACACTGTCACCGTTCGTCTATGTTTCGTGTACTCTCCAAAGTTATAAACCTGAGAAATTAACGCCGTAATTACTGGTTTATATAACATAGTATAAAAGAAAGAAGGAATCTGCTCAACTATTACAATACTATTCGTTTAATTATGACTACTTTACCTTGTTGAGCGGCCGCCATGTTTGCCATGCCTGAAATTAGAGGTGAGTTCGTTTGAGCGTCCAAACTCTATTTTGCGCCGCATATTTGACAAAATACCGGATCAAAAGTAAAGAAAAACCGTTACTTTTGTTCTGTATAAGACTTATTTCGAGATGAATTTAGTAAGTAAGACGAAAAAACACTTCGAAGTCCAGCTATGATACCACGGCTCAGTCAATCTCTGTTGGTTGTCAAGGGAGAACTGGTTAGCTTGCAACCCAGTATGGCGTTACTATGGGCCAACAAGTCACGTGACCGTCTGTTGCAAAAGGCCTATTGGGAGGACGACGAACAGTTGGCTTCTAAACACGACACGCTGAAAAAAGAGTTAGACGTTTTCAGTGATTATATCACTGAGGGCATAATTATTCGTTCCAGATCGACTTGGTATCAATATGGAGAAGAAGAAAAAATTATCACTTGAGAAAAGAAATAAGGCCAAAACACATGTTAAGAAACTAATAGTTGAAGAGGATCCGGAGACCGCTATTACTGAACCCAAACAAGTGCTTGACTACATTCAGCGGTTTTTCGGTCATCTCTACTCCCCAAAAAAAATCAAAACTGAAGAACAATGCTTAACCTTTTTATCTAATATCAATACCCCGAAACTAAGTGAAGAACAACAGACCAAGTGCGAAGGTTTACTAACAATAAACGAATGCTATGAAAGTCTAAAACAACTTGGGGCATCAAAAACTCCCGGCAACGACGGATTATCGAAAGAATTTTATACTGCATTTTGGGATTTGCTGGGTCAAGATATGGTCAAGTGTCTAAACGACTGTTTTGACAAAGGAGCTTTAACCACATCACAAAAACAGGCAATAATAACATTAATTGAAAAACCAGAAAAAGACGTGAGATTCTTAATAAACTGGAGGCGGATAACTTTGATTAACGTTGACGCCAAAATATGCAGTAAAGTGTTGAGCAATAGTATGACTGACATTCTTCCCTACATTATAAAAAACGATAAGCTGCTTTTGTTAAGGGCCGGAATATCGAAGAGCCAATCAGGTTTATAGAAGATCTCATGTACTATGTTTCGGGACAAGAAAATAAAATCACTATTGTTAGCTGCGGACTTTGAAAAAGCCTTCGATAGTATTGAACATAATTTCGTTTTTGCTACCCTATGTAAATTTGGGTTTGGGCCAAATTTCATTAAATGGATACGTGTGATCCTAAATGATAATTACAGTTATGTTCTCAACAATGGCGTAGCAACCCAGTATTTTAAAGTAGGACGGGGCTCTAAACAAGGTGATCCAATTAGCCCGTACTTATTTATTTTAGTGATTGAGATAATGGCGACTTTAATACGTTCTAACGAGGAAATTAAAGGCATTGATCTCGGGGGCTATGAAAAGAAAGTCGAAATTTTCGCTGATGACGCGACTTTTGTACTGAGAGATTTAAATAGTTTGGATAAGGTTATCATTACGCTCGAAACCTTTTATGCCTTTTCTTCTCTAAAAATTAATTATAGCAAATTGGAAATTGGATGGCTTTACGGCAGTGAAAATTCGGAAAACCGGCATAAACTTAAATGGATCGACTTTAACACTAACGGTTTGAGGATTCTTGGGGTCTATTTTTCTTATAATGAGAAATATAGACAAAATAACAATCTTGATAGACCTCTGGAAAACTTCAGAACTGTTTTGTCTATATGGGGATTACGTAATCTCACCCTTTACGGCAAAATCCAGATAATTAAATCGCTGGCGATTTCCAAGCTAGAGTATGTCTGCTCTAAAGTTTATGTTCTGGACACGTATATTAAATGTGTACAAAATGAAATCAATAAGTTCATTTGGAATGGAAAGAAACCCAAAATTAAACACGAAACCCTTATTGGTGATTATGGTGACGGTGGCCTCAGGGCGCTGGCCTTTGATATCAAAATTAAGGCGCATTTGAGCATTTGGGCAAAAAAAATGTTAGATCCAGAGGAAAAAGACTGGAAAATAATACCAAATATTTACTTAAGGGAGATTGGGGGTATAAAATGTATTGGTAGCAATTTTGATAAATCTGTTATTCCAGACTCACTTCCTAAATTTTATAAACACATTTTGGAAAATTGGGCAGATATTAGCCACTGTGATACTGGCACGAATATTGAGGTCATACTAAACCAACCCCTATGGAATAACAAATCTATAAAAGGTATAGACACCAAACAGTTTAGGTCCTTTACCGCAAAATATTTTTTTAAAGTAAGAGACATTAGCCATAACGAGTACTTGTGTAACTGGGGTCAAATCAGAGAAAAGGGGATCAAAGAAGGTGAATTTTTACATTGGAAGAGTCTTATCCATTCAGTTCCTACTGAATGGAAAGTTGTTTTGCAGAGGTCGGACTACCGATGATACCAACGATACATGTAATGCCCAAATCCACAAGTGCGCCCTAAAACTACATCTTGGAGATAAAATCATATTATTATCAAAATTAACATCAAAACAAATTTATTGGTTTTTCATAAATAGAAAGTTTAAACCTCCAACCTCACAACCGAACATTGAACGTAGAATAGGTACCTCAATCGACTGGAAAATAGTTTGCAATAGAATACGAAATACGTCTATTGATACATACGTTCGAACATTTTTGTTAAAAACCAGTACCTAGAACTCAGAATAAGTATAAAACAAGATCTGGTACTGCTGCACTAAAACATCACATCACAAACAAGTGCCCCCTGTCTAGTATGTATTTCACACAAGTTTTGTAAATTCACTGTTCTATTTGTTTTAGGCAAAAAGTCAACCGACAGGATGAGGAAAAGTTTATCGTCTTCTATTCGTGCTTGATGCAGCTTTTCCAGTTTTCTCTTCACTGCACAGAACCAGCAACAGCATATATCTCAAAGGTTGTTGGTACCCTTATTCAAATAACACAGAAATGCAAGACATGTAGTTTTAGCAGAATATGGCACAGCCAGCCCTACACAAATAAAATGCCAGCAGGAAATCTACTACTTTCTGCTGCTATGCTGTTATCTGGATCCATGATCTCCAAGACTTTGAAAATGTTAGAAATCCTCAAAGTGAGGTGCTTCAGTCGGGTAACCTACCACAAACACCAAAGACAATACCTGATTCCCACTGTTATCAAGGTATGGAAGGAGGAACAGAAAAAAGTCAGAGAGTTTGGCAGCATATGAAGGCCTTGTTTTATCTGGGGATAGCCTGTATGGTATCCTGTATGGTATCTGTTGTATACACTAGCATATATTAATTAAGGCTTATTATAAGTACTAAATAATAATATATATATTTCAGATATATTTCCTATTGTGCAATCACTTCAGGAATATATTATTCGCTTGCCTCTTAGGTCAGGCCCATTGAAAATATCCCATAATATTTTATTGGTATTATTCATCATTCATATTATTAATCAAATATAATTACATACTTGAAGGATATTTTCAAGATTGCATATTTATATAATATGTGTTTGTGTGTGTGTACTATGTATTATATACTGCTGTATGGAGTATACAGTGTTATATTATACTCTACCTACTGTAATATTTAAATCAAATCTCAGATTTCATTTTATCACAGCTTCAAAGGTTTGTGAAAAGCTATCTGGCCTTCTCCTAAACAAGAGCCTGCTCCAAAATACCAAACCTCTTCCCTTCAAGCTTTCCACAGCCTGATACTGCATTTTGCACCAAAGCATATTGCCTTTTCATTCTTGGCTATGTATACACGGTAAGCAATGTTAATCAAATACAGTGTATGTTGCTGTAATTAAACACACAAATGATGTAATTTAATTTCCCAGTATACTTCTGGCTGCCCTCCATTACAATGAAAACAGTGACCGGGCTCAAGCAGGCCAGCCACAGTACTCAATTCGTTTTCCAAAGTACAAAAAGGGAGACTACTCAGTCAGGCAATAGAAAGTAGCACCAACCTATGGTAAGTTTTTCCTAATAAGACAATGGGTTACATGACTGAATGTACATATGTGGCAAAAACAATATATGGATGCAGATGAACATGAATGTCATGAAGTAGATTGATATCAATTAGGCATTATTAATGGAGTATGTTTCAAAGGTTATACAACAAAGCTGTTGGATGTGCTAGTTGAGGGATACAGACAAGACCCAAGATCCCTTGCTGACTCTGTACAGGATATTACAGTTCCTGAACCACTTGCAGCCTCATATGAGAAGCCGGACAAAGCTACTGCTGTTGAGTAATTTTGTTTCAGGTTTAATAGGCAGTAGCATGTAAGCTAAAAAACCTGAGATGTACATGTATACATATTTGTTGACGATAAGCTATTAATACGTACCTTAATTTCAATACATATATATGCATTTATATAGTACTGGGGCCATGCAATCACAGTTACACAATGGTTATCTTCACGATTTCCTTATTTCCCTAAGCCTATTTATATTATACCATCTCCGGTTAGCTCAGTGATTAAGCAGCTCCTGTCTGACGAGTGGAAGGTTGCGGGTTCAAACCCCAGGTCTTAAAATAACTGTCTTTGTGAAACAATTTTGTTCTCAAACTGCAAATGGTTATACCTTCACGTCTTCTCGGTATAATTACGTAAAATCATAGGTCCCACGTTGGCCTCAAGTTTACCAGTCTCACCAGACTATCCAACATTAAATAAAGTTGCTTTACGTTTTTTACTTTATGTCTTTGTATTGTACAGACTTGATAATATGAAGATAAAGCAACCTTATAATTATGTAATGTTAATAATATTGTAACTTGAGGCCAACATGAGACCTATGATTTTATGCCCTCTAACCTTCTGCAAATCGAGAACAAGATTGTTTCACGAAGGCAGTACCTTATATTCTATTCTGTTGCTCCAGCCAGGGTTTTGAACTGAGCTAACTGGTAGGTTATGTGTTCAAAGTATAATACATTTATGACTAGTTTAGAACTGTGGGGGTTTCAACCCAGTGTATGTGGCTCCAAAGTCAGCTGGAAAGGCCTCCCTTGTGGTATTTACAGCACAGGAGGGTAACGCTACACGGACATTCTTGCCAAGATATCCCCAAGCACCACCTGACCAGCTGTCGGTACGCAATGTATCTGAATTTCCTGTATAAGATGAGATATGCAAGCCTTTAGAAAAGTCAGGACTACAAAATCTGCACCAATCAAGCTAAATATAAATTGTATCCCTCTTTAAATCAGTATTTATAATACAGTCTACAATGGCAGACAAAATAACTTGGGACAATGCTCACTTTTATAGGTACCATTCTTTAAATAAACCCCTTCTCCCCCCTTCAATGTTGTTTTAGGTGCATGCTCAATTTGAAATTCATTCACTACCAACATTGACAGGGGAAGGGGGTTTGGGAAACTTTATGTCTTAACTTTGTGTGCAGTATTTTTCTTCTAATATAATAAAGCCATCCCAATGAAATGCAGGACTATCTGGCTAATCTGATCTATCCAAAAGAGGGCCTTGAGGATTATAATTTATTATTCCAAACTCAGAGTACCAAGATGCCCATTGCTAAGCTATATGAATGGTGGGATGAGGCATGCCTACTGTAGCTTACTTCTACTTAGATTATCAGTAGTATTATAATTACCTACTTCACTTGATTATTTATATCTATTTGCAGTGCTTATCACTGCCTGTCATCTTTGCAAAATTAACATTTTACTTGTCTGTTTGTTTGTTACTGTAGTTTTCTCATCCTTTTTTGAACCAAATCAAATATTCTAATAAAAAAATTTTACCTCGGGTGCCTGACTCGATTAATTTTTCTTAAACTATTTCAGGCATCCTAGCACTCTTTTTATTTTAAACCCTAATTAATGTTATATTATTTGTTGTAAAGTGAGTGTAAATAAAGAATTTGTTGTTGTTGTTGATGTTGACTCCTGAGTGTGTGAACCTTGTATATTATTGTAATATTCTTGTGTCTGCTGAATACCACTGTAATTCAGGCCTTGACTGTGAATGTGGTGAAATAAACTATTATTATTGTTTACCATTTATACAAAATATATAAAATATTGTTTCCATCACAATATTTCATCTTTTTTTAGTTTGTGGGAAATACATTTACTAATAATAGTACACAGTGATATGTACACGTATATTCAATTAGCATATGTGATGAAAAGTTAAAATATAGAATTACAAGCACATGTAATACCGGAAACTAAGGTAGGCGTCTTTTGAGAGAAAGAGTGTGAGCCATCGAGCAATGTAGCTGTGATATCGGAATAAACATAGAAGGGAAAACCTAAAACTGTGAGTGAAATTTGTGTCGGTAGAAGCCGTTTCCGACATAGTGGCACCCCCGACGGGACATGATGGAAACTGTTGAACAAATGGAGAAGGCTGTAAAGGCAAAACTCGGGCTGCTTCGACTAACGAATGAGGATACACCAAACACGCTACAAAAGGGCAAACTCAGTGATTTGGAGCGACAACATAAAACGCTGCGAGGTAAGCTAGAAGAGGTTCACGAGATCAAGGTTTTAATACAGGAGAAGAAGTTGGAGCAAGAGGTGAAAGGGGAGGATGTTCGTCAGTGGACGACAGAAATTCAGGATTCCCTAGCGCCATTCGAAGGCGCGATTTCAGAGCTCGAGGATGCGATTAAACATACTAAAGATACCGAAATCATAAGAAAACAAAAACTAGAGGATCAGTTAGCAGCTCGAGCCAGAGATGAGAAATTCCAAGAGCAACTAATGTTCGGCAAAGCGCAACTGGAACAGAAACTACAGTACGAGAAAAGGTTAGAGGAGGAGCGAAATAAACAGGCATCAAATATAATAAGGGAGGAAACAAGTCAAATGTTAAGCTACACAAGCTAGATATTACCAAATTCAATGGCACGCACGTCGACTGGCTCCGCTTCTGGAATCAGTTCGAAGCAGATGTCCACGCTACTGATATACTGGCCGTTACTAAGTTTTCCTATCTAAAGGAATATGTTGAGCCAAAAGTCCGAGTCACAATAGATGGATTGCCATTCACCACCGAGGGATACGAAAGAGCCAGGAACATTTTAAAATCCAGGTATGGAAAACCTAGTGAGATCATTAATGCGTATGTCCATAATATTATGTCTTTACCAGCCATTCACGGCTGTCAGCCCGCCAAAGTACACGATTTTTACGAGAAACTCATGGCTAGCGTACAGTCGCTAGAAACTCTGGGGGAACTGAAAGACGTGAATGGATATGTTAGAGCGACTATCGATAAGCTAGAGGGTATTAGAGAGGACCTGGTTAGAACAGACGACGATTGGCAAGAGTGGGAATTCCCCCATTTAGTTGAGGCCCTTAGGAAGTGGACTTAGAGTAACCCAGTCAAAACCGGGGAGAAAATGCCTGAAAAACCCTCGCAAATTCAAACGAAGCGTGGCACGAATTTTAATACTAGACAACAAGATAAGCAAGAACGTGAGCCACGGCCCCCTAGAGTTTGTGTGTATTGTGAAGAACCTGACCACAACTCAATTAACTGTCAAAAGTATGTCACGATTGCGGATAGAAAAAGGAAGTTAAGCCAACAACAACTCTGTTTCAATTGCACGGGGTCAGACCACAGAGCTGTGAAATGCAAGTCACGCACGGCATGCAAAATCTGTCAAAGACGACACCACACATCCATTTGCGACAAAACCAGGGAAACTGGGCAATTATTGACAGCAACGGGAACAGGACACGGGGCAGTTACATATCCTGTGGTTATTGTAGAGGTTAATGGGATCAAATGCAGAGCCTTATTAGACACTGGGGCGGGCAGTTCTTATGCATCTTCCGCTTTGATTTACCGCCTTCAGATAAAGCCACGCCGCAGAGAATACAAGCGCATTGAGATGATGCTGGGAGCAGCTAATAAAGTGATAAGCGTTTACGATCTGAAAATCGATAGTATCGATGGGAAATATAATTGACAACGGAAGTCACGAAAGTCGATCGCAAGGAACTGTTGACTTTGAACAATCCTAAATACAACGAAATTATTGCTAAGTACCCCCACTTGAAAGAAGTTAACATGGATGACGTAGACCGAAAATCTGAGCTCCCCGTGCATTTAATCCTAGGGACAAGCGAGTATGCTAAGATTAAGACCGACAGTAAACCAAAAATAGGGCGGCCAGGTTGGACCATTCTGTCGCCCGGCAAGGAAGTTGATCTGCAAAATATGTTCCTAACGCAAACTGCCGCAGTAGATTACGAGAATCTCTGCCAGTTAGATGTTTTGGGTCTCCAAGATTTCAAAATCGGGGATCAAGAGGTTGTTTATCAGGAACTTAAAGAGCAGCTAACGAGAAGTCCAGATGGCTGGTACGAAACCAGCCTTCCTTGGAAGGGGGACCACCCTCCACTTCCAGACCACAAGACTCGATAACCTCGTAAGGAAGCTAGGAAAACAAGGCGCGCTAGAGAAATATGATCAGATCATCCAAGACCAGCTAGAACAGGGGATAGTAGAGCCTGCAACCGAGAAGGCACAGGGAAGGGAATTTTACATTCCACATAAAGCAGTCAGCGGAGACAACAACAATGCGCATAGGCTACGATGCGTCAGCACGAGCTAGCGAAAGGTCTCCTTCGTTAAACGAATGCTTAGAAACTGGGCCACCCCTGCAAAACCAATTGTGGAGCGTGCTAGTGAGAAACAGATTTCACGCAGTGGCCATAGCGGGGGATCTCAAACAAGCTTTCCTTCAGGTGCGCATTCGAGAGGCTGATAGAGACGCCTTGCGCTTCCATTGGCTAAAAGATCTTGAAAGCAAACAAGTACAAGTGTTAAGATTCACTCGCGCGCTATTCGGTTTATCCACCTCGCCATTTCTACTGGCCGGCGTAATCAAGGAGCATCTTGAAACCTGTAAAGCGGCCCAACCAGAGTTCATTGAAGAGATCCAAAGATGCCTGTACGTGGATGATTTAATAAGCGGAGGAGAGACTGAAGATTAGGCTTCCGAGCTGAAACAAGCAGCCATTAAGGTCTTCAGCGGGGCCACGTTTCAACTTCACAAGTGGCACTCTAACGTACAGTCGCTTGAGGTGGAAACTGCGACCACGCCTGAGGCCGAAGAACAAAGCTACGCGAAACAACAGCTACGAGTCAAGGAAGGAGAATTGAAGCTTCTAGGACTACACTGGAATAAGCAGAAAGACACCCTACACGTCTGTTTCCCGACACCTTCAGCACAGCGCACCAAGCGGGACCTTCTTGGAGAAATCGCTAAAGTCTACGACCCACTTGGGCTGGTGTCGCCGATAACCTTGACAGGAAAACTGATCTACAGAGATACTTGTGATCAGCGGGCTCCGTGGGACGCCATCCTATCAACTGGGATGGTAGACAAACTGACACAGTGGGAACACAGCCTCCCCCAGCAAGTCAGTGTACCGAGAAACTTGGCCCGGCCCGAAGAGCCAATCCAATCTATCGAGCTGCATGCCTTCGGAGATGCGAGCGGTAAAGGTGTCTCAGCAGCCGTTTTTGCAGTTGTGCGGCAACCGTCAGGTACAACCCAAGGTCTTGTAACAGCTAAGGCTCGCCTATCGAAGAAAGGGCTCACCATATCGCGCCTCGAGCTAGTGACAGGACACATGGCAACAAATCTCGTGCACAACGTTAGGGAGGCCTTGGAAGGGTTTCCTGTGGAACGCGTTGTTGGATGGCTAGACAGCACAGTAGCCCTCCACTGGATTAGAGGGGGAGGCAATTACAAACAGTTCGTCGGAAATCGAGTCTGAAAGATCCAGGAGAAAAGCTACATAACGTAGGCACCGATACAAACCCAGCCGACATTGGGAGTAGAGGCGGTGACGTGGGTAAAGCATGTGACTTGTGGTTGCACGGACCAAACTGGCTACCGGAACCGGATAACTGGCCATCTGACATCACAACCGGCGAATGCAAAGAGACCCAAGTGGAAGCTAAAGCAATCAAGGAGATCTTTGCAGTAGCGGTACAAGAAGAAGAAGATGAGTTTGATCAGCCTATAAGGAAATTCGATTACTGGAAGGCAGTCAGGATATCAGCATGGATCTCGCGATTCATACATAATGCGAGAGCTAACAAGAGAAACAGACTCTTGGGACCGCTGAGAGCTGAAGAAACGAGTAAACAAGTGGAGTGCAGCGTAGGAACGAGCACACAGACAAGTTCAAGGAGGACCAGTTTCAACTAAATCTGAAGAAGAATGCCGAGGGAGTCTACCAGTGCAGAGGAAGAATCCAAGGGTACTACCTGGTTTATCTACCTGACAACGAGGTGTTCACTGAGAAACTTGTTCTGCACGCTCACAAGCTCAGCCTTCACGGGGGAGTAGGCTTGACCATGGCCAAGCTCAGGGAACAGTACTGGGGTAAAGCGACTAATCAAAACCTGTTACACGTGCAAGCGATTTCGAGTGAAAGCGGTGGCAAGTCTGCCAACCGGGAACTTACCGAGAGACCGGACGGAAGGTTCCACACCTTTCCAAGTAGTAGGTGTGGACTATGCTGGACCAATCAAATACAGAAAAAAGAACAGAAGTGAAGCTAAGGCCTACATCATACTGTACGCCTGTAGTCTCACTCGTGGGCTATCTTGAGCTGCTGCCTAACCAAGAGACGGAGGTGTTCCTGGGGAGTCTCGAGCGCCTCATAGCAAGGAGGGGACGCCCACTTAAGATCTACTCAGATAATGCCAAAACGTTTGTAAGCGCGGCAAAGTGGCTCAAAAAGACCATGAAAGACGAGCGGTTACACAACTGGCTGGCACAACACGAGATTAAGTGGCAGTTTAACGTAAGCCGAGCACCATGGTGGGGAGGACAATTCGAGCGGATGGTCAGCCTTGTCAAGCAGGCACTCTACAAGACCATCGGTAACAGTCTTCTCACCTGGAATGAGCTGCAAGATGTTCTGCTGGACGTGGAGGTATCGCTAAACAGCCGACGGTTGAGCTATGTCGAGGATGACGTTCAGCTACCCGTACTAACGCCTAACGCCTTATTGTTTGGACGCCCCAACCAGATACCGGAAGAAGACTACAGTGACAGCGAAGAGCCGGACCTTAGAAGACGTGCCAAGTACCTCCACAAGTGGAAGGACCTGTTGTGGGGGAGATGGTCTACTGAGTACTTGAAGGGGCTTCGGGAACGTCACAATCTCAAGTACCACAACAAGCAGTTCAGTTTAAACGTAGGAGACGTGGTGATTATCAAGTCGAAAGAACGGAACCAGAATAAGTGGAAGATGGGGATTGTGACTGAGCTAATTCCAGGGCGTGATGGAGTTGTACCAGTGGCTAGACTGCGGGCGGGTAAGAGTCACCTTGAGCGCGCGGTACAGCATTTGTACCCTTTAGAGCTGTCCTGTGACAGGACACCACCAGCAGTACCAGTAGCTGAAGGTCTCAACCGTAACGCACCAGTCTTCCGACCAAGACGAGATGCTGCAGTTGCTGCAGGGATGCGAATACGGAACGCTGTGAGAGAAAACGACTAATCATATGAACATTTGAACTGGTTGTCAGAGTTAAAGTGACAAAACTGCAGCTGAGCACTGTTATAAGCATGTTGAACTATATCAGAGAACATTGACAATGGTTTCATAATTTTATCATTACAGTACAGTTATAACGACTTGTTAATCATTATATTTGCTTCCCAAAGCAAGCGAATAGGGGAAGTAATTGTGTGGGAAATACATTTACTAATAATAGTACACAGTGATATGTACACGTATATTCAATTAGCATATGTGATGACAAGTTCAAATATAGAATTACAAGCACATGTAATACCGGAAACTAAGGTAGGCGTCTTTTGAGAGAAAGAGTGTGAGCCATCGAGCAATGTAGCTGTGATATCGGAATAAACATAGAAGGGAAAACCTAAAACTGTGAGTGAAATTTGTGTCGGTAGAAGCCGTTCCCGACAAGTTTACAGGCTGGGATAATAATTACGGTAATATTAGTCAGAACTTTTGCTGATCGAATCCAAGAGTCATTGAAAATGTCAGAAGTAAAAATTAAAGAAAAGCACAAAAGCTTTACATAAATAGCCTTCTGAGTTATGGTTTAATTAAAATATTTTTTTCAAACAGCATGATGCAATAATGTGACGACAAAAATTAGGAGTAAACTAGTTTACTCAAAGGAAAATAAAATTTACTTCTGATATTTGTGCCTTTAGGGTCATTCCACAGTATTGTGGACAAAAAAAAAAAAATTAAATCTGATAAATTGATGTAAACTTAGTAGGATGTGCCCTGGCAAAAAGGACTGTGTTTCAGTTAAAACACCACAAGGAAGAGAGTTACGACAGAAAAGGCTACTCATGTTGAATGTAAGCGAGGTATACGAGCTCTTCAATAATGAATTCCCAGCTTTAAAGATTGGAAAGGCAAAGTTTGCTTCACTTCGTCCTCGCCAAGTAATGCCAATGACCCTACATGACCATGAGGTGTGTGTGTGTAAGTACCACGAGAATATTAATTTGATACTGGATGGCCTCACAGTAATATTACAAGAAACACCCAAGTCCAGTGAAGACCTCCTCTGTCAAACAGCCTGCAGTCTTGACCAGGTAAAGTGCATGGATAGAGAATGCTTTACATGTGGGATTGATGAACCACTTGATGAACTGTTTAAAGATGCTGATGAAGACAGTCCAATATCCTATTACCAGTGGGATACTTGTGAAGATGGAAGAGTAAGAAAACAGGAGATTGAGGTCACAATAGCAGATGCTAAAGAAGATGTGATGGGGCAGTTGCAGTCATTTGGCAGGCATGTATATAACATCAGGAGGCAGTTTACTGAGTTAAAACACCCCAAAGACAGTTTACAAATGGGTGAAGTGATAATTCAGGAGGATTTTTCTGAGAATTTTCACCTAAAGAACCAGAGAGAGGTTATGGCAGCCCACTGGTCTAATGATACAGTTACTTTGATTACAGCAGTTGTCTACTATAGAAGTGACAAGGGTGACCTGGAACACATATCATATGCTGTAATATCTGATGACTTGCGCCATGACAAGCAGAGTGTGCATGCCTTTAACAAAGCTATACTTGGAGAGGTTAAGCAAATTACCCCAGTAACAAAGGTGCACTATTGGAGTGATGGGGCAGGCTCACAATTTAAAAACAGATACAATCTAGTAAACTTACTTTTCCATGAAAAGGACTTTGGTGTCAAGGCAACATGGAGCTTTTTTGAAACAGCTCATGGTAAAGGTCCTGTGGATGGTATTGGTGGTGAGGTCAAACGAGTAGTATGGCGTTCCATTCTTCAGAACAAAGAAGTTGTCTCAAATGCCCAATAATTTTATCAGGCTGCCAACAAAGTGTGTAAGAGAATTCACACACTTTACATCCCACAATCTAAAGTCAATGACCAGTCAGAGAAGTTAAAGCAAAGGTGGAGTGGGTGTAGAGCAATCCCTCATACGCAAGCAATTCACTTTGCTTCAAAAGCAAATGATTTCACAATCAGTGTAGCAAAGAATTCACAGTTCCTGATCAAAGATTGCTGCAGTGAGCATGTTTTGATAGTGGATGAAAAGGTTTCACCAATTCCTTCACCAGTCCTTATCACAGATTCAGGCAAGCCTACAGAACATGAAGAAGAGGAGGATGAAGATGAAGAGGACGAGGATGAAGATGAAGAGGACGAGGATGAGGATGAAGAGGACGAGGATGAAGAAGACGAGGCTGAAGAAGACGAGGATAAAGAAGACGAGGATGAAGGAGACGAGGATGAAGAAGACAATAAGAAAGAAGATGAGGAACAAGATGAGGAACAAGATGATGAAGACGATGACGGAAAAGATGACAGAAACAAAAAAGAAGATGTACATGTTCATGTAAAGCATGGATTACCAGCGTTTACCATCCATGTTTAACAACTCTACAGCATTTCAGTTACCCCTTTATCTGGCACCCCTGATTGATTTCATTGTTACTGGAAGCATCGTTTTTTGTGGTTCAAGCAAACTGATAATTAAAGCTGATCTCAAGGCCTTGTGTGGCAATGGAGCCACTTCAAAAGAAAAGTGGATTTCAAACTTCATAATTGATAGTTACTTAGAACTGCTTAAGAGGGGGAGTTTTACACAGAATGTAAAAATGGAAGTGCTCACCTGTGTCTGCTCGGCAACTCAATCATTGATCAAGACCTTGTTCTCGTGCCTTGTAATGCCAGTATCAGCTCCCACTGGTTTCTTCTGGCTGTTCAACCAAAACAGAAGCGTGTGATAGCCTTTGACAGCAAGTCAAGTTTTTCTGTAAAGCCAAGAGTGGTTGGAGCTATCAAGAAGTTGAGCTCTTTCTTAAAAGGAGTTGACAGTGGTCTTGACGTTGCACAGTGGGATTTCTATGCAAACAAGCCTGGGGACATCCCAAACCAGTCAAATGACTACGACTGTGGCATATTTACATGCATGTATTCAAGACGTCTTGTGAAGCTTAGCCCAATGATTGCTCCTACAGACAACAGCATATCTGATGTCAGGAGGTATATGATCCTTGAAATGCATATAAATTCCTTGTTACCAATCCCTACTGAAGGAATCAGAGTGCAAGAGTATTATGCAGTAGACTATGTAAACCACTACTACATTGGCAGAGCTCTTCAAGCATCAGATGGATACATCACATTCAAGTTTTTGCATGGTTCTAGTGCCAAAAGCTTTGATTGGCCCAGAAGGGATGATATTGACACTGTTCATGCAAGCTGTGTATTCTATGGTCCTGTTCAACTGCAAGGAAATGCTTCATTTACCATTATAGAACATGATCAGGATAAAAAGGTGTTCCTTTCTCTGAATAAGCATTAGGTTGTTGCCAGTGTAACCATTATAACTGACAGAGGTATATTAACATTCAGTTTTCATTGTATTTTGATATCTATGAGCTGCATAAGTTATAGCTGCAGTAATAGGCATCTACATAAGATTGTTATAATTATGTTAATTTATGATAAGTCGATTTTATGCATAGTGACTGCAAAATATTGTTTCTGTTTCTGTGCATACCATGTGAATATTACGGCCAAAAAGGAATCCTGGGGTTCGCAATGCCTCATGGGTATTCAAGATGGCGGCTTCCGTGAAAGGTTAGTATTTTTCGATCTTTGTATACAAATCTGATGTTTTGCAGTGATTGAACGATCATATTTACATAAATAGATTAAGAAAATGTTTATAAACTACCGCAATTAATATAAAAAGACTGATTATGTAGCAAATTGAACTGAAACATGCAGCCCTTGTAGAGTTGTTTCGATGGGACATGATATATAAGAGTGTATGCTTTTCTTCATTGTTGATATATAAGGATAGTAAGCGTTTCTGTGAAGAATCTCACGGCCACTTGGAGGCGGTATGATTCGCCACAAGTCTGTTTATCATTTGGATTCTTGGAAAACCTTACTTAGAGCCGCTAAAATAAGAAATTACGGACCCATTGTTATCACTGCCGCGAATACGAAGGATGATGAAGTCCCTCCAGTATTCTATCCGTAGAAAATGCCGAAGCCTTTTCACAGTGGACAAAGCTTTTATAGAGAGCCTTAGCAAGTCTAACGACTGTACTGAGGGTGCAAGCGAATGGCACAACGAGCACCAAGTTCTAGCAGAGTATATGATTCTGTTTGCATTTTTTGCAATAAGACTAGTAAATATGCAAAGAGAGATAACAGTCGGCCAGAGAATCTTGTGCAATGTGCTGATATGCGAGCTCATGACACGAAAAGAAAGATTGTAACAGAATATAGATGGTCAGTGAGCTATTTTGGCATATACTAAAAATCACGTGACCGATGACATCATCGTTACGTCATCACCACTAAGTGAATCGTGTGGACCCAATACAATGCCTGTCCAAGTTTGAACTGTCCGGCATTGTATGTGAGTGGCTTAAAGTAAATTATTTTCTTTAACAGAGATTAAAACTACAATTTTATGTTCAAGGTGAAAGGAGCCTGGGGCCAAGAGTGTTTCCATGGCAACATCATGATTTCCACAGTGATGTGTATTTTCCTTAGTACCACACATATGCAAACTTTAAATTGTTTTTACCCACTATTTGCAGAGATATTCTTCATTTTGTGATTGTCTTAATGGCTGTGTCAACCTTATGACGTCACAGACCATCTAATTTGCATATACCAAAAACCTTAATATCTCTGGAACGAGATGAGATATTGACAAACAGAAAATGCTATTCTTCCTCAATTCGAAAGGACATTCAAGTGAGATCTTAATTTTAATGATGAAATTTCGCTTCAGTAGCACTTTAAACAAACACACATATTATATATATACAGTCAATCCCAAAAAGGTTGTCCAGCAGAATATAACATAATACTATAATATCCATTGTTTTGGGCTATTGTCTAGGCCAAAACAATGGATATTAAAGTATTATATTATGTTCTGCTGGACAACGTTTTTGGGATTGACTGTATATACATATATAATATATATATTAGTTTTCAAAAACATTGCTTTTGATTTTTATATATATATACCTTTTGTTCTCCATTGTTTTAGTTGTCAAATTTGACAAGAATACAAAAGGTATATATATATATATAATATTTATAGTGCAATGTTTTTTTGAAAACGGGTGTATATGTATATTATACTTTTTAAATCTCTGAAATCCAGAATACCTAAAAGATATGTTTACTCTAAGATCTGTAATATATTCCTTAAGAGGCACTGATATTTTGAACCTACCTAAACCTCAAACAACAACTTATGGCCTGCACTCTTTCAAATATTCGACTGTAAAATTCTGGAACTCACTACCTGATAATCTTCGATCTTTAACAACTATCACTGATTTTAAGAGAGAAATCCGTAAATATATCTAATCTAATTTTACAGTAATGCCTATTTGTTAATAATTTCTAGGTTTCATTGTAAATATATTTTTAGTATTAGTAATATAACAATAGTATTAGTAACAGTAGTTTTCTCGAAGATATTAGCATGTATTTGCTACTCTGCAAATTCGAGTTGAAATAAAGTTTATGTATGTATGTATGTACTACATAGTTGAGGTTGAATATATATAAGCAGAACACAATGGGTACCACATGTATATATATATTTATTTGAGACTATTATTTGAGCTCTATACTCTTTTTCACTAAAACTTACAAAAGCTATCAAAAAGAACAAAATAATGAAAAAGTAATTTTTATCTTCCTTTGTAATGGCTCACCTAAACCGTTTTTTACCTCGACCGCTGCCTCGTTAATTTTTGTCTCCTTTATGCACCCATCAATTCCAGCGCTGCCCATCCCCCCTGGAACATGGTGGGGTATTTGCACATTCTGAGATCCAGGAAGTGGAGAATTTGTAATTATATATCGGCCTTGGGGTCGGGCATTAGACCTTGTGGGCAACGACGCCATCTTGGATTAGGCACGCAAAGACCCCTGGGAATGAGGTTAACCTCGTATTTTTTCCTTCGGCTAGCTGCTTCGTACTTGTAGGAAATCCAGGGCAGCAAACCGGACAACACTAAGATGGATATTAGGAAAGAGTCACTAGTATATGAAAACTAGTGAACGTATTTAAAGGTTTGTTTTCCCGTAAAGTTTCAAACTGCTTGTTCAGTTGAAGTATTTTATAAAGCCAAGTCCGACTCGTATTCCGGTTCCATTCTGATTTAACAACTTAACTAATACGTTATACTTGTTCTAGTTCATTTGTAGGAATCAAAATGATTCATCATTTATATTCTTACATTAATTAATACTTGCAACTGTCTACAAAACGAAAGAAAATTATCAATGAATAGATAGACATGTAACACTTCTCGGCGCCTAGTGTCTTTGCATGGTTTAAACTCTGCAATTGGGCAGTACATCATTATGGATTAGCCGGAGGGGAGATGGGGGGGGGGGGGATGGGGGGGGAGATGGGGGGGGGGAGATGGGGGGGGAGATGGGGGGGGGGAGATGGGGGGGAGGGGATATGGGGGGGGGGAGGGGAGATGGGGGGGGGAGATGGGGGGGAGGGGAGATGGGGGGGGGTTGAGATGGGGGAGAGTAGAGGAGGGGATTGGCACCTCTGGAATAGTCCGGTTTCGTATTCGAAATTTACCGCTGAATGCAATGACTACAGACGCATGTACGCAGGGTTAGCCTCATTCTGAAGTTAAACATTCTTAAATACCAGCGAGGTGCATAACGTGAAACTACAACAATACAGTGTTGTGAATAGCAGTGTTGTGTTTGATGACAAAATATTCTGCGACCTTAGAAATCGTATCGAACAAACGTTTCTATTAGTTAAATATAGGAAAAGATATGACGTCATGAAGTGCTATGGTTGACTTACTTGTACAGAGCAAAAATATGTACCGAAGCATATGTAATCTTGAACTGAAAAATATAGCCAATACCTAACTAACCTAAGTTCTGGGTGAATCACGAGTTTACAAAATGACTGGCAACACAAAATGTCTGCACAGGAATAGCCTGTTTACCAAATCTTAATGCCAAAAAATTACGTTTTATATGCACGCTACATGTTTCAAATATCCCCTGAGTATTCTTGGTTACCAACGCCACAATCTAAAATTACAATTCTAAGGGATTCAATGAGCTTTGAACACATTGGCCTTTTATGTTGGCATTGCTTGTTCAATTTTCAGTGCAAAAAGTAAAGTGTCACAACTTTCTTGCACATTACATGCTGGAGAAACAGACTTTGAAGTCAAATTTGCCAATAAGATTACTGATCATACTATTGAAGATAGTTGTTGGAAGGTTTGTGAATTCAGTACTGGGATAAGAGGGATTATCTTCAGTGATAAAAGCAGCCAGGTTAATTCTAGTTTGGAAAGCAGAGCCAACGATTTTAAATGGCATTTCTTCTTGAGAATTCATTTCACACTTGGAGTTTAAGTTTAAAGAGTTCCAATGTTTTGTGAAAGGGTAAACAGCTTTTCTTGTCAAAACACGCACATTGAATAATATTGAATTTTAAACAGCTGACGTCACGGCCACGGTGTGTTGACTGAGTGCCCAGCCGTTAGAACAGTCGATATCCATGAGCTCAGAGGTACACGTGACCCGAGATCAAAATGGCAAAGTCCTGTCCAGCACGTATAATAAGCGCACCAACAAGGGATGGAGCCGAAGGTCGCTGACATCAGCAAGTTATATGCCGTGATTCGTCGAAGAGCCGTTCACAAGAAAACTATGCTGGAAGAGGGATCCTCCTTCACGAGGGTCACGGTGTGAGGACGCTTTGGAGAAACGACATCTCGGTAGCTCGATCATAGAAAACATGATCATGGAAAAGTATACGTTTTTTTCTCATTTTGTTTGCACTTTCTAAACATTAGCAAGTTCGAAGGGTTCGTAAAACAAGAAATGAAATCGATCTGGCTATGTTCCAAGTTAGATTTTTATCCTTGGAAATTACATGATTTGTTGTTGTTGTTTTTCAATTTTGTCTTCAAAGAATTATGGTTATATGCATCCTTGTAATGAAGAGATCAGTGCAACAATGGCTTAAGTGTCTCCTGGTCAAATTTTGAGGTTTGACAGAAATGAAACCAGGGTACATGCAGGTACTCTACAAGATGACCACATAATCACAAAGATAACATATCAATATTTCTACATACATGTACATCTGATAGCCATAAACCGCTTCAAAACTTTAACTTTGCATGTGTTTATCAATTTCTTTACCCTAAAATCACTTAAGTTATTTTTGCTCCCAGCTTTTCAATTCATTTGTTTAGAAACGTTTATTACCGTTTCCATTGAAATGCGACCCTGAAGTTTAAGTCTCGTTTGGAAAACTACAAGTTCGTGGATGTCAATCAAATGCGGTATTTAGCCTCTTTCACAGGAATACTGCCTACTAGACTTAATTAAGGGCGCGATTGCATGGCAAATTTCAGCCCGAGTTTGCAATTACATGAAGAAAGTTTCAGCCCCGGCCGAAATTCAGCCCGGTCTGATATTTCCAGCCGGGCTGTCACCTAGGCTGAACTGAACGTGTGAGTAGTTTAAGGGGTCACTTCAGATCAAATACGGCCTCCTGATTGGTCGAGAGCAAATCGATGACGTCACAGGGGGTACCGCCGCCGTTATAGATCAAATACAGGCTCCGGATTGGCCGGGAGTAGAGATCAAATACAGGCTCGGGATTGGCCGGGATTTTATAGATCAAATACAGGTTCCTGATTGGCCGCCGTTATAGATCAAATACAGGCTCCTGAGTGGCGGACCGGGAGTCTCTCAGGGAGTATAAAAAAGTGAACCTTTGGGGAGGAGGCATTCATGTTGTTTTGGTTCTTTGCCGTTGTGTCTATGCTTCATCGGGAGTACCGAAAAGTGTGGACTCTTTGGGAAGATGATCAACACCGTGAAATGCTTAGAGGCAGACAAGGTGGAGAAAGCGAGCCGCCTCCAATTTAAAACATTGGTCCAGCATTTGTACGTGGCTTTGGTGTCCGCGAACATCTCTCAATGGAAACGAATTTGGCCGAAAGAAGGGTTCGCCGAGGCTTGGGAGACTGCTCGCGAAGGCTTTGCGGTGGAACACCTAAACGAATTCCTGCCCTTTTGGGGGCAGATGTGTACGTTGGCCGTGACGCCAGAGATGAGGGACGAGACGTTGGTCAGCTTAAAACAACTCTCCACGGACCAAGCGTACGGTATTTTGCAACGTGGCGAGGTAAACTGTGGGAAAAGGAGACGAACGACATGGCCAAATTGTTTGGGTGCTACTTGCAGAGGGTGTTACTAATGAACACCGCGTCGAGGAATACCGCCCTCCCTCCCATGACTGACCACCTACACGTCGCAATTGACGGTCTTGGCACGCCACGATTGGTGGCTCCCCGCCTCTTTCATTCTCAATACCGACAAAGCCGACGGGCCAGGAACCCATTGGTTGGCCTTTTATTTTCCGCGCCAAGGCCTGAATGAATTCTTCGACAGTTATGGCTTTCCCGCCTCTTATTACGGATTGCAAGAGTACGTGCGGCAGGGGGCCGCTCAGCATAGGAAAAACAATGTGATGTTCCAAGGGAACCAGTCCAAAGTGTGCGGCAGTTATTGTCTGTATTACCTCCTGCATCGAGCCCACGGCCGGTCCATGGCGTCTGGCAACGCCAGTACCAACGCCGGAGTATCGCGCGGTGGAAGCGGCAAGGCAGTCCCCTCCACGACCAGTGTGTCATCAGTTTGAGAGAAAATAAAACGACAAAAATAAAACAAGAAACCCCACCTCAATGTCTTGTTATTCTTGGGAAGGGGTGAGGCGCGATGGATGTCCGTTTCCAAGCGCCCTGCAATATCTTGATCATGGGGCAGAGTCAATCGGGAAAAACGGTGTTCACCGAGAGACTCCTGCAGCATGGGAAATCCCATTTCACCCACCCTCCCCTCACGATCGTGTACTGCTATGGCAGCGCCTGGCAACCCCGTTTCACGACAATGCAAAAACAACTGGGGGTGAAATTTGTGGAGGGACTTCCCGACAACCCGTACGCCCCCTTTCATGGCCAGCCGGGTCTCTTGATCCTGGACGAATTGATGAAAGAAGGCTCCAAGGATGAGCGGGTGGTGGACCTGTTCACCAAAGGCTCGCACCACCACAACATTTCGGTGATGTACCTGACCCAGAACATTTTTCCCCCAGGCAAGTACGCGCGCACCATCTCCATCAACGCGCACTACCTGGTCGCTTTTAAAAACGCTCGGGATTCGTTGCAAGTCCGCAAATTTTCTCCGAGGAGGGGCAACGGCATCACGCCTACGTGCTGGAGGAGAATCAAAAGGGGGTGGGAGCCGTTTTTGACCTGTTTAAGCTCATAGCAAAAACACCCAAGGCTTTGGATCCTAGTTTCTCCTACAAAAAGCAATACTATAAACTAGGAAAGCACCTCGTAGGAGAGCAACTAGGAGGCTCCAAAAAGAAGAAGACCCCCGCGGCAAAAAGATCGAAAAACCAAAGGGGCGCGCCCCGCCCCAAGGCCTTCGTGGGGTCGTGTGGAAGAGGCCCAACAAAAAAAACAACCTTCCATCCCCCCTTTCCGGGACAGGGGAAACGCAACAGATTGGGTTAACTTTATAGTCTAATCCCCCCAGGGTAACCGTTCAGTTGTGGTGATGGCCTCCCCCCTGCTTCAACACAGCGCCACGTTCCTCCGGCAATTGGTTCAAGCGGATCTCAACCAGAAAAGGAAACTCATCAGCGCGGCTAGCCAAAATCAAATCAACGCCGTCAGCCAAGTGGTGCACAACGCCTTGCTCGGGACTTTCCCGATAGGCGCTCGCGCAAAGAAAGCCTTTGCCCCCATCAAGGCCAAACTTCGAAAAATAGCCAACAAGGCCCTACCGCCGGCCGTGAGGTGAAAGATTTTGCTCTCCACCTTGACGGCGTTGCAGAAAATAAAGCTTAAAAAGGCGGTGGGACAGCGAGGGGGTTTCATTTTCACTACCGCCGCCCTCATTGCCGCCTCCGTTTTTGCTGCCAAAGCCGCGGCCGCCGGAGCCATCAGTGGAGGAGTGGGCTACGACGTCAAGAAAGCTCTGGACCAATCCGGAGGTTATAGAGCCCCAGGATTCCCAACGACAAAATACCCTTCCCCGGAAGAGTACACCCAAGAACTTAGTCAACCTTATAGCTGGACCTAATGGGCAAAGAAATCCGCAGCTTGCCGGTCCCCGCTGGCATTGACCCGGCCCGGTGGCGGAAATTTTTGGCCCGTCTTCGAAAAAGGGAACGCCAACCCGTGACGGGTAAAAAACCAGCAGGGTCGTCCGGACGGCGAAGCAAATCCAGAGAAAGTATAAGACGTGGCAGCAGAAGAAGAAATCCCAGACAGGGAAAAAGAAACGGTCACAGCCCCACCCCTCGACTTCCAGACCAACAGGCATTTCCGGGACGCGATGGGAAGTGCAACGACACCCTCCCAAACGAAAAAAGCGATGAAAGAGGCTTGGCCGCCGCCACGGGAAAGAATCCCATGCGCATGGTCTTGGAGCCGGAAGAATCCATGCGGTAGTTGGAACAACAGCTTCGTGTGGACACAACCAAAGGGGTTAAAGTGCTCAGTCAGTAGCAAAAGGCCATGGCGCAGATCCTAGAGACCCCAGAGAAACCGGAAAGCGCGGCCCAGTTTCAAGATTTAATACAAAAATTCGTACGGCGTCGCGAAACCATTGAGTCTAGTCCCTTCATAGCCTGCGTCGCATCCGAACTGAACCCTGGTTAAGTCCGTCTGCGAAACAGTGGACAAAAGCTTGTTCTCGACCCCCAGCGAAGTTGCAGGATTATTTATAATCGATTTTGATTGGCTTTTACTAATGCTCATTCTTACACGTCTTCTGACTGGCCATTCAACTGTCACCAGCCTGTTAACAGTGCGACTAACGGCTAATTTACATTTCAAAATGTGGCGGCTTTTATAAACGTCGAAAAGAGCAATGATATTTGTACATCGAGATTCGTTTGCTAGAACAAGAGCAGTTGACCGGAGTTGAGTTCGGATGTGACACATTACTAGATCTTTCCAAGCTGCATGAGGGATATGTTTGTGTGTTCTTCGAACGAGCATTTTGTCGTGACAGATTCTATTTAATGTGTTCGGCAAGTTTCCTTTATCTGTCACTAAACCACGGGCAGCTGCCTATTACTTCAAAACCTGACCCGAAGTTGAAATAAACCTAACCTTCTCCGATAGTAAAACACAGGGAAACGACGACAGAGCTCATCTGGGGCGAGAAATCTCAAGTAAACAGTTGACTCACGTGCAAACGAAGTTTCGACCAAGCGGCCTCTGACGTGACATGATTGCCCGTCATAACAATCTCCGAGGCTGGTGACAGTTGAATGGCCAGTCAGAAGACGTGTAAGAATGAGCATTAGTAAAAGCCAATCAAAATCGATTATAAATAATCCTGCAACTTCGCTGGGGGTCGAGAACAAGCTTTCTGTCGCTGTTTCGCAGACGGACTTAACCAGGGTTCAGTTCGGATGCGACGCAGGCTAGTCCCTTCATGGCCGTGGCGGCAAAAGTTTTAACACAGAGACAAAGGGGCGCTTTGCGCCGCGTTCCTCCTTCCAGCAAACATTTAGCGTCGGTGCTGGTCAATCTGTTGAAGCTGAAAGGAGCGCAGAAAATTTCCTGGAATGCGCAAGGGGAAGTGAAACTCTACGGGCAAACTCTACCGGGCAGTCGAATTGCCGATCTGATTAAAGAAGCCGTACATCCTTCTTCCACCCGGACGTCGCCCGGATACCGCGATTTCATGCAATTTTTAGCGGAAGAAAAAATTCCTAAAGATCTTGTCCGCCACCCTCGGGATCTGATCTCCAAGAAGAAAGATTACACGCCCCGTCCTAAATGGACTCCCTCCGCAGCGCTCCAAGAGGATCCCCTACCACTACCCTACAAAGAGACTCCGCCCCGCCGAGTGGAAACGCCGTTCTCCAGGACCCAGTACAAAGCCGTTCTCCAGGACCCCGTACAAAGCCTTGCCCCGGAGTCCCACACGCCGCCTCTCCTTTGGTAGGGGTTCCGCAGAAAAACCGTCTTTAAATTGGCGTCCTTTTTAAACCCCCCTTCATTGTCGCCATGGCACGAACCCTAGTGAGACCCGCGGGGATGGGACAAGCGCCCTGGCAACGCCGTGTCGCCCAAGCGAACCAAGAGAGGAGGAGGAAAAGAAGGAGCAAGAAAGGGGGCACGCAAACCGTGCGCAAGATCACGTTACCACCAATGCCCTGTTGCGGTGAAACAGTTTGTGCACCCCGTTTTATTTATTTCGTTTCACGTGTCCTTGTACGCAACAAGCCACCCCTATGTTACTGCTGTTTGTCCATAATGAAACATCCGGGTTTTTTTATCTGGAAGTATTGTTTTGTACCATCACTTGGTCACATTTTGTATTATAAATTTACCAATAAGAGAATTGTACAACAACCATTATGGTATGATTCGATATCCATTTTTCTCCGTTGCAATTTAATAGGTAACTTACTTTCGATAAACTATTAGAGCGATTGCTCGTGTAATTTCAAACGTTTTCAACTAATAATAGAGCGATTGCTCATATACTTTCAGACTTTTTTCAATCAACTAATAGAGCGATGGCTCATGTAATTTTGAACTTTTTCAAATACTGATGTAAACAATCTCTCTCTCTGCGGGGCCTGAAATGGGCCCCGTCCATGTAAATAATGTAATTAGTTTAATGTGTGTAAAATATTATTGGAAACAAAGTTGTTGTTACACAAACACAAGTCTCTTTTATTGTCTCGGATTTCCTGTCTTACATATAATTGGCTGACTCCAATAAAGCCAAAAGGGTAGACACTCCAGTTTCAATGTAGGCATGGGGATTGTCTTCGTGGATCAAAGCTTGTCACAACGCATGCCAAATTCGATTCTTGTAAATAATACAATTTATAATATTTGTAAATCTCAACCTCTTTTCATTTTTGCAGCCGTTCAAACACGGTATAAGTAAGGGGAGCAATAATCCCCGCGAGGTGCAAACTCTGCAAAGCCCGTACGCCCGTATCCCGTAGAGCCTCTAGGGTAATATGATCCCGGACCTCAGCCACACGTGTGTTAAAACTTTCCTCGGTAAAAGACCATAAACAGGAATGGTAACGTTCATCCTGTTGACCCTGTGTACTATAAATACACCCCTCACAGGTCCGTCCACGTTGTCGCATGCATTCCCGGACACACACCATGACGTAGACTTTCTCAAAGTCCTTCTTAGCCCCCCGCACGAAGGACTTTTCCCACTTGCAGCGCGCCAAATTTACCGGTTGATTTTTCAACCGGAGGCGTGGCTTATGACGTACTAAGATTTGCCCAATCACAAAGCGTCAATTCTTCAGGTATTGTATGTTGACGTGTCAAGTCAGTCGACCGTGGATGTGGTATTTACAATTTGATTGTACTCGGAAAGATTTTGTCAAAGGCGCGAAATGTAAGCTTCGTCCCTGAAACGGTTTTCGCGCCAAAACATAATCCCCCGATTCAATTTCCTGCAAGTGAAACAAGTCGAACTCGGCTCTCGCTTCGATTCTCGCGCTCGATTTTTGACCCAGTAATAGCTTACCTAGTGACTCAGTGAGTTCGACTTGGAGCAAGTCTAACCATGACGTAGAGTGTTTTGTACAAAGCCCACCCAGCTTTTATGGTGTCCTCATCCCAGGTGTCCGGCATGTCAACTAAATGTGGGTCTTCTTGGCTCCCGGGCATTACACCGCTTGCCCCTGATTGTTGTTGTTCCAGGGGGTCCAGGACGCTGTCGGGATGTTTATAGGGGGTGGGGGTGGCGGGGGACCCCCGACCATTGTACCAGTAGGGGGTCCGGAGGGTTCCAGGGGGGTCCCTGTCGGGGGCGTTGTAGTCCCTGGGGGAGGCCCCTGGGGCATCTCCGCGGGCGGAGCCGTAAGAGGCATAGTGGAAGTAGGATTCATCGTTCACACTGAATTTACAAGGAAGGGTCACTTTTTTATATTCCCTGTGAGCTCTCCGGTCCCCCACTCAGGCGCCTGTATTTGATCTATAACGTCGGCCAATCAGGAACCTGTATTTGATCTATAAAATCCCGGCCAATCCCGAACCTGCATTTGATCTCTAATCCCGGCCAATCCCGAGCCTGTATTTGATCTCTACTCCCGGCCAATCCCGAGCCTGTATTTGATCTATAACGGCTGCAGCCAATCCGAAGCCTGTATTTGATCTATCACGGCGGCGGCGGCACCCCCTGTGACGTCATCCATTTCTGTGACGTCAACGATTTGCTGTCGACCAATCAGGAGGCCGTATATGATCTGAAGTGACCCCTTAAACTACTCGCGTGCAAGGCGCAGTGATTGTGTTTTCGATGAAACAAGATGCCGTAAAATGTACAGATGTCAGCTGAAAAGGGAAACAAAAAGGCTAATTGTAAGGCAAAGATGGAATACAGCAATAGTGATTTTAATGCGCATAAAGTGAAGCAGTACTAAGCAGTTCGAGAAGCTATGTCCCGGATACATGAACACGAACCGTCTTTCTTTGGGCCACCTACGATCCTGGTCAAATGTCTTTGGGACACACTACTTCGAACGTAGTGATGACCAATTGCCCACAGTATTCGAGTAGTATGTTGTCACAATATGCCCCCGCCTCCCACAGACAACGTAGGGATATTGGGTCATTGAACATGCGACTTTACTTTTCATAGATCAACATTAAATTGGGTGGAGGGGGATAAAAAATCTGAGAAGTCGCAAATTCTCCAAACAATTACTAAGTGTCGCAACACTTTTGACCACGATTGTAGCATTACACCAGCACCAGCGCCAGAACTTGACGGTGAACAGGAGAAAGATTATATCGACAACAAAAATGACAAGGAGCTGATTAACAAAGGGTATACTCGCATTCAAGAGAAGCTGAAGGAAATATGACAGCAGTTTGTGAATGCTGTTACTACTGGTTCTAGAAGCGGCAGTGGCAAAATCGTGTTGTAAAATGTTGATCAGCTAAAGCACATCTGGGGTGGAAGCCCATTTACAGTTGGTCTTTTTGTGACTGTTTTAGTGATTAAAGGTGCATGTAGATCCAATGTCGACAATAGTGTGTCGTTGTAACAGTTAACAAGGTCATTAAGCTCAAATGAGAGCATGTTCTTACAAAGGTCTGAGTTCGATAGTTCATCTCGTAAAACGTCAATCTTGACGGATTTTACTTTTCTGTAGGATATCTGAGATTTATTAAGGGAGGGCTTGTCGACTTGAAGTTTACAGTGGACAGGCATGTGATCTGAGAATAGATAGTCTGCCCACGGGGAGGAAATAATAATTTGTTCGGAATGTCTTGTTATTATGAGGTCTAGAGTGTGTCCACTGCTATGAGTTGGGACATTGACGTGTTGCTCTAAGCCAGTGCTGTCGAACAGCTCGCGTAGTCTAGTTGCATCAGCATCATCGACAATGTCCACATGGATATTGAAGTCCCCAGTAATCAAGAGCTGGTCAGTACAGAGGACTGCAGATTCCAGAAATTCACCAAATTCACCAAAGAATACACTTGCAGTTACAGGATGGGCTTATGAGTAAGGTGGTCTATAGCTAATAATTTAATGAATACGTTGGGTTGAAGATTTAATGTTCCACTCAGAATATTCAAAGGATCGAAGTTCAGCAGCGGCGACTTTGATGGCGCTTAAGTTATTTCTGAACAGGACTCCAGTGCCACCCCCCTGCCGGCCAGATCGTGGATGGTCGAGGAGGTCGTAGCCTGCAGGAGTGCAGAGAGTTCTGGCGGCAGACACATTGTCTTTGAGCCATGTCTCTGATAGGGCTACAACATCAGGTTTATAGTCGCAAATAAAGTCAATAAATTCAGCGGCTTTCTTGTTAAGAGACTGCGTATTCATGACACAAAGGCTTAGTTCTTTTGGGTCACTGTGTGATGACAAACTATTAACATAATTTATAGTTATTAAGTTCCCTGCGTCTCTCGAGTGAGTTATATGTTTGTTAGCTCTTTGTCGTATAGGCCTATTAGGAGGGTGAGAAGATCGATCTGAGCTTGCAATAACAGGTATAGATGATGAAGGCTGCCGGATGAATTTGTCTTTGGGCGAGAATAGATTAATCAGATGTTAAATATTAACCCCTTGGGACGATGGGGTTAGGACAACATCACGAGCAAGCGAAGGTTTCAGTACGGCGATAGGATTATTCTGATGGAGATAAAAACATATACGGCCTGCTCGAACTCCTCAGTTTCTTAGCAATCCAAGTTCCTTTAAAGTAATAGCAGTATCGGGCCTTATTTGACTCGAAGACCTCTTTAAAGACAGCAACTCTGTTCTTGAATAATTTGGCTTGATGGCAGTGAACCGTAAGGAGTTCAATGATAAATTTATAATTCTAGAAGAATTAGGACGTTGAACAGGTCCAGGATTTCTTGAGACGTCCATATGTACAGTGAGGTCCATGATGAACAGTTTTGCGGGTAGAATCAGGCAAACGGAGCCGTGTTTTGTATACTTCAATAGAGAGATTGTTGTACTATAATTAGATGCGAGTACGATTATTTCCATTATTTCTGGCAGTTTAAAAGTCAACTTTTCTATGAGGGCTGGGTCTTCCATGTTAAAAATTAATCATGCCTAAAAATACTCAAGAAAAAACTCTGAAATAATACTGAAGCAATTAATTGTTTTTTACCTTTTTATTATTATTTTGTTGAAACTATGCAAAATTTGAAATAAAAGGTACATCAAATGCCTCTGGGATATTTTCATGGTCATTAGCTGGATATGGGTATTATATTAATTTGGTGTCATTGCATATAGAATAGCAATATGTACATATTGTCAGGTCACAGAGAAAATGAAAAATAAACTGCTGACAAGACAAATGACTGAACTGTTTGATGCTTAGCCCAACTATTATTTTTCCAAAATACCTTTATTTTAAAAACAATTAAAAAACAACAGCTAAAAACAATTTTGGTAAAAAGCTTGGAAAATAACTTTGTGTTTTTCACAATTAAACTATTTTTCCAAGCCTTGAAGATCTGGAATGCAAATTTCATATTCCATGACTTAATTTCCATGACTGTGACTTAATGATAATTGCAGTTATCACCACACTCAACATCATTACTGCATATTATTAATTTTCACATGTGACAGCTGATTGAGCCATAAGAAAAAAATTCGAAATTATGCTGATTTAAATCTTACATGTTAGTATATCCCTGTTACCTATATTGTTGCTACACTATTGTTTCTATTCTCATTTCAGATGGATTTTTCTGCAGTTAAAGAGTTATCTGATGATTGTTTAAAGAAATTGGGCCTCACAAGAGCTGGGGATAGGCTAAACTTCTTGGCATTTTGTCGCACAAATCAAAGCAACAGATCTAGAAAGGAGCTTTTCTCTCTGGAAAATCCAAGAAATCAAGTGCAGGAACATTCAAAGTTTTACCTTCAAAAGAAAAAAAAGTAAAGCCAAGAAAGGTTCAGTTGGGATGGCTTCATTACAATAGCAAGAACAAAACATATCAAGGTGTAAGGTTTAATAGAGGAGGGGGTTCAAGAGAAGTTTTTCTTCCCCTGAGCTCAACCAAGAAAGATATCATTTCAGTGGCAAAAGGTATATTCTTTCCTGGTGGAAAAAAATCGCTTGGTATTGCAGATAACATAATGTTTGAACTTGGAAACTTTCAGGGAGAACGCATTGAAGAGTTGGTTGATGATGGGGAAGATGAGTTTACTCTGAAGCACTACATTGAGTCTACAGAGTCCAAATGTACCTAAGATCAACTGAAAAAGAACAAGAGATTATAGAAGTTACAGATGACAATGATTGCGAGGATGAAGAGGAAGAGGAGATGATGCACTCCCCATTTGGTGAGGCAAGCCACCATGAATCCAAAAAGAAACCACAACCTCACAAGCTAATTGGTTCATCAAAAGAGCGACAAGCTTTAGTTGATAGTATTGAGAAAGCCTATAAGGAATATCTTGAAAACGATCAAAGGAAGCAGGCTAGGTCTCTGGATATAGAGGAAAAGAAGAGAAAGGAAGAAGAGGAGGAGGCAAACCAGCAAGCCATACATGAAAAGAATGAAGCCCTTCGTAAAGCTAGAGCAGTCAGGGTCCCCACAGAGCCCCCTTTGCAAAACAACTCAGCTGTGTCAGTCCAAGTCATTCATCCTACACTGGGAAAGATCCAAAGGCTGTTCAGTGATGAAGATTCTGCCATGAGTGTGTATGATTGGGTTGGATCCCTTTCCAGTAAACCACCTTATTTTGAATTATACTTGCCCTTGACAAAGAACAAACTTCTTCCTAATAATTCGATGAAGTTGCGTGACAAGTCCACACTCATGATGATGGCATGTGAGGAGCCCGTTAGTAGTTAGAGCACTCACTATGGTACAAATCCAGCCTCCTGATTGGTCGAGAGAAGGGGCGGGGCGATGACGTCACAAGCGGGCCTCCTGATTGGTCGAGCCCATTATAGAACAAACCCAGTCTCCTGATTGGCCGAGACCATTATAGAACAAATCCAGTCTCCTGATTGGTCGAGACCATTATAGAACGAACCCGGCCATCGGAGTGGTCGAGACCATTATAGAACAAATCCGGTCTCCGGAGTGGTGGAAATTAGACCCCCCTAAGGGAGTATAAAAAAGTGAACCTTTGTGGATGGGTATTCATGTTGTTTTGGTTCTTCGCCGTGGTGTCTATGCTCCATCGGGAGTACCGAAAGGTTTGGTTTCTTTGGGAAGATGATCAACACAATGAAATTCTTAGCGGCGGACGAGGTGGAGAAAGTGAGCCGCGAACAATTTAAAGCGTTGACCCAACATTTGTATGTGGTTTTGGTGTCCGCGGGCATCCCTCAGTGGAAACGAATTCGGCCGAAAGAAGGGTTCGCCGAGGCTTGGGAGATCGCTCGCGAAGGCTTTGCGGCGGAGCACCTGAAATAATTCCTGCCTTTTTGGGGGCAAATGTGTATGGTGGCCGTGACGGAAGAGATGAGACACGAGAGGTTGGCCAGCCTAAAGCAACTCTCCGCCGACCAGGCGTACGATATTTTTGCAAACTTGGAAAGGCAAACTGTGGGAAAAGGGAACGGACGACATCGCACGTTTGTTTGGGGGCTACTTGCAGAGGCTGACATTAATGAACACCGAGTTGAGGAATACCTCCACCCCTCCCATGAGTCCAATGCATATCACCTTGGCAGCCCTGTACATGGCGGTGGTGGCCTACGCGCATGGGGATTGTTTCCAGCGGGTGCAGCAAGTGGCCGAACGGGTGGCCAAACGCAAAGCCTTGACCTTGAAGATTCCCCGCTGGAACAGTGAGGACGCGTGCGCGTTTCAGTACGACGAGAACAACGTGCTCATTTTCAAGTACCAGGAGGATTTGAGGATGGTGTGTGTTTGCCTCTTGACCCAACTCTACAGAGAACTGTTGGTCGAACGGGAGGAATGGAACCGGCAGAAGCTAGACCAGGTGGTGAAGAAGGAGTTCCCTGTCTTGAAGAGCTTGATGGAGAAGAAGCATCTGAAAGAAATGCAAGACATGATGACGGGATGTTTGTGGTATTGGGTCTCCCTTGATGTGGGCCTCGAAGAGCTGGTGGCGTTGAAAGCGATGATGCATGAAATGGTCTTTGTGGAATTCACGAACATGGATAAGGCAGCGCTGTGTTATCATTTGTGCGAGAACACCGATTGGTCCAACAAGTCCTTGCGCAACAATTTCCAGAGGGAGATTGCAAGGTTCTTGTACCGCTGGATTCCACTGAAGCAGTCCCTGGGGCTGACGTGAGATGAGATGAGTTGTGTGAGACACGGTTCTGTCAGGACCTGGCCTGGGGAGCGCATGGCTACTTGCACCGATGCCGTACTCACACCCTCCTTCCCCGCGAGTATTGGTACCACGCCAAAACTTTGCATTCGGAGGGGAGGGTGGTAGGGAACACTATCCGTTCCCGCTACATGAACGTAGATACCGCCGCCCGGGACCATTTTGAGAAAAACAGGAGCGTCCTACTCCCGGAACCTCACTTCCCAGAGCAAGATAACCGGTACAAGAGAGAGAGAGCGATCATAGAAGACCATGAGCAATTCCTAGCCTACCTGTACTTCCATTTGTGTGAGCGGTACACCCAGACGACCTTACATTGGGAAGTATATTTCCCTCTCTGCTTGAGCTTTGAAGAAAGCCGGTTCCAGATGAGGCAATACCACGAGAACGCTATCAAGAATTTACTGCCTCATGTCACGACCCAAATCCTAAAAGAAAGGTTTCACCTTCTGTGGCCTGCCTGGGACCACTACACCCACCTAGGGTGGCATACACTCTACGGGTACTCAGAGTTTGAGTTGTACGACCACGTCCAGGGATTGCGGAACACGTCCAAGCAAAGCGAACGGTTGTACCGCATCGCCTACCACCTCAGCCACACTATGATAAGATCGAGTATGATCCATCGTAAAGCCTATGCCTGTGCCATTCCTGCGACGGAGGGGGAATGGACAGTACAACTGAGATCTGCGCGGAACCACGCCAATGCCCTGGTGGGCAACTTGAACGACGCCCTAGAGAAGTATGAAGTGGAAGTGGTGGGAGAGGAGAAAGAAGAAGAAGAACACGTTTCCAAAAGGATGGCGTTTGAGAGGGTCCGCGCAGAGGGCGACTACGAAGAGGAAGACATGGAGGTAGAGAACGAAGAGGACGAAACCCAAAAGAGGATGGCAGAGAAGAGGAAGAAAGAAGTGGATGAAGTCCAAAAGAGGATGGTAGAGAAGAGGAAGAAGAAGAAAGAAGATCTGTGGGGACCGAGGAGGACTTGTTCTCTTGAGTCTCGGGCATTACACCGGATGTCCCTAATTGTTGTTCCAGGGGGTCCATGGCGATGTCGGAATGCTTATAGGCGGAGGGGGTGGCGGGGGGCCCCCGGGCGTGACACCAGTAGGGGGGTCCAAGTGTGCCAGGGGGGTCACTGGCTGTATCGACGTGGACCACGGTCCCCATGCTTCCATGCAGTTTCATAAAATGAGGTTTAAAATAGTTGGCACCGCGGAACTGTAGCATATGGAAGGTCAACTGGTGCACAAAGAAACGCACTGCCGTCACGAACCAAGACAGATCTTCTTTCTTCTTCTTCCTCTTCTCTACCATCCTCTTTTGCTTGAACTTCGGTGCCCTTAAACCAAACACTCCACCAGGTAAGACGGACTGAAACTCTCTCTTGAAATTGAGCGCACCGCTGTACTAATCCTTTTTTCTTTTTTTCCTTTCTTTTTTCTACAGCCCAGAAGAGACAACAAACAAAAGAAAAAGAAAAGCACCATGGCTGGCCACGGACCCCACAGATCGAGAGAGGTATTGACCTGCTGAATAATTATTTTGTCCTGAAACCCTCCCACCCATTTTTGTTTTGTTTTTTCTAGAATGTCTTCGGTGAAGAACAACTCAACCCCATCCATGTAAGTTGTTTGTTCTCCCTCCCCCTAAAAGACAGTATAGCGTTCGGCCTCTGCTTAACAGACCGTTCATTTTTATTGGCAAAAATCCCCCACTTCGCGAAGCACAATTTGGTTAATTTTTATAGGGTTTTCTCGGGGTCCCACTCGGGACCTCCGCTCTAGTAAGAGCGCCTTTACAGAAACAATTCCTCTAAAACATTATTAATTCCGTTCTTCTTCTTTATTTATTTATTTATTTATTTGTATATATTTCTTGTTGTTTATTTTCCAAACAGCCATTTACCTGCCAACACTATTTTTCCCACGCCATGGCTCTACGGCCGCTGGGACTACCTCATGAGATATTAGCCAAAATAGGGGAATATGTCGGCGGTCAGCAGCGTTTGGATGAAAGAAAAAGGAAGCATCAAGTGAAATTGAAACCGACTCTTTTCCTTGTGTCACACTTAACTACGCCTCGTTTCGATGGGGTTTACTCGTGGAATAATTCATGGTAGGAAATACCGCACGTCAAAAGATTTTTAACTGTTTCTCCTGTTCAAGCGGTCCTGCAGATAGAGCCTTTGACTGAATTTAGGTTTTGGTGGTGTGACTTATGCCATTCTAATGTGACGTTATGCCGGCAGCATTGTAAATTTGGGATTGTTTACTACCGATGCCCCCTCCATCCTGTCTACGCGGAGATATGGGACTGGGATGGATGGGGACGATTTCAGTATAGAAAATTTTATTTTCACATTGAACATTAATTAATTAATTATTTTTTCTTTTTAGTGTTTGAAATGCAACACCTTGCCGGTAAAGCAATTACCACCCCTACCGTGCTGTGGGGAAACAATGTGTACCCCGTGTTTCGTGGCGGTCGTATCACGACGCCTCATCAAGGACGAAGTGCCTAGATGTTTCTACTGTCTATCCCGTATTAGACATAGTTTTTTCTTAAGGACCGTAAGTGTAGTTTTGTTTAGACACGGGACAACATTTGGATTATTCAGACAGCATTATGAAATGTTAAGTTGAGCTTAATTTTTTTTCCATTGAAATCTACCTTTAGGGTTTATTGTTCATACACTTTTTAAAATAGAGCGATGGCTCATGTTCGTTTTTCAACTATTTTTCACAAATACTAGAGCGATGGCTCCTGGTCATTTTTCAAATATTTTTAATGGGGCGATGGCTCCAATTCATGTAACAACCATTCTATCTCGATCTGTGGGGCCTGAAAGGGGCCCCCAACCCTGTACATATTTTTATACTTGATGTATTTTTTTTACTTTATTGAAAACAAAGTTGTTATTACAAAATCACAAGTCTCTTTTATTGACTCGGGCTCCCCGTCTTAAATATAGTTGTTGGGCTTCAATAAGGCCAAAAGGGTCGACACCCCAATTTCAATATAATCCTGGGGATTGTCTTCGTAGATCAAAGCTTGCCCCAATGCGTGCCAAATACGGTTCTTGTGAGCAATGAGAGGGTCTTCGCGTTCTTCGTAATAATACAATTTATAATATTTGTAAATCTCGGCCTCTTTTAATTTTTGCAGCCGGTCAAACACGGTATAAGTAAGGGAAGCAATAATCCCGAACAGGTGCAAACTCTGCAAAGCCCGTACGCCCACCTCTATGGTGGCCGAGGACTGCCACTAAGATTTCAAGCTTTTTCTGTAAAAAAAATCTAAAGTGCAATAAAAAAGGATCGAATAAAGAATTTGGATTGCAAGTGAAATACAATTTTTATCGCAAAGTTCAATCAAAGTTAAAACAAAGTTAAAACAAAGTTCAATCAAAAGTAATATTTAAATTTACTGTAAAATCAAAATTATCACAAAACAGATTTGAAAGGTAAAATAAATCGAAAGTGATTTTCGCCTTGGCCGAGCGCTGCCACTATTTTTTTTTTAAATTAATTAATTCGCCTAGGCCGAACACTGCCACCACCATCATGCATTTCGATAGATCAATTCTCCCGACATGCTACGCGCTACGTTACATACAGCCGGTCGCTCGGTCACACGTGCCACAAACGCAAGTTACTAGTAAACATGGCAGAGTGGCGTGCTTTTGCCAACAAGCAAAAGCAGAAAAGAATGAAGGGGAAAAAGGGAAACGAATCTTCAGAAGCCATGAAAGATGAAATCGTGGTGGTACAACGAATGAGCTCAGTAGTTAGCGGAAAACAACAGAAGTATAGTCGAGTTGGTACACAGGAATAAGTTTCTTTCGAACACGAGGAGCTCACATTCGACAACATAATCGATGCCTGCCAGAAGCACTTTGCGACCCAAATTGATAAAGGCATGGTATGTGATATTCTGGCAGGGGACCGTGGTCCATCATGTAAAAAAATGATGCACATTCCAGGCACGAAAGTGTTTTACGTGCGCTTCATTGAAAGGCAAGAAATTGACAGCAGCTGCGCCGAGGTGGACGATGAGCCCGACGATGAGCCCGACCAGTCGCCCAAGCAAAAGGTATATATTAGTTCTTGTATTGCATTTTAGCTTGATACGTCTATTTTGTATACAAACGGTCTCGTGTTTACAGTTAAGCTTACTTATGGTTACGTGATCACACTAAAACGGCTATTACAGTGATTTGGTTGCCCGAAATAGGTGGGTGTGATATAAGTTTATAGATGTAGTCTATAGAATGGGGGTTGAATTTGGATTTTAGAAGAAACTTTACCTTTACCATTCATGGATGGTTCGTGCAGTCTGTTCATATTTGGCTAAATTAGCTAATATATAACGTGGATATTGACAGCTATGTTAATATAAGTCTAAATTGTGTATGGGACCTGTGTTTGGGACAGGACGTCTGGCCTTATGCATGCAGTGAATAATCACCGAAGAATGTAGCAGAATAGGAGTGGTGTATATACCTACATTCCTATTGTATCCACTTACATAGCAACAGTATTTAGCAGGTAGCATTATTGGCTACGTCGGCTTCGCAGCCATAGCACTTTTGCATTATCTTATTTTAGGTGTAACCAATCCATGTTTTTCTATAAACTACTCAAAATGACTGTGTATTAATGTCTATTTCTTGTCTCTCATATTGTACTAAAGCAAAATAAAAAGGCAAGGTATGCTGGACCAAAAACAACTGCTTCAGTGCCAAGCACCACTAAGGCATGTACAGGTAAATTTTACCCTAAGAGGCTATCTATCAGGGACATGATTAAATTCGGAGGAGTATTATCTAAGAAAAGTGCCACTATTATCAGTATCTTCAAGTTTAATTTCCAATTAGATTAAATCCACCTCTGCTACAGGGAGAGCAATATCATGTGTCATAATGCCACATTTGTTAAATTTCCAACACATGGAGTGGTCAACGATGCCGTTGGAAGCAGAATTTATGGCAGCTGAAACACCATTTGCCTCTGGAGGATTTCGGGAAGCTTTCAAGGCCACCAGTATAACTGATGGATTTGGTGAAGTGACCTGGGTTGTAAAAAAAGTACTTACAGAGTGCTCTTGAAGACATCAAAGAAACAAAGCAAACTACAGAGAGCCATACCCAGAAGGCAGTGCAGATGCATTACCTGGCTAGAAACTTTGCATCACAACTGAAGAATAAAATTAAAAAAGAAGAGTTAAATGGATTTGGCCCCACATTTGAATATAAGAAGGTCTTCATGGGCAAGACAGATGCTGGAGAGTATGTAACCATTGAAGAGTTTATTAGTGGAGAATTTGTGAAATACCTCAACAATAATGGGGATATCTGTGTGAAGGACAATGAGATTTGTGAGAAGGCACAGTCTTTTGTTCACTTTACATATGCAAAGTCTGAAGGTAAAGTAATGGTTCTTGACACCAGCGAGAATAAAAAGGTGGGCGCTGGGGCTCCAGCAATATGTTTTTGACATTAAGCACAGAGCGGGAGAAGGCAACCCAGCTGATGTTTTGTCGAGACAGCCGTTACCAGAAACCACAAAAAGGAGTAATGTAGCAAACCAGTATGTGAATTTTATGGAGCAGCATGCAATACCAGTTGCAATGAACATTGACCGGATCATTGCGGAAACGAAAGCTGATGGCGAATTACAGGGCGCCATTGAAAGCATTCAGTCAGGAAAGTGGAATAGACACCACAGTATGTATTCTGTGCGACATGAACTGTCCGTAACAGCAAATGAGTTAGTGTTGAGAGGAACCAAACTTGTTATGCCACAGAAACTGAGAACTGAAACTTTAGGATTAGCTCATAAAGGACACCAGGGGATTGTGAAAACAAAGCAAGCGTTGCGAACGAAAGTCTGGTGGCCCAGAATTGACAAATGTGCAGAGCAATACGTGAAACATTGCCACTCTTGTCAATGTCTCGGACAGGCAGACCCACCAGCTCCTCTGAAACCAAATGAAAGGCCAAACAAGCCATGGAAACGCCTGCATATGGATTTCCTCGGACGATATCCAAGCGGAGAAACTTTGTTAGTTGTCACGGATGCATATTCAAAGTTTCCGGAGGTAGAAATTAGGGACCTTAAGCAACCAGGACGGCGACGGCAGTGACGACGGGACGTAAAAAAGTGTTCTGCCGACATTTGGTGTTTACTATTTCCCTTGTTCGCCTTGAATTGTTTTTCAAAACCAGATTTTCGAAAAATATAATGACTATAGTGTTCCGCTCACGCCGAACGAAAAATGATTTGATTTACTTTCTTACGTTCGCGTTCTCTTTAAAACGTACAATTTGGGGTTTTCACGTTGTGTTTTTGCAGAGAACGGTGAAAATGTAGGCGACTACGTGCATTTTCACGTGCAGTTATTGTATTTTGTAATTAAGGCTATTGTTTTATGCCGTCGTCCTAGACGTTGCCGTCGTGGTTGCTTAAGGTCCCTAATATGAAGACAACAACTGCAAAGGCAGTCACGCAACGACTGGACCGAATCTTTGCTACGCACGGAATTCCAAGCGAAGTACGCACCGACAATGGACCACCATTTACGGGAACAGAATTTGCTAAATATATGACAGATCGAGGAATTGTTCATAAAACCGTGACACCATTATGGCCTCAAGCAAATGGAGAGGCGGAATCTTTTATGAAGCCACTTAATAAAGCGATCAAAGCAGCCAAGCTTGAAGGTCTAGATTGGAAGAAAGCAATTTACGATTTTCTTTTGTCCTACCGTACTACACCACATAGTACTACTGGTGTAGCACCAGCACAACTGTTATTTAACCGCGAGGTTGACAATAACATTCCATCTTTAATTAAAGAGGAAGAGATTGACTACAAAGAATTGCACAAAGAAGCGAAGAGAAACACTGAAATGAAGCAGCAGAAAGCAAAGGTCTACACCGACGCAAAGCGAAGAGCAAAACACTCTGACATTTGAGATTTCATGCCAGATACTACGTCCAAGTACTCCACTTGGTCCATTGTTTCAATGTCAAGTTTTCTCCAATGCAGAAAATGTATACACAACCCAGGATATCAAGCCAACCACGGCTGTAAAGAATGTATTCAATTTTTTAGAAATAACAGAGTATAAAAAGAATATCTCTGGGTTTGACTTTTTTGGATTTAATAGACCAGATGTCATCAAACAGCTCCAAGCATCTACCCCGCCAAAATCTAAGCAGAAAGCAGGACAGAAGAGGTCCAATGAAGATGGCGGAGCTTCTTCTAGCAGGTTGGACACTAGCAGTAAATCAAAGAAACCATGTGCACAGCAAATGTATCCCCTTCTAAATAAGATTGCTAAAACTAAAACCAGGAACGCTGGACCCACAGAGTCTTTACAGTCTGCACGTGCAAGAGCAGAGCGTAATATGCTAATACATGAAACAGTAAAGTTTACCTCATTCAGTGACATAAAAAGCTATGTGGTCTTTCTGTGCCAGAATGAACCAGACTTAGTAACAAGTGCTGTTAAGACAAGTGGCTTGGAAGGAAATGATGGTCCAAAGCATTTGAGTCTCCATAACTCTGCTGAGTTCCTACTTGGAAAAACGCACCTCTCACAGAGAGAATATACTGCTGCTAGGAAGAACCTTAAAAAAGCTAATGTCCATCTAGCGCCTTATGCAGATGTTGCCAAGCATGCATCAAGTTTGGAAGTTGGACCGATTCATTATCATAAGCATGATGCTGATTTCCAGTGGGAGGGGCTGGACTGTCTGTGTGCAAGCACTGAATTCAAAGACACAATTCAGAGAGTTGTGTCAACCAAAAAACTGTTTGAGACTTTTGAATTCCCAACGCAGGAGCAGCAAGTTAAATTGTTTGATCATCTGAAAAAGGAAAGTTCTCAACTGTATGGCAAACTTGATCCTCACAAGCGCACTCTATTTATTCGAGAAACAGGGGATAACTTTCGAGGCGGCGCTCATCACCCAACTCAGCAAATGTCAAATGTCATCTTAATTCAACTCAGCTCATAAATTCTCCATATGGACAGTACATAACAGCTATTTGGAGAGGTCCAGAGAACAGGATGTTCATAACAGCTCACGTAAATGGCCATTATGATGCCGTTGAGTCCGCTGTATGCAATGGTTTGACTCTGACATTGATAGATGGTTCAGTTGAATCATTTAATGTTGTTGCATTTCTGATAGCTGACCTTGGCCATATGAAAGAGTCACTTGGCAAATGTCTGAGTACAGGTATGTTTGGTTGCTATTGGTGCGAGAAAAAGATTAAAGATTGGGACAATATCCGTCCGTCATCATCACCTCTTCAAAAAGTTGCTGCAATGATTGAATCAGGGAAAAAAGCCAAACAAGTCCTTGGGGATGAACCAGCGAAGGGAACTGCTTTATATACAAGATTCCAGCAATCTCACTTTCGCCAAACAGTAAGTATTCTTTATTGTAGTGATTAAATCATAATAATTATAATTCTTCTTGCGGTCTCGGTAACGATTACTGTAATCTGATTGGTTAACAGCGTGGGCAAGATATTCTTATAGCCGCCCACGGTAACGGTAACTCTTTTGACAGGGCTTCTGGAATTATGCTAATTATATGTTGACATTGTGTTTACAGGGTGTTCCTCTATTCACTGGATTTAGTGAGAGCTGCATCCTTCCATGTGGACTGCACCTGATATTAGCAGTACATAGGTACCTGTGGAAAATGCTGTTTGAAATTGTGTCCAAAAGAGAACAAGAATCAGATATTCCTCCTGCACTTAGGACCATCAGCTGTGGATATCTCGCATACCAGATTGAATCCTACCAAAAAAGGTAAACATGTGTACTTGATGTAGTACAACATTAGCATATAAATGGTGTAAGCTGCAAGGCATGTTGGGTTGGAGAGTTGCAGTGTATTTTATTAGGCTCAACCCCTACATCTGGTGTGAGAAGTGCAGACAGAGATAGTATAGATGACTTAGCCGATCGTTCCAGTCCCCAACCCTTGGAAATTATATTGTGAGCCCTTCAGTGTGTACACGGCTAGGATCGAAAGCTTATAGCAAAATACAATATTCAGACTTATTTGATTTTCCTTCAAACTTTGGTTATAGCAAGAACAAGTACTATGATGGAAGCACAACTTTGAAGATGACTGGCAACGACTGTAAGCTGATGGAAAACAACTGTAAAAAACTGATTAATAACTTCTTGAAGGTATTAGTGTAAGAATATTTACATACATATTTAGCGAAATTGTAAATGTCTCCTGTAAAAATATAACAATAATACTTTATTATTCATATAGGCCTTAGTGCCTTAGGAACGGGACCATTAGATATTTGAGGGGGGGTTGGGCAATTTTTTGGTGCCGGATATTATTTTTTTCGCTCAAGGTTGTGCATGTTTTTTTTTCCGCCATGATTAGCATATCTACTGGGAGATTTTTTGTGATGCAGCTCACTAAAATAGCGCAGGCCATACTATTAATTACCTGATATGTATACGATAAATCTTGTAAAATGAATGCAGGAATGCATAAACAGAAATTAGATATATTATTTATGTTCTTTTTAGAATGAAGAGACCTGGGAAGATGCCAGCTTCTTGAAACTAAGGCAGCTACACTATTTGTATGACATGTTCAGTGACCTTGCCAGGTAATCATTGTTTTATTCATTTACTTCAAAACCAGTAAAATGTCAAAGCAATGGCAATACATGCTACTTGATTTAAGTTAGAGTGGTTTTCAAATGCATAAAAACAACACAGAAGTAATCACAAGTTGCTGCTTAATGGATTCCCTGTGAGCCAACAAGCTAATTACATCACACTTAGAATTGCATATTACTTAATTTGGCATTTTATAAGTTGGATGATTTACAAACCCTTTTTGACCCTCATGTGAAAACCGTTCTAAATTAATACTAAAGCGCTATTATTATTTATTTGTAATTTAGGGACATTCGTAGTCATAGAACAGATGCTGCCAGAGTCAATAACTTTGAGACCAAATCTGAGGAATTCTTTCAAAAGATGAAACAGTATGGGCCTTCAGGATGCACAGCCAAACTACCCTACCTCCATATTCTGAGAGACCACATTCATCGCCAACATAAATTTTGGTTTGAGATGCTGGGCTGGGGATGTGGATATTTCTCTTGTGTGGCATCGGAACATCTAAATAAGCTGATAAAGACAATGGAGTGGAGTAGCACTAACCAAGATTCAAAACGGGTTGTCACCATAACAAGGATGCTCCGTACATGGCACTTCTTCTACCCAGAGAATGTGTTTCAAGCAACCCGTAAGGTCACATGCTCAGCCTGTAATGAAGAGGGTCACACAAAAAATAACAAGGCATGTCCTATGCATCCTTCACAACCTGTGATCCAGTTTAATGAATCAGACGATGAAGGAGGAAATGAAGAATAATGGAATATTGATGATAAAGAAACTTTTATTCATGTTTATACTCAAAGAAACAAGCTTTCATCAAGTAAATTTTAATTTTTGAAATGTATTGTATAAAATATAGTTGAACAATAATCACTGTAAAAAAATAGTTTTGCATTTAGTATTTTCGGCTTTTGCTATATTTGATGATTGAGATGATAAAAACAATCAGTAAAATCAAATCAAAATCTGTACCAACTTTCTAACTCAAGTATGCTTAAAAAAACCTTCTCCAAAATCCCACACGTAAGGTTCTGTTTGCCAGCAAGAATTAGATTAAATCCACCTCTGCTACAGGGAGAGCAATATCATGTGTCATAATGCCACATTTGTTAAATTTCCAACACATGGAGTGGTCAACGATGCCGTTGGAAGCAGAATTTATGGCAGCTGAAACACCATTTGCCTCTGGAGGATTTCGGGAAGCTTTCAAGGCCACCAGTATAACTGATGGATTTGGTGAAGTGACCTGGGTTGTAAAAAAAGTACTTACAGAGTGCTCTTGAAGACATCAAAGAAACAAAGCAAACTACAGAGAGCCATACCCAGAAGGCAGTGCAGATGCATTACCTGGCTAGAAACTTTGCATCACAACTGAAGAATAAAATTAAAAAAGAAGAGTTAAATGGATTTGGCCCCACATTTGAATATAAGAAGGTCTTCATGGGCAAGACAGATGCTGGAGAGTATGTAACCATTGAAGAGTTTATTAGTGGAGAATTTGTGAAATACCTCAACAATAATGGGGATATCTGTGTGAAGGACAATGAGATTTGTGAGAAGGCACAGTCTTTTGTTCACTTTACATATGCAAAGTCTGAAGGTAAAGTAATGGTTCTTGACACCAGCGAGAATAGAAAGGTGGGCGCTGGGGCTCCAGCAATATGTTTTTGACATTAAGCACAGAGCGGGAGAAGGCAACCCAGCTGATGTTTTGTCGAGACAGCCGTTACCAGAAACCACAAAAAGGAGTAATGTAGCAGACCAGTATGTGAATTTTATGGAGCAGCATGCAATACCAGTTGCAATGAACATTGACCGGATCATTGCGGAAACGAAAGCTGATGGCGAATTACAGGGCGCCATTGAAAGCATTCAGTCAGGAAAGTGGAATAGACACCACAGTATGTATTCTGTGCGACATGAACTGTCCGTAACAGCAAATGAGTTAGTGTTGAGAGGAACCAAACTTGTTATGCCACAGAAACTGAGAACTGAAACTTTAGGATTAGCTCATAAAGGACACCAGGGGATTGTGAAAACAAAGCAAGCGTTGCGAACGAAAGTCTGGTGGCCCAGAATTGACAAATGTGCAGAGCAATACGTGAAACATTGCCACTCTTGTCAATGTCTCGGACAGGCAGACCCACCAGCTCCTCTGAAACCAAATGAAAGGCCAAACAAGCCATGGAAACGCCTGCATATGGATTTCCTCGGACGATATCCAAGCGGAGAAACTTTGTTAGTTGTCACGGATGCATATTCAAAGTTTCCGGAGGTAGAAATTAGGGACCTTAAGCAACCAGGACGGCGACGGCAGTGACGACGGGACGTAAAAAAGTGTTCTGCCGACATTTGGTGTTTACTATTTCCCTTGTTCGCCTTGAATTGTTTTTCAAAACCAGATTTTCGAAAAATATAATGACTATAGTGTTCCGCTCACGCCGAACGAAAAATGATTTGATTTACTTTCTTACGTTCGCGTTCTCTTTAAAACGTACAATTTGGGGTTTTCACGTTGTGTTTTTGCAGAGAACGGTGAAAATGTAGGCGACTACGTGCATTTTCACGTGCAGTTATTGTATTTTGTAATTAAGGCTATTGTTTTATGCCGTCGTCCTAGACGTTGCCGTCGTGGTTGCTTAAGGTCCCTAATATGAAGACAACAACTGCAAAGGCAGTCACGCAACGACTGGACCGAATCTTTGCTACGCACGGAATTCCAAGCGAAGTACGCACCGACAATGGACCACCATTTACGGGAACAGAATTTGCTAAATATATGACAGATCGAGGAATTGTTCATAAAACCGTGACACCATTATGGCCTCAAGCAAATGGAGAGGCGGAATCTTTTATGAAGCCACTTAATAAAGCGATCAAAGCAGCCAAGCTTGAAGGTCTAGATTGGAAGAAAGCAATTTACGATTTTCTTTTGTCCTACCGTACTACACCACATAGTACTACTGGTGTAGCACCAGCACAACTGTTATTTAACCGCGAGGTTGACAATAACATTCCATCTTTAATTAAAGAGGAAGAGATTGACTACAAAGAATTGCACAAAGAAGCGAAGAGAAACACTGAAATGAAGCAGCAGAAAGCAAAGGTCTACACCGACGCAAAGCGAAGAGCAAAACACTCTGACATTTCAGTTGGAAGTAAAGTCATTGTTAAGCAGCAACGCAGAAACAAGTTCACGACATCATTTGATCCGAAACCTTTGACGGTGACCAGAATTAACGGAACAATGATAATTGCAGAGAGAGAGGGTTATTCAGTCACCAGAAATGTATCTCATTTCAAGAAATTCTTTCAAAACAAACGAATGAAAGATAGAGAAACAACACGCGGATATGACGGTGAAGACGAAGATACAGATAATGAAACTCTAGGGATATCCGAAGCAGAACTAGCAAGCGCAGCGCCTAGAAGATATCCTGAACGAAATCGAAACCGACCAAGATTTTACTTGGAGGAGACATAAACATACATTTGATAGTCATTTTATTTTAGTTCATAAACTTTAGGAATACGTGTTCAGTTTATTTAGTTACGAACACTCAGTCTATCTAGTCTATGACCATTGAATATACTTGTGAGTTTGTTTTGTTGTTAAGTAAAAGGGAGATGTAGTGTTTATGATATATGGAATATGATATGTGAATATGATGATGATAGAGTCACACAATCGTGACCAGGACTATAAATAGTGAGCGATTAATAGAGATGAAGTAGAGATGTTAGTCGTAGAGCGAGCGAGTACAGGCGTGAAATAAAGAATTAGAAATACCACACTGTGAGACTATTAAGATACAACAAATGTCTTGCTGCTTCCTTCAGCTGAACTTCAGTTACTGGAAAACCTGTTAGAGACAGGACACAAATGACATTTAGCCTCTTCTTAAAACTAGAAATCTTCTATGGCATTTTGTGGATGTGATATTATTATTGTGATTATATTGTTGTTTTGGGTAGTAAGATATTTGGGACATTAAAAACTATTGCAAAAGTGTTCAGGGTCGACCCTCATCCCCCAAGAAAATAAACTGCTGTTGAAATCTGAAATATTTGTGTATTGATGTCAATAACATATGAACATACCACATTCCTAGAGGCCATACTGTTCTGGAAAATTGTAAATGTGGTTTGGAATTCCATCAGGAAGTACAGTGTCCTTCTGTGTTCTGATTCTGTGTGTGTTCCAAACTGTTTATCTGAAGACATCCAGCTCTTTCTGTATTAGTGGTACCATAATGAATGCTAAAAGCATTCTACATTGAAATGAAATTAGATGGTGTCAATCATAATTAAGTTAGATAATTACTTAGTGAGCATTCATAGTATAGTACAGTGTATTAACCTTACTTTGAAATTTACATGATGATAGTGATTAGCAATCAAAAACTTTATTAATTCACAACTTGAAAAACTTGATTAATTCGCAACTTGTCTTTTATCACGTGACCATGTGACCTATGTAACAACATGCACATGCAAGCGATTTTTGCAAGCTATTGAAGATGGCGGCGGAAGTGCTTGAATGATGTACATTTGTAGTTTATTTAACAACAGATGTTTTTACAATACATTTATGGTTATAGTATTGGAAGACTATATCCCGGAGAAAGTAAAAGCTCTAAAGTCTATGGACAATCATATTTAGAAATAACACAGGTAGGTCCCTGGAGAATCACCACCCTTTGAGATTGATAACGTTGCCACGGTAAACAGGTGAGTGTAAATATGTCTTATGCAAGGAATTTGAAGGATGAAGACATGAGTTAGCAAACTATTACCCTTGTCGATTAGTGTCTTTGTTTTTGATTTAACTATCTGATAAGCACAAAAACTGGTTTAATTCAATATTCGGGCTAAATAAAAACATGAAAGTGAAACACATTCGAGACTATAGCTCATCTCCAAATGCATGGGCAAATATTCTGACTGAAGAATTGAGCACCCAACAACGACAGAATAGGACTAATGAAATGCATAAAAAGGCAAGAATATGGAAATCATTCGTAGTCATTGTTATTATGGCTCTTCATTTTCTTTTCGGTTAAAAGTTTGATATTTTCCCCATAATGATCCAACCTCCAACATTTGTATGTGTCGCGGTCTTTTACTGAATGATCACAAGTTGCTTGTACGAATTTTGCAGGTATAACATTTTCCATTATGCGGAGAACCATAACAATTGACTATTGGAAAAAATGTCACCTAGTGTCATATCATATAGTGTCCTGACATATAGTGTCCTGTAATCTAGTGTCCTGTCTTATAGAGTCATGTCATCTAGTGTCCTAATATGGAGTAGACATGTGCTAAGGCCCGTTTCAGACAGCGAACGTTTTATGCGTCGACTGAGTTCAATGCTAATTATCTTTAACAATATATTTAGTTTACACAGTACCATACGAAATCCCGACTGCCTATCCGTACAAGTTTGAGACATGGACAAATCAGGTACATACCGGATCCAAATTAGTCCGGATACAGTGTAAAAATAACTGATCCGGATAAATGTTGTACCGGTGTTTTAGGGATTTCGCTACCCCGTAGGGCGAGATCCTTGGTGATTTCACCCTCCCCGGGGCGAGATCCCCAGTGTTTTCTCCCCCCTCTTTGGCTCCCCTTCAGGGATTTCGCCCCCCCTCCTTGAAACCATTTTCTCATTGAATAAACTAAACTGATGAAGCCCAAAATGGTTGGAAACTTTTGAATTAGGTCTTTTATCGCGACGTTCTTGATTATAAATAGACGTAATAATAGAATGTTTGAATCGAAGTTTTGGAAGTTAAGTTTAAAAGACCGCATGTTTGAATGGAAGAATTGAATGTTTTAATTGGCGAACTGCATGTTTAAATTGCATGATAGAATGTTTGAATTGAAGGTTTGAAACAAAGGACAACGTGTTCGAATTTTGGCGGGGTTGGATACCCATAGTTGAAATCACTTCGAGTCAATAAAACCGTGTAAACGAATAAAACGACCTTGCGATTGAACGCAGTCCGTAGCATTTCTTGCGTTACTAAAGTGACTTGGCTAAATAAAGTAAGTCAGTTTCAGTCTGTTTACCCCAAATGGTCTTGTCTCACTACTTGTTTAATGAACTCTCGCCATTTCTCATGCTCACTATAAAGTCATATTTTATCAATCTTCCTGGCTCAGAAACACTACTACGGTTACGCAATGCAAAACATTGTTCGTGTGTCTGACTCATTTAAAAAAAAATTAAGCTACGACAACTTGGCAAACTACAGCTTCGTCCATATTTTAATATAATTTATATTTGCACATGGGCCCTGGTTTTGCCATATACAAATGGCCGTATTGTTCACGCCAAGCGTAAACAAAAACACCTAGGGGGCCACATGCACCTATCGAGTCATCACTGTTGCCACCAGGACTGCGACCTCCGCCTGACCCTCAGCACCGGATACCCACAAAATGTTTAAAGTTTTTCAAGTTGCGAATTAATCAAGTTTTTAAAGTTGCGAATTAATCAAGTTTTTCAAGTTGCGAATGAATCAAGTTTTTCAAGTATAAATCAAGTTTTTCAAGTTGCAATTAATCAAGTTTTTCAAGTTGCAATTAATCAAGATTTGTTACAAAACAATCAAGTTCAGTTTCTTTCCACCATCTCTCAATCTATACAAGATATAAGAACATAGGTATATATAGGTTGGCATATTAACAATGGCACTTCAATGTTTATTTTGTACTAGAGATAATAATGAAAGACATAGATTATTGAGAACATAATACATAAATGTAAAAACATATACACTTATTTCAAAAAAGGTTGTCGGAGAGAACGGCGATTTCACAACTGAAAGCAATTATGGTTACGCTTATTACATATCCAAATTGACAAAATATGGATACACCAAGTGTGAACATTTGTCTTCGTGTTCTGGGTTCCAAAAACAAAAGAAAATCGTTTTCTGCCATCAAGAGGTATTTATGAATAATATTAAAGACCCACAGTTACTTTCGGTTGTGCAATCGCCGTTCTCTCTGACAACCTTTTTTGAAATAAGTGTACACACGGCGATTTGGCGACATGAGAGCGTGACTGAAATCGGATGCTTTTCTCCAGCCGTGGTTCCCGCGTCAAAGCAATGAAAATGACAAATCAGCGGTTTTATTCGCTTTTCGCATGCGTGCATTTGGCGCAATCTAATTAAAAATGCCAGCTTTCGAAAGTGGATTTTCTTGGCTTTCATCTCGTGCTTAAATCGCGTTTTCTCCTTCTAGTTAAGGCCGGCGAATTTCAAGTTTTGTCAAAAGGATCCACTAGGGGGATTTGAGGGGCTCAAAAGGATCCGAGTTTTAAAAGTGCCATATAAAGGTTATATACATTCGTTTTCTTGCTAGAAAAGCTCCAGCGAGTGAAGGGTTTTGCATGTGTTCGTTCTGTACAAGAACATGTATCGGATTTGCAGATGAGCGCCCGAAAACAAAATATTAAGTGGACCGGCCTGATATCACTCGGAGAGATCCCCGCCGAGTGGCAAAAGGGGAACAGTCCTTGGATTCGACGCTCAGAAGGTGATTCATATCTAATTAGGCCTGGCTATAAGGCAGAGAGAAGTGTTTCCTTGTTGAATGGACAAGTTTGTGCGGTATTTTGCGAGGTGATTAAACCCAACATTGTTCCTCTTTTCAAGTGTTCCTGTGAGGAGAAATCGGTCGAGGTAATAGCCACAACTCCGACCCAAGCAACAAATAGCTTTCTTAAAGAGCTGGGATTAGAAACAAAAAAAAAATGGTCAGGCCCAAATTTCTTTGGCTTTCTAAGAAACAATGTACTGAACAGACTCAAGCTTGCATCTGAGCTTTCTGGAAATGATATTGTATCAGATTTACATGATAAAGATCCTACTATCGGTACTAGTACTGATGCTATAACCAATGTTGTCCAAAGGTCTGGCAATGTTGTGAATTGGCTGGGTGTGCGATCGATCGGAGTAGCTCCACCTCACGACTCGTGTAATACCAATAACTGGTCATATGGCTCAGCTGAAAATGTCATTCCACTAAGGCCAGGGTATGTTTCCAGGCGGATTATAAATGCCAACGAAAAGACATTTGAGATTTCATGCCAGATACTACGTCCAAGTACTCCACTTGGTCCATTGTTTCAATGTCAAGTTTTCTCCAATGCAGAAAATGTATACACAACCCAGGATATCAAGCCAACCACGGCTGTAAAGAATGTATTCATTTTTTTAGAAATAACAGAGTATAAAAAGAATATCTCTGGGTTTGACTTTTTTGGATTTAATAGACCAGATGTCATCAAACAGCTCCAAGCATCTACCCCGCCAAAATCTAAGCAGAAAGCAGGACAGAAGAGGTCCAATGAAGATGGCGGAGCTTCTTCTAGCAGGTTGGACACCAGCAGTAAATCAAAGAAACCATGTGCACAGCAAATGTATCCCCTTCTAAATAAGATTGCTAAAACTAAAACCAGGAACGCTGGACCCACAGAGTCTTTACAGTCTGCACGTGCAAGAGCAGAGCGTAATATGCTAATACATGAAACAGTAAAGTTTACCTCATTCAGTGACATAAAAAGCTATGTGGTCTTTCTGTGCCAGAATGAACCAGACTTAGTAACAAGTGCTGTTAAGACAAGTGGCTTGGAAGGAAATGATGGTCCAAAGCATTTGAGTCTCCATAACTCTGCTGAGTTCCTACTTGGAAAAACGCACCTCTCACAGAGAGAATATACTGCTGCTAGGAAGAACCTTAAAAAAGCTAATGTCCATCTAGCGCCTTATGCAGATGTTGCCAAGCATGCATCAAGTTTGGAAGTTGGACCGATTCATTATCATAAGCATGATGCTGATTTCCAGTGGGAGGGGCTGGACTGTCTGTGTGCAAGCACTGAATTCAAAGACACAATTCAGAGAGTTGTGTCAACCAAAAAACTGTTTGAGACTTTTGAATTCCCAACGCAGGAGCAGCAAGTTAAATTGTTTGATCATCTGAAAAAGGAAAGTTCTCAACTGTATGGCAAACTTGATCCTCACAAGCGCACTCTATTTATTCGAGAAACAGGGGATAACTTTCGAGGCGGCGCTCATCACCCAACTCAGCAAATGTCATTTAGTATTCTTAATTCAACTCAGCTCATAAATTCTCCATATGGACAGTACATAACAGCTATTTGGAGAGGTCCAGAGAACAGGATGTTCATAACAGCTCACGTAAATGGCCATTATGATGCCGTTGAGTCCGCTGTATGCAATGGTTTGACTCTGACATTGATAGATGGTTCAGTTGAATCATTTAATGTTGTTGCATTTCTGATAGCTGACCTTGGCCATATGAAAGAGTCACTTGGCAAATGTCTGAGTACAGGTATGTTTGGTTGCTATTGGTGCGAGAAAAAGATTAAAGATTGGGACAATATCCGTCCGTCATCATCACCTCTTCAAAAAGTTGCTGCAATGATTGAATCAGGGAAAAAAGCCAAACAAGTCCTTGGGGATGAACCAGCGAAGGGAACTGCTTTATATACAAGATTCCAGCAATCTCACTTTCGCCAAACAGTAAGTATTCTTTATTGTAGTGATTAAATCATAATAATTATAATTCTTCTTGCGGTCTCGGTAACGATTACTGTAATCTGATTGGTTAACAGCGTGGGCAAGATATTCTTATAGCCGCCCACGGTAACGGTAACTCTTTTGACAGGGCTTCTGGAATTATGCTAATTATATGTTGACATTGTGTTTACAGGGTGTTCCTCTATTCACTGGATTTAGTGAGAGCTGCATCCTTCCATGTGGACTGCACCTGATATTAGCAGTACATAGGTACCTGTGGAAAATGCTGTTTGAAATTGTGTCCAAAAGAGAACAAGAATCAGATATTCCTCCTGCACTTAGGACCATCAGCTGTGGATATCTCGCATACCAGATTGAATCCTACCAAAAAAGGTAAACATGTGTACTTGATGTAGTACAACATTAGCATATAAATGGTGTAAGCTGCAAGGCATGTTGGGTTGGAGAGTTGCAGTGTATTTTATTAGGCTCAACCCCTACATCTGGTGTGAGAAGTGCAGACAGAGATAGTATAGATGACTTAGCCGATCGTTCCAGTCCCCAACCCTTGGAAATTATATTGTGAGCCCTTCAGTGTGTACACGGCTAGGATCGAAAGCTTATAGCAAAATACAATATTCAGACTTATTTGATTTTCCTTCAAACTTTGGTTATAGCAAGAACAAGTACTATGATGGAAGCACAACTTTGAAGATGACTGGCAACGACTGTAAGCTGATGGAAAACAACTGTAAAAAACTGATTAATAACTTCTTGAAGGTATTAGTGTAAGAATATTTACATACATATTTAGCGAAATTGTAAATGTCTCCTGTAAAAATATAACAATAATACTTTATTATTCATATAGGCCTTAGTGCCTTAGGAACGGGACCATTAGATATTTGAGGGGGGGTTGGGCAATTTTTTGGTGCCGGATATTATTTTTTTCGCTCAAGGTTGTGCATGTTTTTTTTTCCGCCATGATTAGCATATCTTCTGGGAGATTTTTTGTGATGCAGCTCACTAAAATAGCGCAGGCCATACTATTAATTACCTGATATGTATACGATAAATCTTGTAAAATGAATGCAGGAATGCATAAACAGAAATTAGATATATTATTTATGTTCTTTTTAGAATGAAGAGACCTGGGAAGATGCCAGCTTCTTGAAACTAAGGCAGCTACACTATTTGTATGACATGTTCAGTGACCTTGCCAGGTAATCATTGTTTTATTCATTTACTTCAAAACCAGTAAAATGTCAAAGCAATGGCAATACATGCTACTTGATTTAAGTTAGAGTGGTTTTCAAATGCATAAAAACAACACAGAAGTAATCACAAGTTGCTGCTTAATGGATTCCCTGTGAGCCAACAAGCTAATTACATCACACTTAGAATTGCATATTACTTAATTTGGCATTTTATAAGTTGGATGATTTACAAACCCTTTTTGACCCTCATGTGAAAACCGTTCTAAATTAATACTAAAGCGCTATTATTATTTATTTGTAATTTAGGGACATTCGTAGTCATAGAACAGATGCTGCCAGAGTCAATAACTTTGAGACCAAATCTGAGGAATTCTTTCAAAAGATGAAACAGTATGGGCCTTCAGGATGCACAGCCAAACTACCCTACCTCCATATTCTGAGAGACCACATTCATCGCCAACATAAATTTTGGTTTGAGATGCTGGGCTGGGGATGTGGATATTTCTCTTGTGTGGCATCGGAACATCTAAATAAGCTGATAAAGACAATGGAGTGGAGTAGCACTAACCAAGATTCAAAACGGGTTGTCACCATAACAAGGATGCTCCGTACACGGCACTTCTTCTACCCAGAGAATGTGTTTCAAGCAACCCGTAAGGTCACATGCTCAGCCTGTAATGAAGAGGGTCACACAAAAAATAACAAGGCATGTCCTATGCATCCTTCACAACCTGTGATCCAGTTTAATGAATCAGACGATGAAGGAGGAAATGAAGAATAATGGAATATTGATGATAAAGAAACTTTTATTCATGTTTATACTCAAAGAAACAAGCTTTCATCAAGTAAATTTTAATTTTTGAAATGTATTGTATAAAATATAGTTGAACAATAATCACTGTAAAAAAATAGTTTTGCATTTAGTATTTTCGGCTTTTGCTATATTTGATGATTGAGATGATAAAAACAATCAGTAAAATCAAATCAAAATCTGTACCAACTTTCTAACTCAAGTATGCTTAAAAAAACCTTCTCCAAAATCCCACACGTAAGGTTCTGTTTGCCAGCAAGAATTAGATTAAATCCACCTCTGCTACAGGGAGAGCAATATCATGTGTCATAATGCCACATTTGTTAAATGCAGCATTGTAGAATTTTAGCTGCATTTCTCCTTGCTGCAAAACAGAATTTTCCTTGTGGAATTTTAGATACACTTTGTGGGCATATTTGAGTTTATCTAAAGGCACACATACCGGCATAGATATTATTTTGACTGCTCTCCGCAATTTATAACTGCAACGTTGCGCAGAAAAATTTGGTTCTTTATCTAATTTGATAAGATCCCTTGACGGATTGAAAATATCTCTTGATACAATCTTTACATTAAACATCTTTTGACACATGACTAAAATGTCTCCTTCCATCACACTATCCCACATTGAGTACACAAAGTTGTATCCACGGCTCACATTGATTGTTCCTTCACCTTTGAATTAAGGAAATTGCAACTTTCCTCCATCAATATCTATTGTATTTAAACAAAATCCATTGGGTAGTCCATCACCTTCACCAGGGTTTGAACCACCATAAGGCACTAAACAGTTCATATTCGTCCCATTCTTGTCCAGTGCAAACAGAAGTTGGCCTTTATAGAGGGGGGTTTCTCGACGCAAATCATCCACACTACACACATCATCCTCCACAACGACATAAAATGGAGTAATAATTGTGAAGTCACCAGAATTAAATCTTCTCACAAGAGTATCATTCCCGAACACTTGGCCAAGTCGATTTATAGTCCTCAACTCGAATGTTGGTGGCGGCTCTTGTTTCATTTCATCCCTGTTGAACTTTGAAGCCAGAGACTTGACAAAAACAAGTCGTGAAACCTCCATTAAAACCATCCTTTCTTTCTGATTTTCCAAAGTAATTCTCAAAGAATTGCTGTCTTTTAGTTTTCTGATAAATTTTCTCTCAAAATATAGAACCTCATTGCGATAAAATGCACGAAGTTCATCAGAAGAAGGACATATTTTCAGATCGGTAGCGAGAGGAGTCTCTGTAGCCGCCATATTGGATATATGTGATACGCATGCGCAGAACGTGCAACCACTGTACAATAGCACCAGAGCCTGCAAAAAGCCTGCAAAGCCTTCTGGTCTCGCAGAGCAGTGTTCAAATCACTGTGACATATTACAGAAGATATAGGACTATACAAAGGTAGATATAATAAATATCGATGATAAAGTAAGTGAAATTGTTAAGGATATAGTGCCGGAGAGCTAGAGTAACTTACGTTTTCGAACTAGCTCACCAACCTTCAGTTAGCGGGTGGACTGACAAAACTGATAGAGGTACTTTTTAGAATTAATTAATATAAGCATCAATATATGTTTAAAGCACTTCGCTGTACATGTACATTGGTTGTACAGTTGTTGTAAATTGTGCTGTGCAATTTATATCATTTATGAGGTATCACGATAAAGTAAGTGAAATTGTCCCTCGAAACTTCAATTATATTCTTGGTTTACAATCATTCCTAAGGGAATAGCAGCCATGTTGGAGGATATAACAAAATCCTATTATTATAAAAAGTATATATTCCTTTCCTCCAACATGGCCGCAACGTGCAAACGATCAAAAACTATAGCTCACCTGGTTCGAGGTTGACGGACCATAGACCACAGTCTCATTTGCATCCATGTCGCCATGATGTCTGCGTAGAAACGCATGCATGGTAGCCATGATTCCTGTTTCAGTTCGTTTATCTACTCTCAAAAACGCAGATATAACCCTTGTTTCAAACAGATGTTCTAGGTACAATCTTCCAATCAATTTGGGGTCAGAATTCGAAACCCAAACCCGTAACCAAAGCAGTTTCCTACTTGCTGTGTCCAGGCAACCATATATGGCTAATGGGAAAGTGGAATTTTGGTAACCCATCAACTTATCGTGACCGTCCAAGGAGTGGACCCAGTTGGAACCCCTTGTAGTGAAATTTCCCTTCTTTCTTTTCTTCTTGCCACCTACACCACCACGCGCTTCAAGCCCTTCCGGATCAAGTTCGTTCATAACGTCATAAACCTGATCCCTCCTCACGTTTAGGCCATACTCCTGTCTTACGTTCTTGTGCATTGCTCGGTAACCTAAAAGTTTACCCGGACCTTTCAGTTCATTTTGTACTGCCTCCATCACATCGTCAACTCCAACACTTTCATCATGATAATAAATTTCAAAATGACGAAGTCGTCTATCGAGCAAACGAAGACTCCACGGGTACTGTGGAAAGTCCCTTTCCAAGAAGTCCATTGCCTCGTTTCTTTGCAAGCCTTGTTGGACATATTTAGCCATGGCTTTTCTGAGCTCGTCATCATCGGTCCACAATGCTCGTCTGTGGTCCGCCATGTATTGTAAACAACTAGATCTTTGAGGTAATTCAGTATATTCAGTTGTATTGACAAGCAAACTAGTGTGAAAATGGCCGCGGACTTCCAACATGGGTACGCCTAGCATGTAGGGAGAATTGATCTATCGAAATGCATGATGGCAGTGGCAGCGTTCGGCCAAGGCGAATTAATTAATAATTTAAAAATATGGTGGCAGCGCTCGGCCAAGGCAAAAATCACTTTCGATTTATTTTACCTTTCAAATCTGTTTTGTGATAATTTTGATTTTACAGTAAATTTAAATATTACTTTTGATTGAACTTTGTTTTAACTTTGAATGAACTTTGTTTTAACTTTGCGATAAAAATTGTTTTTCACTTGCAATCCAAATTCTTTATTCGATCCTTTTTTATTGCACTTTAGAATTTTTTTACAGAAAAAAGCTTGAAATCTTAGTGGCAGTCCTCGGCCACCATACACCTCCCGTAGTGCCTCGCAGGTTATACGTGGCCGGACCCCGCCACGTGCGCGTCAAAACTTTCCTCGGTAAATGGCCATAGGTATGAATGGTAGCGTTGACTCTGTTGGCTCTGATCTTCAAATTATTTGGGGTGACCCCCCCTTGATAGGTTTGTTTGAACAAGGTGATATGACGCTATTTTGGGAAAATTTTCCAGTGACCCCCCCTTTGAAGCCATTTTTTTTGGTGACCCCCCCTCTAAATCCCACCAGCCCCTCCTACCCCCTAAAAAATGAACGGTCCCTAAATGGGTAATTAGTATTTACACATCAAGGTTTAAATCCCTTGTTGATTATTTAACTGATTATATAATTTTTTTGATTTGTAGCTCTTCTCATGAAGAAGCCCCCAGTACAAGGCCATTCTGAACAAAATGAAGCACCAAGAGAGGTAATGAATCAAAAACATGTAAAGTGCCATAGGGAATTGATATACATTTACGGTAATGAATCTTGCAATCTTGCATGCGCATCCGTATTTTCTTATATCTGACAACGGTAATTTCTTAGAGAAACAAATAAATATGTTATTTATATACCGGCTTAGGCCTCAGTCAGCATTTTCAAGAACTTAATAGACCTAATTCATCGCCTTACAATGTTTTCTCAATTCAACGTGACAAACCTCTAGAGGATAGATCCCCTACTGCGTTGAAGCTTCCAAAATGTATTCAGCAGTTCTCTTGGGATACTGGCAAATTATTTTAATGTTGAAAACAAAAGAAAATGAAACATCTAGAGGCTTGTCACGCTGAATTGGGAAAACATTGTAAAACGATGAATGGACCTCCAGGAGGGTAAATAGCATATATACTTATTTATATTAACTTATGTATTAATCTAAAAAAAAAAATTCATTTGTTGCGTTATAATTTCCATTTTTCAGCCTGGCAGATTGTTTAGGATGATGGTAAACCAACTTGAACAAACAAGGGAGAGGGATGCAGTTTCAAGGTAAATAAAAAAATATTTTGTTTGCATGGTTGCTCATTAGTTTACTGTTGGTATGATGTATGAAGAACTGATTGGACTACAAATTGGTCTGAAATCAGAAGAAATTTCAAGTCTGCTCGCCAGCTGGCCTAGTTGATCAAAACTGTGATTAAGCTAATCGTAGATTACTGTACATTTTGAACAACCAGGGATGCGATTTATAATCATGCGCACACGCGATGTCAAACCAAAATTGCAAGACACAAGGTTCCGTTACCATTATTATTAGTGATATTGATTTCACTAGTATGCAAATATAACTGTTGGTGTTCAAAGACCGATAGTTGTGCAAAATTGTGAGATTTTGAACACAGAAATGGCTCCTGAAATGTATTGTCTCTGTTGGCTGGGTTATTTTGATCACATGTACATGTCTTGAATGTGCAAAATGATTATTGTTATTATTATTAAATGTTAACATTTCCATATCTGGTAGTTACAAAACCATATTTTATAACAATAAAGTGTGTACTTTTATATACAGTCCCATTTTTCAGGTATTTTGTAGCTGACAATTAACCCATATTATTTTTTACACTTTTTATATATACATTGCCTGTTGTTGATTTCTCATGGTGTATCAGTGGCCGCAAGGAAATTATGGCTGGTCGATGTCACATTTTCAATTTCGTGCTACAGTTGTATGAAAATAGCGAGGTTTGCTGCACAGAGCTTGTGGTTACATTTGAAGGTGAACAAGGAGAAGACTTCGGTGGACTCACCCGAGACTTGTTTTCATGTTTTTGGGAGAGAGCATACAAAGAATTATTTGACAGAGATGCCACAAAAGTGCCTTATGATCCACCACATCGTATGTGTGATGCTCAGCCCTTTTTTGTCAAGCTAGGCCGTATATTCAGCCACGGGTACTTGCTAACAGGTATAGTGTCTGCTCGTCTCTGCCAAGTTTCGTTGATAAGCATGATGATGGGCCCTGAAAATGTACCAGAAGAGCTTTTGATTCCCTGTTTTCTTTCCTATATAACGCCATGGGAGAGGGAACTTGTCAAGCAAGGTATGGAAGGTGACCTGTCACCTCAGCAAGAGCAAGGGTTGCTGGGTCTATTTTCAAGGATGAGTATGCACTCATTACAACATGTATGGGGTAAACTGGCTGCCGAAGAGCTATCATCGTTACTTGATTCACTCACTCCCACTGCTGACAAGGTCGTAGCAAGCATTATGCCTGACACAGCAGGAGATTTGAACAACGCCGAAGACAGTCATATATTAACTACATAGTGTCGTGCCAAGTTTCAACACAGAGCAGCTGGAAAGGTTTCTTCTCTTCATTACAGAATCACCAACTGCACCTCTCCGACCTATTAAGAGTGTCATTCAACAGTGAAAGTGACCTAAAACGAGCGCCATTAGCCTCTACATGTGGTTGTGTCCTTTTCCTTTCAACATCTTATGATACCCTTAATGAATTTAAAAGGAAATTGTTTGCAGTCTTGCAGAGCGAAGACGCTTATGTTGTTATGGCGTTTATATAAGGCAATACACTGCTGAAGAACATTCAGACACCTTCATTGCAGTAGTTCTATTCCTTCAAAACACCGTGAACATTATTTCATTGTTTCAGTTTTTGTTCAGTTATCATTTCCTCACCAGTATCGTTTTGAGTACTCCAGTTCCTCAAAACAACCAAAGCTGGTAGTTTGAGTCATGAACTCTGTGTTTTCTTCATCTTAAACATTCAAACATTATGAGTTGTTGTTGTTTGAAAAGTAGTTATGTATGATTGGTCTAGAAACTGAAGGTGGAATACCCGGCTCCTTCGTAGCAATTTGTATCCATCAATACTTCAATACAGTCTAACCACGTTGTGTTATTTAAGCTAGGAATAAACACTTTGATTGGGTTGTTGTTATAAATAAACAAGTGTTTTAAACCATTTTGCCATTCCAAAATGTGTTCATTTTTTTGGTAAATAGAGTGTTTTAATGGTGGCATCATTTGAGTACCAAGAGGAGAATGCTCCGCTTATTTTTTATTAGTTCGTTATACACAAAAGACAATTAGTAAACCATTTGAGCAAATGATGCCATTTTCAAACACCCTATAGAGTCTATTTTCCATTCGATGTACCAATATGTTGATCATGTGACTTGCTCTTGCCACGGTGACCATATTTTCAAGGCCACTTGACTAACATTTTTCAATTTCCATTATCTTTTTTTTGTATTTTGTTAAGTATTTTCTGTTTTAACTATTCTTCCGTTATCTGGCTAGTTTGTCCATCTAACTTTATAAAAATTATCAAACATGGCGGCTGTTCCGAATGAATAAATGGACAGGTGACCGCAACTAAAGTAAACAACTTTGCATGCTCTATAATCAGTAGTTTCATTACCATACACTCCCAACTCCAACTCCCACTCCATTCCCCAGGTAGAGGAAGGGAAAAACGTCCAAGCGGAGGAGGGTCGCTGTTAATAGTGCATCTCCTCGAGCACTACCTGATCGTCTTACTATTGTATCGGGCGATGTCTGCCGATAATAATAATAATAATAACTTTATTTGCGTGTCAAACTATTTAGCCTAGATTCCTAATGTTCCCACTAAGTTTCG